>CM032060.1:72464501-73664501 GCA_018831715.1 Matsumurasca onukii
ACGACATCAGACTGTAGGCCGCCAGTGAATATCTGGTCGATGATGCAGCTACAGTGTCGGTTAGACTGTGAGGCTGTTCCCCTGGTGCAGTGACGGTGGAGGAGGTCCAGTGTGGCAATGAAGAACTCGTGAGCGTCTTGCTGTTCGTAGCCAGCCAGGTGACGAGCATGTGTCCATATCAAGTGCAGCAGTCGACTTAACACTAGCGGAGGCTTGCGTCCAGAGTAGAACTGCAACAAAGACAGTGACATTGTCAAGGTACTCGTACATTGAGTATTTTGGTTGTCACAATAAAGAGTCGTTTAATTATTAAACCAGATCCCATCAAAATAAGATTTTGTGGTTCTCAGCTTAGTGTTTATGGCTTTGCCCTTAGTCTTACCATGAGAGTCTTTAACACTAACATTGAGGTGGGGTTTTCACTGAAGGGTCAAAGTTTCTATCACAAACTTTAACTAAACAACCCTGTTAACCTACTACTAAAGCTGGTAAACTTAATGTTTTGAGTTAAAAAGACTTGTTGCTCATTTTTGCTAACAAAGAGGTAATTGATATCGAGGAACCAACTTTTAAAATTGTAAACTCTCGTAATATGTTAAAATGACAGAAGCTCTCTCTTTTTCCTGCACATTTTTTATGAGAATACTTAACATACTTATTTTTATTCTTCAATTATCAATTATCTTGTGTTGAACTGGAGGTAAGGCTACAGAGAATTTGGAAATAATAAAATCTCTGGTGCCGGAGTAGACCTAGTGGTCCATTGTAAAACAATATTAATGATTAAAAATAAAATAAACCATAATATAAAATTATTTTTAAAACTATACTTAGATTTGCATTTGACAAAGTTTATTACTTTCTGTACCGGTAATTAGTTTAGGTTATATCTGTAATTGAAGATGGATCAGCAACTTCTTTATTCCACTATTGTAAAAATGTCTAACTATGAAATGGAACTTGTCATAGTATAGTACTGGAAAACCGTTAACGATATCTTAAGCAACAATGGTATCTATGATCAACTGCTTAGACTAACCTCTTGGAAAAGATAAGATATCTCACAAACAAGGCAGTGTCCTGGCTGGTCAGCAAACTGACAGTCATGACGATCTGACAAGAAATAGTCTCGGAGCAGTGGAGTATGCATCAACGCTTGGACGATACAGTTCATGAAACATGTGTTCCCTAAGTTCAACAGTCCCCTTAAACCTGTAATGTTAAAGGTAGATTAGTTTTGTTTAAAATCTGCGATATAACTTTTGGTAGGCTTTAGAGAATTATAAATTTTAAATATAGTAACTTGTCTAATACCTATAGTTGATTCTTTTAGTATGGTACGAAGTTGTGGGTTTGTTTGTAACAGCTGCACTTCTCGCAGTGTCGGATTCCAGGGAGTGTACACGGAGGACACACCGAGACTAGCAGCAGCTTTGATCTGGTTCGCCGAGGCCACCTCGGCTAACTCTGAGTCATACACATAGTCTCCACATTGAAAGCACAACACGTTTCCATACGCCAACTCTACAGCTGAAACACGTACGTAATGGTTAAATGAAATAAAAGTAACTGTCTTATGTAGATAAGAGCATTGATTTACTAATACTCCATAACCATGTTGTTGATTACTCCAACTTGACATGCTGTTAATTCCTACAACACTCAAAGTATAGTAACAAATTCTATCTATACTTGAATTCTGACCAATTAGGATCCTCCAGCTGTACTGAACTAAATTCAACGGTTGGAAGAGTAAATTTAACTCTTGAAAATTCTTAAAATTACAAGTTACAATATTAAGACAATTCTTTAAAGGATCATAAGACTTAGCTAAGTTGCAACCATTGTAAATCTGTCATCGATTATTGCTGCTTTGAGTTTCGAATACTTAAGAGATCAATTTCTTATTATAAACGTTGTGAGTGTATCTAAAGACTGTTGCCATCCGCAACTCTGATCTCCCAGAGTTGTCACAGGAAGGTCCTTCTATTGAACATTGCTGACAATTAATAACAACACTATCAAAGTCTTGGGGCCAAATAGTTGACCAGTGCCTTGTCAATTTATCCAATTAGGAGGAAGCGTGAGCCACAGCTGTCACTTTGAAGAACTATACAAACAACACTATCAAAGTTATGCTTGGGGCCAAATCTTCAGTTGAGTGTACTTTCAAACTAGGAGAGTTAAGTGAAAGACTAGTCTATTAATTTAATGAGACCTCCACCAAACTTACCTAGAAAATGTTTCTTAACTTTCGCATGTTCTTGGATATGACCTCCACTGTAGCATCCAAAATATATGCAATGGATGCAGGAGTGAAGTCTTGGCTCAACCTTTTTGCATGAATAGCAATAGCAGTGCAGAGCCTAGAAACAATTCATTGAGTTAAAAAAATCAGCTTATCGGTTCGAGTTTGGTGTGCCTGGCCGAGTAAATCTAATCTCTAGCCAGGCCTCTTGGCATACAGCTGTCAGACTGAAAGTAGACTTGGGCTGCATCTTCCCAAGTACATAGTGTAACGTCACTGTTACCATGGCAACTACATCTAGAGACTCAGCAAAATTCTCCTACGTGGGTCTCGGTTGAATGTGGATTTCTCTATTATTTTGTGGTCGCAGGATAAGCCTCACCATATTTTCAGAGCTTAATTTAGCTTCAGAAGTTTGAAAGAGAACAAAATGTCCCACCACTGTAAACAGCTGACTGGAAATCTTATGAGAGAAGCATCGTTAGTTTCTCCAAACAACTCCAAGGCCCTCAATTTGTATCAATAGATTTCAAAAATATTTGGGACTGTCAAGAGTTGAAGACTTTTAAAATATCAAAGTTTACTCAAGAAGTACCTTATTCGAGAGGCATTTTATTCACTCCGAGCTAGATTTACTTACCTGACGATATGCCAGTAGTATTAACATGCTACTCACTGGATATCATGAAGTGTGTGGTCCAACTTAAATGGCTTGGTTAGTCACTAGATCAGAATTGTGAACGAAGACATTGGCCCAAATCATTATTAGTTGCCTATGTATGTGTTTTAAGTAGTTATTTAGTGTCACTTGTAGGCTACGTCTGTTAAAACAATGACAAATTGGAAATTTGTGTTTTAAGTAATTGTACATTATTAACTCACTTAAATATAAAAACTGAACGTCAGGTTTTTTACAATTTTGGTCCATTTTCACTTAGTTGAAACATAACCTAGTTTATCAAAACTTCGGCGACTTTATACAGAGCCTAAGTATTAAAAACTTTCTACTTTACCTTGGTTTTACGAGCTTCCAGTGATGTGCAAGAGACGAAGAATGAATTTATTGTTTTATAAGGTAGAATGCCTTTGGCAACTTTGAAATTGTTCAAATGTTTACAGCCGTCACTCATCTTTAGCTAAGCAATAAAAAATAACTTGAGAATTGAGAAGAGGCCTTTAAATAGGCACAGAGTAGTGAGTACCTAAAGATCAGTTTTTGTAAATTGTACTAGGTTAGCCGGTTAAGGCCACAGATAAATATAATATATACCAAAGGTTAGGTTCTATGTGCCGGACCAGAGTCCCAGACAGTGAGACATCTAACCACAGAGGAATATATAGCATCTAACAGCTGAGCTGACGACGATGTCCTGGAAGGGCTACCAACCGCAAAGACAAATTCTATTTAAATCTTCAAGAAAAAGTCCGAATTCTGAAATTTATTCTTAGAATTTCGTTATTTAGTTAGAATGTTGTATATAAAGTCAATGGTTAGAATAGTATGTTCAGTTAGAATAATTTGTGCTCTGTCGAGGAATAATTCAAAGTTCTGACTTATAATTCGATTTTTTTTGTACTGTCTACACCAAAGGCATTTTTAATTAGAGACTTAAACTATGATTTGCGAGCATTCCAAACCCTTGTGCCTGCGCCGGGAATCGAACGGGGCGCATTGCTAGCCGTGACTCCACTGAGCCACGGATGCAGGCAAATACTGTATGCGAGTGAATTATTAGTGAGCTAAAATGAACATGTTTTACGATTTTTACCGTGTATTTGAGCGATCTCCAGTCCGAATAGGAACTGAATAATAGCGGTTGATTATTGGTTTTAGGAGTCCAGCAGCTGGCTATGTTGTCTGATACAAGTTGGGCAATTGAATGAAAATCAAGTTAGCTAAAACTTAACAGCTAGATAAGGGCCGTCCTTACGTTATGCGAATTTTGAATGGGGAAGGGGTGGTGTGGTTGGCTTAGTGTGAATTTGCGTTATGTGAGGAGGTTTACGAGTCATTACTTAGTACCACTGACTTTATATGTAACATACATGGCATATTTCAATTCAGTGGTGATACTTTTGATGCGGATACAAAAATCCACATGAATTAAAACATTCAATAAGAATTTTGTTTTAAGAAATTGCTGAGTTACGTTATGTGGGGCCTAAAGTGTGAGAAAACAATTCCGAAACGGAATATATAGACAAGAAACAATATTGTAACTTAAAATATAAGGTTACAACTTGTTTAACAAACCGTTTAAAATAACATCTTTTGATTAACCCTAGAGGGGTCGCCAAATCCACGGGTGTAGGTTTTTTCCAGTGATGCGGCCTCCATTCACATAGGACCCCATTGAACATCTGGCCAAGTAAATTATAATTATATACAGAAGTGAAGTCCAGCTACTCAATTAGGATGAACCTCAACCGAAGAAGAGGATCATGTTTCTGTTCAGAAAGTCTTTTTGCTGGATTAATTTATAAAGTTAACAAGTTGTATATTAAAAATTATGGTTTTGAATCATATTTTTAATTTTTTGTAAACCTGAACAAGTCAACCTTCACTAAGTGAATTTTAAGTGAAAATAAACAAAAAATCCCAATAACACATAGTGCTATATTGCCTAGTTTGCCGTCTGTCTGTGTGTTTTACTAAATAATTTTTATCTCCATAAGTAGAATAATGTATAAACTCAAAATTTGCACACATGCCTTTACACAATGTTTTTACAAACATTTTAACACCAAGTTTGTTGTGCTTTGATAAATAATAATGGAGAAAGTATATAAGTTTTCCTGAGCGCATTCCTTTATTTACATTTAAGAAACCTATGTAAATAAAGGATTGTGCTCAGAAAAACTTATATTTCTCCGTTACTAATTATCTCGAAGAACAAACTTGGTCAAAATACATCTGTAAAATATTTGCCACGTTTAGTTATATTTGTATTTTACCATAAAGTTTAAGCGCTTTGAGTAATTAAGCATAACAAACAACTCAGAATGGCCACTATTTTAAAACCAGAAGTGATGATAATAAAATTTATTTTTAAATGTTGAATTTGACTATACAGAAGTGTGCACAGTTTTGAGTTTATACCTTATTCTACCTCGGAGATAAAAATTATTTAGTAAAAAACACAGTCAGATGGAAAACTAAGCGAGATAGGACTATGTGTTATGGGAAATCTTTTGTTTATTTTGACTTCATAAATCACCTGGTGAAGTTTGGTCCCATAATTACTGAACACCCTGTATAAATAAAAAACTTGACCCAGGAGCCAAGCTACATCCTAGATTTGTCAGAATTAACGTAATGTGAAGTTTGCATTAAAATTAAAAGTGGATCTTGAGGATAAAATAAAAATGGCTTAAGCTGACAAATAACTTTTGAGTTTTTAAGTTATAATTAATGTTTATTTACGATTTTGACTTGAATGTTGGAATTCTGAGATTACAACTCATTTAATTTTGGAGAGAAATTCTGTTGTGGCCTGAGAAAACGCAAGAAATTTGTCTTCCGATAAAAGTGGCAAATATCTAAATTTATTCCTTTCTAAGAGAATCTTTATTGTCTGGGTAATTGAGAGCCTGGATCACTGCTTGGAAGTTTTCATTCCTGTGATGAAACATTATCATAATTGGTATTCGTCTGCCTGAGAGACATAGCCATTGCGGTTGCTAATTTCATTGTACTTTTCCTTTCCATCTCTTGTAAGAAAATTTTTTCCCTTATACAAGTTGTTTCAAAATTCCCACAGAGTATTGTAATCCTTTGTACGGTAATGATGTGTTAGTTTTGCGCAGGAAGGACTATTGATGCCTCAGCATGCCTCTTCTGTTGCAACACTGGTAGTGCTTGGATTCGCTGTCACTAGAGCACAACATGTGACGGACTCATCAGTCCCCTCCTCACCCTCAGTAACATAGCACTGGGTTCCCAACAATTGTTTTATTTTACTATTAATATACTTTTATATTGGTGTCATTTTATAACATTGCAAAAAAGGGAACACATTTGTTGCTTTCATCGCTTCCTTCATACATGTTTTTTTTGTGTATATACCCTTTCACAGTGTGATGGTTAAAATACCAGTAGCCTACAAAAAGTTAAGATATTGTTCCTGAAACTAAATAAAGCCAGAAAATTATATTTATTTTGTTCAAACTCCCTTCATTATTTGAACAGCCATTGTTTTGTCTTATAAATGTTTTGTTTAGTATCTATTTTGTTTTATTTTTAATTCAAAGACAACTTGACATAATTATCAACTTGAAATTTTGCAAACATCTTTGACTTGCTGCCGTTTATACTTTTTAATTGGCAATGTTGTGGTGTCAGTGTGTTTTGTGTAAAACTGTCTAAAAACGTATAGTAGTATAATATTTTTTAAAACAGTTTAATCTACCGCAATTTTGTTTTAGCAGTAAAAAAGTATTTAAGTTTGTAATGTAGGTGTTAAGAGGCATTTACATCAATCTACATTCTAAGAGGCACATACTTCAAATCATCTTTGGATTAAAAAATAAATGAAAACACAACATGGCATCTGTACAAATAGCAAAGCAGCTTTGGACAAAAACATATTTATGTATTTGTAAATAACAAAAGTGTATTATGTACTGTAATTATGATTGACAATGCCTATTTCATGTATACTGTGGTCAACGGCAATAAACATCTTATGTCTTATGATATTCTGGCTTCATTTAATTCAGGTGTTAAAGCTAAAAATACCTTAAATAATTCAAATACTGGATGAGGGTTTAGAAACACCATGTACATGTTTTAAATATTGTATGCATTAGCTTTTTCTCCCCTGCATCTACTGAGAGTTGTAACATATTTACGTAGCTCATCCTGGCAGAAGTAATTACGACTCGAAATAGTTGATAGTCGGGACACAGCATATTCAATTTATTTATGCAATGCGTTCCAAGATTTTTATTTTCATCACCTGGAAAACTTAATTGACTTTTGTTTATCTCAGATATACTAAGGGTTTTTTTATATGATGAGTCAGGGAACAAACCAAATATTGTACATGTAATAAAGTTGTAAAAATATATTTCAAATCTAAGGATAATACTGTGGACAAAGTTTACTTTAAATATAAAAACACATTTTTTAATAAATAGTAACGCTTTATAACAAACAATTGGTTGGAATCTTACAGTTTGGAATAGTGAAGATAAACGTAACCTTTTACACAAAAAGAGGCTAAATCTATCAGTCTCAGATAAAACAGTTGTTTAAAATGTACTTGAAAAAGGGAATCGAAATAACATGTTAGTTTTCAAGAAATACATGAATAATCAATGAACAACCTAACTTGGTAATCAATTATCAATAATAAAAATATAGGCTAATAGTTCTGATTTAGTAAAAACTGTTAAATTATTTATATAATTTTGTAACTAGCCTTAAAATTGGTTCTATATCATACAACACCAATAAATAACTTAGATAGGTACTGATCTGATATTTCTTGAGCTCAACCATCGTCTGATATATTCAGAGGCAGGTAGTTTTGTTATAATCACAGCCATTTTAATAAAAACGTACTCAGCACTTTTTTTACATTAAGTACCTTAATATGTTTTACAAAATTATATTTTGTAACCTTATATTAATTTTGTATTTTGTAACCTTATAACATTATATTTGTAGATGGGTGTATAATCATTTCACTACAGTATACTGTACATTATAGTCTGTATGATTCTTAACAATTCTTCTTGTATGATATTTACTGCTTGTATAGTTTGGTTTTTGACAACATAAAATAGAACGTAGTAACATTGAAAATACTAAAAAAGCAATAATTAGACGTCATTAATTAACAAACTTTATACCCTCAAAATGTATTTTAAAACAAAAGCCAATTTAGTAATTTATTATGAGGCGCCTTTTAAGACCCAAATGTAAATAATATTATTAAAAGTAAATGAATATTCTGAAAGTAAAACCTTGTTCATCTAAACATTTCTCATCAGAGTGTTTGGGTTATCCAGATCAACTATTAGCCACAAACCAAACAACTTTTTGGTTCATTGGAAACAGTTGTTAACCTATATTTTAAGAAGTTTAATATTAAAAGTTAAAACATGTGATGTTACTGGTGTTAAATTTAGATAAATTACGTTTCCACCATTTAACTTTAGTTCAGTTAAATATATCCTAAAACTCCTACGACATCTGATACTTCTACGATGCTTACAGACAATCTAATTAAATTTGAAATAGTCAATGGTGGTTAACCAAATCAAATGATTTGAATTGAATCTCATGTGTCAAACCGTCTAGTTTTGTTAAATTAAAAATGTAACTCATTTTCACTTGCGCTATCATATATTGTATGCGTTTAACATTAGAAATAAAACAGAATCATGAGATAATAATATTGACAACCAAGGGAGGTAGCACATGAAAGACAAGGTGTTTAACATTGTAATTAGTGATATTCGGGGCCAGATTAGGTGGCATGGGCAGTGGCCCAGGGCGGCAAAAGAAAGAGCTTTTTGTGTTAAAATAGCCAAAATGTCCTTCCCAACATGTGGCAAACCATCGAGAGTTTGTAGCTTACCATCTAAGTCCAACATTTGGCTATTTTATCCTAAAAAGGACATTTGAAGACAAAAACTCAAAATTTTGATAATTATGTACTTTGTGCACCAGGGTGGATTAAAATCACCTAGCCCAATTTTAAGTGATGACTTAATACATTAAAATGAAGAATATGACCTGAAACCTGGTTCTAAAATATTCAATTTTTTAGTTAGGTATTTGTTAGGCTTGCTAAATAGTTATAAAATTTTCATATCCACTTACAAAGTTTAAAATAGGAATGAGTCAAGTATAAGTACTGAAATAAACTATTAAGAGTTTTAATTCTAGTTATTTTAAAAGTGTGGATAGTAGATAAACAAAGTACTTTTGAACCAACATCTAGCAGACTATTTTCTTAATTGATAACCTATTGATCACAATTAGAAGATACTGATACATTATTATTCTGACCCACAATGCACTGGTGAGTAACCTAGAGATCACTGACGGGATGATTGTCCTCGACACTGCGCGTTACTCGCGCACTGCCTTGCAGGTACTCCAGGGTGAACACACGGAAGATCTTATTCAAGTTGTCGATGGTGTCCATGTCTAGAGCGTTTCGATTGTCGTCAATCTTGTGCCAACAGTCCGGGAATGGCGTCGGAATCAGATGTAGGCATGGAACATCTGTAGTACACCATGTAATTATAACATACAAGGTTGGTAGGGTTGTATTACATTGAGCCGTGTGTAATAATAAGGAAAGAAAATAAACAAATTTGGCAAGAGAGAACTAAAACAAAAATGTCCTTTCTAACTCTTTACTCCATCTTTATCTATGTGCCTTGTTGTCAGCTGTAAACCAAGAGAGTTAAATTTAACTGCTATCAAACTCCCTTTTTCTAACCAATAATCTGATTCTGATAAACAATTGTAGTTTTACATGTTCAACTCATTTAGAGTTCTACAACACGCCAAGGATAGTCATAAGACCAAATATTTATGAAGCTTGATAGATTAAATTGTAAATAATTTATTACAACTAGAAACCTGATGGGTCCTAATACAGATATTTGTAGTACGCCAAAAATCAGTTTTCAATGGTAATTGAACCATTGCCTTCCTTAAATATTTTTTTATAATCTGAAAGGAAAGACTAAATTTGGATTAACTTATTTATTTGAAGCCATTTTTAACTTCTGTTTTGTGATAAAATATCATGCTGTAGAGTGTGAATTGCTTGTCATAATTTGGACAATATCTGGCCCCAGAAAGTAGAAATTTGTGAAATTGAAAAGTGGACTTGCATGACTCTTTTGCCTTCATAAGGTCAATTGAAACTAATCCCTATTCAGTAGGTTTAATATTTATGAACGTCTTCTTTAGTAATTCAATAATTTGGACTTCAATACCATGTTTGAAGGTAATTAAAGATATTTTTTAAGCTTTGATAAACAAATATTTGTAGTACTTGAAGTAAATGTTACCTCTGTGAATAAAGGGTATATGGTCATCTTCAATGTGAGCGGTAAGATGCATCTTGAAGAAGTACGTCTCATCGTATGACTTGTTGAGCAGATGCTGGTCGGTGAGTCGTTTCTCGGCGGAAGCGAGTTGCATGTACCACTTCTGTGTATTCTTGAAGTAACTGAAGAATGTTGGTCGAGGAGCTCCCAGGAGATCCAACAACACTAGCAGGTCCTGCAAACATTACACAGCTGATAGATGCAGTTTTCTGACAGGTGTTAGACTTCAGTTGGAAATTGTATTAAAAGTGGAGAGTGTATTATGTGGAGAGTGGTTTTGTGACATGTTGGTTACTGTGACATAAATTTGTACACAGAGTTTTGTTGAAATTGGATCATTGATACAGCACAAAAACCCTTTTCTGGGTATATTATCCAACCCCCGTTTTCATAACTGGGAAATTACTCGGATTCATGGCAGAGCTTAATTGGCTACAGGTAATGGTGATGTTTATTAAATTAGCTTGACAATAAACTTATCAACAAATCTGGAGCAACCATTGAACAAATTGTATCGAGACCACAGAAGAAATTTAAGTTACATTATTTTTATTTTGCAGACAGATAATTGAGAGATATTTAAAATTAATTTTGTCGGAGAACGTTTATAACAGCCTTGTAGTTATGACTATGCTAGAAAAACAATTCATTTTCATAGGTGCTTTAATAGCCATTTTTAAATTTAAAAGTTTTATGCTGTCACAGGTTTTAAAGATTTTCTTGGGTATTTAGAGGGATATTTCAGCCGTCCAGTAAAATCAAAATTCCTTGTGTTAACATCACCATAAGGTTGTTTTCCCCACTTTTTACCCACTTTTATTTAAACGGACAGTCATAAAAATATTAATTGGTTATTCACTTGAACTACTTGTCAACTGAGAGAGTAACATGGTTAAATTACATATTATACATCAGCCAGCTCAACATGACAAACCAACAAACAAATGTACTATGATTAAGAAATCAAACCAGCTGGCTTGCAGAACTCTAGCTTAAATAATTGTGTGGCTGGTAGCAAACCTGTTGATTGCATTCAAGGCCAGGAACTTGCCTTCACACTTTGACATTTTGAAGCTTGTACCTGTTTTGTCTATGATTGATTTGCATGTTTTCAATCATATCGATCAAATAAAGCGTAAGGAGATTTTATTTATTCATTACGGTATTTTATTTGATTTGCACCAAGACGTTGTCTTTAGCTATATTTTTTATTCATACAACATCCACAAAATAAATGGCAAGGGACCAATGTGGGAACTGAAAACATTTAAAGGCATATTGGAACGCTTAAATAACTCAAAATCAGCTGAAGCTATGGCAATGAAACTTTGTTAGAGGGTTATTCCATTAGGCAGTGTGTTTTTAGCTATCCACAAAATTAATTACAAGAGACCAAAGTGGGCTGTGAAGACATTTCAAAGGCATTTTGAAACGTATATAACTCAAAATTGGCTAAAACTATGGTGGTGAAACTTTGTTTAAGGGTTTAGGTCATTATACGCAGTGTGTCTTTAAATATCCACTAAATAAATGTCAAGTGGGCTTTGACAATGTTTTGTCGCCACAGTGCTACGCTCTACAGCCTGTCATCTGAGTTAGTCCCCATACTCAGCCCCCCAAACTCAGCTAGCCTCCTGACATGATGTAATGCAATATCGTTAGGAGAGCTGTTTCTTCGCAGTGCATGCATCAAATTCGGTCAGTCTTAGTACTCTACACAGTTCCAGTTTTAAATTTTAAACTGGAGCAATTTTAAAAACCATTTGTCTATTAAAAACATCTTTTTTCATATGCATGACTATAAAAAAAATACAAGATTCAATACAATCCATTTATTGAAGCCATCAATAATAATTGTGCGTAAAAAGCACAAAATTGCTTATATTTGGTAAACAAAGCATTTTTTGTAAAAGAGTTAACAGTCGTAAATTAATAGTTGGATGCCAGTACCCGAGCAAGAGCCTGCCTTTGCACAAAAAGACTTTACCGTCATGGAACTATAATATGATATTTTATCCGTGGCGAAACATGTAAGTAATATTATCACAATAGTTTAAGTCTATTTTCAGAGTCAACTTACAATAAGCCCTGGTGAAACAACATGCTTATCGTAATCAGTAAACTTAATGGAACTTTATATGATAAGCTGTAATTATTATTCGGATCAATAAAAGTAAATTATTCACATCAAGTTTTCTTTTGAAACTTTCAGCAAACTCAACAAAGAAATTTGTAACCATTAATTTACTTTTTGTGTTTGAATTTTTTATGTCTGGTATTGTCAATGTTCAAAGCTTAAGATTTGCTATGACTTAGACCAAGCATTTTATAAATTTTACACCCCTTATTATTTTCATTTTTAGAGGAGGTCTAAGCTTCTAAATTCTCTGATTAAAATTATTAAAGCTAGTCATTATAAAATTATTAATAATTCAACACTTTTTACTTTCTTAAACTTATTACTAAGTTTGGCTAAATTCTATTAACAAAAAAAGGTAAAGTTTGTCTTGTTTAACGAGGCGAAGTTAGGACTACAAAGTCCTCTCTACCACTCAACCTCGACCTTTACCTAGCGTCACCGTTTAGTCACATTACAAATTGTAAGTGGTGACTGCGGGGATCGAACCCGCGCCACCGGAGTGATGAGCTTCCACATAATGGATACTACTAGGGCGTTGTCCTAGGATGGCAAAGCCTGAATTTAATTGAGACCTAAAACAAGTTGCATGACCTTTAGAAGAGGAATTAGCACGACAGTGATTATCACTTGCTAAACACAGAGCTAACAAGCTCTACAACATTGCTTCTTGTTAACTTCTTGTTAACATCTTGAGCTGTCAGAATAATCAAATTGGCTATAACTAGTTTTCCTTCTATTCAAAGTTTCAATTAGTTATCTGTTAATACTAAGCACAATTTCATGACAAACTGAAATGTGTTAAACAAATCTAATCCAGTAACTTTGGATGATTTTGGACAAAGGAGACGGACTGATGTGTAGTCAATTATATAAGTAACATAATATAAGGAATATTAGAAAATTAGAAACTTTTTAAATAATGTCAGTTTTAAAGTAAACATAATTATTTAAAACAACAAATTGTTATTGCTTCAATTTTTTTTTGAACCTAATTAGATTTATTCAATGTGGGGTCCTTTTTTTAATAAATTGCCAGATTAATTAATTAAAGTAAACATAATTATTTGAAACAACAAATTGTTATTGCTTTGGTTGTTTCTTTATGAACCTAATTAAATTTTTTTCAATGTGGGGTCCTTTTTTAATAAGTTTACTTGTAAATTGCTGAGTATTAAAATATATGATCTGTAAATAATTTATGTAATTTGTTTTGAAACTCTAACTAGTTCTATTTCAATATACCATTGTTTAATGATCAATAAAGATATCTTATATGATGTCTGATTAGAGTAACATTTTCCTGGTGTAGTGAATTGGCAAGGTTTCCCTTTGACCCAAAATACACTTAAGTTTCACCATAAACTACTTTATTCTTTTAGGTCAGCGTGAGAAGAATGGTTTATATATTGGCACCGAATTAACTTTACAAAACTGTACAGTTTTTAAAATACATAATTATCTTTTTCGTTAAGATCAACTCTCACTCTTCGTTCATTTCCTTTAGTTTTACATTGCATACCGGCATGGGTTTAAATCTTTTGAGAATACAAAAAGTTGTAGGTAGAATGTCAGGGATTCAAAAGACCTTTTCTTGAACAAGTTTTAGTCAAGATTGAAGATGATTCTGACTATTTTGCCTTTATGTTATGTTCAAGAATGTATAAATCAATATTTTGAATGCAGTGGGGCTTTACTAAGAGAATAGAAGAGTTATCTTTTAAGAACCTCACATTTTTAAAAGAAAAATTATTGAGGCTTCATACATAACAATAGTAGAAAGTCCAATCAGTCAAGCTTCAGTTGAAATAAGGGCCCTGAGGCTACCGCTCAAACGTAGGGACAACCATAATTTTCTAGTTAACTTTCAGCAAGAAACAACACAAAAACTCATAGCATGGTATTAAGGACTCAAAACAGGCCACAGAGAACTTAACTCATGTAAGACGCCCCTTTCCCATTGGTTGGGCATAAATAGGGATTTTTGCGTTTCTCTATTAATGTTGGCCAGCCTGCTGCCAACCGGCCAGTCCAGGGTTAGGTTGGACATGTTTTTTGAATTTACTCTGGTTGCTGTTCACTTTCACAGTGTGTCTTGTGTTTGCAGTATTGTTTTCTATGCTTCTTTATTTAAGATTTAACTTTATATGTTTGACTTCAACAGCTACATGTTTGGTTGTGTTTGACTGGTCAGCTTACGCTGATTACTTTAGGCTAGCTCATTTTCTAATGTTCTGTACTTCTCTGTTATGTTTTATGGCATTTCACCTGAAGACAGGATCAGATTGCAGATTCCAAAACGTTGTAATATTTTTGCTCACAAACGATGGAAAATGTCTGCAATCATAATTCAACTTCGAAACATTTATTGTCCCTAAATTATCGTCATTTAGTTATTGGTGTTCCAGTATTGTTATTTTATTCTATTTATGTTGTAATATTATTGCTTAGGAAACTTGTTTGGTAGTCTGGTAATAAAATTCTTGAAATAACACTTAGTTTAGGCCCTGTTGTTATAGTAAATAATTTCCAAAATAACAAGACAATAAAATGAACACGTTTTAAGTGCTATTTCCTTTGCGTTTTAAGTTTAAAAACAGTACTATTTATATTTAATTTGATTCAAAAATTAATTTTTGGTTTAATTAAATAAGGTTTAAATGATACATGATTATATAGCCTACAATACACATACCTATACTTGTAGATACAATTAGGGATTAAGCAGTTTCATATTTTAGTAATAAAAATGGTAATATAATGTTAGTTTTGAGAACTAATAATGTAAGACAATGTCAGTAGGGTTGAAAATAGCAAAATTTTAAATTCATCTGAGTTATTTTTTCTACAGTGCTCAAACTACGTTCTAAAGTAATACGAGCACAGACTCATGGGGGCTGTTGGCAAGGAAAGTGTATTTCACACTGATTGAGCCCTGAGGGACACACCCACAACTTTAAATCAGTAATAAATTACCACTGATTTGAAGCATTCATCTATCTATCATTCAGTTTGTAGTATTGCTTGAAGTTTGAAATATTGGGCAGTTTAATTAAGTAATGACAACAGTTTTTAGTTGTATTTAAACCATTTTAATATTTCAAAGTTATGTAAAATTTAAATATTTGAATTACATAATGTCAATTAACACTAACAAGTAAATGGTTAGATTTTTAGAGAGACTTAATTTCAGTGTTTAAAGGGTGAAGCGTAATACGTTGGAACTGAAAAGTAGTATATTTCTTTGACACCAAATTCAAGAATGAAGTGGAAATAAATAAATTTCAAATATGTCAAAAAGAGAAGTTTTTATACCACGCTTACTTATACAGGGCAATTTTCTAATTTGTATTAGAGGTACTGTAGTAAAATGTTAACTGTAAAGTAATAAATTTAATATTTATGCAGTTAATTTTAGTGTATACGGAAAATTAAAAATAGTTTTTAAAACACTAATGCAAGTCTGGCACTAGTCTGGTGCGCAATGTGGATGACCAAAAACTCAACACTTGTTTGGATATAAAACCAAATTTAGGAAGGTTTTATTTTAGTTCTTTACTTGTACGAGGGGGTACCCAAAAGTAACGAGAACTTCACTATAAAAACCATATTTTATTATTTTTTTTACTAATTGACATGTATACCTTCATTATACTCCCAATTTAGTGTAATGCATTTGTTCATTTGATGCTCCCTTGGTTTTAAGCACTCCTCATACCCTTAGTCTGAATGGCTGCACGCTCCATCCTCGTTTGCCTTTTCACTCCTTCATTTTCGTCATAACGGTGATCTTGTATGTAATTTTTTCATTATGGGGAACATAAAAAGTGGGACAAGATTTGGCGAGTATGGGTGGTGGGGAAGGGTGGTCGTGCTGGTATTGGCAAAAAACTAGCGCACTGAAATGGCTACATGGGCAGGCACATTGCTATGATGAAAGAACCAGTCTCCATATCGCCAAAATTTAGGTATGGAGTGTGTTGAAATTCGCTAAACTGAATTTTAATACACTCCAGAAAGCAAAGAAGCATTCCCAATGGTCCTCCGACGGTCGTCTATTGACGCAATATTGACGGTTTTCGCTGAACAATTTCACCAGTCCGAGAATTTGAAGGTCGTCCAGGACGAGGGTTGTCTTCAATCGACATGGCGCCATCTTGAATTTGGGAAAAATACTCTTTTCACTCTGGTTTTGCTCAGAACATCGTCTTTTTAAGCTTTTTTAGTAATTGCAACCGTTTCTGACGCGTTCTTACTGAGAAAAAAAGCAAAAAACTCACTGCTGAACTTTGTCCATTTAATTAATCCATCAAAACAAAACGAGGCAGAACAAAAACTACTTTTAGAAAAACGCACACAGCTCCTCTTCACAGCCTCTCAGACTGGCCACACCAAGTGCACTGAACTCAGGAAGAGTTGGGCTTTCATCCCCTATCGGCCAACATGTGAACTATGCGCTCCCCACCTCGCCATCGACTGATTCTTGATACTTTTGGGTACCCCCTCGTACTTCACCACTTCTTCTAATCCACTGACCAAGAGAAATCTGTTGGTGCCATGCTGGTTTTACTAACTAGAGGCCAGTTACTTTTAACTAGAGGCATGCTATATTGAGTTGTGTAGGAAGATATTGAGTGCTAGATTGTAATTTTGTTCGCTCACAACCTCACATAAACGGGCTTTCAAAATATGGTATTTACAAGGCTCATCTTTATGTTCAGCACAGCCTTCCTTCAGTCTCAGCTTAACTTGTTGTACAACTACAGCCAATGCACTCACTTAGATGTCTTACTCTTTCATTCCATTTATAATTCTTCTTAAAATGTTATTTTCACGTGTCTCAGAAATTAGTTTAACACCTAGAAAGAAACTCACCATTCTATCCAGGTGATCTGTTGGTGAGTTGTCTTGTGGGTAACTGGTGCTGTCCCACTTCTCTGCAAGGCTCCGAGCCCCGTAGATGGAGTCGGTCGGACCCCACCTGACAAAGGCTTCCTCCCCATCGAAAAACAGCAGCATCAAGCTCAGTTCCTGCAAATATATGAGAGTATTTATATTTTATTTAGAGAACTAGCATTTTGACCTTATGCTTTTTGATCATTTATTAATCTAAAATGTTCCATACAACGGAAGAAGCAAATTAACACTTAATAAATTAAAGACTTTCTGTACTATCCAACATCTTTATGATGAGGGCTATTGCCAACCAATATTAATCATTAAGTGAGAAGATTTCAACAATGTATTTAATTCTTTAAGATTGTCTGGGACAAAAGGCAATTATGGACAATAAATTTAAAAATAAATAAAATAATAAAAGAAAGTAACAGAATATTGTTTTAACTGCATCTGTGGTATTGGCATTGGTTTTATAAAGGTATTTTGTATCTTTCAACTGCTAGTAAAAGAATATTGTTTTCTCAGTTTTTGTTGATATGGCTTTGAAGGTGGTTTATTCATTACTAAAAGCTGATTGGCAGCACACCTTCTTTTCTAATAAAAATAAAACTTTTCTTAATTTTAGAATTATATTTTGATCTCTGACAGAAACCCTCTCCAGATTGAAAAGTTTTATTTTTATTAGAAAAGAAGGTGTGCTGCCAATCAGCTTTTAATAATAATATTGTTTTCATTGATTTCGTATCCAAACATTTCATTTTTGCATTAACGTGAATTTTATAACTTAAAATACAGAAAGAGAGGCAAGATTTAGGAAATAGGGCACTAGGCCTATTTTTATAACACTAAAATAAAGAAAAATAATGATATGATGAAGCTGAAGTGATTACCGAGGTCTTGTGCTGAGCTAGTCTGTCGTGCAGTGCGTAGGCAAGGTCTAGCATCATGGCGCAAGGCACAGCTGAGTCGGTTGCACCCAGGAACTCTCCCTCTCGCATCAACTTGCTATCGTAGTGACAAGCCAACACAAGGTACCGATCCGCCTGCGGGTTCAGCCGACCAATCACATTCGTGAACCTCAACTCCCCAGCGGCGTCTTCTGGTCAGATACTTGAGTTTCTACTGAGTAATCAAGTTTCTTCAACTCGGCAATGATGAACTGGAAAGTAACCAATGCCGTAATCAGCTGTGCAGCCGGAAACGTTCGGCTCAGTAGTTGCCAACCAGGAGTTTGTTTTGGCTGGCGAACTGAACATTCCTAAGACATTCTAAACCTGCTGGGAGCTAACACAGTCCATAACAAGAGTAAACTTCATTGTAAACTTGCATATTCCCCTTTTGGCCCTATACAGGTGGTTCACTTTTCAAATTAAACCCATTGCCTAGCTGGAGGTAGATGGAGCCTACTAGTGGCAGCTTTAACTATAATCATGTCTGATTTTCACAGTTATTGAATTGTTTTTGTAAAACTAGATAATATATCCTTTGTCTGTGCACTATAGTGTATTTGTTACAGTTGATCAGGGGGCTCACTAACTCAGTGAACCTATATCCCAAGCCACCCCTGTTCATATATACCTGAAGGTCCTGTAACATTTAATTTTACAGGTATATTAATCTAATACCTTATTTATTAAAAAAATATTAATACCTTCCTAGTTAACTCTGATGTTCATAATTACAACACTAGAAACTTTCTTTCTGTCAGAAACAACTACTGTAAATATACATCCACTCAACATAGTTTTAAACTAACTTCAATTAAAATTTATAATTCACTCCCATTTAACATTAAACAACTACCTTTCTCAAAATTCAAAACCTTAGTGAAGAAAGTTTTGCTAAAACATGCGTTCTATTCACTGGAAGAGTTCCTAAACTTTAGTAACTGGTGCTAACCTGTAGTTGTATAAATTATAATAATTATGCCAATTTATATGCTCTTGTTCATAATTGTTTACTTTTGTCTTAGTATTTTTTTTATTTATGGCCTTGTTTTTTCATTGGTTTAATACTTTACCTGATAGTTCTAGGATCTCATATAAGGTTTTAATTTTAAATCTTTTATATTCTAATTACAGTAATTAGTCAATTCACTGTTACCTTATTATTAGGTTATAGTTTTATTTTTAATTAACTTGTCTTGTTTTTTATCTCTACCATAATCTAAGTAATAGGATATAATTATACATTTTTATGAATTCTTAGTATTTTATTGTTTCTCAACTTATGGTGCTATGTTTTGTTAATTTACCATTATTACTATATTTTATACTTTGTTCTGATATTATTAAGACTGATATTAAACCAAAGGGAAGAATGTGAGTGTGTAAGCTATTGTAATGTATGTTTGAATGTGTTATTGTGCGTAATTGTTCTTTTTAGTCTTAACTATAATTTAAGAATTGCAATAGAATTTTAAATAGGCCTATTGTCTGATGCAATAAACAATTTGATTTTATTTAATAACGGTACAATTTGAAGATAGTTATATCTTCTTATTCACTACAACGTACATGAATCGTGAATGATTTTTCTTGATTCAGAAAAGTGTTTCTACTTGATTTCCGCCCAAAGGGAATAATCCAATTCTGCCTACCCCTAGTATGTATGTACATTTATATTTTACATAGTAACAAAACATGGCTCTTAATGCTTATGCTTTGTAAATACTAATTTGCTCTGTCATAGCTCCAAAACATTAAAAACATAGCCGACACATAGCCACAAATATGTGATGGTACATAGATTAATATCATCCTCGAGTACAAACATAATTTGCAATTATGTTTTTGGTTTTTATTCTGGTGTTTTTTCATTCAACACTAACGTATAATCAGCAAAAACTTTGACTGTGATGACTCAATGTTCATGATGATTCATGCATCAGTTTCACCACAGTATATAACTATTGGGACCTGACATTTTTAGGAAATCAAGTTAATGGTGTCCTTTTATCTGTATTAGAAATCATTTGTGTGACCATACCTCTCTGACTCTTTTATGTGATTCAGTTCCAACAACTCTTGGAACTAGAATTTTGGATAGAATTGCATTGAACCGAGTCATGTCAGATAATCTTGCAATCTGCGTCAAGTCACTGCTAACTAACGCTCTTGGTTCATGATAGGCCTGGAATTCAAAACAAATCCATTAGATAGTTTAACTATGAAGCAATCAACAGTGTATCATTTACAACTAATATTAGTACTAAAAAATCTAAACTAAGGTAGTACTAAAAAAAATGAACATAACTTATTTGTGTGCTTCTTTATCTTCCAATGGCAGAATCATTGCTCCTGATAAAAGAGTTCACTATTATTTTAATAGTGGCGCATTTACTTTATATAGATGTCTGGTGTTTACAAGTTATGGCTGAGAAAAACTTATATTAAAATTTTACTGAAATCAACTCTTTTAGGGAAGGTGTTATTTTTAAAAGTTTAGTCAGTCTCAAACAATAAAATAAGTGGTTTGATTAAAAAAATTTTAATAAGTTTTTAACGAGTTTTTAATAATGTGATACATAACGGAAAACTATAAAATGAACATTAGTTTTTTGGGACCGCAACCTCAACATATCAACCACACTACCTCTTTTAAGGGATAGATGTTTGAATCCGACTGTGATAATACAAAAATAAATAGTTTTAGGGGTCAATATAATTTACAATATATTTAAACTACAAGTATTTATACTTAAATCATGATAAAATATTGACAAATATTTTATTTACATTTCAAAGTCCAAAAAGTTACCTTTTTTAGATGAAAATCGTTGGCAACGTCACCACTACGAAAGGAATTAAAGATAAACAAACCAAAGATTACGTTGAACGCAAACCCCATTACTGGGAGCAAATATAATCTCCCCGTTTTAAAAATTGTTAAGGATATAACGCTTCCTAAAAGAACTTTGTCTTGACGATTTGCTAAAAATGACAGACCAGCCTATCTCTCGTTTTTATATTGCCCCTAACTCAAGGTTACAAAATTAATATAATTTAATACTATTTAAAAGCAAAATAATTTCAAAAAGTACTAATAAAAGTTTAGATTCTAGAAAGAATATTTCATAAACAAAAAACGAAACTGTTGCGAGGGTCGTGAGTTTAAAGTTGTAAATTTCAGCGATCGCCTACAAATAAAACAAACACTTTCTACTGACGTCTCACTGGCAATGACGAGTGACAGACTGACAAACAGCTGTTAGTAGCGGGAAAGGTAACTATACACTCAGAATCGATAAAATCTCGACTGTTCGAAAACTATTACTGATTACTAACTCGACTAACCGAGTGTCCCAGGACTCAGGTATTGACTTTATCTTTTAAGTCAATGACTCGACAGGTTAGTTCTCCTGTTTTCCTGCAAAATGTCGTCAAAGAGGGAAACGAGTATAGTGGGTAAATTTAAGCTCCAAGAAAATTTCAATTCGTTGAAGGTGTAAGGCTGAAACTATTGTGTCCGAAGTTTTGTAGTCAGTTTTTAGTAGTTGTAGCTAGCCTAGTCATTTTACTTTGAGAAGTAGGGCTGTATCATCTTGAAAGGTTTAAAATAATAACGAATAAGCTTATATTACACATAGACTCAATTTGGGTTGCTATAATTATTTAAAGTATAAAATAACCGATCAAAGCATTTTGTTTTAAAGATTTTTAAATATTTTACAACAAGTTTCGACTGTTAAGTCATCTTCTCGGTGAATTCAACGAACAAGCTTAGTATTTCTTAGTATAAATAAAAAGTCATCCATATGTCAAAAAGTGACTAATAAATTTCGGCCCATAGAGTAAACACTGTTAATCAAATTCTTGACTGCATTAGTATTTTAAATTTCCTGATAACCAGTAAAACATGTTTATAGACAGAGAACTCTTTATATTGTACTTATATTTCAACGAAAATAAATGGACAGCATTTCTTCTCCAAAGCATTTGTGTCGTATATCAACGTTGGTTGATTAAACTGAGCATATTTCCTGGTTCTTTCAAATACAAATCGTCAAAGCCTTACTAAAGGTATTCCCATTGGGGCCTTTCCTGTTTTCCATTAACTTGATTGTTGTGGCAACAACTGTCTCCTAGGATTATCAAAGTACGAGTATTTGCCTCGGTCTCTTCCATCATACATAAAGAATATGGTGCAATTTTCAATGTCAAATAAGCGAGTAAAATAACCTTTCATCGTTCTTCAAGATTAATTCATTTTGAATACAGACTTTCTGGACATTCGAAGTTGATTCTCCATATCATTGTTACGATCATAAATTTGAACAGGACATCTCGCTTATGGGTTTTAGCAGTCACAGAAGAGGTTTAAGTGTGGCTGCCATGAAAACCGTTCTATTGTTATTACATGTGGATTGGATTATTGAGCGACTTCCAGGACAAATTTGTGCGACTAGTGTTGGTGAAAATGGGCTTCGACTACCAGTGCCGTTGACCCAGTGGAGACTGTAACCCTTATAAGAGACTTCACGGTCTTGTTTCTTCGAGGCTGTTCAACAACGAAGTGGAAACTGCTCGGCCTGATACATCAACGTTCCTGTCAGACCCGCTCGTCCAGTTTTTAGCGCCGTTCTTACTCCTCCAGCCATAACTCAACAGTGCGATTCCCAGAAACTTAGTCTCCTCGCAGTACGACTTCTTCAACGAGGTAGCTGTCGTCCGAGCATCATATTATAACTTACTTTACTATCTATCCAGCTCCATGTTCCATAATCCAATCAGTAACAACTAATGAAGTTTTCTGTTTCATTGTTCCGCTGCTCCGAAAATTGTACAAATTATATTGTCTTGACACCTTCAAATATTTATTTACTGTTACAACAGTACGTTTTATGTTGTTATATCGTTATACAAATTGTTAAACACCAAATTCATGTTAATCTCGTTCAATGATTTAAGTTATGTATATTCTATTTGCAATTGTTATATTGAATTTTATATCACAGTATACTATCATTATATCCTCAGTGCGCACAAGTCTTTGTATTTGTTAAATAATATTTAATGTAAATTGTAATTGCTCAATATTGTAACTTATGTTGTAATTGATCAGCCGTTGGCTACATGTTTCGACTGTTAAGTCATCTTCTCGGTGATCATCACGTTCGATCTGTTGAACTTCGAACATTTAATACCCCACCGTAATCTATGCCGTGAATACCAATGTAAGTTTAGAGGAATTGTAGACAAAAAAGGCGCAACTGGAACCAAACGGGTTGGACAGAAAAGATAAGATCGGATGGAGCCACGATTATTCCTTGGGATAAAGGGAAGTGTTTAGCGTGGGATTTCACATGTGTAGCTAGAACTCTTTGAACAGACACCTTTGCTGTTGAGTTGAACTGACACCTTTGCAGCGAGCTACGTCAACTCAACTATAACCCACGCAGTAGCTGCAGCAGAACTAGCAGTTCGTAGAAAACACTCCAAGTATAGTGAAATCGAAGCCCAGGGGCTGATGGTTATATTTGCAGTGGAAACAACGGGCATATGGTGTAGAGAGGGCAGAGAATGGATCCAGAACACCGGAAGGAAACTGACGAAAAAATTGTCCTACCTAGTTGAAAGGATCAGCATAGCGATTCAAAGATGAAATGCCGCCGGTATTTTCTCGTCCTTGCCCACATAAGAGAAGCTGGGAGATATATTTTATTTATAGCTTATACACATTTATTTATTTTTTATTTATATTTTTAGTTTTGTATTTTTATATATATTATTTGGTATTGTTTGTTTTGTTCTTTATTATTTCTCTAAAGTTCATACCTATTTCTTATTATTCGACAATACATTTTATTAATACAGTACTGTATTAATTTTATTGTACTCATCGCCGAGGTGACTTACAGTCGAAAGGTTCGAACTGAAATTGCCATCAACTCTCGACATCGAACGATTTTACCAACAAGGAGTGTACGGTACCTTTCCCAGTGAAAACCAAGACCTTCATGACGTAGCGGCCCCCACAGAATATCTTTTTAGCCAGGAGTGTAAATAGCCGAAAATACTATTGGTTTTATTTGAATATAGATAGATATAGATTTTAATACACACACACACACACACAAATTCCTCATGCAATTTTTATACAACTTAATTGCGCACTTCATAAATCGTTTTCTGTTGTTCTAATATATTTTAAAACAAAATAAAAATATTATACACTTTACTAATTCGCCCCTGTAACGTTGGTTAGTCGTTTCTTAATCTGTGCTATCGAGATAAGTTAGGTTACCTTATATTTTTTGTCTTGAACAAAAATAAAGGGAGGATAATAATTAATATTATTTTATACATTTATCTAGCAAGTTACACGCTTATCTTGACGATACGACGAAATTCTTCCGCAAAGGTTTGTTTAACCACATTTTATTTTAACCATAAACCAAGTTTTAATTGTTTATCTGCGAAATATGTTTCCATAGCCTAGCATGAAACTGTAGACCCAGTCCTAGCCCACCATGTAATACAATAATAATTAAATTGCCAAGATAGCGGCTTGGATTTATAGATTTTTCCAAATTAGTATTCTTACTCAGTCAAAGAGGCTTTAGTCCAAAGATTTTTTATTTGCTTATCAACACTCACTATTGGGGTGCCTATTGGCACTTTGCAATTTACATTATAACAAAGTTTCAGCATGTGGATTGTAGTGATATTGTAAATAGCCATACTTGCAACATTGAAGGGAATGGTTGATCACAAAAAAGTGTAGCTAGATCTTAAAGTTCAGTATAGGCTAGGTAATAGAAGGGGAAAAATAGAAGGTGTGAGTGACTAGGATTTTAGGATGTGACAGTACTTGTATTACCTTGTCAATTTAGTGCCTAGGTCTTATTTACATGTCGGTTAAACCCATGAATTTAAAATTAGTTTGCTGAGTAGCCACTAAGTAAACAAATGAAAATATATTTGATTTTCAAATAATATACACACAGCAATACAATCACAGATATAAACACACCACTTATAACTAACAATATAATTTCCTTTAGAAGTGTTATGGATTTTAGCACTTTTCTAAGTTCAATCCTACCTTATTTTCTTGTAAAAATCCTTTCATTTCAGCCGTAGTTATAAGACAAATGAAATGAAGAGGATTTGACTTGTAATATAAATTCTGTCTTGGGGCCATAATGAATCATTAAGATGTTTTATTGCGTTAATAACGATGTTTTACAAAAAGAAATAAACTAACTTAACTTTTGCTTAACTTCTTTATTATCTAGGTTAATTTGAAGTGGTTGACAGATACTGTCGTCTGCTATAAGTGCCGCTTATTAGTCCCAACTTTAAAGCCACTTTTAAATATCTTCAACATAAAATAAACTAACCTAACTTAACATAACCTAACTTCCGATACTTATTCACCTTTAAGTTAACACTGTAGGCAGATAGTCCTAACTTTAAAGCCACTTTAAACCACTTATAAATAAGATTTTATATATAAACATTGTTAAATCAGTTTTAGCTCATATATCATAAGTGACTAATTTAGGTGTTTTAGAAAATTATTGCGTAAAATGTTATAGTTATTCTTGTAATTAAATTTCTTAAGTATGTAAAGTTAATCTTATTATTTAGAAACAATTTAAGAACAGTAGGCCGATATAATAAAACCCAATTGAATTTTAAATTATTGTAAAGTTGTAATTTTTAGCAATCTATTAAAATCCCAGGAATTTATCAAAGAAAACTAGGAAACATACTTGAATGTGTCAGTGATTTTGCTGTCAAAAACCCTGACTAAAAACTAGAAAAATATAAAAACTGTGTGATAAAAATTATTTAGTGAACAACATTTAGAAAACAAAATGAAATAGCGAGTGTATACACTGGCAAAATTATGTATACTGAGGGGCCGGGTGCGGGGACAAAAGCTCACAGCAATGTCTTTTCAAATGCCACTCAAGAGGGCAATATTATGGTTTTTGGCCAATCCAAAGCCTATATGACCGCCATTTTTTAAAGAACAAAGCTGTAATTCGAGGCATCTATGTCTCATGACTATTAGTACTATCCAACAGCAAAATTGTCAATTCACATGGTATTTGGAAAATATAGATGAAAAATCAGGAGTTTGGGACATTAACAATTTTAGCATGTATTAGGCCTCTGAGGACCTGTGTCAATGAA
Organism: Matsumurasca onukii; assembly: GCA_018831715.1. Classification (NCBI taxonomy): domain Eukaryota; kingdom Metazoa; phylum Arthropoda; class Insecta; order Hemiptera; family Cicadellidae; genus Matsumurasca; species Matsumurasca onukii. The sequence continues at coordinate 72,491,011 of CM032060.1, forward strand.
GATGTTAATTTTGCACTAACAATTTACTTTTTTCAGGACAAAACAGCCAATCCTGTTCAAGTTATTGTAGTTATTGCTAGCTGATGACCCAACAAGTGCCGGCTTCCACTTGGACTCGCTGGAACTGCTTCAGGCTGGCTCCCATTCCATCTTGGCTAAAATGTTCAGTCGGTGAAGTAACAACATACATTGCAATTTTAGTTAGCTTACCTCTTTTAAAAATGATCAAGTTAGTTTAGATTTTCACTATGTTTTGGTTTAACTATTGTTAAACTTCTTCTTTACTAAAATTCATCATGTCAGTGTTAGACCTGGATCTATGTGACTTGAATCGAGCTTACGGTGTGACTTTTGAACTACCAGAATCGTTAAACTTAAATGGATTGATAAAATTAAGAGAGGACATTGAAGAAGAAGGTAAAATTAAAGACTGTTTTCATCCGGTTGAAGCAAGTAAAAGTCAAACGCAAGAATGTTTGGAAGGAAAACCAGAACATGACGAGACAAGACATCAATACACCTCTTCTTTATCTACAAATAGTTTAGTTCAAATACGCAGTCATAAAGAACTTAGTAATAGCCTTCAAGAAACTGAATCAAGGGGAAATTTTCATTGTGATCCAATGCCAACTAAACTTTGACAATGAAATCAACCTGAAACAGCATCAGTTGCTAAAACATTGCTCAGTGTGCTTACTTTGTGGAAAATCTTTTCAAAAACAACTCTCGCTTCTGGCTCATCTGCCTTCGCACAACGAAGACAAAAGTTATAAATGTATTATTTGCAGCAAAGAATTTCACGTTCACAAGTATTTCATTAGGCATCTTGAAAGACACGAAGAGGCACATGAGATCAGAAGAGGGTTGGTTAATCGTACATTTATATGTTCCTTATGTAAAAAAGATTTCACAAAAAAGGAAGCTCTGGCGAAACACATGAGAATTCATACTCGAGATTCATTCAAGTGTTCACTTTGTGACTTCAGTTGTGCCAAAAAAGTTACATTGAAAATGCATGTAATATCACACGAGGGGAAGCGTAAGTATAAATGTACTCAATGTAATTACAGCTTTAAGCAAATTGGGCACTTGAAAAGACACATGTCTAGATTTAACCATCAAGAGTAATGAGAGTGAACTGTTGTTAAATAAGTTACCTGTTTGATCTTGTAATCAATACCTCTCAAAGGCCATAATTTTTGGTTAGTCTTATGTGACAAACCTAAAGTGAAAACTTGTTTAATTACTAACACATTTTGCACTATTTCCTTATTTTAATTTCATGATATAAAATCTGTCAACACTCAAAACTAGTATCTCCAAAGTTTTGAAATGATTGAAATCCCACAAAGGTTGAAATTCTTTTTCATGTTTAAATGTTACAATGCTTGTAGAAAGCAAGAACTCTAAAAATGTCTCCACATTGTGGTGGGATTGATTCTGGCTGCCGCACGATATGCGCCCAGAGAGTGTGATCAAAGTTTTCCCAGAGCCAATAATCAAATCGGATGGCAAGGCACCCGGGAGGGAGTGAGCAATTGTAGAGAGGGCGTGCAATAGTGAGACCCACAGGCCACAGTTGGCGCAAAAACTTTTATTCTTGCTGGTTTCTCTTGTAACTTGGTAGTTGCCATCTATTCGCACAATTGGTATGTTTAGTGAGACCCACACTATTCTCTACCTTGCACACCTATGATACATATTGTATCATCTCCATTTCATTAACACAATTCACATTGTACACTGACTTAATAAATTATTATTATTACATCACATGGCGTACATTTAAAATTGGTATTATTCCTCCCCCCCTTCTTTCGGCGACCGCTCCGCATATGACTAAATAGCATGTGAGTTCAACTCCAATTTAATTAAAGCTTTATTAAATACACAGTTTTATAAAACAAAAATAAAGAATCAACGCTTCACAGATCCCGCTTCTGAGATTCCAATGTAATGTGTGAGAGCTATACCTCTTGGTAAGTTTTGATCTCACTCTGGGACCCATATCATACTGCAGCCTTGATTCTCTGGTTGAAGCATTCTATGGTTAACATCCAGTAAGCCTTTACTACAAAGGGTTGTACATTGTTAATCAAAAGTTCCGGTCTCTCGTTCTATGTTTTGGTTCCCCTGTGTTTTTGTAAATTAAATTGTAATTTAAAATCAATACCCATTTGCAGAGTGTTAGTTTATTCAAAACTAAGTTATTCCCAAAATTTTGGAGTTTTATGGCCTTTTATACATGAAGAATTGTTGTCACCAGATACTTTGGAGGTTTTGTTTCATAAATAATTATTTTATGAACTGTTCAAATTGTGTTAAATAAAAATATAAAATCAATTAACTAACTAATAGCACCACTGTGTTCTTGATTTTAAACAATGTTAGACCTTCCGTTTTAATTTGTAACATTTTGTTTAATTATTTTGGAGTAATATCTTAGCCTTAATTCAATTGATGTAGTCTAGTATTGTTAAATAATGATTATTTCAAAATGATGAAAAGAAATTCTGCTGAGTATTTCTAATTGTGTGTTTCAAAATTAAATGAGATGTATGCAAGTTGAATTGGAGTTTCAATTACGAGGGTCATCCAGAAAGTAAGAACAATTGCGCATCACGCGGGCACACCCCTCTGCACTACGAGTGCGCGTGCAGCTGCTAGCTCCATCCTTCCTCTTCAGTTTGAGTATAGGTTCGTTGCTGTGTGATTACGCGTCTCGTTTTTACAGTGATTAATAATGGCATTGACAATTGAAAACCCCGCTAATTGTGAAGTGTGAAATTTAAACATTCGGAAAGTCATGGCAACTGTTTTGGGACGGAACGGGCTTAATCCATGTTGAATTTATGCTAAGAAAAGAAAGGATTAACTCAGAAGCCTACTGTGAAACCCTCCAACGACTTCGACGGGCCATCCAAAACAAGAGACAAAGAATGCTGTCAGAAAAAGTGTTGCTGATCAATGTCAATGCTCAGCCCCATGCATCTGCAAGAACACGCCACGAACTTCAGTGTCTACGCTGGGAAATTTTTAGACATCCATTTGACAGCTCTGCTTTGGCGCCAAGTAATTATCATTTATTAAGGAGCTTAAGGATTTTTTCGGTAAAAAGCAGTTTGCTAACGATGAGGAACTCCAAGAAGATGTGAAATCCTGGCTCAAGTTTTTGGCGGCAAATGAGTAGAACATGGGTACCGGTATGGAAAAAGTGGTCCTACGTTACAAGTGATTTGAAATCCATGGGGACTATGTATAAAAGTAGAGTAAGGTTCTATGAACTTGTAAATAAAGTTTCGTGTTGATATATATTTTTTATTTGACCATGCCAAAACGTTTTTTACTTTCTGGATGACCCTCGTACATACTTTTTGTCCTTTCTGGGATTACATCTTCAGTACACACACTCTTAACCAACCCAGCTTCCATCAATCGATTGCTGCTATGAAAGGCTATCAAACATATGATTTCTAAGAGTTAAATAATGTATAGCCAATCAAATCAATAAACACAGATTGTCATTCATTTACCTAGTTTTTGCTTAGCTATGTTCATTGTTGTCAGTTGGTACTTGTGCCTTATATACAACAGGTGACTAAAGCTGATGTTTTAGAATATTTTATGAGACAGACTTTAAGAAATATTTTAAGGGCTGTTTTTTCAATATCATGCTTAATCTAAGATTAAGGATTACTGCCAAATAACCCAACGTTAGAAATGTTTAGAGGTTAAGTTTTACTTTGTCTGTTTTGATTTTGAATTTTAGTGTCAAAATATATCTACTGTTGTGTTAGCAGTATTAATAAGTGTAAAATATATTACTTGTGGGAAAAAGTCTTATTAAGTTTAAAGTCTTCAATGATCCAAAAAGTGGTATTGATAGTTGTGAAAAATGTAAACAAATAGTTGGGCCAGATGGTGTAGTGGTCAGCATAACCGCCCGACAAGCGGGAGACCCGGGTTCAAGTCTTGGTTCCGTCCAAACATTTTTGTCTTCAAATTTTTTTAGTAATAAAATAGCTATTTAGCATTTATACAAATTGAGATCTATAATGTAAACAATGCAGATGGTTTACAATTCAATTGTCAAACTAAGCTTGAAATTGAAAAAACAACCCTTAGAGTAAAGTCAGAGTATTTAAAAGGTAACATTTGGTGTAATAACTACCTTTTCCGTTATACAGCCTCACCTTGGTCTTGAAAGTGGGTTAAGGAGTGTACTGTAATGTACAACTAATCTTCTAAATTATTGTTTTTGGAAAGAAAAAATCTATCTGACCTCCAACTATTGACTGAACCCAAGTATGTTAACATTTTCTAGAAAAAAGTGAACATATGTACATAATTTTAGATTTTGAATTGGAATGACTAACATGTAAAAACTTAACGTTTGCTCATAATTTAAACCAAAGGTTTCCTAGAAAGTTTAGCCAATGACTACCAATAATTTTTTAATATTGTTTTAACTTAGAACCAAAAATTACAGTAGCTACTTGTTTGTAACTTAACTTAATTAAGTTAAGTGGTTTTAATTTGTTGCCAGTTAATTGACTATTGATTTTTCAAGGTTAAAACTCAATTGCTTTTATACTTGATTGTTATTTATGATATATGTTATTTAGTTCAGTAACTATAATTACTAGCACATAAGCTACACATTTGGCTTGAAATTTAATGTAACAGACACACAATGCAACATTTTTATCTTTATTTCTCTGTTTTACTGTCATTTTTATCTTTAAGTTGTACTGTAGAAATTATTGTATTATAATTATTATCCATTCAAATGCAATTTTTTAGTTACCACTTTAAAATAACATAACTTTACATTTGTATCATTTTAAGTGTTAAATACTTTCATATAATATATTTATGTTATTTTATAATAAATATAACTATTTACCACATTCATTACATTTATTTTTGTCTCATTATTTGTAATTAATACAATTTTCCCATCTGGAAGGGGTACAGTAGAGTGACATTCTTCACTGATCCGACCTTCCGTATTATCCGTCATCCAACCAAGACAAGAACATGTAAAATGTCTAAAAGACATCAAGTGTTTGTTTCATGGCAAGTGTAGGATGTGTAACATGGGTTTCTTTTTCTTTTCATTCATATATTTACAAATTGTTCAATATCAGAATGTTTCTATTAAGTGAAAGAGGGCATAATATTATAACATATTTCAAAAGCTTTTTCTTAAGATTTCCTTGTTATCCAAAAATCTAATATTTTTGGTTATCCGCCTATCTGCTGGCCGTTTATGACAGATAAGCGTGACTACTGTATTTACCCTATCTAACAACTAACATTACAACTCAAGTGGAAAACAAGTCTTTTAAAGAAAACTAATTTAAAATATCCAAAACCAACATCCTTGTACGGACCTGAAGATTACCTTTGAAAGGCAAGTCCTATTAAACTTCTTTGATTTTGGTTTTTGACATTTTTAAATAGCTCTCGTTAAAATGTCCAATATTTAACACCTTCTCTGCCTTCAAGTTTTTAAAGTTAATTTTCAAGCAATGTTTTAGTGAAGTTTTACTTGAAAAGTAGAAAACCTGATCTTTTACTTTGAACAATTGGGATTTCCTCCTCTAACATTCAGCTTCAACTTTTGTGAAGATTTGAAGTAAATAAGATCAGTAAGGTGGCGGCCATCTTGGTAACCCAGCAGTTTTAATGAGAATTGAGGTTATTCAATAAATGGAGGTTAGGTTTGGTGGGAAACGGTTTGACGGATAAACAATAAATGAGATCTCATTGTTGAAAGTAGGAATATCAGTAATCTAGGTGGATATTAAGTAAATGAAAATGGACAATTCAGCCAATGGAATTTAATATGTTTAACCCCATGAAGGGTAACCTTGAAAGTAGCTTTAGGGCAATTAAGACGCTGCCGTAGAGAGCCTGAGCGGCCTCTATCCGGGATAGAGAATTTAACATGGACAAATTTACAAACAATGTTTGGAGTACATCAACATACTGAAATGGGAAAAGTACTTCAATAGAATCATAGAGCCATAGAATCATTAATGCTGCTGCATAAAAAAGCAAAAAACGTAAAACTTCCTTGCCAAAAAAATTTCTTACAAGGATTTGAGTTTTTTGTTCTTATAAAAAAATCAAGTTTCTTAACAATCTAATTAATAATTTTTGTTTGACAAAAGTACAAGTTTTAGAGTTTATATGCAGCAGATTCTCAAATTCAATGTTTATATTAAGCTTAGTGGAAACTTAATGTTAAATTACTAAGTTAAATTAATTCAGTTACAGGAAATTCACTTGGATTCAAGTAGTGCTTGTGGTTATATGTCAGCTATGTTTTTCCTGTTTTCTGAAGGGTTAAGACTTTTCAGTTTACAAAGAAAATTCCTCGTGATAGTGACTTTTGACATTAGCTAATAAGTGTTGATAAATTTTGTTTATGGATGGTTTCAAAAGCTGTACAGCAGTATTTTGTTGAAGAGATTTAACTGTCAGTGTTGTACACTTTTCCCTCTTGAACAAATCTCCAGTCACTGTCAGTCAATGGTATCTCCTGGAACTTTGTTTCCATCACAGAGATATCACAAGAACTGTTGACTCGTTGCAGTGCTTGTTTAGCAACATTATTGAAAATTGATAACATGGTTGGCTAACAGAGCGAATGAAAAGTTTGAAAATGGTTATAGGGGATGTACTTGAGTATATAATAATGGCAAGTTTAACCGTAATCTGGACCGGCAAGATTTTGGAGAAACTAGTGCTTAATCTGAGAGTTTTAAGAGAAACTGTGTTGGATAAATCACCCTAAAAAGTTATTAGTAAACTTTCAGTTGATGCAAACAGTCCAGACTAAGTTTTTGTTAATTTACAAACATTTCATATTTTCATACACATAGGGCCGTTATTTTAATCAACTTTAACTGGCAGTTAGCTAACCACTTGGTTAAGCTGTTTACAGTCTGAAATCTTTACATTTTTACTCAACGCTCAAAACACAATGACAGATGAATGTTTAAAGGTATGGGGCGGAGGTATTTTTTGTTGATGGACCTTAAAGATCAGCCAGTTTGACCATCACGGAAACTTTACAATATCTATGGTCAATTACTTTTTTTCAGCTGTAGTAAATCATCTGTGGTAGTATTAAAATGTTTTAAAATCAATATACCTAAAAAATGCTGGTGCAATAGCTTCAGAATGTTTGAACTCATAACACTTGACATAAGTTTTGTTTTAAAACAACAAAATAAGGTTGACTAATAATAAATCCCAATGCTGAACTGTTATGAAAAGGTTCTGGGTGGAAGCTAATTGTTGTTCTCAAATATTGTAAATAAAATTTTATTAAAAACACATTGTAGCATTACGACTGTAAGTAGACAGCTATCACATATCGTTTACACAATAAGACATCAGCCTAAGAAATACTTGATCCAATATCAGCTCAGACTTTTTATACTCAGCAGACAAGGAACATTACGAAACCACTGAAGTCATGGTGAGATTTGTACATGGTTTATACAGCATTATTACACTTATTGTTCAAGTCTTTGTCTCTTGGGATTCCTCGGTTTTCAATTGTTGGTTTGACTTGGTCGGTACAGCGTTATTCCAAGGTTGTTGTTCTCCGGAACCAAAGAACAAGAACGGGACAGAGAATGCAAACATGACTCCAGCAGACAGATAAAACATGTCCCGCCATTCTTCTATGCTTCCATCCTGAAACATTATTTGTTCACATTTAAATAATGTTTGCTGAGTTTTTAAAATCACATTTGATAGGATATATTATATAGAGAGTTAATAATTGATAAAACGGCAAATTTATGGAAATACCCATTGTATTCAATGAAAGGTAATTCAAACATTGATTTTGAAATGTTATTGCTATAAAGCAGAAACTCAATCGTTCGATTATTTGTGAACCAAAGGGGTGTTGAACTACACAGTATAAATAAAGGACCTTTATAACAGAGAGGTATTGAATAGGTCTTGAAATCACTGAATACTTTTTCCTCAATAAGTAAAGTGTTTCAAAGTAAGATAATCAAATTTTGCTGTATAACATAGCTTGCAAGAATTACTAACTACAGTTAGTAACAATAACAATATAACAATTTATTAGTCATTTTACAAAAATTAATTGTGTTGACTATAAAAACAAAAACAAACAAACTAAATAACTAATAAACATAAAACAAATTATAGAAATTGATAAAACCTGGTAGACAGGCCAAGTTCTATTGAGTTTCTTTTCTACTTTACTATGTTTCAAGCAAATTTTGAAATTGATAAAACTATAAAGTTATCTTATGCTGTAAAGTTAAATTTAGAATCAAAATGTATGCTTTGTTTGTTTGAAGTTTGTTGTTGACTATAATAGAATTTCTGAGGTTGAAATATTATCACAGATGTTTTCCATCCTCAATAGAAAACGTATGATTTGCTTTTAACAGAAAATCTTCAACCAGTCATTGGTAGTGAAGTACACTAATCTAGACATGGACAAAGAGTTCGTTATTTGAGGCAGGTGAAGCCCAGTTTAAAGCTGGTTTTCTCAATAAGAAGAAGCGCCTGGTCAATGACTGAGTATCATAACCTCCCAAATCTTTAAGGTATATTAAATGTACCAAGTTGTGAAATGAGTTGACTTACACCAGTAATAAACAGAGGAACAAACATAGGTGAGATCATGCCGGCCAAGGCTCCAGAGCCATTCATGATACCCATGAGCACACCTGCGTAGTTGGGACTGAGGTCTACAGGGTTAGCCCTGCACGTGGCGTACGCAAAGCCCTTGAAGAACATCATGCACATGAAGAATATAATCACGTTGGTTCTGTCACAGCCAGCGAAGGAAGCCAACAGCATGAAAGGTATCGGCAGGACGTTGGCTAAAATACCACATTTGGATTAGTTGGGTTACCTATGAGAAAAACTAAACCTGGTTAGCTTATTTTGCTTTTGAAGTTCTTGAAGAAGGATAATTTATAATACTCTTTTATCAATTTATAAGTTACCAGTTATTAGTCTTACAAATTTAGTCTTCAACATTATAACTTTTGAAATTAAATAGAAATTAATGTAATGTAGAAATTAATTGTGTGAACAATGGGCAATAAAATGTTTTGAAATATGATTTCTTGGCCTTAAACTATAATGTTCTTGTAACACATCTTTTTATTCTATTTCGACAATTTTAAATGAACATTTTGAACAAAGTTAATTCAATTTATGTTTTCTATTTCTGAATTTCCTGAGTTACAGTTTGTTATGATTTTTAATGTTGTAATTGTTTATGCAGTTTTAGGATTGTCTGGAAATAGAAAATAAATCTTGAATTTGAACTATAGTTACTGCTGGTTTCTGCCAAGAACTGATTGAAAATAGGTAAAGGTAATTGAAGTTCTCTGAATTAATTTTTCATAAACAGACCAGTTTAGTACCGTATACAGATAGATAGAATTCAACCTTTAGTAAAGCTGTTGTCAACACAAGTAAAATTGTGTTTTTTTTTCAATTTGATGACTTTGGGTCAAAAGATTTTTGTTTGTGTGTTTATGTGTGTGCCATATGGTCTAATCAGTTAAAGCATCTGTCCCTAATGTTCAGGGTCGCAGGTTTGATCCTCAATATAGGAGGTAGTGTTTTTGTTAGCCATGTGAATTCTTCAATCATGTTTAAACTTAACTAAACCCACACTCTCATGTTTGTTTCTTTATTTGATTCAAAACCAAACCACACTGTAGTTACTTTGATATAGGTTTGCTTTCACTTATCCTGATACGTGACTTAGCAGAGTGTATTGCTAGTATTACTTACAAAGAAAAGCAAATATTTTCCTGTTGGTTGTAACACTCATGACTTTCCTTCTAATGAGGAAATCACACAAGAAGCCAATGCCGATAGATGTGGGAATGGTGGCCAAATGTGGTAGTGCAGAGAATAGACCACTCTGAAATTCAGTAGGAGCAATTAGAGATATTATCATTGTTAAATGAAGGTTTGGCTCCATACATAATGAAACTTAACTGCCATGAAGCTAGATTATTTGATGTTAGAACTACTTTCTTGTTAAAATAAGCTTTCACAGAAAATAAAAGAAAGTACAATTTTCTTTCATACTATTGTATCATATCCTTTTTCTATTTCTTGTGTATTTTTGAAACTTATGTGTTTTACAAAATATTGGTTATAAAGTTGGAGAAACTTACACTTTTAATGTTGAAGTTTAGTACTTTTCCCATGTATGCAGGCATTTCGTTGACCATGGTAAATAGAGCCCAAGCATGGCTGAAGTTAATCAATATGACACTTAAAAATGGCCCAGATGTAAAAATACTCTTCCATGGAATATGTTTTGGTTTCTGAAAAAGTCACAATACATCAATCAAAATACTTTTGCTAGTAAACCATGTAAGTTTTAACTAGAGTAACTAACTAATCTTAAAAAGCAATTGATTCAAATCTAAGTTTATAAGTTATAAGGTACAGTAGAGCACACACTACAGCAGTTATTTTTAATCTGACTCAGTTGGTAGTGATCTTGTCTGTGCCGCTGCTGTTGTCTGTTTGTGAACGACTGAGAGCTACACATCTCATGAATATATCGGATCACAGATGCAATTGCAATTTGGTACTGTACCTTTTAGTTGGAATTGCTTTTTATACCCAAAAAATGTAGAATCACAGTTATTCTTGGTTTAGGATGAAATGTGTTCATCAAACGAGCAATTAGATTTGGTTAAACCAATTTAGTAAAGGGCTTCACAGTTATCAGTTGTTTGAATAAATTAATTAATAAAATGCACATCATTTTCTGAGTGTTGTACGTGAGTAAATTTTTGTAACACTCTTTTTAAGTGCTTTAAAACCAATGTCTGCTAATCTATTGATTCTAGTTATTGAATTTGATTCAAAAGTAATTCAAAACAAGTTAAAGACTCACCTGTTTAGTGTTAAGGGCCAACTGACTCTCGATCATGTCTCGCTCACTGTCAGTTATGAAGGGATGGTCCGCGGGGGAGCTGTAGCAGAGACTGTACCAGCCGATACACCACAGCAAGCCGATCACTCCACACACGTAGTATATTGGCTCCCAGCCCGGGAACATGGACAGGATCAGTCCTGACGATATGTAGCCAATCACGTTGCCAAACATCACACCTATGGCGACAGTGTATTTACAGGGTGTTACAGGTGTCCTGAACAACTTTCACAATATCTTTCTTTGCCCAAGATAAGATTCCAAAGAGGTCTATATTTTTAGAAAACTCCCCCCATTGCCATATAGCAACATTCTCTGTTATTACTCAATTACTCATATCACTTGGTTTGAATTAATATGGTGTTAGACTGAGAGAGAAGGATGTTGCATCAAGTTTAAGCTTTACAGCTGTAATCAATCATAACACTGTTCCAAAAAAATTGATGTAAAACAATTCTTCAGAAACAAAAAATACTTTAATAGATTAAGAGAACTACATATTTATGAATTAAGCTTTTAATGGATGATGTGTATTTGAATGTGTACCTGATTGCACAATGCCAGTCATGGTCGACCTCTCGTTGGGTGGTGCCCACTTTGCCAACATGGAACTGGAGCTGGGGAACATTACTCCCTGAACACAAGAAGAGGTGATAAATATCAACATTTCAGATATACATCCCTTGCTACTACTAACTTTGTAGTAGGTTCAAGTTTTAAAAGGTAATTTAAACACATGATAACTACACCAAGAGTAGAGAAGTCTTGGAGAAAAAAATATCAACTTATAGTGGCTTTACACTAATTCCAGCCGCTGAGTTTTTTGAGGTGAAGGCACATAGGTTTTTGCTGAAAAAAAAGGTTTCCTTAATAATAAGCTAGTAATGTAGTTTAATTAGGTTTTAATTAAAAAAATAGAAAAAATAGGTTTTCTTTAATGAGTTGACCAGAACTACTGAGTGGCTTAAGTCTGTCACTGGCGATAATTGCAGCTAGGAAAATTAATCTTTAGGGAAATTGCAGGCTGAACACAAGACTGTATGGCCAGCAGGATTCACCGCTGTGCACGCATCAAGCTCAGCACTTCCGCGAGGACTTATCACTTTGTAGGGGGTCAGAGTGATTGAAGGGACGGGATACATGACAATGTCTTAAAAAAGGTTTTAAATTAAAAATCAAGGTGGCTATAGTTGTATGTAATAGTCGTACAAACATACAAATTGTGTATTTTCTTTTATTGAAACGTATGGTAAAATAAAATATTAGGAATATGATACTAACAAGTACATTTTTTTCAAATGTGAAATGGTATTTAAACACATTTTATTCTTATCGTATTACTTGAAACATACCGTTCATCATACACTAACCTGTCCAAAGCCCTGCAGGACGCGACCTGCCATGAAGGCGTAAGGACTGATCCTGGCAAGTGCAGGCGAACATAGCGACAACACAGCAGACACCAGCACTCCTGCGCCAAACACATGCTTTCCTCCGAACTTGTCAGCCAACATGCCGGCCGGTACATGTGCCACCACATACCCTACATACACTGACTTGATGATGTCATGCTGGATGTGCTGGTCCCAGTGGAACTCCGCCTGCAATCAACCAAGTTTTACAATTTAATATTTGTGGAAGAATGTGTTCGGTGTTGGTCATAAATGAGTGAGTAAGAGTAATTTAAATATTGCATGTTTTCTGGTGTAAGGATGATTACAACTCACAAAAGTAAGTCAGACTTCTTATTTTCTGGCTTGACAGTCAGAGAATTAGTTTTGCAATTGCACATCAAGGATATCTAAATTTCCTTTGGAAAAAATGAGATATTCATGCCGTCAGCATGGCAAGAACCAGACCCGGGACCGTGAAATGAGCACCGATCCTGACCCCCCAGAACACGTTTAGAGCATTTTTTACCTTTAATTTGATGTACCTGAGGGCCTAGTAAAATACAATTTATTGTTAGTCTGCTAACTTTGTCCAGCGTATGTACTGATGTGCAGTGTACACTCTGGTTTTCGTCAGCAGCTGCAGTACTACAGTAGTGACTCACCCTGGTTTGAGTTTTGTTGACTAGAGTGGGTTCGGCAGGACAGAACTGGTGCTTGGAGGTGGTGATATTGCCGTCACTCAGAGATGTGGCATTCAGCTTGAATGTCATCTCGTTGAGAGCTAGGTTCACACATATTCGCATCAAGTAGCAGACGACCAACCCAAGTAGAATAAACACGGCCAACACATAGCGTTGAGGGAAGCACGCGCAACCTGCAACAAGAGAGTCGGTTATAATACAAAGTGTACAGTTTCAATAGAAAACGATGATCCAGGGCGAATTCCCCAAGTGTCAATTGGTTTGAAATAAACTAGTAGTGCGTGAATGCTGGGTTCTCAAGAATTAAATGTCCCAGAACACAATATTTACACTATTAACTAGTATAGAGGCATATCTCGTTTGAAATTGCAATAAATTATGAGTTTCGCAACGCATAATCGCTATAGTAGGGTACGTTACTGTTATGTACACTGTACACATCAATTTCACCGGTTAAGGTTAGAACAAGAAAAATTACTATTTAAATCAACAGTTTTCCCTAAAACCACTCCTCTTTATACTAATATATTTAAATGTGCAAACTTGTTTAATATTTTTAACTAGATGAGAGTACCCGCGCTTCGCCTTGGGGCTTTATTAACACAGCTGTGTGTATATTTTAAGAATTTGCAAATTTAAAATAAACAAAAAAGGTTTCCTATATATATCCTTAGAAAACCATTAAGTTTGCCTGTTAGTTCACCATCTTCTCGTTATAACTTATAAGTGCTGCCATTTATTTTGTGGATGTTGTATGGGTATGAAATATAGCTAAAAATACACTGCGTGATGGGCTTAACCCTTAAACATAGTTTGACCGTCATAATTTTAGCCAATTTTGACTTATAAGTGGTCCGAAACGCCTAAAAAACGTGTTCAGTGCCCACTTTGAACCCTCGCCATTTATTTGTTGGATGATGTATGGGTATAAAATACAGCTAAAGACACACTGCGTAATGAACTAAACCCTTTAAGGAAGTTTCACCGCCATAGATTCGTCCGATTTTGAGTTATAAGCAGCCCATTATGCATTAAAAACATTAAAGACAGACAGAAAGGATTTTTTGACACCAGTTTCGGTCTATCGAAAGTATATAAACACCAAATAACCAAAACCTGGATTCTTTGCAATGTACAGACAAAAGCCTTTATTTTATTTATATAGATAAGTGTTAGCTACCTTGTGAGAGTCATAGTTACTCTCGCCGTTCCGCTGTTTTGAGGATGTTATATGGACATAAAATGTAGCTAAAGACACACTGAGTGATTAGCTTTACTCTCAAACAACGTTTCATTGCTATAGTTTCAGTTGATTTTGACATAAAACTGTCCAAAATGCCTAAAAAATTTCACTTTGGTTCCTTGCTATTTATTTTGCGGGTGTTTTATGGATATGAAATATAGCTAAAAACACACTGCGTGATGGGCTTAACCCTTGAATGAACCCTTGTTTGTAACAGTGAATCAGTCGTCAAAATTGCTACCGTTCAATAAAGAAATGGGTGATCAACAATATAGGCTACATTACAGTCCTTTTACAAAAATTTAAAAATTGAGTTTAATCAGAGACTTCCCCTTCGCTAGGTACAAAAAATACTTTAAAAAACCAATGATATCCCCCGTTTGTAACAGTGAATCAGTCGTCAAAATTGCTACCGTTCTATAAAGCAATGGTTGTGATAAATCAACAATATAGGCTACATTACAGTCCTTTTACAAAATATTTTATTTTAGCCTTTTGAAACAACATTTTATCACCGGAGTCCATCTTTTGGGAGGCCTCCCGTGCGCGTGAAGGAGTAGGGACTACTAGTAGTGACCGTATGCCCCTCCACCCCGCTAGGGCGTAGTTCTTCAAATTTTTGGCGTACTTCCTCCAAGTGTGCAGATACTTTGAATATTGTATTAGTCTAATCATAGAATAAAGATGTATTGTTATGCTTATTCTATGGTATAATCATATTCTTTGTTTTACGTGAGTTAAGGTTCGATGGTTGTTAAAACAGGTAGTTTTGACTCTAACAGTTGGTATTTTTACACAAACTGCAACAACATAATTAGTTCCTAATGACACACCACAATACATAACCTTGAATCTCGACGTATAATCCAGGAAATACCCGCTGTACTAAAACTGCTGAGTGTTGGTCTTAGATGAGAGTAGTTAAACCAAAGAACACAATTAAGACCTTCCTTAAAAGAGTTTTCACGCTTAGCATGCCGAACGAGAAATCTTAAAAGTTTTTCAAGAGAGTGTTGATTGGTTGAGGACTCGAAAATGGTCTAAAAGAAATGTGTTTAAAGAGGTCTTAATGCATTTATCCCGTAACATTATCGGAACCTCAGTTCAGCATTACTGAAACCTCTTAGGTTTTGCCAGCAATGTATTCCAATAAATAAAAAAAATGACCATAAAGAGTTGTTAGTGAGTGTAAAATAATAAAAATACTTATTTTTTGGGGTAGGGTTCTTGTCAAAATATAAACTGCTCAGAATCTTTATTAACAAAATAGAGCCGTACGAATAATACCAAAATTATTTTTAAGGGATTCGTGTAGAAAGATATTTAAAGTACTAGGTATTTTAACATTACTAATTTACTATGTATTCATATTTGAAAAATTATTTTTTCATTACAATTGGTAGTTTGGCTATAATATTCAGAACCATGACACTAGAAACAGTAGTCAATACAGGTTGGAATATCATAGGCTTGATAATCTCAGAAATTACCCGCCCAATTTGGTATTAAATTGTTCAACTACAGTAGTTATTACCAATACAAAATACTGATACTTTTAACTTTTAAGACAAATTTGAATGCCTATTTGATTTACCAATTATTTTATAGTTTTGGTGAATTTATGGATCATTCGAATATATAACAACCAATTTGTTTAACAGCAAATTTCATATAGAACTCATTAGATTTGTTTAACGTTATACTTCAGGGGAACAGTATTTTGGTGGTAGGTTTGTCGAACTAATTTTTTAATACATTATAAATTTTTGTTTTTGTCACAGAACGATATTTTGTAACCTACAATAAACTTATTGTCATTGTTAAAGTTATTATTTTTAATTCAGAAAAAAGGTTTTGTTTGTAAAAAATAAGAGTTAACAAGTTGAAAATAGTTATTTTATAATTTACGTACTGTACTAATAATGTTAGTGTCTTTCACTTAACTTTAAAAAAAATCATTGTTACTTTCATTTTCATTTAATATTTTACGTAAGCTTGAAAGTTTCTGGTTCCGAATTACGCCAATATCATTCACGTTAAATATTAAATTTGTATCAATTAATTATTATTTATAGTAGTGATGGTGTAGTGGTTTAGCATAATTGCCCGGCAAGCGGGAGACCCGGGTTCAAGTCCCGGTTCGGTCCAAACCTTTTTGTCTTCAAATTGCTTTAGTAATACCATAGACTAACGGACTCTTCTCTAAACAGTCTGTGGTAATACGAGCTTTTTAGCGTGTATACAAATTAAGATCTATCTTATTATTTAATTTACTATAGTTATTATATTGAAAGTTCACAATAGTGGAGGAGATCAATTACAGTTTTACCTTGGACTTTTCCTCATGTGGCCGGAAAAGTCCGAGATAAAGTTAAAAAAAATAACCATTAATTATGGATTAATGAAATAATTACTTTTTCAATGCACATTAATTAATTAAATATTATTAAGTATTTGTGAGTTATAATAGAGCAGTTGCTATGATGAGGCAGACTTGGCTTACGGAACAGCTGGAGGAAAGGTAGTCTCATGGTTCACTGTTGAGCGCACGCCTCACACTGACACTGACACAAAGCAGTGTATTTGCACAGCACAGGGTAATTGATTCTGCTCCCTGGACAGAACATCCTCATGCCCTTGATCTAGCCTCGTCAAGGTCACTCGTGCAGTCTCCCTGCTGATTCGTCAGGCGGTTCAAGGCAGAGCCAGAAAACACTAAATCGCTACCAAGAAACTAATTTGCATTTGCACCTTTCAAGGTCAAAGTTCACGTTTTGAACCTGTTTTTAGATTTATTTATGTAGTTTGTTGCTTACGTCATTCGAAAAGGAACAAAGGGGTATTGAAAAGGCTTGCACGCTTTGTTGCTTGGGCCTATAGTTGGTTTTGAAAAATATATGTTTAAACGTGAGTATATTTGTTTTCTTTTCCGATAAAATACAGCACGTGCTGACAAGCAATGCTATGGGATGTATTAAATTTTAAAAAAACCTACAGAACAAGTTCCTAGTTTCCTGATTTTAGCTATAGTATACAGGATGACAATTTTATCGCCGTTAATTTCCATGTTATCGGTAATTTTTCACATTGCTTGATGAACTACACCGAGGGAGACTTAAAGCTAAAATTTGGTACACACGTTCTTGGGTAGAGGGGTAGAGCTTTTTATCCTTATTTAAAAAAGCTTGTTTTCAACATTATTCATCGCATTATACCTCCGTCAGTGTAGTTCGCCAAACGATGTGAAACTGTAACATGGAAATCAGTGAAGCCCGCGATGATCTTGTTATCTTGTATTTATCCTTGAGTTTGTAGCATACCGATTTTTCAACACAGCACTAAAGTAATGGTGAGAATATTCGCTTGGCACAAACTTATTTCTTTAGAAAAGGACGAGTGAAAACCGGGCGGTTAAGTATCAACACGTCTCCCCTTCCTCATCAGAACTTTCCGAAGCCTCACAACTCTCCACCAATTTTGCGCACACTTCCAAAACAAAAGGGCCCGAACCTCCTTGGCTTTTAGTGTGCTAGTGTGGGGAAGTATTTTATACAACCATTCTTACCCTCATAAGATTGCTTGAAATTCGTCCACCACTCCCCAAGAGGCTCCCAGGTTGTTCCTGAACAACAAGTGAAACAAGTTGTCACCGTTTCTAATGTGAAGCAACGCAAAGGAATGTGCTAAAGTCCAACTTCTGCGTAGGATTACAGCTTGTGTTGCAAAAATCACAAAGTGCACAAACAACCCAAGCAGTGAAGCGCTGAAGTTGAGAACAAACTGGCAAAAATAACGCTACAAACTTCTTCAGCGATACAACTTAACAACACATCTTTGTGATTATTGACTTCAGCTCAGCTCGTAAACAACAAAGTAAAACGACAAGTTTGACTAAATACTAAAGTTCTTTTTTCTATTTATTGGTGAGGCCTAAGTGAATTTGCAAATAGGCTAAGAGTATTTAAAAATTACAGGGATTTTTTTAAACGTAATCCAGTTTTCAAACTAAAGTAAGTACCGTAATTCTTTACGAGCAATAAATGTTTATAAGTTTGCATCTATAGTTCGTTCAGTATCTATTAACTGGACTATTGTTGTTGTATATTCAGTAATATTGTGATTTTGATTTCCTAATTTGAGATTATTGTGAAATAAGCGCAATTATAGGTTTCAGCACAAATCAAAAATGTTTACTTTTGAGGAATATTTGAAAAAGAAGATAATTTTTTTGTCTCAAGAGGCGTTTTAAATCAGGTTTGCAGGTGTGAGTATTCATAAGTAGTCTTCAACAATAGACCCTCTTTGATATTTGCTAGAACCATATTGTGTGTTTTTTTTAACAAAATAACATCAAAGTAGGAAAACAAAACTACAATATTAGGTTAACTACAACAAACTAGTTATGCAAACATATAAACATACATATTGCTTGTAAAGAATAACTTACTACGTTTAGAAAATTGAGTTGCGTAAAAAAACACCCTGTATTTATATAAACCGGAGCTATAAATAACTTCTGTGAGTAACACAGTAGAGTACGTGGTTGGTGAGAAAACGAAATTCCATATGACACACGATTTCTATGTTTTCACACTTGCTCGAGTATTTTCTTTGATAAGCACACTGGAGCATCCACGTCTTTGTGCATCCGGGACTACGAAAAACAAAGCGCGGCACTAAAACTGCTAATTGAGTCGAGACCACAACAGCACAACTGGTTACCTGGACTTGAGATTGTTATCACAACCTGGCCAGACCATTGTGCTTGTGGGAAACACTCGGTATGGGGAAACTGATGACACTACTTAATACATGGCGTGACAGCATTTAAATCTAGAATAAAATCGTAAGATAGCATAATGAAACATCAGTTCAAGGACAAAACTATACTTTTCCTGCTACTAGTATTAACTGGTTTTGTTAACAATTCTGTCTTGAACCTAATTAACAATATTTATTTAGCAAGTTTAATTTAAGATACTATATAAATACTAGTCAAATTGAATACACAATTTCTCTACCGAAAATAGTTAACTCGTGGGTACAGTTTATTTGAAGTTGAACCAAGTGGCCTCTATCCGGGATAGGGAGTTTTAAATGAGAAAATTTACAAACGACGTTTCAAGTACATCAACGTACTAAAATGAGAACAGTGCTTCAATAGAAGCATAGAGCCATTAATCGGGCCATACATTTCATTGAAATCAGGCCATAAATACAGTTTGTATGAAGTAAACCCCATGTTTTGGGAGAAACTACCCCCAGCATATGCAGTGCTTGCTGCATAAATGATTCCCTGCTTAAAGGAAATATACTAGGATTCATGGTAGTGCTTGTGGCTACGCGCCACAAGTAAAGTAATAAAGTAATTACTAATTTAGTAATTAAGTAATTACTACAATAAGTAAAGTAATTAAGTACTTATTCCACCATGCTCTATCCTACTAAAGTGCTGAAATACGGAGGTATCAATGTACCTCCGATAAATAAATAAATAAATGATTTTATTTGCAGTATACATTAAAAAAGTGTTGCAAAAAAAATATTTGTAATTCCATTCGAGACGGTAATTTATTGCTTTTAGAATTTGATTGGTGCAAAACTTTTGTTGATATTAAATACTGTGTTGCTGAACACGAAAATTTTGTTCCTGAACACGAAAATCCTTTCTGATTATTGTCTCGTACTCTTGTATGGAGCTCCCTTGCAAAGGCAAACTCATAAAGCGGCAAAACAGAACAGTCTCGAAAATGTAAATTACAATTTCAATGTACATACATGAGTGCTACAATGAAATGTACAACAATAACATGTTGGGTGTCGTGAAACGAAGATTTTATTGTTAAAGCCATTTTTATAAATAAAGATAATAGTTTAAGTATTTTAAAAATGCAAAAGACCATGCAATTCAATCAAGGAATACTGTACCCTACTACTGTCAGAGTTTCTAATTTTATACATTCCTTTCAACCTGTCTGTTATACTTTGGATATGGGGGCTGCTTACAAGGGTGGGCCGTGTCTCGTCTTGTCGGGATCCACGAAATAATATGATTCTACTCATCTTGCATTGCCGTACCTTATATGCCTTTTTTGATGCTTTTGAGTTTTACCTATGTTGTTAGTGTTCATTCATTAAATAACCTACTTTTTTAGGCCTTTCCTGACTTAGAGAATCATACTCTACTCGCAATTATTTGAACTCAAAGTTAACTAGCTTTTTATGTGCGAAACTAAAGTACAGTTGGAAAACCACCTCCAACATGTATTTAATATCACAACATATATACTTTAAACATTTAATATCTCAAGTACAAGAGACCAAGTCCAAGAGGCTTTCGCCTACTAAAATCATCTGTACTTTCTATGGTAGATTGGGAGACGATTAGAATCGGCATGGCCTTCACTTTTTGAGGTGAGGAAATCAGTCAGCTGACAAAGACAATTCCTTTGTATGAAATATGAATTACCGTACGAGTATTTAAAGTAAGATTATCTAAGTATTTGACCTTAAAAGTAGATTATTGAATGAATTGAGGATGGAATTATGAATTCAAGAATGAATTGAATGAATTAACAACGTAGATCAATTATGTATGATTGATTGCGTTAAATAGTAATATGCCATTACACCAATGCAGGATAGATATATGTTTATATTATTGCGTGAATCCCAAGATAGTAGGCAACTTTGTCAGCTGGCACCCAAAAAAAAAAAGGCCATGCTAGACAAATGAACTCGCCGCTCGAAATGGCCACGCCATTCGAATAGTCTCCCATCGAAAATACAGTAGATTTTAGCATGCGCTAATCACTTAGCCACTGATAATTTTTATTTGAGATATCAACCCTTATTAAACACATCTTGGGGGTGGTTTTTCCAACTGTAGTATAGTTTTAATAATTAAACTCTAGTCAGTATTGAATTAAAATAATCAATGTATTCATTAGTTTAGACGATTGATAAAACTACTTTGGGAAATAGCCTACTTGTATGTGTGTACATTAACACCGCACTCAAATATATATTTTTTTAAATAAGAGTTCATATATTTCGTCCGACGTCGAGTAAACAAAGTACATTTCTGACTAAGAAAAGTATTGGAAGGAGTTCCTTTCGCAAGCTAGCTAGCGCCTTCAACTAGCTCGTCGAGCAACGTACATGTGCATATACTGTATCACAATAATTGAAGGCAACTCGTCAAATGCAATCCACTCGGCGGTTGTCTGACCTCAATGTCCCAAAAATAAATATTTTACTTCTGTATACGTACACCGTAAAAGGAAACCTGGATGATAAACATTAATCTATAAGCAGTACAAATCTACCAATCTTTAAACTTGTTATGTATAAATTCCATAATTCCATAATTCCATAAATTCCATAAGAATTTTCATTCTTCAAAAACAAACAGTCAGAACAATAGCAAAGTTGCAATGGAGAGAGTCGTGCAGGCCAGCTTTCAAAAATTTGAAACTGTTGACATTACCCTGCCTCTATATTTTGGAAACTTGCCTTTATTTCAGACAAAAATGCGACCCCGTAAGAGGGAGTGATATCCACTCTTACGTAACCAGGGGCAGGGAGAACTACCGAACTGGGAGACACAGGACGGTAGCTCATGAACGTTTGCCTTCACAGGCAGGAGTTCAACTAGTCAACAGACTCCCAAATTCGATTAAAGTGCACCAATGCCAAAGGCATTCAAAACTCGCTTGAAAAAATTTTGGTCGCAGAAGCATTCTATAATATAAACGAGTTTATGGCACACAACTGGGGCACCGCGTAAACAGACCACGGACCAAGGGGCTAGAGTGGATCAGATTCGAGTGAATGGGAATTGGGTGAATGCAATTACTGTATGTTTGAATGGGATTACGATGTGTGTGAATGCAAAATTTTAGATACTTAACACTATGACGGTTGCATAACATGTATATGTTTAACTTAATAAAATATTTATTTATTTATAAAGAAGGTTGTACAATAATAGATGTTTTACTTTTTCAGGTATTATAGAAATATGCTGCGTAGTTCCATATATGCGGAAAACCAAGAGTATACTGTACTTTGTTGTTTTATAAATCAAAGAACAGTTGGTTGGTATATTAAATCCTTATAAAACCATTATGCCTAATACATTTTGTTACAGTCACGCATAACGGATTAAATGAAACTTCGTAAAAAATTACTCGTACAACCTTGCTGTTTAAAGCTGACCCTTATCATTTAGTAAAAGAAAATATTCGATGTATTTGTTGTATGAATAAGGTTTTATTCTAAGTAGGATAGTTTGTATGCGTGTGGTTCCGGTGATTAACTAGTTGCAATACGAATTCTAAACCGGTGATTTTTAATGAATTAACAGACAAGGTTCAACGTAAAGATACTCACTTTATGTTATCTAAGCTAAGATAAATAAATAAGCCAAGCTAGCGCCATGTTATGTTACAGCTCAGTTACTCAATGCCTTGTTTTCCTTGAAGATTGCAGTGTCAGTTGTCACTTTAACCATTGTTGACTTGTTGTCTGCCAACTTACTTACATCTTTTATAACACTAAACAGATTTATTTCAACACTGTAAGCTTAATATGAAGTGATAATGGGCTATTTATACACGCTAAGTAGGCTAATATTGGCGAGGAATGTTTGTCAGTTTAAGAAATAAGCAGCGCTGGGAGGAACAAACGAACAACTATCCGCATATGCAAGCTTGCAGCTGACACCAATGCCTGACAATGCCGCTGGAAAAGATGGTCGAAGGCAAAAATTCACTTGGAGGAAATTAGTGCTGAAATCCCACATTTGTTTCAGGGAATAACTAGTCAAAGAATTTATTTGCACAGTAAAACATAAGGCGTGTTGTGCAAGTCTTTATGCAACTTAACGTCAATTAGGTCAATGTTCTGAGTCTCTTGGTCTATAATATGGTGACTGAAACATACAAATCAGCCATCGGTCACCTATATGCAATTGCTGGTCTTCTCCTCTCATGATACAAGTGCTTCTAGAGGCTCAGCAAACCTGTTTCAGTTAAACACTTTCCCAATCAGATTTGAAACAGTGGAAACTATCCGAGTTTGTAGGTATGGATTCATTAGATTGGTACCAATGCCTATCGGTATGCCTGACCATTGGAACATCTTGGGACCCAAGTAGATCGAGGGATTAGTTTTGGTTTGTACTTTTATGCGGATTTAAATGTGTGTTTATTGTATTTTGGAAAGGCAATATCAAAGAATATGTTATGGTATGTAGATTACACATAGCAACGTAGTTCGGCAGCACACGCATAGATAGCGCTGTTGGGGAATTACTCGTATTTTAGTCTCAAGTTCAAGTGGAGCCCCTAACGCATGCGTAAGTTTGTTCCTTCTCGAAAGTCGTACGATTTGGTCACATTTTTAAGTAATCGACATCGGAGAAAATCGAGCATGTCGAGCCGAGGGGAGAAACACGGCAAGAAATGGCTGCGCTCACAGCGCTATCTTTGCTTGGGCTGCCGCAACTATGTTGATTTTCCTGTCTCAGTCATGTAGCATTTGTGCCCATTCTACCTACCATAACATTATCTTTGGCAATATTCAACTGTGGCGACGTTGAAAGCAATGAGGTCACTATATTTACAAACGAAATTGATACTTGATAAATTATAAATACTGTCAAGACAATTGGAAATCATATATAATTATATATTCCCCCAAGCAATCTCCTCTCATCTCCATGCAACCCATTGAAGCTCTGTTTGCAAATCTAAATTCTATCAATATATGTCCAAGAACTCCGAGTAGGCCTACTATACATCTCAAGTCAATGTATCTACCACGCGAAGTAAACACAGAATGAGATGAGAGTGTCCAGAGAGGCAAGACTAGTCCGCTAAACAAAGATCGAGAGGCAATGTAAAAATGTATTTAAAGATAATCTGTTCCAATAAAGATTCAGTATACACTTTCAATCTTTCAGAAAGTGACAATATGAACACCTAAAAATGTAGACTATAGTATCATATTACAAGAGGTGTATTTGGAAGAGTGGTGTGGATTTGATTTGACAAGATAGTTGCTGATAGATAAACAACAAGAATATTATTACTATAAGAACTGAGCCCTGAGGCCTTTTGTCTTTCCTGAAGTACTGAAAACTCAGATAGGGACTGATTTCAGTGAGTTATTGCACTAGTCTTATATTACTTTATTGTTGGTACATCCAAATTCATATTAAGACTTTGATAATTATAAGGATGTTACAGTATTAAAACATAAATCTGTACCAAAACACCCTGATTAATAAAAAGTTCTACACAAATTATTTTGAATCAAAGGTGTGTTTTTGTCACCGATTGATTTCTTCATTTTCAGACATATTACAAAATCGAAAAAGTCATTATAGACAACTATTTTTAAGTACTAACTGGCAGCTATTACAGACAAATTTGGAATTTAGAATACATGAGGAATACAGTATTTGTGATAGTGGTTGAAACCCTCGTACTCCCGCAGAACAAACACATTTAGTGATAGTGTACTAAACACATTGTGTTAATTGGCAAATTCGAAACTATTTACATGATTTTAGGAGTAGGTGCTGTATACATCAGCATGTTGTTTTTGTTTGCCCGTTGAACATTGTCTCAGCCGCGTTCTGGAGACTTCTCTGTGATCTGGCTCAGCACCAAACCTCGTTGTTTTACGCAACAGAGTGGTGGGTAGGAGATAAGGGGTCAGAGTGAGGAAGGTTTGATCACAAGTTCATCTATAAATAGCAGCTGCTATTTCTGAAGTCGGTCTAGGTGAATCTGCCCCGACATTTTCTGGAACTGATCTCCCGCAACGAACTCGACATATCAGGGCTAACATACGAGTATGACGACATACGAGACATCGCTATGAGAGACAGCAAATGGAAATGTAGTTTGTACACATGTTTAAAGTTTACAGAGCTTTTCTTAGACCAAGGCCCGAGGGTGTTTCGTAATGACTCACAATCAAGGCTGCTGTGCAGTACGGGCGGATAAATGTGGCGATGGAGAGGTGACGGTGCCGTTGTGAAATGTACAATTTTCAGATTTAAAGTCTTAAATGAAAGGTCAATATGTCCCAAAAACGCTCTTGGAAGCCGATTTTTTTGAAGTTAGTTTATGTGTTTAAGGAATGTACCTGTAGAATTTAAGAATACGGTATACTTATAGCTCGACTAAATACATTTTAAATCAAAAATAAAAATCTGCTTCCAAAAACGTTCGTGAAATAAGTTTACCTTTCATTCAAAACTTCCAAATTTAAAATTGAACACTTGTAAACTACTCCGTTTTAAAATCTGCAAACTCTTGTTCAATAACTAAAAGGTGTGAGTTCAATGTCACACGAGGTTTCGTAGTTTCAAGCCGCTGGAAAACGTGTAATTTTTACGCCCTCTACTACATTGCTTGGTCAAGATTACATTTTTACGCCCTCTACTACATTGCTTGGTCAGAGATTACATTTTACGCCCTCTACTACATTGCTTGGTCAGAGATTACATTTTTACGCCCTCTACTACATTGCTTGGTCAGAGATTACATTTTACGCCCTCTACTACATTGCTTGGTCAGAGATTACATTTTTACGCCCTCTACTACATTGCTTGGTCAGAGATTACATTTTTACGCCCCTCTACTACATTGCTTGGTCAGAGATTACATTTTACGCCCTCTACTACATTGCTTTGTCAGTGATTACATTTTTACGCCCTCTACTACATTGCTTGGTCAGAGATTACATTTTTACGCCCTCTACTACATTGCTTGGTCAGAGATTACATTTTACGCCCTCTCTACTACATTGCTTGGTCAGAGATTACATTTTACGCCCTCTCTACTACATTGCTTGGTCAGAGATTACATTTTTACGCCCTCTACTACATTGCTTGGTCAGAGATTACATTTTTACGCCCTCTCTACTACATTGCTTGGTCAGAGATTACATTTTTACGCCCTCTACTACATTGCTTGGTCAGAGATTACATTTTACGCCCCTCTACTACATTGCTTGGTCAGAGATCATTTTACGCCCTCTACTACATTGCTTGGTCAGAGATTACATTTTACGCCCTCTACTACATTGCTTGGTCAGAGATTACATAGATTTTTTACCACCCGTACTGCACAATGGTATGATTCAGATGGTCTAAACAAAAAACAAATTCAATTGGTCTAACATTTGTACAACGAGTTCTAGGCTATATCTTCTCATCTAGTGTAAGGCTGTTAACTATTTTAGTTAGTATTGACTTTATTGAGTAAAATTGTTATTGTCAAGGACTATACAGGGTGAGCTTAAAATCCCCGCCACATTAACTTTTGAGAGAGAAAAAAATTTGAAAACCCCTTTGGGGAATGTTTTTTTTCCTAAAGTTTCTTTTGACGTACTTTTCGTTACCCACCCCCACCCAAAACCGGTGTTTTTAAAATTGTGTTGTTTTCAAAATTCGTCAATTTTCAAAAGTTTGAAAAATGTATCTTGTAACATATTATTTTAAGCTAAGTAAGGAAAGCTTTAAGTACTTAATAACTAACTCTGTATTTTTTTACGCATTTTGACAAATATAGCGACAGCGTACATTTATCTGCTTAAAAAATAAAAACGTTTTGGCCGCCATTGTGTACAGGAACGTTGTAAAGTTTGATGGTATTACTGAGTTTGTGTTTTTATACCCTTTCAATAAGGTGTCACAAGGAGGGGTTCGTATTTAAAAAATTGAGGGAGCCCTCCCTTCCACGGTTTTGGGTGGGGATGGGTAACGAAAAGTACGTCAAAAGAAACTTCAGAACCCTATAAAAACATTCCACAAAGGGTTTTCAAAATGTTTCCTCTTTCAAAAGATAAGGTGGGGTGGGTATATAAAACTCACTCTGTATAACTACGAGATATCGATATCTAAGGATTTACCTAAATCAAACATTAATGTTGTTAAACGTCCAAACACATTTAAGCCAACTCTCTCTATTAGAAATAAAAGAATCAATTAAAAGTTTGGTTTACGCACTCACCAAATGTATCACTTATCTAAAACGGGATTAGGATTAGAAAGCTGAAGAATGTGGCCTTCCAGGCCTACTGTATGCTTTAGTCAAAGAAGATAATTGAACCCTAGAAGTCTTAGAAGTACCGTAAATAGACAGGAAGTGGAAACTAGGTCTACTTATAGAGGTTTGGTTGTTATACCCTGAGGCGCGGCTCCGAGCAGAGTTGACGGAGTGTTGCATCATCATTATCATCGACGTCATCATCATCAAGCGACCAGAGCCGCTCATTCCGTTCCAGTGATCATTCACCATCACAGGAAGCAGCTAGCACAGAATACTGAATAGACAGCTTATAGTTGACCAAGCAAAGCTGTTGCAAGAGTAAGCACTTCACTGCACCACGTAGTAAGTACTTTGTGTCGGCTCGTTTTACTCAATTAAAACAAACATTAGCTTCCGGCTACGAAGTGGAAACTGGAAACCATTGAGGAGTTAGCATGGTGAAAACAATAAGTGTTGTTCACTATACCGAGCTCACACTGATTCACCATACCCGCCTACAGTAAGCTATAAGGATGAATGACACCTGGTATAAGTAAGTTAGTGATACAATAAAATCCGCTTGAATGCATTACTATTCTAACCAAACCCACTCTTTGATACTTTGCTTTCATGACACCAACCACTCTTAGTAGCTAGTTGAAGGTGAACATGGGATGATGGCGAGTGTGATGAGTGTTTTGATGGAGATATACTCCAGCCAACAAACAGTGAACAGGAAATTATCTGGATGGACAAAGAGTAAATGCGGTTTCTTTATACTTTCCGACCTTATATCCGTTGGTTTTAACTGGACTAAACCGGTTTTTACCGGACACTAGTTACAAATAAGATACAACAAAGCAGCCACATTTGTTGCTGCATGTATACAAATTCGACAGACACGGCTATAACATCTCGAGCGTAGACTATTATTAGATAGTTAACGAGATATTTATGACGATCGGGACCGTTCATTTGACTTATTCAAGGTTTGAATTTCTCCATGTGCCCACAGCTCAGTAGGTGAGTTACGGATTTCTATACGTGAAGAACCACGGGTTCAATTCCCGGCGCATACCCACATCCACAACAAGTTTTTGTTTACTGTATTTCCAAATCTTGGATAAGGAATTCCACCGGCTTATGGAGAAAAGTGGGAATGAAAAGATACAGTTATACTGAAATCAGAAATACTATCAAAAAGGGATCATTGAGACAAAACATAATGTTCGGAATCGTAAATTTAGATTGCATCGGGTGGCGGGATAAGTGTTGAACCAAAGACAATACATACACACTATATGTATTGTCTTTGGTTGCACCAAACAAATCAGATTTGCAGTTTGCTTTGATGAAGCATTGACTAGATCTACGTACAGTTGGAGGTGCAAGGAGGTAATTCAATAGCAATTATGCTCACTGCCAAGATTGTTGAGTTAATTACCAGCGTTCATTCAACAAAACTTACCTCCGATATGGAAGTTGCAAATATTGGGACTACATATATTGATACAATCAAAACGGCATCACACATTGTTAGTACTTGGTATAGTTTTCTTTTATGCATTATCAGCCTGGGAAATCGCCCCACATTACGTCACTAGTTGAGGCTACGTGTGACCTTGGGTGTGTAATGTATATGACTCAGAGTACTGTATTATAGACTGAGATAGAAAGCGGCATGTAAGCAGCGGTGTAATTTACACTCAATTACAAGTGATTACATGTAATGACAGTGTTCAGCTGTCTCCTAACACGCTTTCGGTTGGGATACTGCTCCAGACTGCCGGCACTCGAGAAATCTCTCCTTTACGAGCTCTCGATAACTAAAGGATGGGGATTTTTTAATATAAATTGAGGAGTTTGAAATATTGAGTTGAGTATGTGTTTAAAAATGTTTGCTATATTTCGCTGCCCTACCGACCAAAGTCTGGCAGGTGTTTCAAACAAAAGTACGAACAATACTCGTAAGTTTACGTCGTGTTAAAAATGTCACAATACAGGGACTTGTATACCAAAGACTAATTAACAGCTCCATACGCATGTCCCACCCTTCGCTGATATTTATACAAGTTGGGCATTCATGCTGACCATGTGACAGCCTGCATCATTACAAAAACAAACGAACACACTAATTTGCAGAGATCTTACCAAACAGAAACGGCGAACGTTCATGGAAAATATCTCGTCATAAAGAATTGAACATGAATTTGCGAATGGTCGAATCTCCTGAATGACGTAATTAGTACCATAGATAAAATACATATCCATGTTAGTATTGAGGCAAAGTGTGCTGCCAGTCCTCATCTCATCAGTTTTACTCATCAGCTTCTTCCTGTTCACCGCAAACTTACTAGTAGTGGTCGCTTATTGTATTTACTTGTAAGTATTACAAGTACAGCAAGTACAAGTATTACAAGTACAAGTCCTTATTGTACTTACTTGTAAGTACAAGTAAGTACGACCACTACTTACGGTGAACAGGAAGACCTGTAAGTAAGCCTACCATCAAATCCAAATTGTAAAACTCGTTTGAGTCCAGTTTTCCGCTGGAAGACTTAGTTTTGTACGCATAGTGCAATTGCTATCAGATTCTTGAAGTTCGATTCCGACTTCTAAATAAGGTCTCAACACCGAGCAGGGTAATACAAAAAGTAAACAGTTGACCATCAACGAGCGCCATCTTATAAAAGGCCTGTCGCTGCTGATCATGTAATTGTAATGATATACAAGTCACATAATGCACACTGGACACTGCAGACCTCCTTGATTTCGCCTCCTCGGCGGCTAGGCTCTAATTATGTCAACGATGGTGTAATTATTGTATGAAGTCATCACTAATTTAATGTATGATTACATCTTTTTAACACTAATTGGAGGTTAACTTTACAAGTGAGGTGAAAGTAGAATTTATTATAAACTCTTAACCCCCTCTTATACTCTAAACCGACACTGTGTAATTTGATTTCAGCTGATTTCGTAGTACAGATTAAAATTCTGAAAACTGCTTTGACTTCATTGTGTTGATGTTAATCAGCTATAAAGTCCAATGTTGCAAGTTAGGTGGGACTCGGATGCTCATACGTCAAGTACTTGTAAAATAAATTGAAATTTCAGCTAATCCTGGTTGCATTGATGAGCTCATATTAAAACTCGCCTGTCGGTTATCAGCTCTATTTATAAGCGCTATCTTCACCAGGTTGATAAATGATAGTCTAGTAGATTATCAGCCACCCCGCCAAGGACTATAAAGTTCTGGATTTATCAAGACCAGAGAAATTAGTTAAAATAAACATTCATCCAAATTATTTAGAAATATTGAAACAAAGTACGAGTATCTTTGAGATTCAAAGTAATGGATTATATCAAATGACAAAGTCAGGAGGTAACAAAAGCATTTATTACATTAATGTATAACTAAACATAAAATAAAAAGTGATCTCTGTCTGTACAGTGCTTAGAAGTGAACCATTGTTATTTATTTCGTTGTATTATAAATTTTATGAGAACACGGTAAATGACTTTAAAAAATGTGTGTTGTGTTTTCAACAGACATTTTTAAGCTTATAAGTTCATAACCGGTAGCCAAAATATGTCACAGAAACATTTTATATAATATAAAAAGCCACACTTAGGATATAAAATTTACATTGAAACAAAATGGCGACGTCTGAAAGAATGTGGTTTGGGCAGATTTGTTTATATTACTTCAGAACCGATCGCCAAAGTCAGAGACACTTTTAACACGTTATAGGTACATTACAAGAGTTCATAACAATATTGTGACGTCTAAAAGTGTGCAGTTTCGGGTTCGATCCTTTGAGGAACCACTTTTCGTCGCTTACACAGCCGCAGTACTGCTGACCAGATATAAATAAAAGACTTGAGCTATGAGTTGATTTTAAATTATTATCAGGTCAAAATTTATTTGACTTCCATGTTGATTACCAACCATGAATGTGTAATAAGGTGCGCCCTACATTGCTTTAACTTCTCAACAACATTCAAGCCTAAAATTGTTATCGATGTCTAGAAATAGCTGTGGGTAGGCCTACCATAGTAAATTAACTTAGTAGTTATCAGTTGTGATATAAATTAAGTGTGGAGACGCTCAGTCATCATTTGCATCCCATGTGGCGTGATAAGTGATAAGATATCTGGAGTTTGTAAGTTTGTAGATAACTGAAGATAAGAAAAAACGCTGATAGCAAGTCAATGATGTATACTATGCCCGTTTGTAGGCCAAACGAAAATTAGTTAAAATAATTGTGAGGTGATTAGACGTGTATCCGCTGAACTAGACGCCCAGACAAGTTGATGACACTATCCTACCTTGTCTGTTTATATTTTATGAAACAATAATATGTAGTATTACTAGATGTCACCTAATAAAAGGCACACATGGATGAATACGACACAAGGCATAAACATTTATTTCTACAAAACAGCCACGAGCTAAATCTTCTCGAAAGCATTCCTTCATCATCTTTTCAACCAAACCTACAAATTTGACCAGTTTAAAAGCCTTTTGACGTTTTTATGTAACTCTTTTCTAAACCATTAATCCAAGTTGTATGCTAACTACAGCTCCTACAAGTCCTAAATGTACACAAACTTTCTGACTACGTATGTGAACCACACTACATGAGTAACTGAATAACCGTGGATAGGTGTTTGAAAGAAGGTAAGTCTCGATTTCCGATTTGATTGAGAATGACAATCACAATGAATACATACAAATACACATTTTAAAGTTTCTTATCTATGACCACAAGGCTTGTATGGGTTAGACGTCACGACCGTGAAGAAATAATCTCAGTTTCATACAGACAGTCCTACAGTTCAACGTAATAACACAGTACGTGACAGCTGGCACGAACCTTCGCGGTCAATTTCCTTTGTGAGTGCCGTGCCGATACTCGATAGTGCTCTGGGTCGATATACGAAATTCCGAGGAACAAAATTTGAGCTACTTGAAAAGTAAATGATACTTTTGGGTTTTGCACGTTTTATTTACACCCATTAGATATGTAAACGCTAATAACATCATAGTGATTCTCATTACACTATGATGAATTGCAAAAAATAAATGGCATTTTGCAAGAAGTATTTCAACCTTGAATAACCAATCGATTAGTCTAACCTAACCATTAGTTTCTCGCTCCCTACGGCTCTTCAATACAGTCGGTTCACATAAATGGAGTTTACAGATACTAAAGAGGGTGGCTCCAGTATCCACCCTCTATCTCACCCTTCAGTCAGCCTCCCCCTGCCGCCACACAGTGAAGCCAAGATGACTCAACCTCCTACTAGACTTGGATGATGCAAGACTGTGGCCCTAAACCTTGAACTCTATAACTAGAAAATACTAAATGTTAATCAATGTACTTGAATTAACCAGTTAGCTTCCCCATTTACTAAAATAAATTAAACCGCCAAGAAACGTAAGAAACAAATTTACTACAAATGATTTATGAAGTATTTTTTCATTTAAAGGAAACATTCCGGTGATCGCAAGTGGATTCTAAAAGTTCGGTAGATTAGTATGCATAAATTAAATAGCTGTAGATATATACAGTTATACACCAAATGGCATTAGCAATAGCTCCTCACTGCTAGATAAAACAATGATAGATTCATCTACATGTGCAATAAACTACCAAAGTATTGAAGACTATTTGAAATTTAGACAAACTAGATTTCATAAAAACTTACTTCTCTTGAGAAGGGAAGGGGGTGCGTTAGTTCTCACAGGCGAGTACGAAGTTTCAGACGGCATTTCATCAGACCACTACACACACGCGACACTACACCACTTCCGTCAACTCCGCCGGTTCCCAGCTGACTGAGCTGTGTGCGTGCGTCTCTCTCTATCTCTCTCTCTCTGTATACACACTTCCCCGCAGATATACAACACCATACTCACTCCATCTGGCTCCAGCTGGTGTCAACTAACCAGCTGACAGATGTTCTGTGTCATCACTCAACCCACAAGTGTTCATTTTGTATAGTTTTATTGATTTATTTGGCATAGTAGACTAGTAGTTTATTAAGCTGTAGTTTAATTAATTACAGCTCAAGGCTACCACGTCCCCATGATTTTTTCATAAATCACCAACCAACAACTCAAAATAAATAATTATCAAGCTACTCAAAATAAAATACAAAAAGAAGGAAAATACAGTAGCCTACGGTGGGTGTATATCAATGAACTATCATCTCAGATTGGTGTGTGAATTCAACCCTCATGCACCTAGTAAATATTGTTTTAATTTTGTTCTTTAACTTTAAACAGGACCACTCAAACACACTAAATTACTAATACCATGCTACATATTCATGTGTGACAGTTATTATCAGACGTACACTGAACAGACATGGGAGAAAATGGCACGTGTTTATTTACATTTTAAATGTAAAATATCTAGGAACTTGGCAGATTATTAGTAAAGGAACACGAATTCTAATGTAAAATTTTGGCCGATGAAATGAACCTAACCAATTTATAAACTAACTCGTCATACCTAATTTTCGAGTATCGAGTAGGGGTCATATAGTTTAAATTACATAATGGTTAGAAAACGAAAGCACATAACAGCTAAATTTAGTACTCAATACTTGAGGTATGGTAAATAAATTGGAAACTACAATCAACGGAGCCGTCCCCTTAGGAGGGGAGTCAAATTCCTTTCTTTGAAATTGGGAAATCATCAAAATTGAAATTATGTTTTAGCTTTTATTTTTTTACAACATCTAAAGGACACTTGGGTCAGGTCGTACCCTATAATAAGCGTCAACAGTTACCATCGGGACAGAGATAAATTATGGAGCATAGCGATTAGCTTAAACAATTAGACATCATAGATATTATACAATTGTTTACAAAACATCCGAAGTTTGATGTAAAGTTTTCATTATACTAATTGAAATGTTCTGTTACAATCAAGTACTGTTGTTTCATAGTTCAAATGATATTCAATCGATGTTTTTTTCTGGTTAACAGATAGCTTTACTGACCCTTCTGACTGATATTTGCTCAGGGCTATATGATTACATGAACGGTTTGATTATCAAGCAATCACATGCCAGGCCTTCTTATGATGAAACGTCATATGTGTTTAAAGCGGACCGGCCTTTGCCAAAATATTATTGTTGACGCCAATTCAAATCTTAACGATTTTGTAATAAATATAGTTCTCTCTCTCCCCCTAACTGTGGGCCTCCCCGACACTATTACACCGTTGAACCTATTCCCCTCAAACCATATTACCGGGAGCGGCAAAACGGACTGAGCAGTTTGCCCCACGTACAGGTACTTGGCTTAAGATTTGGCTACTTGGGTTGTTGTAGGAGAAAGTAAAACATTATGCTATGGTTTTGATCGGTCACTCATACTATTTTAGTCACCATCATGGTACGTTACCAAACGGCATCGAGGCTACGATAAAAAGCATAGACTATGCGATATGCGAGCATAGTTCAAAAATAGTTATTCCGTAATTGGGACGCAAACACGTTTTCGTCGGCATTTCTTTACTCCGCGTATTGTTTGTTTATATTTCATCCAAATACAACTACTAACGTGTTTGGAGTACAAAATTGAAATACCTCTAAAACACTAAAACTTAATTTAATCTTGTCGAAAGCATCAATATTGATAGCAAAGCACCTGTGTTATATGACAAGAAGGAAATGCTTGCCAAATCTTGAATACAATTAGCGGTCTTGTGTTGACTGTCACTGATATGTCTCCAAGTGTTCTGTGTTGAGAGTGTTTTCAAGTCAAGGTCACTCACTACACTCTACAGTACGTTGCTAGACTGATAATGCAATCAGTGAAGTTATCGGAGACTACTGGCCGAGCCTCCATACTACACAACTGCCAGCATAAATATATATTTTATTATGATTAAATAACTTTTGATCACGTTCAAGTTGATGTGAGATGAGAAGACATTCTATTGCTATCTATATAAAGTTTTAACAGTTCTAAAACCAAATCATAGAAATAGTACATAATTATTTTATAAAAATGGCTTATTAGTTTTTCATGGGATGTTACATAAAGATTATAATATCACAGTATTGAGGAAAATTGCCATTGGCCAATGAAAGCCCAACTAACTTTAGAAAATAGAAATACTGAAACTCCACATCGATGAATGTTCAACCACTGAGATTGCTGACTACGCGCGGGTCTGGTGCTGACTGATGGCTGAGTCAGATGTCAACACATGTCAAACTTGTACAAGAGCACTACATCACCACAAGGCCTACGAGCTTACGTAGGACCAGATCACCATCACTTCCAAGAGATACAGAAACATTTAAACTAAACGTATAGGTACTACATTTTATCCATTTTTGGGTTTGCCAATTAATTGACGGTTAATAGAAGTTAATATGTCTTCATCATTTAGAAATCAACTAAACTTAGACTAGTTTTGGTGTAACTCAAGCACAATTTCATGGCATTTCCAAAGTAGTTTTTTGTTTATTAATTGTTGTATAAAAACCATAACTTGTTAATAAACTTTTCAATGGTTGAATATTTAAATGCCAATTATTGGCCTACAAGAAAACAAATACCGACATAGTGCGAGGGGTGTGCAAACTGTGCAACCGCACGGGGAAATTGAGCCTCAAGGGTGAATGTTCGCTGATAAATTGTATCAACTTAAAAATATTGTACAGATATAATACATGTATACAAAGTTGGGTGAAGAGAAGAGTTTTTTATCAAGCTAACATACAGGATGAAAGGACAATATGTTAAAATGCCTTACAACTCGTCATTTTGCAGCAGATTTTTACACATTTTCTTAGTGAGGTCCCAGGGCCCCTCCTAGTTGGGCATAGACCTGGATAATGTCTATGTTGGATTATGCCCTTACCCCCAAACCCCTAAAATTAAGGGGCATGGCAGACTGGCAGCCATATAGTTCGCAGGGGTTGAAAAATACCCTTGAGTCGGCCCTGGAGCTCAAACAGTACTTGAATTTGAAAACCAAGCATAGCCGACTAGTATTGCAAGCACAACTACAAATTTCAAGTAATCAAACAATAAACCAAAGAAATGAACATTTTACAATAATTTACCAAAAAATTGGTGTTTTGGTCTAAAAACGTACATTTCTTTCTCACTATAACGGTATAACCAATATGTATACTACAAATCAACAAAAGTGCAATTTTGCCAGTGCAATTTTGGTCAGGCAAAACTCACTAAACCCTTTCAGATCTCAATAATTTTCAGGATAATATATTTAAACTTTGCTTGCATATTGTGCATAACAATGTACACTTATAATACAGTTTTTGAACATATTTTAATTTTTTTAATTGTATTTTAAAATTTTTGCATAAATGTTTACAAAACGGCTATGTTGGCCTTGCCCGCCTTTCAATTTGAAAGGGTTAAGATAGCCAGACTTGACTTGGAGATTTAAAACCTTCAAGTAGCCACAGCAAGACTCCACAAACTAGAGTTTGAATGTTGAACTTGAATTCAATGTAAACATATGTTGTGTTTAACTGGAACTTTTGTGAAATATGTTTAAAATAACTTAAATGACAACTTAACATAAAGTCATTGATCTCATTTCACAAACTTTGTTGTCGATTTACAAAAATTCACCCCTATCTTGATCAAAGTAAATAAAAGTGACAGTTAAAATCTTGATATCATGCATATGTTGTGCTAACACTAATACATTAAACAATTTTAGAAACAGTCAAATATTTTAGAAACCAAAATGAAAATGATATGCAAATTGTACAAGTCAAGTCAGTACAATTTCCCTGGTGTGACATCCAAGAGGACACAGCTCTACTTATATGTATGAATGTTGTTGAATGAATGTTCTATCTCTCATTCTTGGTTTTCATTATGGTAATTAAAGAAGTAAATCAAATAACTACTTACCCGACTTCAAACATGCCATATTAACAAAGGAGTTAATACACTTTGATGCAATTTGATACACTACAAATGTGACACTACAAACAATTACACTTTAACTCGTCATAAACAAAAAATACATGGTTTTAAACACGAACTTATACTGTTGTATTTAAATAATTAATTAACCGTAACATGCAGTCAATGTAGACCGTATCCGGATTTGAATGTTACAAAATTTGGGGTTAGAAACCAATGATTGGTCAAAACTCAGAAACACTAATGTCTGATAGTAGAGGCGTGTATTGTGAGCTCACAAGTGTTTATCAAGCAAAAGAGAGCACTAATTGACCTTTGGTTGTTGATTTGATTGGAGAGTGACCATTTGAACATTCATCTTCATTGTACTGAAGTGAACATTGACTCTCTATTACGAGGAATGAAAAATTCCTGCAGACTTTGGTAGTTCCTCGATATAGCATAGTCCAGATTATTATCACTTTTCGAAGGTTATTAGTGATAAATATGTAACTATACTTTGTTTGATGAAATATAAGTACTGTATACTGTCTGTTGTATATCTGTTTTCAATTAATCGAGTAGAGAACATGAAAACAGTTTTGAAGTTTCATTTATTTTATTTCAATATTTGAATACATAGCACTGTCGTAACGCTTGATGATTGTAACTTTAAAGGTCAGATAGATAAATATGCACAATTTACTTTGAAACATATATAAAATTAAAATAATAATATTAAAACGTCTTTATTTGTTTTTACAAAAGGCGAAGTTAGGGCTTAAAAGCCCTTTCCACCACTTTAACGCTACAATAAAAAATACCGTTTGAAAATAGTTTTTAGAGTTTTAACTTTAATAAAAGAAGAAACAGACTAGGAAAGCATGTCTTACTATCCGGTTTACATATTTTTCCAATAAAAAACATGCAAATTGTGGCCAACAAAGAATATTGTTACTCATTATACGTAACCTTTACTACCATAAACTGTGAATACTTTTGATGACTCTTGATATCCTTCACTAAATCAAATTTATTTTTATTAATGAAGTGCAATTACTCATTTTTAAACTAGAAACATAATTTGTGTTTATTTTCGATCTGAAGCTGTTTGTTTCAGGCAAAATAGAACAATTATTATTAAAAAGTAATTAATTCTATGCTTATTTTTTAGAAAAATTTAGTCCAAAATTAAAAATTGACAATGCTAATTATACTGTAAAGCAAATATTGGTATCCTTGATCCAGGACCAAAAGTTTAAATGTTATATTTGAGTTCTAACTGCACTAAAATATCTGTAACAGCTACAAAATACAATTACACACTTTGTCATACATAAATAACATCTTTAAGTTACTGTTTTATAGTGTTATGAATCTTTCTTTCATTTTTAATGAGGTTTTGGTTTGGCCCCTTGAAACTCTGTTCTTGACTAACTGTTTTAATTTCCACAACTCTTTTGCTCTTGTAAACACCAACATCTTTTGCCGGTGGCCAGATTATTTAGACATTTCATGTTTAATTTCTTGAAGTTCTCCTTTTTGTTCCATGAGAGGGATTGTTTCTTGTGTATTTCCTTTGGTTGAACCATTTTCTTGTGGGGCTTTGTCAGCAAGTACATTACCTGCACAAAACAAAACATTATGTAGTACTATTAATCTATTATACAATAAAAAGTATTTAATCCTATTTTTTTAGTTTATTGAAAGACTTAGTAAAACATTCCTTGTAAGAATTGAATAATACCCCAACATAAAAATAAGTATACAAATACTCGCACTTTCTGCAGGGTAATTGTAGTTTAGAAACATGGCTTTTGAGCACATTTCCGAAGTATGATAAAAATATACTTTGTTTAACCCTTTGCGCTCTAATTTATTTTTTAAATTTTCAAAAACCCTCCCAGTATGGGTTTCCCAGTCCCCTGTAAGCAAAATTTCAGCAAAATCGCTCTCTGGTACGGTGCATTACCAATCATTGAATCACTCCTCTGCTGGATTTATCGCCTCCCTAAGCTCAAAAGTGCCACTCTCCTCACTGGATTTGATGAGCCATTTTCTTCAGAGATCCTCAGCGGTCATTGTGCCCCCGCACCGGAATAATCCAATGCTCAGCATTGCACCGCACCAGAGCGCACCCGGTGGGATTCAACCCACGCTGTGACAGACAGGGCCAGCTGTCCGCCACTATAACCACTAAACCACCGGGCTGTTTGTCGGGCTGTCAAACTCGCACGTGAGTTGGCCAGGGGAGGGAGTGGTAGTGTCCGCGTTGTCTGATAAGGCGCCGTTAGCGTAGTGTAGTCCTAGCCTATCGTTTGCCCTATATGCAATAAACGATGTGTCGGACTAGACTATTTTGCCGTTCCGCTCCGATGTCGGACTCAGTTCGCCATTGGAGCGCAAAAGGTTAACAACCTGAGCATTAATCACTTTCATTATGGACTATTCTCATTGGAAATTGGATCTAACGGTCTAAATAACTATTTTGAACAACAAAGATTTAAGCGTATCGTTTGAATTTTGTTTTAAAGATTTCTACTTTTGAGATTTTTTCCATCAGTTTTAAACAATAAACACCTACTGCTTCACTGCTTAAAGTGTTTAACACTAAACTGTTGTTTTTAAAAGGTGGCTGTACAAGTATGATTGAGCACAACAACCATAACTAAATCTTAGATTTACTTGAAGACTTCCAATGTACTGGTGTCTTGTCATCTCAGAGTTGGGAATTCCCTCACCAATGCTAACATGAGTGGCCAACTCTAATTGCACTTCAAACCAATAAGATGTGAGCTTATCTTTTACTGTTCAAGAATGTGATGGTTTTTAGTTTCAAGCAGTTTTTGTTGTTAAAGTTTTGGCATAAAATATAGTTATATACACATTGTAATGTATTACTTTTCAAATCAAATACACATGTGCTTTAGGGAAACACATATTTAATAAAAATATTGTAGATTGTAGAGCCAGTAATTCTATAGTAGTTTGCTGGGAATAAAATTTCTTTTTTATTTTCATTAATGTTAAACCAGTTGTGTTTTGAAATGAAACAAGACCTGTTTCATTCCCTGATGATGTACTTTTGAATGAAACCAGTGTTGTTTCTTTCTGAACTAAAAGTAGTTTGAAACCAATAAGAATTAACATGCATTTTTAATAGCATCTCATCCTCTCATAAAATACTAGATTTTCAAAGAGAAAATAGAACTTTACTCTTTTTTAAAATTTTGATAAGAAGATGATTTTATATCCACAACGTATCTGACGTAATGATTCCATCTTCATTACCAAGATTATTGTGTATATTTTGTAAATATCTTTTAGTATAAGAACTACAGTGCAACGCTGCGATAGGGGACAACTGCCCCGAAACGCACGTCCGTTAAGAAGAAACTAACATCTGTAGAATCAAGAGGCACCACACAAAGGTAAACCATTTAAAAAAATAAGAATTTAGTTTTTCTTTCACATATTTAAACCACTTAGGTGTTTTAACATAGTTTTTATAACAAAAACTAGTCTTGAAATGTAAAAAAACTAAAAAGTAATAAGTATACTTGATAGCTGAATTTCAAAACTTAAGGTTCAACAAATGACATTTTCTCATCTAATGACTCACCACCTAAGCATTCACCTTGAAATAAAGGTTTTATAGTTTACAATGATATTTTTTGCTTTTAGTACGTAAGATTAAGGTTTTGGTACCCCTAATTACAAGAAGTAGGTATGTAAGCTTAACATTTTTTCTCACCAAGTGGAATGGTTCCAAATAAGATGTGTTCAAGTTCAGTCTCAGAGTTACAAACTTTAAGGTTTTTACAGTTGAAGTGTTTAAATCTGCGAATCATCTTGGGCGAAATATTGAGGAACACCAACTGCTGCCCCCGCTTATTGAAGTCTTTAAGTAAGCTGGTGAAAGCCTGTTAACAGTTTATTTGGTTTATGGTTATTCACTACATTCAGTGCGGATCTTAATACAAGAAGCTCATGTGCTACTGAGTTACTTTTCTGAAAGGGTAATACAATATTCAAATGATTATAAAATAAATGTAGCAAACCTGTTAGTTTTGGCCAGCCTTAAACACTGCCAAGCTTTGTGAATACAAAAATTGAATTCAAAATTTTATTTGTTGCTCAATATAGCCAACCTCTCAGTTCTTGCCAACTACTTTTGTCCCTTCATAATGAAAACAGTATGTGTCAGTTGTTTACTTATAAGTTTTTAGCAGTTATAAATTGACTTTACCATTATTGACATTTTATTACTAAAGAAAATTGACACTCTCATTTTATTGCTTGGAAAACTAAGTTTAAGATATCTGCCGATATCTACACAATGATTTTAATTCATAATGAATTTAGTTGTTATGTTTTATCAACACTGTACTACCATTGACTTTATATCTTTAACTATTTAGTATATTTTATGTTATTTATTTATTACCATCATCACACATGTAAACGAACATGTACTAGCAACAATAATATTGTGGAGTCAAAATTACGTAAAAAAGAAGAGAACTTAATTTTTCCATGCTTTTAACATTTTGATTTTGCAATCCCAATTTTGATGTTGTTAGTTTTAATTTGTCAAAGTTACTGCCAACACTCAAGGTATGAACAGCTTGTAAGTTTAAAGTTTCAATAAATAACGATGAATGAATCTTTAAAAGTTGTATATAATTGGGATCACCTTGACAGCTGTTGTGTCCAGGGACGTGAAGTGGGAACAGTTGAACACAACGGGATGAACCCCAGCACCTTGCTGCAGCGCAGCATCCATCACTCGGTTGCAGATGTCATCCACAGCTGGGAAGAACATGCCGATAGCAGGTGTCACGACAACGTACTCTGACACACCTTGCTCCGAGTATACCTACGCCATGAACAATGTACTATAATAAATAGATTATGTAACAAGAAAAAACCCTTGGTAAAACACTTTTTTATGAAAGGGTGTTTTTATTACATATCTATTTACTAAACCTTAACATTCCTTCAATTTTCAAATTCTTCAAACTATAATAGTAATATTTAAAATGTTGAAAGCTATAACAAAAAGCATTAAAAGATAAATTTAGTAATTTTTGAAATTGTTATGGCTTATACGATTTTGGTTAAGCAAGTTTTCACTTTACTCCAGAGTTTAGCCAACTAAAATTAAGAGATATTTTTAAATTTAGCTGTAGCGTTGGTTTACTAGGTGAATAGATAGAATGAAGACATAGCAACTAATGAGTACTTGTCGCAACAGATGCCACCATCAACAGAAACTGTTCACATTGACAATTGTGATGGCATCTATTCGTGTAGTGACCCACCCTTAAATAAGCTTGTGTTTTCATCCTAATCTAAGTGTCAACGGTAACACCGTAACAGATTGTAGAGCAGGAGGTTACAGATTTGTGATATTTACAGCAAATACCCCAAGAAAGACCACTAGTGTAGGAAAGTAGGTAACTAAATAAAACCAATGAAATTGTGAACGAATTTAGGAACGTACCGTAACAATAAAAAGAAGAATAAAAAGTGAGGGGAGAAAAAAGGTTTTCAAGACATTAAAACCACTCACTTTTCTCAAATTGACAGTAACATGAGGTCTGGCCCACAAATAAATCAAATGGCAAGTGCTGAATATTACTCCCAAAAACAAACCGATTTCCACTCCAATAGTCAGACAGCTAATCAAAGTCACCAACACAATGCAGAGCTCACGTTCTGAAAAAAGTAAATAGTATAGGATTAAGATAGATTTGAATTCATATAAGTTAATTTATGGTCCAAATAAGACACTATTTTCTCGCTTTTTATTACTGTGGTAGAGAAAAGATGTTTCGAAAAGAATGATGTATTTTCTTGCTTTTAAAATTGGTTGAAATGAAGATGATTGTCTATGAAACTGAAAAACTTGAAGCAAACCCAAGAACTAACGTTAAGTCAGACTGGTTTATTCTATAATTTGAGGGGCTGTCTACAGTTCAGTCCTGTACTGTTGAATACTTTGTCAGTAAAAACTTTTTGGGACTTTGATTTTGTGTTAATTTTTTAAGCTGGTCAAAACTTTACTCCTTTTATCATCAAGTGAGATTCACTTACTGTTTGTGTGCCACAAAGGAAGTATGATCTGGTAGTCGACGAGGAACACAACAGCTGTGATAAGAACAGCGGAGAGAGTAGCTCTGGGGATTAGATGAAAATAAGGAGTTAGAAAAGTCAACGCCAACATTGTCATTATACCTGAAACAATTAACCATTCTAAAGCGTTCATTTGGACAGTAGTTAAAAAACTAACTAGGAATGAACCAAACTGAATTTGAATTTGGGAGGGTAATAGAGTAAACTAGACACAATACTCAATAGGTAATAACATGGTGAAATAACGTGATGTAATAAAATCAATTAATACAATGCTTTCTTCTTTTGACTAGTAGTATTGGCCTAACTTAAATTAAATTACATTCATCATAATGTGTTACAGGGTCAGACTGGCCATAAGGCCGGAAGTTTCCCTGGTGGGCCGTTCCACCAGCCCTTATAATTGTAAATAAATAACTTTAATTAAAATGTTACGAATGGCTTTCTCTACTTAATACATTATCAGGAGCAGTGGGCCGGGAGAGCAGTCCAATGATGAAATCGTTGAAAACCGAGATGAAGCATTTAAAGTTCAAGTGTACTTTGTAGTAGTTGAAACTAATACTGTAAAAGACAGTTTAATTTTTATTCTCAGAGGTCTTTTGCTGATTTGTCTTTGCTGGACCACAAAAGCTTTACAGACATCAAATATGTCAATAAAATTTCTCCTCTTGTGTTTGACGAATTGAGCACAAAAAAACTGTTGAAGTTTGATGACAAAGTTACTCTTGAAAAACAGAGTTTATCAGTTTGGCAGACAGCTGGGACATTAATAAAAAGTCAAGTTTAGAAGCGTATATCAAGAAGAGGTTTTGGACGAAGGGGAGGATTTCGTTGAAGAGTAAGAGAACAATAAAATGTCATCAACAAAACTGTGTAATTCATGTAAAAACTGTACAGACTTTTGCAGAGGTACAACTTACTGACTCGGTCTTACAGTAGTCTGGGCCTTGCTTTCAAGTACTTGTTAATATTGTCATCTACCTAAGTAGCCAGTGAGAGGAGTTTTTCAGTTTTAAAGTACATCAAAATTATATTGAGAAGTAACTTGGGCCTGTCTAAACTAGAACCATTCATGATGATGAGCTCAAAAATAGAAACTCTTATGAAGTTAGATGTAAAGTTAATGCAATCACTTCTTAAGTAAATCACTCACTAAATCACTGTACATTTACATTGTAATAATAAGTAAAGTTATTTTTTTATTTTTATTATGAATTTTCAAACTAACAAGTAAAGTTAATGACACTATTTATATGTGTAAATGCATGACACATAAAGATGTTTTGATTTGATTTGAAGTACTAGTTTTAATTAGTAAGAAATATTTGAGCTTTCTCTTATCTATAATATAAAAATGAATCGCAAAATGTGTTGCTAAGCGCATAACTCAACAACGCCTGGA
This sequence comes from Matsumurasca onukii, assembly GCA_018831715.1. NCBI lineage: Eukaryota > Metazoa > Arthropoda > Insecta > Hemiptera > Cicadellidae > Matsumurasca > Matsumurasca onukii. The sequence goes on from CM032060.1 coordinate 72,535,844, forward strand.
CCAATTTAACCAAATTTTTTAAAAAAATGTTCGTTGGAGTTCAAGGATGGTTTTACGGCGAGAAAAATTCGAATAATTGCCGGAAACCCCCTTAAAACAGCTCTTTCTTTTTCATACAAACGTTTTCTAACTAAAACGTAAACAATTTGATCTTTATTGCTATTTGTTGCCAGCTGATATCCCTATTGTACAGACATAAAACATATGTACGGAACAAAAATCTGCCACATTACAAATCTTTTTGACAGGACAAAGTCTGTCGGGTCTGCTACCGTACTAAATAAAAAGAACTTCAACTTTTGATTTGAAAGAAAAATTTACAATAACAGTTACTTGTTATGTAGCTTTTCTTTAATAGGTGGCAACACTTTACGGTAATTGGTATACTTCTTTTACCTCTAAAGTGACAAATTTTTTAAAAATGTTTGTAATTATGTGGTTTTTTGTTCTAATTTTTGTCTATAAATTTAACCTTGAAATACTCTTGAAATCCACTAATTTGCTTTTTCTTTCAAACATTTTCCGGAGGAGTGCCACAAATACCCCTTTTTACTAGAGGGTCCGTTAGGTAAACTCTCAAACCGATTTTTCTTACCAGTCCGACCCTGACCCTGATATGTCACATCAGTTCTACTAAATCATCTACTAGATGATTGCGAGATAATTTGCATTCTAGGTTACTGAGCTAGGAATATATAACAATCCATTTTGTTCCCAAATATCTCCCACACATTCTTCATCTAGAATATGTTTTAATTCAATGAACTCATTTTAAACATCAAAGATGTTTAGTTATAGAACAAGATGGAATCCTTATTTGAGATACCTGAGTAGAAGCCAGCGAAGGGCGTGCGTACACCACTAGCACTTGCAACGGCACTGCGAGTGAAAGCTCCACACGTCGGCATGGCTTGCACAAACGAGCCCAAGATGTTGCAAAAGCTGAGAGTCAACATCTCCTGGGTTGCATCAATTGTTCCAGCTGTAACTGCAAATCAAATTGAATACATTACACAAATTATAGTATGTTTGTTTATTTTACTAAATTACTATTATACTTATAGTTGACAACAATTTTACTTCTAAGGATGGGTCAATTTCAATTTCTTTTGGTTTAGTTCTTTTTATGGGTTCCCGGTTTATTTACTATATACACTCTTATTTACAAACTAATGATTATTCACTTTTCTGTGCAACTTAAAACGATAAAATTAGACTTGATCTATTACAACCAAAGTTGAATTTTTTAATTGTTATTCAGGCATTTGATTTAATACTTTTTTGCAGAAATTACTACAGTATTCCTTTTTATAATAGGATTGCACTTGTCAGCATTTCACTGCTTTGTTTACATTAAAATTGCATTGCACTGCGTGGGAGGGGCAGTGGCGTATGGCCGCAATATTGAACCAGTTCGCGAACTTATTGGACAGACCTCGTAAATACTTACTAAAAGCTTTTGCTATAGCAACATTAGCAAGCACTGCTACAGTGGGAATGATGAAAATTCCAACTCCTAGCTCTTCCGCAACCTCTGGAACCGTGTAAGTGCGGTTACCAATAGTTGGCGTGAGGTTTGGGAATTCAAATGGTGGCAATCCTGGGTGGACTTGACCTGCAAATAAAGCAATCAGATTTAATAACACTACTTGCCAAAGGGATGAGCACTAGAGATATTTTTCATTTACAAATGAATTTTACTTTTAAATTGAACACAGTAAAGTGATTTTGACTTTTCGAATAATACAGTTTAAAAAAAATAATATTAAACATTCAGTTTTATTGTGCAGGTCATTGACCAGAAAAGAAAAACCTTCAGAAGAAATATAAGGTAGAAATATATTGGTTGGCATAGTAAGAAAACAGAAGTTAGATTGAGGGGATCAAGTGGTCAGGGACTGGTTACCCTTATGCACGTCTGCCTCGTCTGTTGGGCATATTGCTACCACCGGAATGAAAGGAAGTCACTGGGACTAACCAGACAATCATGAGAACAAGCAAGCCGCTGACAACCTGACTCTAAGGAGCCTTGCCAACACTGGGGACCGTTCCCCCAAGATTACAAGCCTCTCCTGAAGGCAAGAAAAACGGACAACTACAAAGCTGCCCAGTATTTTAGTGAACAACTCTTTTTTTATGTACCCCAGTATAAAGTAATCTGAGCAGGTACTAACCAGACAGATACTGACTGGGGGGTCTCAGTAATCTAATCTAATCTAATATCTAAGAAAACAGAAGAGAGTCAAAAACAAAGACCTTTTTACTTACCTGAAAGTTTGAAAGGCATATGACCAACGAAGTTTTCAAAATAATAAGCAATTGCAGCTGAAATGACAACTGCTAGAAAGTTTCGAGCAGTTGAAAGTAGCCAAAGAGTTTGTTTCAATGCTCTTTTGCCAGGCGTGTCGTCCTTTATTGGAATATCTTTTATTTTCTAAATTAAAATACACACCAGTTATAGTATAAACAAACCAATAAAAGGGTTTACATATTTGAATTCTATACACATCATATATATATTCTTTTAAGAGATGTTTAAAGACAATCTCAATTTGTTTTACTCTCACTGAATTTTAGTTTTCATGATTCATTTCAGTACATTAGCTGCATGTTGAACACCATCATTTGTTAGATGCAAATGGGCAATGCACATGGAAACAAATGCAGTTTTCATGTTTTAACATATTGATTGGTGTTGCTGTAAAAGTGCTAAAAGTGTAAAACTCTCAAGAGTTATATTTTTGCTTAGGAGTTTGACAACATTGTTACCATTAGAATATTTACATATAAGTTACTTCGCATTTTTTCAATCAATTAATTATTAGCTATGGCCTGATTCTTTGGGGAAACAGCAGTCAAATAGAAAATATTTTAATCATACAGAAGAAGGCCCTTAGAATAATCACAAAATCACCTAGGTTAGCTCATTGTAGGCCACTTTTTGTAAAAAATAAAATTCTAACTGTGATAAATTTGTATGTATTTGTTTGTCTAGTCAATGTAAAAAAAACCTGTACTGTTCTCTCTGTTCGTAAAGATGTCCATAGTTATTATACTCGAAACCAGTCTTTAGCAGTTGTCCCATTCAGTAGATTAAGTAAATGTATAAATAGCCATAGTACTGTATTACAAGTCTGAAACTGTATAACCAATTAAATAATGATGTTAAGCTGTTGCCTCTCAACATATTTAAAAAAAGATTATATGACTGGTTAATAATTAACCCATTTTATAGCTTAAGAGATAATATTTTAATATTAGCAATATTCAATTTTAAATTAATATCATTGACCATGTCTATTGCATTCATGTAATGTTGAAAGACAATAAACGACTTATGACTTATGCTAAAAGTTAATTAAAGTTTATATGTAATTTGATATTAACAATGATAGTAACAATGCACTCCTTTAAGTAATCAAAAGCTCTCAGTATTTTTTAGTATTGTATTTTTCTTGGTATTATAATTAGAATGTAATAATAAATTTTAAAACTTACCCTCATAAACAAAAGAAATACTATACAACTGACTCCAAGAGCAAAATCACCAGACCAATTGGTTTCTTTGATATGTAACAACAGTTGGTACACATTGTCTAGGATGCTACAGGACTTGAAACGGACTCCAAGAATGCCTTTCAGCTGAGATATGATAATGATAATTGACGTGGCAGTTTGAAACCCAGAAGTGACTGGTATAGAGATGAAATCAACCAAAAATCCTGAAAAGCCAATAAAACCCATGAACAAGAAAACAATTAGATGGCGATAACTACAGACAATTTCATTAGGATTCTCAGGAGAATTAAGTCCAAGCAAAGGGTTGTTACACCAAAGGAAGAATGGTAATTTTGTCATAATGTCTTTGAAATAATATTCATTTCTTGTAATTAATTCTCTGTACAGAAGTCATTCCCGCCACTGTAGTATTAACTAATAACTTCCATATCTTCATAAATGTCATTTATTTTTATAAGATTTAATATTTAATTTGCATAACATATAAATTGGCTGCATTGTTTTCAAAGCTGTTTTAAAAATATTTATTAGCTTTATAGCACAGTACCTTACAATATTTTCAAGTAATTTATTGAATCCTTTGAACGTATAAAATATAAGGAATGTATTAACTATTTTGTATATGCAGTGCAAGTCGTTAGCTTTTAATGAGAACAAATTTTAGAGTATTACAAAAACGTCTTATTTCTCGAAAAGACAGAAAAAGTTGTTAAAACCATAATACTTAGAACTTTTAGGTACCGTTGATATTTCAGCTCTCCATTTGACATGAAACAAGATGTTTGCCATAGAATCTTTTTGTTCACAACGTACACAACATAAAATTACTTGTTTGACAATACAGTAGACTCTCGACTATCCGGCTTTTTGTGGAAGGGTAGACCGAGTTCATTGAACTACTTTATCTAGATTGATTTTTACACGTTTAAACTGAATCAAACGTTTTAACTGGTTATACAGTACTGTATTAAATTACAAAATTAGGCTATCACGTTTTGATCTAATATAACTTTTACAAATTTGGAACAGTGATGGATGGTTTGTAAGGAAAATTAATAGTGCACGCAAAATTGTTTGTTACAAGTTTAATTAATGCACTAACTGTATTTATCAAAACTGTACAGTACAACATTTAAGTTATACACACTGTAATGTCATAATCATAATCATTGAGTAAAATAAAACAGTAGCTTACAATATAAAACAAAACAAAAAAAAACTAAAATTACTTTTAAAAAGTCTTTAATTGAAAGTTGCCGTATTTGACCTTTTCCTCGCTGCAGTCTCTCGCCATTTTCTTAGGCATATGATGTCAGCTGCGGTTGCTGCGATGCATTGCAAACTTAGCAGTTTAACAACTGAAGAGGTTCAAAACCATGTGTCGATTTTTAACGTTATTTGTGGCCATGACATTTTTTAAATTTTTTTACAAAATGGTAGGCCGGATAGTACGTAGGCCGGATGGTCGCGAGCCGGATAGTCGAGAGTCTACTGTATGTTGAAAATAAAATGATGACTTAAACTTTATTAAATAAAATTGTCATCTTTCTGCAAAGAATATAATAACCATGTAATACATTTTTTATAAGTTGTGTATTCAGCAAATAAAATTAAAATACCGTGTTCACTTTGTATTAAAATGTTTGCTGTTACTCAAGTCCTAATAGACAATCACCACGTAACCCTTAGATCTATCGCAAAATCAAGTGGTCAACTTACATTTGTCCAGCGATGCATCCAAAGTCGTTTATCGTCAAATTTTAAATTAAGTCCCAAATTGGTTGACTAATTACTTCTACAAGAAACTGCAAGAATTCCTTGAAAATTAATAATACTTTATGTTATAGCTATTAGTTTTTACCAAATGTCTATGATTAAGAGACACTATTGAACTTGGATACCTAGTTTAAAGATTCCCATGAGGAACTCCACACAGCCGACAAAGAAGCAGAGAGCAACCACGAAATCTGGCGTCAGTTGTCTTGTGTATTCATTGGTGAGGAGGGACATGAGCGAAGTGGGACCAATAGACACTTCCTTGATTGTGCCGAACACCACGTACACGAAGCAGCCAATAAATGCAGAATTCAGCCCATACTGTCACAAACCTGAACTTGATTATGTAAATAACAGCTGAATATTTTAAATAGGTATTAGATACAAGATAGTTTTAGTTCTTAAAGCTAATTTGAAGGTGTATTATAACTCAAATCACTGGTCTGACCCAAACTTTTCTTATCTTCCTTTGATCAGGTTGACATCTAATTCAAATTCAAAACATAATTTATTCAATAAATGTACATATAGCATAATGAATAGTGTCTTAAGTAATAAACAGTAAAATTAAACAAAATTGTGTAAATTATCTTAACAGTAATGCAGAGCAATATTATGAGATACAAATTCAAAGTTTCTTTACCTTATTTTACTTGTATGAAAATGTTTAAAAAGTAAATCAATCAACAATTAAATCACTAACATAACAAAAACAATGCCATTGTGCAATATAATCACCATAACACAAAACATAATCATGACTTTTGTTTCACATAAGTTAAAATATATTTAAGAAAAATCTTATTTAGCTGATTTATTTATTTAAAACATTCTTATTTTGCACATAAAACAATGGTACAACAACCCTTAAGTAGGCGCGTGGGGGCCTGACAGACCCCCAGGTAGTAATTTTGTGAAATATTTGAGTTTAAAAATAGTTTGATCGGTCTGACCATTTCAGTACCTTCTAACTATCATATTTCTGATATTTTGGACTAGTTTTGGTTTAAACATATTGTATTGTTTCTCGGTAATGTCGTTCCAAAGTTGAAACATATTTCAATTCCCAATTTGAAAATTGTTATTTGTGCAAAAGAACTTGTAATGATATTGTTTTTGCAACCTTGAGACTTAACTAAACAACAAAGGGCAACAAAAGGCACAATAATTAACTGTGTGTTACTTTTTCAATTTTTTTTTCCAAACCCTTGCATTTTGCTACAGGAACAAGAAAAGTGTCACTATTTACAAAAGAAGCTGTACAACCCTCACTTGTCAATGTTTCAACGTCACATGAACTTAATATAACACAGAAAACATTTACTGATGGTAAAAATCTAGTTTTATTAAAAAAACTATTTTTGTTACACATCCATGCATGTTTCAAAATGGGGGTCTAGTAGACCCACACGCCAAATTACGCAACTAAATTAGGCGCGCCTACTTAAGGGTTAAAATAAAGAAAACAATATTTACAGACAAAACTCCAAAAAACAAATTTTTTAAAACTTATACTGTATAACTCATTAAACAATTAAAACAATTATAAAACTATTGAGTGTTTATTAACAAAATACTTATACTCCAGTTAATTGAATTTGCTTTCCCAAAAATTTTCCATAGAATAAAAAACTAGTGTAGGTAACGATAAAATGTTTTAAATCTTTTTTAAATTTTATTGGATTTTTTTAGTCAATCTACTTTTTTCTTTTCTGAAGTTTTATATTATTGATATATCAAAGACAACAGTTCTACATTTTAGTTTGATGAATATTAATTATTATTTCTTGAAACTGATTGGGATTGTAGCCTGTTTAAATTACTGGAAAATCAGAAATTAAGCTGAAAATTAGGTAGTAGAGAAAAAAAAACCTACTTTAAAATGGAACTTTTAAGTTTGTTAGGAATTAAATACAAATCTAAGAATCATGATAGGAGCTGTAGTGATGATCAATACAGTTTTTGGATTAACCCCCCGTTTAGGTTCATTGGATTTGTAGGCAACTGCACCTCCTAACTACTCTTATCTAACAGCATGATGAGCCTGGAATAGCTTTAATGCAGGATTGTTTAGCATTACGAGGAATGTTATTATGTTTCAGATTTATGTTTATAAAACAAAAAGAAATGTGTCTGAATGGTACCTGGGGGGGAACCCCAGAGTGCCGAGTATGCAATGCTCTGAGGAATGAGTGTGAGGCCGAGAGTGACGCCTGCGATGAGGTCTGACACAGCGTCCACACGATTATATGTCTGAATCCACCGAGTGATCGGTACTCTGTGTTGTACTGCAGTCTGCACTTGCTCAACCCATCCTTGCTTTCGGCCATCTTGTTCACCTGCCTCTACATACTCACAGTTGTAAAGTTGAATACACAATAAATTATTAGCTTACAATTAGCAAATAATTTAGGATAAAATATTGGAACTTGCTTCAAATCATTGCTAAAATAATAATTTATTTATATTTGTTTATACAGTAGTATTACTTAATTTTTATAGTATAGTAGATGTTAAGCTGTCTAGACTACATTTGTTAAATTTTACAAAAGTATAATTTTGCAGGTTTTACACATAATTTAAAGGATAAAATAACTATTAGAAATTTACTTTGCAACTCGTCTGCTAAATTAAACCTCAATTTTCAAAGAGCAGTTGATGAGATGTAGCCTTGTTACAAACTAGGGCCGACTGTTCCCCAGATTGGGCCAATTATTATTAGCTCAACGACCGAAGCCTGGGGTCGACGGTTCCCCAGACTGGGCCATTAATTATACCCAACGACCAATGGATTAGACCAATGACTTAACGTGACTTCCGAACCGCAGGGAGTGCTTTGTGAAAAGGTTGTTACTACAGTTTTTTGTTACTACAGTTGTACTACATCAGGTTTTAAAAACTCACCAAAAGATAAATTCCCCAAAACCAACAATTGTTTGATCTACCTTTATCAAAGTGGTTTGAAAATTAGATTATATAAAAAAAGTTAGATTTATTGGAATTCATTTTGAAGTGTCAATACATATCCCGCTGATCTTATAATTCAAAAGGTTTATTATTCAAAAGAAAATTAAAACGTCCAAAGGGACAAAAGCTTGTTGCATGTTGATTTTCGCGTAAAAGAGCAATCAGCTTGTCCGCTTTAGTTTTGTTTACGTTGCTAAGCCAACAAGCGATTTCCATTACAATGTCAACCCCATTAATATAAGTTCTGCTCTTTGAAAATTGAGGTTTAATTTAGCAGACCAGTTGCAAAGTAAATTTCTAATAATGAAACCATCTGCACCATCTTATCGCCAAATTTTGATAAAATAACTAAATTAAAAATTATAAAGTTTCACAATAAATTCAAAGTTGATATATTTATGTTTGATTATTGTTCATAATTACAGTAGATTGTTATATTCAAGTAAAGTATCAATGTTTACAGTGTTTTAAGACAAACATAATTATTTGAGTACAAAATTGAGTATCAAGTAGAGATTCCTCACTCTTACCAGAGAGCACTATCATATGAGCAGTCAATGAGTCAGTGGGTATGAAAGAACTATGAACAAGCCAGATCAGCTATCTAACGTTATCCTATCCCATGCTCTACTAATTGATCAATAACATAAAACTGTCCAAGCGAGATACAGGACCACTGTTAATCTCTAAATACTAGTCTGTAGCAGAGGAACTTCCCGGTAATCAACTGCACTCTGATACACAGACACAGTTAAACTACTCATCTCTAAACTGGCTCTCAATAGTCAATATGCATCTCAATGAACAAGATCACCATGTAGATGTTAGTTGGACTTGAGCTGTGAGTTCAACACACACACAATATTGAAAAACATAATTATTGTGTATGGGACACGAAAAAAACTAAGATCTAGCAAGTATCTTTTTAAATTTTGTTAAACTGTCTAAATTCTGTTTGTGTGTTTTTAATGTACACAACACACATTTTGAGGTAAAGTTATACTAATATGATCCAATTCTATATTTTTGTTTTTATTAATACTCAAATAACTTTATTTTTATATTCATCAAGAACAGAATCGGTGTCATAATATTACGATTGTCGATTTGTTACAATAATTAGTTTTGTTTAAAAAACAGTTGGTGCTGGAACTATAATAATCTGCCTGCAGCGATGGTCTTGAACTCTTCAAGGCTGTGGATCAACTCACCGATTAGCCACTTAAAAATAATCTGAGTCCAAGGGGTGCTGTCTTTGATGTCATCTAGAAGCGTGTAGTACAACTTAGCACTGGCATAGGGTGGCTTCTTGGCAAAAAGGGTTGTGCTGGGAGACTAAAGTCATTCGGTCTTTTTGAGTAGGTAATATTTATGGAAATCCCCATTTGTATCAAATTTTCTTTGGAAAAATGAGATATTTATGCTGTTAGCATGGTAAGACCCAGACCCGGGACCATGAAATCAGCACCAATCCTGACCTCCGAACACGTTTTAAGCATTTTTACAGTAAAACTTGCAGTAAAAGACCCCAAAAGTCTGAGGCTGTGAGCAGAGGGAACAGCCCTCATAACGCCATGGTAGTAGAGAACGAAAACTGAGGCTGTGATTATATTAATAATAATATGCTTTTATTTGTTGTTAAGTACATAAATATTTTAATAGGGTAAAAATAAAGCAAATATGTTTACAGCACAAAAACAAATACCGTACATTATCTTAGATGAGCAATCAGAAAGGCCTCATATATACTGCCCATCCCTAACACCCCTCCGAGCTCATTTCTTCGGACCAAGGCACCTAAGCTTTCCTGTGCTGGACGCCAACATATACGCTGTCTTCATATGAGCAAAGACAGCCGGCTTTTTCAAGACCGGTTTCATGGAAACTCCCTTGCATTGCTGGACATAGGCAACTTCTTAGCTCTTAGTATTCCGAAAAAAGTTGTCTCAGTTCCTGAACACGCAACCCTGTCAGCGTGTGCGAAGGGTACAAATATATACATGTTATTTGGCATTTAATATTTATCCAAATGAGGTTTCTTTTTCAAAATTTAGCAAACACCTAAATGTGTACATTAGGTGTTAATGTTATTTGGCATTTAATATTTATCCAAATCAATGAGGTTTCTTTTTCAAAATTTAGCAAAAATCTAAATGTGTAGGTTAGGTGTATTAGTATTAAATAAAATTTATTTTCCGTACAACTATGATCAATACTTTTGAAAGCTGTTATCTGACAGAGGTCAGCCAAACAAAAAAGTTAGTGATTTGGTCCTTTCTATGAGTACAATGACGGTCATCGTAACAAAGATATGGAAAAAGTAAAATCAATAAAAGCATAAAATTTCCCTGAAAGGCAAAAACGTGAACGATCCTGGACTAGGAGGTTTTAGCTTGTCCAATGCTCACCTAATGTGGGTTGCAGTTGGCTCATGTTTTCCACTCTCTCACTCAATGACAGACAGGTGTCGAGAAGCAAGCAAACTTATCTCACCCACAGTTCAAACAAAGGATTAAGTCCTCAGAAGGTCTTGGTAAGCTTGTGTTTACAATTCCACTAAATAAGGCGACACTTCTATATTCACTTTGACAGAAGAACATCCAACGTTTTGTATCCTTCAGTGATTAAATTAGAGTTGGGATTTTCTCAAGATATTGTCAAATGAAAGACAACAAAAATAATTAAAAGTATTTATTAAATATAAAATTTTACATAAATTAGCACATTTTATGTTTTACCAGTAAACATTTCTGTGTTATCTTTTTGTTACCGACACATAAAAGTTGTCTTCTCAAACAAAACAGTTTGAAAAATAATAATTATTAAGATGAATACTTAAAATGTTTTATTTTGGACAGTTTTACTGTCAGTAAAAAGTAAGTTAAAAATATTGTTCAACAAATAAAACATAGTATTTTTAGAAACTGTACAGCATTTTCTATCTGTACTTGAAAGGAACACATGCTACAAAAAATGCTTTGTACGCTTTAAACTGTTTCAAAGTAAACAGTTTTTGTTATAAACATCTGAAAAATACTTAAAACCTTTAATACAATATCTAGCACATTTTATCCTCACTGGACTTTAAAAATCTAATTTTAAAAAAAGGTAACAAACAGCAAGGGTTTATTTTAAAGCTATTTACAATGATCACAATGCAATTATATACAATACACAACCTTAATCTAAAATACACTCATGCTTTTGGTGATACAGTAGTTTGGGTTTACTAGCAAACAAAAATATGGCTTAAAATTTGGTTAAAATTTAATTTGGCAGTTTAAGTTAAGAAAGTTTAACATTAAAACAACTATGCTTTGTTACAAAAGTATGTAAAAAAGTATATGAAAATGGGATTACAAATATAAATTGTATCACTTGAAATTAAATTCACAACAAGGAAACAAGACTAAATATATACTGATGTAAATGGCACATCTTAATTCCAGTACTTTGCGGTGTAGATTTCCAAGACAAACTTACTTAGCACAAGAAAGAATCACTTGCGATTTTTAGAACAAATATAGATTACTGATTATTTCTCGGTTTTGTAACTTTGTTTTGTTTTTATTTCTATTGTTCGAATTTATTCTGTTGGTTTGTCTTATACAACTTGGTTATAAGGTAGGCTATGTGTTTTTAAAAAACCTAAATTCAGTATTTTAGATTTGATTAAACTTTAAATATTCGCTAAGTAAAATACAAGTTTTGAGAGTGCGTTGGATTTCAATATAAATGAGGTATTTAGTCAAAAATTTTAATCTTGTACACACGTTTTCTGACCAACTCCATAACAAAATAGCTAACTACAGTTCTTATCAAAAACATAGCTTTCGCAATACTGCCATTGCCAAAATGTATTGTCTGTTTTCAACCACACCAGTACGCTAGGTAGCACTTGTATCTATTCTCACTTTGGTAGTAAATACTCAAGATCCCTTCACCCAGTGACAGAGAAACCAAACAGAAGAATGCGACTTGGATTGCACAGACTGAGTGAGTGGAGCTTTGTCACTTACAGACGACAGTGAGATCAAGGTCAACGCAGTTTCTTGGTGATGAGAGATATCTGCTCGTCGACTCGTTGCGACATGCCACTGAACTTGGTGGGTGAGGGACCGATCATCTGAACCAGCTGAGGCACGTCCTGCGACGAGATCTGACAGAACCTGCCAAAGCATACAGAGTTCTCACACAACAGACAAGAAACGTCACATCAAGGAAGGGAACAGGTTGCCACAGTCGGAATGAGTTTAGCTATCGACCAGGCTACAGCTATTAGGATTTTGACAGGGAACCAAACTTACCTTTTAGAAAGCCAACTTCTAAATAAAAACAAAAATAGGGCACAGTTTTAATATTTTAAATGTATATATTTTGTTTATAGATAAATAATATCTCCTAAAAACATCAAGCTATATTCAACTTGAATATATTGATAGTTAGGGAAAACTATATTTAAAAAACTAATCACACATTAGTGAAATTACCGTAACTAATTTCTTATACCTCCCCCACATCACTTAAAAGACAAACAATTGATTTCTATTTTTTGTGATCATGTCTTCAATATTTTTAATTCATGGCTAACTATTTTAGGTAGGTGTAAACTGATGTTTTATTGTCTCTTTATGATTTTATGCAAACATTCCAATAACACAGGTAACCCAGATGTTTAGTTATTAAGAATGACTGTCTAGTCCTCATGTTATTTGTACGTGCTATTGTGTTGTACCTGGCCAGAGCCTTGAGGGTGCGGAAGACTTGCTCCTCTGGCGGTGAGTTGTTGAAAAACTGCAGCAGCGCCATGGCCAGCTCCACGGCTACATCGTCAAACACCTGCAAATCGAAAATCATATAAGTCACTCAGCACAAATAACAATGTAGTATATAATTGCTTATCTGACAAGATTTTGCGTTTCCGAAATTTTGCGATTTTTCCAAGATTTTTGCGATGCTTGGTTAGTGGGGTAGAAAAGAAGCTGAAAACCACATTTGACGATGGGCTATCACAATCATTGAACCCTGCAATCTTGTGGTTAAGTGGAAGAAAAGACTTAATAGCCCTAACTTCAACAAAAAAATAAAGACTAAAAATAGTTCTTGTCTAAACGTCTGATGTTGTACAAACTACAAATACTTACTTACAATTTCCTTGGTTAAATGTTGTAATACCTAGTATACTATTTAAAGCCTTGAATTTAAACACATAGTCAAATATAAAACAGAATGTACAATTTGAAACTAAGTAAAAATATACTAGTTAGAATACACAACCAAATAACAGCCAACTAATAAAAGAGAGTGTTTAATTGTTTAAAAGTTTTTATTCAAGAAAGTAATGAGACATATAACGTAAAATAACTGTATTTGATTGCAAACCTAAAATCAGAAAAGGAGATTACAGACTTAATAATTGAGGAGGGATCATCTTCTGTAAGCAAACAGGGGACTATTTCGATCTCTGTGAGTAATGAGCCAAGTTATTTTTAGGTTTAAAGAAAACATTGTATGTTCAGAATTTGAACTTAGCTTTTGTACTTTATTTTAATTTCCTATTTTCTACATACGAAGATACTATACCAGTTGCCTATGTTGGATTACAGCAGACATTAAGCTTGAGAACGTTTATTAACATATCATTTTATTTGCTAACTTTATTTTCTCACCTTATCTGTAAAAATGCATATCATACCATGCTATTTTACAAACAAAATGCACAACATCAAAAAGTTAAATCATTACAAACTGAAACCCAGATCTCTCCGGAGTGTATGACAAAAAAGATGAATCCAACAGAACCTTACGTCATTATAATAGAAACTTTTCTTTTTGGAATGAATTATATTTTTTGTTCATATCACCCATTTTGTAAACTTGTTTTTGTTGCTAATAAATATTTTCAAGCTCCTATTACAATGTAACATTTCCTTGTGAAAATTCTTTTATAAAGGATCTTTGACGAAGAAATGTGATAGTGTAATAGGATAAAGTGAATAATAATTTTAACACTTTTTGTTTGTCTTGATTTTTCATTAAAAAAAGTTTTTCTTAAAAGAAATACTAGAAAGATGTACAATAAGAGTATTTTCATTTCATAAAAGTGATACACAATATAATAAAATTGCATTGACAGTTTTAACTGAATACAACATGTAAGAATGTAAGAATGATGTTAGTTGACAGTTTCTACGGATCTGATAAGTGATAGCGAGGCGAGTGATTAAGAGCTGACGATGCTTCAAGCATGTTTACTGTTTAGACAACGGTTAGATATCGAGCTGAGGCGCACAGCTACCTTGGACAAGGAGCCGCGAGGTAGAAATCTACGCAGTTTTTGGTTTTTTTGCATTTTCTGAAAAAGCCAAAAGAAATTGGGCAGCCGAGTAATAAAATTAAATTAGCATAATATTTCCCTTAAATTGCAAAAGTGACAAAATAATTAAAATTGAGATAAAATGCAATGATCAAAATAATGGTAGTTAATTTTTTTATTAAGTTAAACAAAATTAGTTTTAAACCATTAGTCAGTTTTCAGTGCAAAGAAATCTCGGCTCATCAATTGAATGAAAATTTGTATACTATTATATTTATATTACTATGGAATAAATATAAAGGTGTATAAATATCACAATTTTATTATTTTAAACCAAAGAACAAATTTAAACATAGTTATTTTTTAAGTATAAGTAAATGTTTGCTTATTTAAATCTTTTTTCCTAATATTAAAAAGTCCAGCACAATCATGTTTTCAGAATGTGCGTAACTTTTAGCAGGAATAGGCTGAATTTGAACATCTGAATGGAGTAAAAACAGCAACAATATTAAAGTAATAATTTTAATTAAAGATACTGAATATGTAAACCAGCAGAAGTTACTGTTGCATTAACTTTGAGTGTCTGACTAAATATACAAAACAATGTTGGTTATCAGGTAACATTAAAACTGATAAGGTTCACATTACACTGAAATAAAATGTTCCTATGGAATATTTACAAATTATATATAATGGACAGAATCGGTTCATCACTTACAAAAATAATCTTGTCTACCATGGACCTAATACTTCCTTAATTACAGTCCCCTTGTCCCACACCTTTCTCAACATACAGAGCAACAGTATTTACACGGTCAGAGGGTGACGTGTTGGCCAATGGAAACACAAGTTTTGATTCAAAACTGTTTTTTGTTCATGCAACAATGTGGTAAAACTAAGTAATGTTTGATTTAGGTTAAATGGTAGCAAAGAGCTTTAAGTAAAAACCCTACCAAATTAACTATAATGCATCAGGTGGACACTTTGTGTTGTGGCGTGATATACGCTCGGAAATCTATACAGAGTGTATTGTCTTAGCACACATTACAAAAAGCTCATTGGCCAACAATTACTAAAGTTTAAACTGTACAATGTTAGTTTAGGGACTTTTGAGCTCATTTTAAGATGCAGAAATCAGAAATAAAAAATCAACTCTTTATTGTCACAATACGTTCATATACATAGCTTTGCAAAAGAGGTAATGCAATAATAAAGACTCTTCGCATATTTTTTCCTACACTGGCTAAATTATATCAAATTGAGAACTGACAATGCCCTCTCACACACTTCTAAATGATATGAACAGCAACCATACAGCCTGGACGACTTTCTTAGTTAAAGACATAAACGAAAGCTGCAACTGGCAGATGATGTTGTGACATGCCGCGGAATGAGTGTTAGTAGCGCACTCTGCACACTGAGACAGGCAGTTGGGTGGAGGGGGACTGATACAGACCACAGTTTTTACCTCCTTGCAAGCCAGGTTGTGAACAATGGCGGAGCCGCGGTCTCGCAGCTCTGGGTCCTCCGCTAGCAGACTGTTCACTGCTACCTTGGTTGTCACTCGGATGTTGCTGATGGACTGGTTGCAGTACTGCCACTCTGAGATGTACAACAGCCACTCACTACTGCTCAGGTTCTCAAACAAGTTACAGATCTGCAACAAAGTGTCCTTGTTGAAATATTGAAACACAATTCTTAAGATGTTAATAATATGAACTAAATCCATGAGGATTCTTTTATTTTTTTGGGTCACGTCAAGTATGGCCTTTTCACGAAAGAGAAGTTGAAGATGGTAACAAACTATAATGAGTTTGACCTTTGTTCCAGCTTGGAAGTTGGATTGTTTACATAGCATTTCAAAGATACTGTATTATACAAAACAGTTAGTTCTGTAAATGAACAATACTTCTGAGAGTATAGAAAATTCATAGGTTTACTGCTTCATGTGTTAGGAAGTTCGTGAGCATTGTGAGTCTGTCATTTTTTTTTCAAGCGAGGGGCAGACTGCTGTTGCTATTTAGCCATGCAGCTTTTTGAGTTTTTGTGCACCCTCGTATCGCAGGCTGCTTATTCTCGATCAAATCCCAGGCCTTGAGATCTGTCCATGTCCACCATTTGTGCACCATAAGGCTCCGAGGAGCTGCAGCCGTTGATGATGCCAACTATAATATTAACAATGATATTTTTCACTCAGTCTGCCAAAAAAAAAGGATAATCACTTTGAATAACTGTGTTAAAATGATGTACTTAATCACTTACAAATATAGCAAGAGCCTTCTGCTGAAGTAGAGGTAGGCGGTCGATGTCGAAGGCATAGTTCATCAGGATGTGTTCTCTCCTGTCTTGATGAAGCAGAAGTATGACATCGTCTTTGAGAGCTGCACACGCCAACACATTGAGTATCCTCACCGGGGCTTCTTCTCCAAGAGACTTGTCATTGAGACACCGACCTGCAACCATCATTACAAGTGTAGTAATCGGTTAGCAAAGTAATTACCAAACTCATTTGCACGTGTAACATATTCGGCAGAAAAAATCTTTCATGTGTAACAGCGTATTCATAGCAAAAATGGTGTCTGAGATTACAATAACTGTTTTAGTGTTTTTTAGACATGTTAGGGGGGTTGTAATTTAAAACTTGAATAGCACAAGACTACAAGTAAGAACTATTTAAAAAAGGAAAAAGGCCACACTTTTGATTAAGGTAGAAAATTAATAATTTGGCAAAGCACAGTACAATTTTGAAATAATGTCAGTTTTTCTGGTTTTAATAATAATAAACTATTATTTTGGGAAAACAAGTAATAGAGAACTTGATAACAGATCAATTTACAAGAGCTTTTCAAACCCACACTTTGTGAATAGATACAATGTGTTTTTCAATAGTATAACTCACTCGTCAATATTGATACTTTTCACCTGAAACGGGGTCAAATTCCAGATCCCGAATCGTTGTGTACTTTTTGTTCACTCAAAAACTATGGAAAACGTCCGTAATGATATTTGAACCTCAGTTACATAGAACTAACTCTACAAAGTTCATCAGGTACTTCTATTTCACCCTCCACGATAAGGCTATAACGAATGCCGTATAACGAATCGTAGTATATTTTTGCTACAAATCCACGAGAGCAGCTCACGTTGCTGAAGGTTTCTTTCAGGTTTTGTTTTGGTTGGAACTGGAAAGTTGTTAGTAATGAAGTGTTCCAGCGGGTAAAAAGTGGGTAATTATTCTCGAGAGAGCACGACCTGACCCCGCCTCCCACGCACCGAGACACTGTTCAAGGTCCTCCCCTTTCTAAATAATTGTAATATGGATTCCAACATGTATTTTTAGTTTCTATTGTAAATATTACACTGTACTTATTTAGTATGTTAGGTGAAAGAGAGGACTTTATAGCCAACTACACCTTTAAAGCCATATTTCATTTCAATACTCTATCTTGAAGGATAAGCTCTAATATTGGAATGGAAAAGAAAGAAATTTATCAGATATACCAATACTAAAAGTTTTATCTGAAACCAATTAAAAATTTCAATATTGGTTTATCTGATTAAAATTTGTTTTTCAATATTTAAATTAGAATTACTATGACTGCAACAATCTGCCTAACAAAGTGTATTTAAAAAAATAGTTTTGATAGATTATAACATTTTAAATACTTTACTTTTTCCTTGTATTAAAAGGTAGCTGATCGGTAATATGTTAAATTAGTTCTAAAAGGGATAATAACTTATTGTTATAAGACAATAGAAAACTATATAAAACAAAATATAAATATTTTAAAATAAAATCAAGAAACTGACCTACAAAGTTAAGAAACCCTTCTCCAAGTGCCCATGAACCTTCATCTTCTAGCATGTACTGATGTAGCTCTTCAAGTGAAGTCATTTCTTCTGGAGTCATCTTGCCATCCACCAGACCCACCAGGGCATCAAACTCTTCTCTCACCTACAAATTAGGAATACTGTATTTCAAAGTTTAATTCAAGTTGACAGATAATTCTGCTATATTAATTAATTTGTATATATTTATATACTGTAATTAAAATAACTTGAGTGTTTTATGATATTTAAGGTTTTTTATTTGTAATGTTATAACTTAGATTCATCAAGTCAAGACTCGTATGAACTACCAAGCAGATAGTTACTTGTCTATACACACCCCATGATTGGACTTGTAGAGACTAAGGCCCTGTACCAATCAGAGAGTCCAAACATTTGGAAAAACCAATAATTACAAAATATGTAAAGAGAGGTCATAAATGGCATCTCACTATATGTGAGTAAGAACTAAGAAGCATCTTTGATCTTATTGATGTTGAGTAGTAACAAACTAGTTGACTCTTACGCTTATTAAAGTAAACACTAAAACAATTAATTATCTGCTTCAAATTTTAGGTAAAGTTTCGAGACTGTTTGATTGTTATTTCACCTATGAGATTAAAATGATTTAAATTTGGTCTGACCATGTAGCTTTATCTCAATAATTGTTAACGCTTCAAAAGTTCCAACTGTTCTATAAGACTATTTATGTCATGTTCAAATTTACCACCATATGTTCCATGTTTATTTATAGCTTATTTTCTGAAGCTATGATTGATTTTTTTTTTACATGCAAAAAGCTTTTTGTGACGAGTTTGGTGTTTTTTTCAGTACTAACATCAACAGCGTTCCTGAAGACAATGGGAGGGTCTCGCTGTTTCTTCTTCTCCTCACGTTCTCTCCGCTCCTCGCGGTCAAACTCCTCTGCCACCTCACTCGGCAGCTTGCCTCCTCCTCCCCCTCGGTCCTCTCCATTTCCAGAGATTACCTCTACTGTGTCTGCCATCCTCACCTGCCTGATCCTGGTATCACTGTAACAACCATCAACACATCATTTCCAATCCATACTTAATAAAAGCCTGGATGCAACAAAATTAAAACCAGGCCGACACGTAGCTCAGTGCTACAGTGCCGCTGACATGAGTGAATCGAATTTTTTTGCAATTTGTTACTCTAATTCGATCTGTTCTCAGCCTAGCTTCGGCCTCCTGTGAGACAACGGGCGTTACAAGGCGGTTTGCTACACTTACAACCTCGCTTCGGCCTTAGACTTACATATACTTTTACTGCAAGTTTTATTATATCTTAAAGCGATAACAAATTTCAAATTTTATTGAAATAGGACTATTCATTCTGATGTTATAGCAAAAATCACTTTTTTGAAACGACTTAATGGATTTTCACTATTTTTAGTACTATATTGATGGTTACTGTCAAATTTCAAATTTATTTAAATTTTATCAAAGTCAGCATTAAACCCCTTTTTTTAGAAAACTACCCCTTGCAAGGGGTTATGGTAGGCCAATTTTTAGACCAACAAACTTAACCAAAATATCAACAAAAAGAACCAAATTTCATAAAAACCTGACAAAAAATGTATAGTCTTTTTGTGAGCTATATAAAACTGTTGTGAGCCATTTAAAATTCAATCTTACTAACATTTTGTAAATAGATAGTATAAAATAATAAAGACTCAAGTTTTGAATGCAATAGTATTCTCCTAATGGGACAAACAGACAAGAAACTAGGATAACTTCATAAACTCATCAATAGCAATATTAAGGAACCATTTATACAACAACAACTAAATTTGGACAGTATTCTTTGTTATAGCAAATTGTATTGACAATAAGATTAACATTTTTGTAACAATAAATTTCCTTTATATATCTAGTTGGACAATGAAGGGTGAATTCAATTTGTTATCTAAAATTGGTGTATCAAACTAGAAACAAAGTTTCAATATGATTTTGGATAAAACCTTGATGGCATTAATCAAATAATAAAAAAAATTCTACTGATATAAGCTACTTGCTGATACTAATTTTGAACTTAAATTTTGTAACAAGACTTAGAATTTTGAGGAATTTACCTAACCTGTAGCCTATACACAACGTTATAAATTCATACAACATTTTTCTGTACAGTACTTTCATAGAACATTCATGAACCTTTTGGACACAACAAGGCAATAAAAGTCAATGCAAGCGTAAAAATACATACTACAAAAGTCAAACATAAAGCAGACTCATAAAGCGATCAAAGCTTTGTTAGATCAATTTATTCCAGGTGAATTTTACATGGAGAAAGTGTATTTTCCTAGCGACATTTCTGAAAGTTAAGACAATATTTTTCTTCTGTGATTGTACTAGGGATTGTTTTGGTGATTATTGAGTTCTTAGTCGCTAGGCAAACACACCTCAAGCACTAGATGTCAGCGGTTCACACAATGCTTGCCTGCTGCCGCTGTCGGCCTCAGGCTCGTCTAAGTTCTTGCTCTCACGCCTCCGCTTCTTATTCTTCTTGTTCTCGCGTCGAGCTAACTTCGCATTTAATTTGTTCCTCCGTTCTTCGAGCACAAGTGAGTCTCGTCTGATCACAGAGAACTAGTTATTTTACAAGATCCACTCAACCCACTTTATTAATTCAGATGTTAAAATGATGAAATGGTACTGGTAAAATGTTTCTGAAATGGAATATTAAAGCTTTTGAGATAAGAAACATTAATGCTCACCTAGCTTCTTCGATTGCAGAATTTAGCTGTTCGAATTCCGGGGAAGCCTCCCGATTTCTTCTGATTCCAGAGATGCCCACTGAAACTTGTTCTATGTAAGTTTTGATTGTAGCACCAAGTGGCCTGTAACAGAATCAGCCATTAAAAGGCATGGAGATTTCGGTCCAGACCATATTTCAGTAAGTTCCAATCTTTAACAAATCATAAACAAAATAATGTTTAGTATTGAAAATGGTTTTACCTATCGTTTTAAATCAAAGCTCAAGCACTTAATTATCTTGTATTTGAATCATTCTACTACATTTGTGACCAAATGCCTAATCAAAGACTACTATTAATTTCAAGTTAAAGTCCTGGTATATTAATAGCTTAAATACCTTCTAATATCTCTCATTAGTAATTTCCATACTTGATAATAATTTAATCTTTGATAGCAACCCCACCTTTTTTCACCATGAAACCAATTAGATGTGACAAAGCTTGGGGCCCTTGTATTAAAAAAAACCTAAATAATAATAAAAAAAGCTCAACTTTAATCATGAACAATATTCTTGTAAAGTTAAATTTCAGTTAAATTTAAATGTCCAGTTACAAAGTGTTTATTACTAAATTATGTCCAAAGTACAAATCCAATCTATAGTTTAATGGTTGACATAGTGTATAGGATAGCCCCAAGAAGACAACCACTAATGTGGCACCTATTAAACATATTGGACAACTCCATCTTTCAAAATCAGCCTAACTGCATGGGTCACTGAGGGGGAAAGCTGCAAGAGGGTGATATTGCACACTGGCTTTAGGAAAATGTTGAGTTAAAAATAGCCTAATTAGAACAACTTTGGATTTCGACAAAGTGGCACTACCTTCTGCAGTTTGATTTTAACTGTGATCAAATTGTAGTTTTGAAATAAGTTTTCAATTGCAGGAAACTAAATAACAATTTTATTACTGATGGTGAGCTTCTAAAATTACAACTAGCCTTTATAATTTGTCAGGTGTTTACTGTACTTACGTGTTCTGTATGATGTCTGGCAGTTCAAGGATGTATGATGGGATGCTGACACCAACAAGAAAGTTGCTAACCTCGTTACTGAATGTGTTGCAGTTGTGTTGAAACAAATTGTAAGCACTTCCTCTGAAATCCGAAATATTAGTTAAAATGTGTACGCCTGATAAACAATCCGTTACACTTCAAAACTACTGGAAGAAAGCAAGGAAATAACAATCAATGAAATGGTTGGAAATAAAGATTGGACAGTATGGACAAAAATGTGACGATGCAGAGTGATGCAGTCTGTAAAACCCAAAGTACCTATCACTACTTATATTTGCAGAGCGTTGCAGTCTACAATACTATAAGTAGTAATACTTTGGGTTTTACAGACTCCATCCTTCAACATTGTCAATTTTTCGACCCGTACTACACAACTTGGTTGTTTAAAAACCCTGATGTGCTTATAAAACGCACCCCCCAGTACTCCACACTTGCGTTTTTATAAGAGTTGCCAATGTCCAACTAAGAAAAGGTATAGTAACATTCTACAAGTAACAGAGTTTTTACAACCTAAAACTTCAAAGCTTGGCTAAGTTTACATGTGCTAGACACTTCACATTATGCAGATGCATTAAATTATGTTTTTTGGACAATCTAAGTAAGCTTAGGTTATAGTTACAATTAGTTGAGAAGAAATACTGGGTCGATGATTATTTTAAAGGGTGTGTGATACATTTCTTTAACTTTGTGGGAGTGTATTGAAATACTTTTGGGCTTTGTTAAGCACAACTGGAAGGTTTAGTAAGGAAAATGGGAATTTTAAATTGTTTAGTCATATACAACCAAAGTTTTATGGCCTCTAAGTATCATATCCTTTTAATCTTGTGAAATAGTTATAGTAAGGGCCCCTTTATAGCAAGGGAAATAACTTTTAACTAGTACAAATGCCAATGAAAACTGTCAATGAATGTTAAATTAACCAGTACTGACCTGAAAGTGCTGGTACCAAGGCCCCGGATATAGTCCTGGAACACCGGGTAGGGCACCTGGGTGAAACCTAGTGATAACTTCTTCAACGGCTCTCCCAGAGAGGTTTGGCTTTGTAGCGCTCCCTGTAAACACATCAAGATTTTCATTTTGTTATTCAGAAATACTACAAAATGTTTGTTGGATACTTCACTAATACATACAAAATACTTTTAAATCTTTCTTCGCCTTGTTATTTTTATTTAATGAATTATATTATCATTTTGTTCCTGTCTAATCAGCAGGGAAGGTGTCAAACCATTTAGTTTTTTACTATGTATAGTATATATATATATTTCTTTAGTAAATACCTAACTGTTATTAAATATCTAATCTATATAAATAAAATAAGACTTTCGTCTGTACATTGCAACGAGTCCATCAGTTTTTAGTTATTTGGTGTTTATATACTTTGCAAAGACCAAAACTGGCATACAAAAATTCCTATCTGTCTGTCTGTAACGTTTTTAAGGCACATTGGACCGTTTATTACTCATAATCGGCTTAAGCTTTGGCAGGGAACTTTGTTTAAGGGCTTAGCCTAGTACACAGTGTGTCCTTTCTTATGTTTTGTATCAATGAAACATCCACAAAATAAATGGCAAGGGACCAAAATGGGATCTGAACTCGTGTTTAGGCATTTTGGACAGCTTATAAGTCAAAATTGGCTGAAACTATGGCAGTGAAACTATGTTTGAGGGTTAAGCTAATCACGCAGTGTGTCTTTAACTACATTTGAAGTCCATATAACACCCTAAAAAAAATAGCAAAAAACCCAAGCAAGCTCTTAAAACGGCCGGAACGGCGGAAGTAACTATGACTCTCACAAGGTAGCCAACACTTATAAGGAGAAGATGGTAAACTAACGGGCAAACTGAATGATTTATAGGTTTTCTAAAGATATATAGGAAACTATATAGATATATATGTTTACTTAAAATTTGCAATTTTCTTAAAATATACACACAGCTATGTTAATAAAGCCCCGAGGCGAGACGCGGGTACTTTCAGCTAGTTAAATATTAAATCAGTATCTGTAAATATATACTGGTGTAATTATTATCAACCTGCAAAACCGTGTTTAAGAATAAAGGATAGATGTTAAATTGGGTGCGGTGTGCTCATGGGCTGGCACCGATATAAAATGGGCCGAAGCACACTTTTAATTTGATTTAAAGCCACTTTATTGAAAAAACTTGGCTTTGTTACCCACAAACAAGAAAGAATTATCACAATTAGTTAGGAAACTTAGCTACCACTATTGTAATAACTAATATTAACCAATGAAGGTTAACATGTAAAATGTAAGAATTCAGTAAGAAATGTGTAAAAAGTGTATTTCCCTTAATTTTAATAGGAAAAGCAACATTGAAGGGCTTCTACACCATGTTTTTGTAATATGTATAAAACATAAGAATGATCAGCTTTCAAAACACAAGTTAAAATAGAGTTTTTGAGGCTTACAACAAATTTTAACTTACTTTTGATAGTTTATGTTTGTTTAACTATGTTCAGTTCATGTTTCAAACATGTTTCATTAACCATGCTAATATATACCATTCCTTACAAAATTAAAAAAAAGTTATTGACACTTATTTTTGTATATTTAGATTATTGAAAAACGGATTTTACTGCAAGATTTACTAACATAAACATGTTGCTTGTGGAAGATATGGAAAGAAGCAGTAACTTTTAAAAAGTAGTTTCAATGAAAAAGGTACCGGTTTCAAAAAATGATAAAATGTTCCTGACAAAAGTAAACTTGAATAGAACTTCTATCAACTTAATTGAAAACTGTTGTCAGTTTTGAACCCCAGATTATATTATAGGCTTGAAACTTTGTGAATTCACAAGAGAAAGCCACCATGCAGACTGGCTTTGCCAGGTCTAAAGAGAGTGCTGCCAAAAGATAGAAGCCAAATATGCTTGTAATATTAAAACACGATAAGCCAGAACATATAAACTATCCAACAAACAAATCCTCACCTATAAAATTGCCGGAGATCAATAGAAAAGTTGGGAAATGGAAAGAAAGAACTGCGCCAAGAGAATGGAGGAGAGCGGTAGCGGTGCACGGCCAGCCAAGAGACACTGAGATCTGGCTATTTCTGCTCACCGACGGGCCAAATTTAGTCCGAGCCAAGCGTACGTGTAACCCAGCCCTTTATTTCCTACTCACTCCTCACAGCCAGTCACATACTATTCGCTCTTCACTATTTCTTATATGTTTCTTGTTTTTGCAGATGATTATTTGAAATTTTTATGCTGTTGGTTTTTAGTTCATAAAAGAGAAAATAATAAGACTTTACAGCAGTATCTTTAATCTAAATAACATTACTGATAAACTGAATATTGTTTAATCCCAACTTAAACACTTAGAACATATTTTAAATTTCAGCATGAATTAATAAATTGTCAAAATTACATGCAGTATATAAAAACTAAACTATGATTACTATACAGATATTACAAATAGCCTTTTTGTTAAAAAATTACAAAACGATTGAGGTTTTTTATGGCTACATTGTTCTTTGAACACATGGAAAGATGTATCGTAGAAACTTAATTGTTCAACACTTTTCTACAGTTCTACACCTTCTGCGATGACTTGATAATAACAACAAAACATGACTCACAGTGAAAGATGTAAAATTATTTTGTACTTTAGTAATGATGTATCTGAGCTATGTAGTATAGTCAATTTGATATCCTTACTTTGTAACACTTTACTTTTTGAATGAACAGTATTTAGAGGTATTTTAATACCTTTCTGTGAACTTCCTGTGAAACAAATGTCAAAACAGAGCATTACATTGATTTTTAGATGATAGTTCACAATAAGTTAACAATTAAGTAGTTTAAAAATTTCAGGATGTATTTTTTTATGGTTTTGTTAGTTGCCTCGAACTCTTGATACTTTAACTCAATTGCAAATATAACAGTAGATCTATGTTAACCCATCCAACTGTTTGATAGTAATGAGATCATTGACCGGAACAGGGGGCTGCCAAGAGATGATAGAAGCAGGTGTTGGAACAATAAGGTGACTCTGGCCATCAAACCACTGTTACATACAGTAGCTGGACCGTTTCCACACACTGATATCATGTTGATTACTGTAGACATAATCTTAATACATTCAACATTTCCTCAGTCCACTGTGTTAGAAAAAAAATGGTACATACATGGATTGAAAAATCCAGAAAATAACAGCTGTTTAACTATGTATCTCTTTACCTGAACAGCTGTAAATCTATTTTATCCCAATACAAGGGAGGATAAGTAAGAGAAAATTAGGGTTGTATATCTAGGCAGCTTTGAACAATAATGTTGGAGTTTGATAAAATTGCTTAAAATGTAAATATACTTTTATTCTTTATTTTACAATTTTTGCGGTTATCTGACAAATGCAGTGTTTCTGGCCAAAAAGCGCCTCATATTAAAATTTTAAATGTTTTGTTGATTTTAAATTTGTTTAACTAAAATACCTGTTCCTTGAATAATTACGAGCTCTGCAAAATAAATGTTTGTAAAATGGTGATTATTTATAGTAGCCATACATAAATAAGCCAACATATTTTTAAATTCCAAAAGTACCAATTTGAAAAGGTGAATGTTATATACAAATTTCTAAAACAATATATATACTGAAAAATATACTTTAATCATGAAATTTACAATCTTTACACATGTTCTGCAAAGTGTTTGTGTTGTGTAATAATTGTACGTCAGTTGAGTAGCACGAACAGTTGGTGACTAAACTGCAGTAGGATCGAGTGGGCAGTGGACAGACTGCCGCTATGTTTAGCACACGTGGAATGTTGGAGAGTTCAACTGACAATTTTGCGACCGCTGACTCATCTCATACCTAGCTGTCATCTATATTTATATGTTCTCTTGCTATAAATAGATTTGCACAATAACCCGACGCTTGGACAGTGAATCTGATAACTATCATGCAATTACTCTGTGGCAAAAACAACATGAAGTGACAAAAAAAGGTACACAAAAAACTATCCTGTTAGTGGTTCAATAGAAAAAAAATACATGATTTGGTTTAGTCACTGCAGTTGTCAAACATTTAAATACGGACAAAGCAATGAAGATACTAATGTTAGTTTATTTACATTGTCTCCTTTTAAACTGTTAACAAACCACAATTTCAAGGTCAGAAGTTACAATAAAATTGGGTAGTAAAATTTGAATAAAACAGTTAATTAATGTAAGATGGGTTAATTAATGTTAAGACATCAATATAGCATCAGTTATATTACTTCATTAATATTAGATGATTCTCGAAGGTGAATGCCTGATTGTGTGCAATACCGTGAAAACCCTTGGTGTTGTACTGGACAGCAAGGGACAGCAGGCTTACATTTTCTGAGTATGTTACTCACACAATCCAGCGGTGCCAATGGTAAGCTAATAGGTCTGTACAGATTCAGGAGTCTGCTTCCAGAACAAGTAAAGTTTTAACTCGTGCAATCACTAGTTCTTTCAGTATTTTATTACTGTTACCCTGCCTTTGGTAGTAGTATTTTGAAGGAGGATGCGATTGGAATATGGAGAGTTCAAAATGCGGTAGTTTAATTTGTGTTCTCACTAGCTTGTTTCGATAATGTGTCTTCTTATCAAAGTGACACCAGATTACTTCCAATGGAAACAATATGCAACAATGTATGGTTGTAGAAAAGTGAATAATTAATAATTAAACTTAATTTTATTTCTCAAATAACATAATTGTGTTCTAAAAACATTAGTAAACATAAACAAACTTAATAGCAGCTGATTATAAGACATTCAACAATATTCTACATTCCCCCTCTTTGAAAAAGTTCTACAGTCATAGTCTTGTAGATACTGCGGCTGGTTCTGTGTTCTCCGAGGACAAAGGTGATCGGAATGCAATCTTATGTGTCAGTTTCTGTTTTGGCTAGATGTGATGCCTGTCCAGTTCTGTCATTTACTTTTAATGTTACTTTTAAACCAAACTCTGTCTTCTTTTTTGAAATCACGCTCTTCTAACCCTTGATCATGGTACAGTTTCATCTTCAACACCTTTCTATCTGCAAAGTCTCGTTTATTTGGAACCAAGGTGTGTAGAATAGTTCGAACACTCCTGCTCAGCAACATTTCACTCGGGGTGAGCCCTGTAGATGAATGAATACTATTTCTGTAGATGAAAAGCATTGCTTGAAGTCGGTGGTCAGGATCCTTGAACTGGTCAGCTGATTTCTCATAACGAAATTTAAACTTTTTATAGCTCTCTCTACTAGTCCGTTTGAGCAACTGTGATATGGTGTTGTGAAAATCAGATGAATTCCATTATGCTTTGCAAATAGTTTAAAGTTAATGCTTGACGGCATTATCACTCTCATTAGCTTCGTCAAAACGCTCACACTCCCTCACTTTAGCCACATTGTTAGCCTGCACAGCATACTTTGGCTTATTGTTGATGATTGTAACATTACCAGATTTTGTGCAAACCCTCTTAAAATGGCAGACTTTACCATACAAATTGCAAACCACATTTAAAGCATGGCAATCCTTAAAATTGAAGTGCCTACTCAGTCCACACCGAAGGCATGTCTTACTTGAGTCAAGAGTCAGTTTATCAATTTGCCTTTTTGTAAATCTTTTACCTATAGTGTCATTGTTTATCTTTGTTGCATTTGTTGATACTCCTTCATGTGAAACATGGCTGTTTTGCAGTTGAATTGTCTTCAATAAAGATTTAATCTGTTTCTCTGCAGTTTCATGTACCAACACAAATCTTTCTAAATCATTTAATATGGAAGGTTTGTCGTCAGGGAAGTTACAAAATATTTCTTGTTGGATAGACTGGTTTTGGATACCAACACTAAACTAGTATGGGAATGTTTCAAGACCATTACCTTAGCTGGTGCATTTCAAAGAGGCTAAAATGGTATGGGTGTTTATTATGATTGTAATTGGTTTCTGGGATGCTCTTGAAGTAAACTTACATGTATCTAGCGATGCATTCAAAGTCGTCAAATTATTTGCCTGCAGATTGGCCTGCAGATTGAAGATTGTCCTGCAGTGGTCCAAAGCCCATTCTCCACGAACGGGTAAAACGCGACCGTTTGCCGGCGTCTGAACCACGCGAGTAACAGAACCAATGGGTTTAAATGGAGCCGTCTCCACGAGCAGGTTGCCGGTCGCGGGAGGACGCCGCGGGTGGCGGGTTGCACGCGCCGAGGCGTCACAACCGCGTCGGTGAACCGCCTGCCATTCTCCACGTAGCGGTTTGCGCGCTGTTCACCCGTCTTATCACTGCCATCAGTATACTCCGATACCGGGCCGGCAAACAGTCGCGTTTTGCCTGCCCGTGGAGTATAGAAGAGCAGTTTGCTCGCGGGTTAGTCACTGTTTGCAGGCGTTCAATCAACCGCTCGTGGAGAATGGGAAAAACTTTCGAGCGCGAGCGCCGGCAAACGGTCGCGTTTTACCCGCTCGTGGAGAATGGGCCTAAGTGTCCAGCGTTAAATATAGTTCTTATTGCCCTCTTTTGCAGAAGCAATATATCGTGCGTAGATGTAGAGTGTCCCAAGACGATGATTAGTCTATTACTGTGTGAAAATCAGTATGAGGCAGGTTAACTTGAACGTATTTTGTCAAGTAGTTATTGTCTATTGCAGTTTTGGGATTTGGAAAAGCCGGAAAAAGGTTAACACTTAATTCAAACTGTTAGTGATAGCCATTAAGCGTAAGCGGGTAGCGAATTCTACCAAATGACTGAAACACATTTACTCAAACAGAAACAACTAGCAAAACAAAACATCACATCTAACTGAAACTACATCTAACGTGAATTACTTTATGAATTATAATAATAAATATTAAATTTAATATTTATATCGTACCAAAATTACAATGCAGACAGCCGGCTGAAGTGTAAACAGCATCCGACTAGTCAACTACAGTACATTCAAACATTGCCGTTTAGGGGTTATGACAATGCTCACTTTTTGTTTTCTTTGCATTTTAATAACTTGACAGATACAATCCATAGATACCGCATTTTAGATATTGTATAACTGTACAAAATCACTTAATAGGCCTAGCACATATATCAAAGTAAAAATGCATATTAAAATACTTGTTTTGAAATCGCGTGTATTTTTACGATTCCAAGCTGAAAAATGTAACTAGTTACATGTAATCGTTACCGGGAATTTGTAACGATTACCCGTTATTCGTTACAGCGTTTCGAATGTAACGGTTGCGTTACAAAATTACAGGAAAATGTAACGATTACTCCTAAGTCTGAGTACACCCCTCACAATGCCGTATCTGGCTGTGAACTTTTGACCAGAAAACAAGTCAGTGTGTATCAAAATCCTCCATATTTGCCGTATTTATTTCCAAATGGCTATTTTCTGTTTCCGTAGTTAAATTATCCATGAAAGGAACACTTTATAACAACATTGCGCACATCTAGGACTTGTGACAAGGGCATTGTGGGCAATTTCAAACAATGATGTAAAACAATGCTTCATGTTGTTAGATAAACAAGCTCTCATATGTCTCGATGCAGAAGGAATGTGTTTTTAATAATAATTAAATAAATAACTAGTTGCGCCAGTCGCTTCGCTCGCAAGCCAAGCACCTCGGCCTACGACCTCGGTGCCCGCTTTGTAAAACTCGGCCATCCCGATGTTTTACCCCCACTTTTTAACCCCCCCTTCCTCCCGCCAAACAATTTTGTAGAAAACAAATTCCCTTTTTTGATACCCCACATAGATTTTTATGATTTTTTTATTTCTTGCCTCCCCTTTAACCCCCAAATCCATATATTGTGCCCCGAACCCCAAAATCAGTAGGGGTCTTTGGGTTAATGGTATACAAGTATGTATCGAGTTTCAAACAAATCCATTGATATTTACTAAAAAAAGAAATATAACATGGGAAATTGGGGACCTCAAAAGCCCCATAAAAATTAAAAATCTATATAATTGTATTCGTTTTCCCCACCCACCACACACTAAGGACCATTTCTATTCAAAAAATTCTGAATCACCCCAGCCAGATTCCGAGATCTCAACACTCCGGACAACCCTAATGTAATACTAATAGTATACATGTTTGCAAAAACAAGTAACTGTATCTTTTTGTTCGATAAGTTCCGTTACTTTTCAGACACACGTGTACATTAAATAACCTGTGACACACCTGATGTCTCTCGTACCAAAGTTTTCCACCAAAACTGGATGTTCTCACGGTTTAGACTCTAAATTCGACTAATTCTGTGGCTTCCAAATCACTCTACAAGTACACTTCCAATACACGTTGACCTTTTGGTTTTGCCGATCCTAATATAGTCTTTTCAGGTCAGATGTACATTTTGTGGCTCTTGTGCTTGGTTATCAGTGATTCCTTTTTTTTAACTCATATGTCCATTTACACAACAACAAAAATATAAGGGTGAGTTTTAAATGTCCCCTCGCCCTTTTAACTTTTGAAATGGAAATAATTTTAAAAGCCCTTTTGGGAATGTTTTTATTGAATCCTGAAGTTTGTTTTGACGTATTTTGCATCACCCACTCCCCACCCAAAAACCGGAAGGGAGGGCCCCTTTAAAAGAAAGGGAATTTCAACACAAATTCAACGAAGCAATGAAAAACTTTTCTTCCCAACTTGTTTTGTAATACCCATTTAAAGATTATGACGCGAAAAGATGATGTTGAAAAGATCATGTTTAAAATACCACATTACACATACATTTTTTTAATGACAAAAATTTTTCTTGAAAATTGTCAGGGGGAACATCACAACCCTATAAAATAATCCAATAGAGTATTTTGAAGAAATATTTGCCATACAAAATAAATGTACTCGTCCCGTTAATCCAAAATAAATGGGACCGGACCCAGTTTGGATTAACCCAAAAAAGACGCTAAATGACAAGTTTTAACAAAAACTAATATTTTGTATGCAAAATAACGTCTAATTAAAGAAGAACAACAACATACATTATATTTTATTTATCAGTACTGTATAAATGTTAGGTCATTGCATCGTGAAGGGCTGCAATACTTTTTTGCGAGGTTAGCTGCATGCCCAGCGATTTGTGACTGTCGCGACTGACTAAAGTGCCAGTTCAAGGTCAGGTATTACAGTACACGGCACTGCCGCGGTGCGGCGTCCTAGTCGCGTCTGTGTCGCTTACTGCACGTGTCATTTTATTATTGTTTTCTCATAAAGACAGCCGGTTTGGTGTTGCAATGCTTCATTGACGATTCAACGTATCACCTATCTGTACTGATTTTGTATTCAAACTGTTTAGTTTCATTAAAATGTGTTCTATTTGTTAAAGTATTTTTTTTTCAAAAGAAGTTAAGGTGGGGAATTTAAAACTCATTCCGTACATACACAGATACTTAATAACACTATTTAAAAAATTCACTCAAGATCTCACAGGTTGTGGTTTACGTGAATGGTGGAGGAATGCGCATCTCATCTGAAAACAACTAAAGTAGAATCCAAAGGCTAACCAGGCCGACATGCAGTTAAATGCTTAAGCCCCACTGGCATGAATTTCTTTTGCAATTTGTTACTCTAATCCGCTTTGTTCACAGCCTCGCTTTGGCATTCAGTCGTTCTGTTGCCATCGGCCTCAGACTAATGCAGTCCATTATCATGGGCGCTTCGACCTTATACTTACGTGGTCCATCACCACGGGCGCTACGTTTTGCTATGCTCACAGGTCACAGCCTCGCTTTGGCATTCAGTCGTTCTATTGCCATCGGCCTCAGACTTATGCAGTCCATTATCATGGGTGCTTCGACCTTATACTTACGTGGTCCATCACCACGGGCCTACGTTGCTATGCTCACAGGTCACAGCCTCGCTTTGGCATTCAGTCGTTCTATTGCCATCGACCTCAGACTTATGCAGTCCATTATCATGGGTGCCGACCTTATACTTACGTGGTCCATCACCACGGGCGCTACGTTTTGCTATGCTCACAGGTCACAGCCTCGCTTTGGCATTCAGTCGTTCTATTGCCATCGGCCTCAGACTCATGCAGTCCATTATCATGGGTGCTTCGACCTTATACTTCCATCACCACGACGTTCGCTATGCTCACAGGTCACAGCCTCGCTTTGGCATTCAGTCGTTCTATTGCCATCGGCCTCAGACTTATGCAGTCCATTATCATGGGTGCTTCGACCTTATACTTACGTGGTCCATCACCACGGCTACGCTATGCTCACAGGTCACAGCCTCGCTTTGGCATTCAGTCGTTCTATTGCCATCGGCCTCAGACTTATGCAGTCCATTATCATGGGTGCTACGGGCGCTACGTTTCACTATGCTCACAGGTCACAGCCTCGCTGTGGCCTTTGGCCTTAGACTTACTTGTTCTTTAACTGCAAGTTTTATTGCATATCTTGAAGCGATAATACAAATATCATTGAAATAGGACTACTCGTTCTGCTGTTATAGCAAAAAGTCAGTTTTTCGCCGCCATTTTGAAACGACTCAATGGTTTTCATAATTTTTAATATATTGATGCATAACAATAAAATACATATTTAATTAAAATTTCACCAAGTAACAAATGATGTTACTAACGCTTTATTTCATGAATACCGGCAGGTTTCAAAGGCAAAACCACTTTGAGACATAAGGTGTAATTTTCTTTGCGTACTATTGAGAATACTTACCACCGGAAGTTCATTGATGCCTTCTTGACTAAAGAAGTATTCTCTGCCAAATATTACGATTGCTGTGTGCCAAACACCTTCGATGTGGGTACCTGAACAAGCAAATAGATAACATAATTATTCTTTAAAATAAATTGTTCTCTCCAATGTATTGAAATTTGACAATTCTGAGCAAAAACTGGGTCAATTTCTAATATTTCAATTAGTCAATATTGCAGCAACCAAAACTAACATAACTAAATATTGCAAGCCTTGCAGGTAAGTTAGCAGAGTGATTACGGTGACCAAAGACCACACGCTGTTGCACGAGACTATTGCTGAAACAGTCTTGTGTGTGATTCCGTCTTGTTATAGTGTGAACCTATTCTTTGTCGATTAGGTTCTAATTTGGTGATTAGTTAGCAGAAGATTCTTTACAGTTTCACCGGGTTTTAAACAATCTTAGTGTTTTTATGCGTTTTAAGAAATGTCTGGCGACTGGATTGCTGTGTAAACACTTGGTGAGAAAAGATGAGTTTCGGTGTTGGAATCAAGTACAAACCATCGATCAACATAACAAAAAGTTAGGTGTAGGGTAAAAGTATCTATATGTTAATCAGAAATCTAATTTTCAACAATTAAATGTTGGTTTTTAGTAAGTATTATAAAAACATAGGGCCGTTTTTTCAATTGCCTGGTTAGCAGCTGGTTAACTAACCGCCGGTTAAGTTGTTTACAGTCTGCAATGTTTACATTTTCACACAACGTTCAAAGTACTTAAATGAATTATTTGAAGATCTCTCATACAATTAAGGTATAGTTTTACCATTTGTATTTAATTTAACATGTAGGTATTATGCTAGTTTTACCATTTTTATTTAGTTTAACA
The DNA here is from genome assembly GCA_018831715.1 of Matsumurasca onukii. Taxonomy (NCBI): domain Eukaryota; kingdom Metazoa; phylum Arthropoda; class Insecta; order Hemiptera; family Cicadellidae; genus Matsumurasca; species Matsumurasca onukii. The sequence continues at coordinate 72,570,563 of CM032060.1, forward strand.
TGTACGTATTATGCTAATATAGCTAAATACAAACTGTAACACCAAAATGCAAAATCAAAACAGACAAAGTAAAACTTAACGTTAAAAATCCAGCTTTTCTATTGGTTGGCTCCTTGTCCTAATTTTAACCACCGGTTAAGGCTGAATTGAAAAAACAGCCCATACTGTATTTTCTCACAGTTTAAATTGTACTTTCTCATTGATTTGCAAAGTAGAATTTGTCTGTGGAAAGTAATGTTACTCAAGCAGAGTACAATTGTTATTTTCTAACATAAAAAAGATTTTGACATACAGTATTCTTGGATTTTTAACCAAAAAAGTCCTTAACTTCTCCCTGGTTCCTAAAATGCATAGTTTTGTCCTAATTTAACAATTTAACTGATGGGTAGACATTAAATCAATACACCAACACGTCCTGTCAAAACAAGACGCCAAATTCTGTCTGTATATTGTAATAATGAAGAATATTCTCTCTCTCAAGTCATTTGTTGTTATGTTACTTTTTGGACGTTTAATAGGAATCTTCAATTTGTAATAGAGTATCTAAATTTGTCTTCATTCAATCAACTATAAAATGGATAGTTTATAATGACAAAACATTGCCTACATTGAACCTTTCTTCTACACTGACATACCGGTACAAGCTGAACCAGACAACTTTTAATGTAAATCTTCAATACAATTAGTAGTTTCCAGCAGTATTTAGCAATTGTTTTCTATTTTAGTACAATTGTATTTTATATAAGTCAGTACGAATAAACTTAAGGTTGACCCAATCTTTGCTCAGCTAATCAGGTTGTTATCTGTATACACTTCATTGTTGGCACTTCATTGGTGCATTTAAACGTGACCAACCTCTTATTTACATACATGAAAGACTATTAGGAACCAAATTAAGCAGGCTTAAAATGTACTAGACCGACATTTACCCATTGACAAATTCTTCTCACTACTTTAAAACAAGATGGTTTGTTTTAATGTGTTTGCCAAGAATTCTCGTAACTGAGATGTAACTAGTAAATATAGACTGGACTTGAAAGTGAATTGAGCGTGAGTGTACGGCTGAAGGGCCAAACGTGTCACGGACTGACTAAAACCACAATCCACTTTGCATAAAGATCAAGGTTAATGTTTACTGAGACATTGCGCCAAGAGTTGTCTAATTTTTACTGTTCTGTAATCACAAACTGAAAGTAATATTTAAGTAAGGCCAAATATACAAATAAGATCAAATTTTTTCAAATAAATGCACTCTTATTCACGATAAGTACTGTGAAAAACTTAGAAAATGACATTAGATATTGTCTTCTTCAGTTTATTTTAGCATTTATCAGTGATTTGTCAGTAATCCATGCAGGGGTATACTCGTACAGATAGCTGATAGTATTTTCTGCTATACTAATATTTGTCCGCAGTTATTGGAATGAACTTGATTTGATTAATCCCCTTTCGAATGATTGTAGGTATGAATACATTCAGACTTAGTATTTAATCAAAACACTATTGAAAGTAAGTTAAGCAAATGTAGTCTTGACTGGGACTCGTGGCGTGGTCCTGTAATCCAGCTTCATGGAGGTCAGGTTTTGAGGATGATATAGGTCTAAAGTGGCTCAGATAGTCTCAGTGATCAAATGATGATACCCGCATCAACTCCCACCATCGTTTAGACATATCAGACCATCACCTGCGTGGTTCGGAAGTCACGTTAAGCCGTTGGTCCTTGTATTTCCGTTGGTCATTGGGCTATTAATTAATGACCCATTCTAAGGAAGAGTCGGCCTTAGTTTGTAACAAGACTACACCTCTTAACTCATTACTACCACTCATCACACTCATCCTTCACCACATATTTGCCTTAAAATACCCTCATGAGAGTGGTCGGCATCTCAAATAGTGATTTAAGCTGACAAAACATTTATAAGTTTAATCATGTTATATTGTACCTTTACAACCATTTATATTTTATGTAATTCCATTATTACTGTAAAAAGCTTTCACATTTTTTTCTCTTTATCTACCTGTTTAGCTTCTAGGTAATAAATGTGAGAGTAGTGAAAAATATACGGTTTTGGTGGAAAACTGATTAGTTTAGGCATTTTATCCTCTAGGACTGTTAGTTTATACAAGAATACTGAATTCAGCTGAGAGTTTACCCAATAAAAATTGAGAAAAATGTCCTGCGAGGCCCTTGGTCAGGTCGTACACATAGAGTATCACCTCCACCCCTTGTTCGACATCTCTGTAGTTTTTTCTGAAACACAACATTAGTGATTAAATAATACGTTCTCTCTGCCTCTAACTCTACAACAGTCATTTACCATAATTTGTTAACAACTAAGCATCAAATTCATTACTATTGAAAAACTCATTAAAAAGATATATTAGATATTAAATTTTTACTAAACTACCCATTTTAAAATTATTATTATTAACTACATACAGGTTTTAAAATTGAATTTATGTAATTAAATTTACCTAAATATTTCTAAAAAATTCTATGTTCATGTTATTTGGTAAATTATACTGTTTGCCTGCCAGTTTGCCATTTAATAGTTTTAGTACATAACACAGAGATCCTGAAAAGGGGACAGGAATTGTGCAGCTGTACAAGGTTCGTGTACATCAAAGTGTCCCCTTGTAATTTCACCCGTAAATTTAAAGTGTCTCACAGACTCAGATTCGACGGATGACTGGCCAAGTTGAAGTATGCCATTAGCATAAACATCAAACTAGAAAGAATAAATTTTAGCCACCCCTTTAAATAAAAAAGTCCTCGTAAATTAAGTGATACGTGTAGGAACATAATGCCAGTGCTAGTGTGAATGACGTGTACACGTATTGCAAAGATGTCTAATAAATACGCCTCGCCAGTTCGGCAAACAAACACCAGAGCGTGCCACTGGTCAAAAAAACGCTTGTAGAACACTTTAGTCCTCTGTCATTTACCTTGTGGGTTTTGTATGGATATGAAATATAGCTAAAGACACACTGTGCAATTTAACCCTTAAATAAAATTTCACCCTCTAACTTCAGCTGATGTTGAGTTATAAGCGGTTCAACATCGCTTAAACGTTACAGACAGATAGACAGAAATCTTTTCAACGTGAGTTTTGGTCTTTACAAAGTATAAAAAACCAAAAACCAATGGATTCATTTCAATGTACAGAAAAAAGTCTTATTCTATACAAAATTGAAATGAGTATGCATTCATTGACAAGGTCATAGCACAACTTACTACCAAATAATTTATGTATTTGTACAGTAGAATAGAAAATGGAATTTCCACCAATAAAGAAAAGGATATTGATATGTCAGGCAGTATGTGAAGGAGATTTGCCTTCTGGCATTCATACTAAAAGATCCAAACAGGCAAACAGTAGAATTTACTTTAGCTTTACAATCTGATATCATTCTTATGTTGACAAGGGTTGGGAAATGTAAAGTTTGTTGCCAGCATTTGGCTAGACTAATCCAAAAATAGATATTAGTTACGTGTATCTTCTAACACGTGGACAAAATGTCTTGTACATGTTTAAGAAATAAACAACATACAATATTAATATCAGTAATGTTTTTTATTGTTTACTGTAAACAATTCCTAATTCAACTACATGTTTGAACAATTAGACTATTTCAGTACATACATTTATGAAGATTATATTTTAAAACATGTTTTTTTAACGGGCAAAATCATTACAATTAAACCAAAAGCAATTGATTACATTCATTGTAATTAAGGTGTAAAGTTACAATGCTGACTTACACCACTTTTGTTTACCGCAAAACAAATGAATTTATTTTCCACCAGTGAACTCTTTAAAAATAAATACTATTAAAATAGCAAAGATGGTAAAACAACTGGATATTTGGTAGTGTTATCTTATGCTGTCACAAGATAAATTCGGTTGATTAATATAATAATAATAAATAATTTATTTCCAATAGATATTTACAGTAAAGTTTTTAAAAATAGTCTTATAATTATTATAGCTTAATTACATTGTTTTAAATTTATTATTATGGAAATAGCCTCCCTCATGGGTAAAATTACCTGTGTTAGGGAGGGTTTGTCAGTCTGTATTAAAAAATAATTATGTAATTTTGATTGTGCAATTATTTCCTAAGGTTTCTAATTAAATAATGATGGTATAATTTATGTAAAATTTGGATTTAACAAAAAAGTGATGTATGCAAAGCTATACATTACATTTTGGATATTAAATTTTGAATTGAGAGTATAAGTAGTTCGAATTAATATAATCATTGACAGCGTGTATGTCAATTATTGTGTGTATGTTATATCATCATCACTAAATTTACGTGTTAGAAACTGGTTTTCTTTTTTAAATAATACCATAAAACATGTGGACAGACCTATTTATGTAGTAATTGGCCTGTTAGCCTGTTTACACCATTTTTGTAATAACGAAAAAGGTAAAGTAAAGGATGTATTATTTTAAAAGGCTAAGATAGGACTACAAAGTCCTTTCTACCCCTTATCTCAACTGTATTTCCTTTTATGATTTTAGATTGTGCCATTACCTAAAAATAGTGACATAGGGAGTACCAAACCCAAATATTTAAAGCATACAGTATATAGATTTTTATGTTCACATTTTAAAAAATGATAATCTCTTTGTTAAATATTATTTATTGAATAATAATAGACCATACTAAGGAAGTAACTAAAACAGAAACTAAGGAGTAACATAAAATATTCAGTAATCTTTTTACATTCCAAATATTAAATCTCGTTAAGTTTGAGAACAACACTGGAGTTATAATGAGTATTTGATGTAGCAGCAAGTGAAAGGTTGAATAGATCTTAGACCCTACTTAAAATCAGTGAAGCAAATCAACCATAAATGCCAATTGTCACCAATTCTGACTTGAGCAATCAACTATTTTAAACCTAAAATCACATGTAGCCAAAGCTAGATTAGTGATAAAATGTTGCACCACTTACCACCGTTAAATTGAGCACACATAAATAAGTCAGAACACACTTTATAATGTAAACTAGCTTAGGATGAAACTTCAAACGAGAATGCAGTGTTGGCCAAACATTCCCCCGCCTCCGCATCGAACCCACCTCCACAGGTTGTGGGCAAATATAAATAGCCGTCACAACTATTGGCAAGCCTGAGTGTTCCTGCACCGATGTCATCAACACGCAAATTAACTGTGTACACCTGTCAACTGTCACCACTACGCAGTACGCAGCAAGATTCAAGAATCAAAAGTTCTGTATTCAATATAGTTACATAATAATACAATATTTTGTACAGAATACATCTTACATCAAATTCATACATTCACACTTCCTAAAACTTATTTCCCCTATTCCTCTTTAGAGTACTAATCTAAGGTACTAATAGGGTGGGTCTAAGTATAGTACTAATCTACAATCTGCTCCAATAGTCTCAACTAGCTACTTACATAATTTACATTATTTAATCAGTTAAGTACTATAAACTATACAGGTTTAGTATTAAAAAAGTTAACATCTTCATTAATTTGTTGCTTGGAAAAATGATTCAATCAAAGTATACAGTTATTATTTCCAAGTTTTTTTTTCATTCAACACAAGTGTTTAATATGTCACATCTTGATTCACATGGCAGACATTATAAACCTGGAGGATTGACAAAACTCTGATGAAAAGTGAAATGCCATATGAAAAGAGGCAATTTTGGAGATAGTTATTAATAACAAACTAAAAACCTGAAACCTCTTTTTCACACACCTCAAATTTAAAAATCAAATAATCTGAATGAGCCTTGTGACATTCCAGCTGGACTTTTTTTGCAGTTGGCTAAAAACCAATCTGAGTAAACCTCAGATCTGGATATCTGATGAATGAGTTTGTCTGAATTTACTTTACTAGTTACATATTAGAAACATTATATAGGGACTTTTGTCCTTCTAGTGTGACTAGTCCCATTTAGTACGGATAGATGAGGTTCCACATATTAAAATGGGCTAAACACATTTTGAGAGAGAAAGAGTATTGTGCACAGTTCCGCACCTCTCTTCTCATCTGTCATTAGATGTTGAATTGTAATTGTTTAAATTTAACGTACTGAAATTTTATCTCTTTTTAATTTTTTAGATTTAAATATTTGATATTATTCATTAAAATTATTGACATTTTTTATTTTAAGACACTCTTAAGACTTAGCGAGCTCCTAGTCATTAAGAAACTGTCCGATGTTTCTCTGTCATGTGTCTCTCTACACAGATTGTTCAGAACTCTTATGTAGTGCAATTGGAGAAGTTATTCATAACCTATACATACTACTGCTGTGTATATTAAACAAATGACCACATACTATTTATTTCACCAGGGCACCAAATATTTGACAATAAGAGGAATTTTGTTTACAGAGTATCCATGTTTGCGCCTTTACAACCTGCCAAATCTCTGGTGATTCAGGCTCATGCCTACTGTGCCTGTTCGGTAAAAAGGTCCTGCATTTTACGTTTGCTTTTACTCTTACAAAAGCTAAGCAAATATCTGGTGAGAGTGAAAGATTATGTCTTCTTTGTTAAACAAAGGAGTATGATTGGATGCTAGAAAAATAATACAGTAAATTGTACATTAAAATAAAATTACTATTGAGCTGTGTTGATCCTTGATTATACATTGCGGCTATTAATTAGGTTAGGTAGTAAACGTCATTATGCAGAGAAAAGTCAGCTTAGTTTTTTTACTAAACTGCTGAAACATAACAAGTCAGCAAATTGAGAATAATATTTGAATCTCATCTTCTAACTTTTTTATGATACTGCTTCTAAGTACAGTATTATTTTTCATTTTAAGGTTAGTGAACAACTCAAGATCACAGGTGTTGGGAGTTAGTGATCAAGTGTAGAGGAAGACGCCCTAGTTTCTTGGTCTTGACTCCATTACCTGGGTCTATTATTGGCAAGAAATGTTGCCAACTCAATCTTATACTCTGTCACTTGGACTGTGTTAACCTTCAGTCTCATTGGCTCACTTCACACGCTTGCAGACAAACTAACTGAGCTCAGTGTGATCTTTGTATCAAGAGAAGCAGAATTTCCTCCAGAGAATTAAACCTTTGGGCACAACCCCCTTGGGGGTTCTCAATTCTCTACAAACCCTTGGGGGGAATTTCTGTAAGACGGTGTCTTCGTGAATTCTACAATTTTCAACATAGGGGTAAATTAGACGGCGAGGGAGCAGGTAGTTGGCCTTTTTCTAATGTTAGCAAAGAATAAAAACTGTCAAAATAATAAAATGTACAACATTTGCATAAACCTAAAGTTGACAATTTACTAATCATACAAAAAAAAAACTAAAACAAGCCAAATTAACCATTTTACTCGTACGTTTATGAAATGCAAAACAATTTTAAATACTTAGATTAGTTTATCCTAAGGCCGGCCGCACACTGGATCAGACACGGTCAGTCACGACAAGTCATTTTGACTGATAGCGACTAAAAGGGGGTGTTTAGCACTATTGGCTATGGAGTCGCCACACACTGCATCGAACAAGACGAACAGACACAAACAGACGTTTTTTCCTTGACTGACGCAGCTCCCTCAAAAGACACGTTCAGTCAAAACGTTTGACACTGTCAGTCACAGCCTCCTCGAACATCCCTCATTGTCACGTGATGTTTTCTTCCTACTTCGAGTCAGCTGTTCACTGCCATTTTACTGCGTAGTAGTTTACCAAGGTTTTTGAGTGCAGTTGGTTTTAGTCATGTCGTCAGAAGCCACGGTCGTTGACAATGATGATGTCACAAACTTTGTGGATGTCGATAAATTGTTGTCTAGTGTTCCTCCTCTTCAAAGTTCATCTTCAAGTTAGATTAAATACTTGCACTTAATACAAAATATAACAATCTGACTGACTGCTGCACTGGGAATGGAGAGAAGCCAGAGGACAATGTTCTCTACTGAGAGTCATGACTCAAAGCGACTAAAACCGCCACACACAGGATCAGTCAGAAAAGTCAAACAGACAGAAACTACTAAAGACGTCTAAAAGCATCTTTGACTGATACTGTCTGTGTCTGAACCAGTGTGCGGCTGGCCTAACAGAGCAGCAGGCGGGAAAATAACAGTCAAAGTCATCAAGTGTTAAGGTTCAAACTTCAGGTTAGTTTATTCTTGTCTTATTGGTTCGTTACAACCTCCAAACATTTATATCTGCCTGAACAACGTAATGGTATAGTATTTACTAACATCACAGAAAATGTTTCTGCAAGATATTTAACGGAAGTACAACTTCATTTGAAATTTAATAGGAAGGCCAGGTTTGGTTATGCTATTCACTTCTGGTTCTGTAATGTTAGTATGGTGCGCCTATGTATTGTCAGTACATGCTGGAAAAAGTATAAAATTAGCTCATAGAAAAAATGAGCAGGCAAAACATATTGTTTTTAGAAATCATATTTTCACATTTTTCGAGGAGGATTCCAGACCCTCCGTTTACTCTTATCCTGGTACTAGACCTACACACACCTCCCTGCTTGCCCACAAATGTAAACTTTGAGTTAAAAAAGAAGAGCTCTCTGTCTTTTGAAGGAGTGAGCTGCTGAACATGCTTCTTCAAAACCTCAAAACGCCGTTTCAAACTCTTTGAAGTGGAAATGCTAGGATTGACTGCTCGAAAACACAATCTACATACTCAAAGAAATAAAATTTGTATATAAAATCTCTCTTACATAATGTAATAACCGCTCTGCAAACAAAATTTTTCTGTATTGGTGACAGTGGGTTATTGAAAGTATTGACCTCCAAGGTAGGACTTGCCTTTTATTGGTTGCACTGTAGCTCTAACATCTTTTTTTTCAACAACTTGGCAGTCTGTGGGACAGTGTGTTTCTCTTTACACACTTAAATTTGTGGTATGAATATTCTGTTTAGTGTATTTAACGCTTTTTCTGCTATAATAAATATTTATTTAAGACTAAGATGATGAAGTACTTAAAAGTTTTGAACAAATCATTTTAAAATTGCTTAAAAGGTAATTTTGTTATTTATTTCTGTATTGATGGTCACCTACATTAAAATCCAAAAGCACAATCTTATGTTTAAAAAGAAGCTTTTCCCTGCCCTCAGGGACACCTAGACGCACGTCCGAAGAGGCCCACACCAAGGACAGCTGACCGGCCGTCATTGGGTCACAGGATCCAACCCAGACACTGCGACAAGGAACCTCAGTCTACATAGGCTACGGCTATCTCTGTTATTGCTTATTGTCAAATCAAAATATCCTCAGCTCAATTAGGACTACTGTGCTGTAAATGGAATTTACTAAATGAGTGCCTCTGGTACCGTGTTTCCTTGAAGATATAGAATTTATGTTTTATAAGAATGTTGAGAAGTTGTCTATTTTCACTGAACAATGATGGCAGGTGTTTGCACATGAAACTCTACACGTAGAAACCAGCCTTCTCAGAGCAAATAGGCTGCTCGGTCCATTTTGCCTCTGGCGTTTGTGTCAACTTGAAAAGTGTGAAGTTTATCCCCGAGTTTTAGTGGATGGTGCATTTTACTTCATTTGATGGAACACAATTGATTTGAGGAATAATGTTAAAAAGATCTATAAGTAAGGGTTATGTCAAAATAAGTTTGAGAACCACTGGCCTAGGTATTGCTCCTTGCTAAGGAATGATGCAAAAGATTTTGTAAGTCTTGCAAATGATGATGCAAAAAGCCTTTTTTAAGCAGACCTATTGTTATTTAATGGAAATATCCAAAAACGTAACAATAATGACATTAGCACTGTTGAAACCTAAATTAATAGGCGCAGAATAAATCATTTTCGTAATACTGTTGTAACCTACCTTAAGTGTACTTTTCCGTCTGTTGAGTTTCTTTTTTTTTAAGCTGGGTGTATTTATGCTGAGATCCACCTTATTGTTTGAAACCTTCCTATCACTCCTCTTTCGAAGTTTGGTCAAACAAAAACCAATTAATCACTTCAAATCGAAATTAACAACTTAACCCACTCATCAAATTCTCTAACCCTTCCCTGTTGGTTTTTTTGCTAGTCATAATACTTTTTTTAGCTGTTTCTTAAACAAACAATGTCAAAACCAGTGTTGCCACACAGCTTTTGAAAGGTTACCCAGAACTTTTTGGGATTACTGTATAAAGACTTATTATTAACTAGCTGCTGTACCCGTGTATAATATATTTATGTACAATATATTTATTTTTACATAATATTGCCTGTGTACATAATATTAAGCGGGGTTTAACTTGTTCGCTACTTAAAGTTTATCTTTTTTAGTTATACGCGGTCTAACATCGCTTAAAAACGTTATAGACAGACAAACATGATTTTTTTTAACGTCAGTTTCGGTTTTACAAAGTATAGGAAAACCAAGTAACCAGAAACCGATTAATTAATTTGAATGTACTAACAAGAGTCATATTTTATTTATATAGATTTAAACTATGATGAACATGTAACTCAATATTTCAATGGTGTGTCAAATTATTTTAGAAATAAAATACCTCAGGACATTACATATTTATTCTTTTGTCTAAAACTTCGGTATATTTGTACGATCGTTTTAAAGAATTAACAATAACCAAAATCAAAACACACATCATGAAGCATCGTTATTAACAATTTCTTCTAATGGATGATGTGTCTTAACAAATGATTATTATAAATTGTTCACTTTAACTGTTGTTTATTTATGTATATACAGTATACACCTTTTAAAAAAAACAACAATTACATGCTTGATAAACAATTTTTTTTAATAACAGCATGATTCAAACTTCCATCTTTGGGATGATAGATAGTTATATTTTCGAGGCTGTGTGGTTTTATTTAAATTTTCTATTTAAATGCTTGTTTTTCGTATCGGTTCTGTTTTATTTTAAACTTTAGTTCCACATTGACCACATTAACTATAAAAAAAATGATACATGTTATTATTATCATCACTGGTTGAGTGATAGGGAGGGTTCCAAAGCCCAACCACTTTTTGTTCAATGTGTGTAATTTTAATAAAAATAATTTTAAACGTAAAACCAATATTTAAAAAAATTTTATTTTGGACGAGGCCTTTCAAAGGCAATGCCTTTATCGTCAGGTCCGTTTAAAAATGTGTAAATTTACCCTTGACGATATAAGACAACACCTCATCGTCCATCAAAAACCCTCATCACTCTCACCATACCCTCTAACAGTGGTCGGTGTCTCAAAGCAAAGTTTCAAAGTACAATAATTATATAGTTTTCACATTAAAGGTAGTGCCTGCAAAATCATGACCTCAAACACGTATGGCACCACTGTCTACTGTGTAGCTCTCGTTTATTTATTTCAGGAGTTTTAGAAATTCAACCAGGGACTAGCGAACAAACCCGGTGGAGAGACCAGAACCTAGAGTTCAAGGTCAAAATGAAGATATCTACTGTATAAATGGTTTAAACGAATATTTTTTCCCAATAGCTTACTAACCATGGGTTCACAAAGCAAGCTGTTGAAGCTTACCTGAATAGAAGAAACAAGTCAAGATGATTTGTATGTTGTACTGTATTTGTATTATTCCGTACTGAGTTTGTTTAATATGTCGTACTTTTAATAGTTTTTCTTTTCAATAATTTTCATCCCTTTCTAGTTAAATTTAAAACATATCTATGACACAAACCTGTGTCCTAAGTGCTTCTAACCGCATCGAGTTTCAAGGACACCCTAGTTTTCCTGAGGTAATTTTAGTTGATCCGCTCATCTTTCGTGCCTTCCTCGTCATTTCACTTGTTTCGCTCGTCTTTTGTGACACCACTACACTCGTGCTTTTCAGGCCGCCCACAACACATTGGCTTTTATCCAATTCCCTTTGGAAAAAAGAAATATTCATGCCGTCAGCATGGTAAGACCCAGGCCCGGGACCATGAAATGAGCACCGATTCTGGCCCCAGAACACGTTTTGAGCATTTTTTCAAAGCTTTATATACATATGTGTATTATCTCTACAGATCACATACTTTATTGTCCTATTTTCACCAAATTTGGTACACATATTCCTTGGTCCAGTTCGTTAACCAGCAAAATCGGACTACTGGAACCCCCTTTTGCGGTTTTAATGATCTAAAAACAGTAAATTCGTCCGACTTTTAAGAAATTTGAAATAAATGTGTATTTTGTAGTTGTACATCCATACACCAAAAATTATGAAAATCTATAAAACCGTTTCAAAATAGCGGCCTTAAAAGTGATTTTTTTGCTATAACAGCGAAATGAGTAGTACGGTTTGATTGAAGTTTAAACTGTGCTTTTCCTTTTTATAATATGTAGTATAACCTCCAGAAAAAAACCGAAGTTCGAGGCCGAAGGGAGGCTGTGAGCGTAACAAATTGCAAAACAATTCTATTCACGTATGCCAGCGGCGCTTTAGTGCTTAGCTGCGTGTCGAGCTGTTTTTTACCATGTCGCTCACGTTTAGTGATGTAGTATTTTTCTTTTTACATTGCATTGCTTGAGGAAAACCATCAAGAGAATGAAATGTTGGTTGAAGTGTGAACGACCACACACGGCGCCGTGGTGTGGCGGGTTTACCCACAGCTCAACCACAAACATTCAGCGACACTGACTCGACTCATCAGAACAAGAAGTGAACCGTAGCACGATAGTCTTCAGAGTCTGCTAAAATGATCTATCTAGTGTCCATTTCATTGTAAAGACTAAAGTTTAAAAGAGGGATTGTACAGCCATGTGCTGCGCCTACATTATCCGACTCAAGAGCTCTGTAAGATATCTCCGGGGGGGGGGCTAAAATCAAGGGGTCGGGGTTTTGAATACCCCCCTTAAAAGAGGGGGTTTAGGGACTCACCCCGGGAAACATTGTAAAAAAATATAACTTAAAATCCCATAATAAGGGTAAACATTTACTTGAAGAGAATTATTTACAGATCACACTGAAGTTCTAAAACAAAGAATAAAATATTGTTAAAGTTGTGTTCTAGAATAGAGTTTGTATACACGTTTTGTTTTATTTTAAAATACTTTAAATCATTCCTTAAAGCCAGGAGGGGAACGTTCCTATCGCCCATGAGAATGGGCGCCCATGATCTGTCCTCCACCTCACAAAGCATCTATTCACTTGGCGTTTTGGATATGTGTGTAAACTTCGTTGTTATGTTTACCATGTTTTCAATTTTACTAACCAAAAAGAGGCACAGATCACGACAGTTTTATCTGTGTTTAGCACAATTTGCTGTGGTTTTCACAATAGTTAAAAATTGAGTTATACTAAAGATAAGCACTTTATTACTATGTAAAGTTTAAGAGAGGCCGGATAGAGCGGCCGCAAGTCCAACTCTGAGTACCGCTTATAACATGGGATAGAAACTACAAACGACGTTTTAAGCAAGTTAATGAACTAAAATGTAATTTTTTATCTAGAAGCATAGATTTATTGATGCTGCTTCATATGAACACTACAACGTTTGCTTTCGTCATCAAATACTTTTTGTACTTATGAACAAAAAACTCGATTTTTCTAAAATAATATAGTTTAGTATTTAAAACTATATTATACAACCAAACTCAATTTTATATATTTTATAGGTAGCATAACTTATAACTCTATGCATCTAGAGAAAAACTTTCCATGTTTTAGTTCGTTAAAAACATCGTTTTAAATTTTCCATGTTAAATTCCGTATCACATTTGAACGCCGCTCGGGCTCTATCCGGCCACCTCTTAAATATGTGGTGAATATAGTAATGTGAACAAGTTTGGCGATGTCGATTTCAAATACGAAATTCACATACCGGAAATGGGACGATGAATAGTAAAACTGCGATGGATAAAAATGATTCCTTTTTTTAAAAGATCGTTCCTTTTATATTCGTAACACTATTTATTATTGTAGGAACTAAAATATCGAAACACGTTTTCAAAGTAAAAGTACTGTTATTATAAATTAAAATGTTGTTTTCTTTTCAGTTTAGAGGCCTACTGTGAGAACGGTCTAAGAACGCATCTGCATATGCAAAGCAGAGTACTACCAAAAACGTAACAATGTAGATGTAAACGCAGCATTATAATAAAAAAACAAGAGAATGGCGAGAACCTAGTGTGTTCCCACCACGAGTGCAGCGAACAGTGCAAGTCAGCGAGAGAAATATGTTGAGTAGGGAAATGTATTGTGGACAATAAACAGTCACACCCACACTCTCTCTGGCCATGTGTGGACTGTGGAATCTGTACCAAAGGTCGATCTGACACCCGAGCAGGCAGTCTCGCACTTTCCACCAACATTTCGCGTATCATTGCTTTGCCATTAATTAGGTTTACTAGAACGTGATAAATAACTTAAGGTTTGTTTGATAGTTCTTTTCACCATTCAACTGGTGCTTCAGTAACTATTACAGAAAAAGATGCATTAATTTAACATTAAAATGTACTATCATTGGCTACTGACGCTTTACTTTCGACCGTGTGATCGGCATTATCCTACTGCCAAAGATTAAAGGTTCGAAATTAATTAAACTACATAAAACCCTTTGTGCCAAACATCAAATTATTGTAATAGTTTATAATTCGTCACTAGGTCCTAAAGTGACGCTTTTTGACACACGTAAAGTTAACGTCCGAGGCGCAACCGGGCGAGGATCAAAAAGTTGCTTTTGGGACGAGTGATGTCATGACGATACTATTTGTCACGACGCAAATAATACTCTTCTTCATAATATGAAAATGAATCCAGTTTTTGTTGGAAACGGCATAACTCGAGAACGGGGTCACAAATTTTATTAATCTTTTTTTCAAAAGTATCCTAATTTTTTCTAGAATGTTCTTACAAAAAGTAAAATGAAGACAATCACCCGGAAAATTGGAAAATTACAGAAAATGTTGATGGTTTAATTTTGCACAAGCTGATAAATATGAACAACTGTTATAAACATACGTTTTTGTGGAGAGGGTAAAGTCTGTCAGCCATGAGAAATAAATGTCAATTATACGGTACGGTGTTTTGACCTGAACAGTCTGATTTAAATTGTTTCGAAGAAACAGCTGTTACACTGATTTACTATATAATTTATTGTTAAGATTCAAAACAAACTATTTGAAACAGCTGATGTCCATATCAAAAAAAGGTTTATTAGAATAAGCGTTTTCTCCCTAAGGGTTAAAAGATCATCATAACAGACCTTTATTTCACTGGGAATACAATTGCAGCTTTAGCACGTCAGTATATGTACCCAAAGTTGCTGTTTTTAAGCGAAATGGCAAAAAAGGGTAAAAGACAACAACCTCGATATCAGCTGTTAGAAGATCGCGAGGGCACAGGTGATTGTTGTGAGTCTGTCAAGTGTAAATATCAGTGAGCCCTCATCAGCAAGGAGTGTCCGTCTAGTGTCTAGTGCGTGATGGCTGATGAGTAATTGCTACCTTCTCGCATGTAAAACATCGCATTTGCCAAACGACCCAGTCATGCTCGTGTACTGTGCAAATGTCTTAATAGCGGCGTCACATCCTTGAACTTTGTTGTCTAGCCTTCAGTGCTCATTATTGTTGAAGATGTTGGGAAATACGTATAACAAATCCTACTGAAATTGTAATAATCGGATACTGTACTACCTTATTCAGAAACACTCAACCGTAGAGTTTCTCTAGTCTGTGACTCAACTAAAAGAACTTTGAATGATTTGAGTTGTATGTGGGCGCTTCACTTTCTAGTAAGCTGAGGGTTGGGTGTATAATATTATCAGCAAATTTTGCTGGGGATAGGGTGGCGTTTGGAGTTAGCGTGTGCTGACTCAATATTTTCAAATAGTCTAAATTAGGATTTATTTCAATGTGTTACATTTATCAGGAAAACCTTTTAGGTGTAATAAAAAAATAAACCAGTGTATATAAACAACATAATTAAGAATAGTTCTAAAACATTCAATACATTGTTACGTGACGATTGCCTTTCTCACGGGTTAAAAAAAACCCACAGTTTTCTCTCTTATTAATTTTATATTTCGTTAGTCTGAATAACGTAAGACCTTTATTCGACGTCTTTTGGAAGAAGATGGTTTTCTTCTATTCTCTGTGGTTTTTGTATTAAGAGTGAAGAAAAGAAGATAAGGCTATCACAAGTGCCAGTGTTAATTGATATTAGCAATGATTACTAATATACTCGATTGAGTAGATTATTAATAATTGATATTAGTTTACATTTTGACCTCTACATATACTTTTATCGAATTTCATTTAGAAAAATGAGATATTCATGCCAGTAGCATGTTAAGATCTAGGCCGGGGACCATGAAAGAGCAACCGATCTTGACCCCTAAGTATATACATATTTATATGTGTGTATCATCTTTGCAGGTAGCATTTTTGTTCAGAATTTCACCAAATTTGGCACAAATGTTCCTCTTGTAAATATCTTGGTCGAGTTCGTTAACCAGCAAAATCGGGCTACCAGATCCTCCCTATAGGGGGACCTTTTCATCGAAAAAAGAGGATTAATGATCTTTATAATGATTATTTTGTGTTATTTGGTACATCCATATACCAAAAGTTATGAAAATCCATTGAACTTTTTCAAAATATCGGTTAAAAAAGTGATTTTCCGCGAACAAATTCGCAAACAGCAGAATAAGTAGTCCGATTTAGATGAAATTTAATATTAGCAAAAAGAAGTGAACAGAATAGTGCCCTTTTTTAAAAGGGTACTATTCTGTTCACTTCTTTTTGCTAATAACATCAGTAACCCTAAGTGAACTTTATCTATTTGAAATTTAATATGTTTTTTACTTTTATGATATGTAGTATAACTTCCAGTAGTAAAAAAAACGTAAACGTGAAGCCGAAGGCCGGAGCCCGTGATCATACAGGAGGCCAAGCTGAGGCCGAAGGCGGAGGCGAAGCTGTGTGTGGAGCGAATCAAAGTAACAAATTGCGAATCAGAGTAACAAATTGCGAATCAGAGTAACAGATTCAATCATGCCAGCGGCGCATTGGCACTTAGCTGCGTGTTGGCCTGGTTTTAATATTTGAGAGTCCTTAAAAATTTGTTTAGTTTATTAAAATGAATAGCATAGACACACTTGAAATATTTAGACAGCTGTGAAGGCTAAGTAACCACCCAACCGGCCTTTGAACGAAGTTTCTTTGTACTGATGTACATTGTGCACTGGAGCTGCGTACTGCGTACTGCGTAGGGCGGGGTTCAGCAGATCCACGGAGTTATGGCAAATCAGCGTTGTAAAGCTACACACTTGATTGTAGTGTGGACTGGCGTTTATGGTAGACTCTACAACATTGTACAAAGCATCGTATATCTGATCTGCCCCTATATCATTCTACTAATCGTGGGAAACTGTATCACGTACCTTGCTGGGGTACCTTTCAACTATGCTCGTAAAGTTGTCTGGACCAGTGTTTGTTTTCGACTGATGGGAAATCCCACGCAACACGGCAACTACGGAAGAAATATATAGCATCGTAAATGGTAAACATCGTTTTTAAACCAAATATTTTGGAAAATGTGTGTATTTTATTGTATTATATGAGTGAACAATTTATGGTAAACGTAGGTAAAGTGTAAACCAGTTGGTCCTTTAAATATATCTGAATGGTGAAGGCTTAATGTAACAAGATGTACAGAATACATCTAAAATAAGATTACGTCAAAACGTACTACGCCATATTTTAGATTTATTGAGCTAAAAGTCTAAAATAGATGTTACCACATTCTTGCTGACTTTGAATTAAAAGCCATGTTGTACCTATTTTATTTTTTGTTGTATATGCCTAACAACAAAACGCATATTGGTTTGATTAGTGCCTGTAATAATTTGTAGTCCATGTATTATAGTTGATATTTTTTTACTATAATAGTTGGCGGTAAACAAGTGTTGCGAGTGTTTGTGATCTGTATGTTTAAATGGTATATAGCGTGAACTCAATGGATTTCATTGAAGTAATCAACCTGTCGTTTGCATGTAATGTGTTCAGCAAACCGAATATGATTGTGACCGTTTGTGAGGCCCAACAAACAATAAAAACAGTATTACTTTATTTCTCATCCAACAACTGACATGTCATACCTAGAATACAAACTCATATTAAACAATTTGTAAGTTAATGAATTAAATGACAACAAAGCTAGCTGGTGATAAACAGTAGCGGTGCACGGCCTCATTCCGGTAATGAGCTATTGTAGTCAAGATTGACGCGCCGGCCCGGCCACTTTCCCTCACCTCACACAGATACAGTATACTAATTTGTTATACACTATGACGCATTGTGCTGCAGATTAACCAGCAACTTAAACACAACGATCCTTATTTGCTTAAGTCCACTTGAATGATTTATACAAACTGTTACAAGTCTCGTGGGAAACTACGTTTAGTGGCTTTGTTAGATTAAACCGTTCTGGATTGTTTGAATGTGTGTTGTGATTATCTTTATGAGGCTTGTGATATTTGTGGGATTTGATTTAAATTGAAATATAATAGTATAGTATAAACGACTTGGAATACAATCCTGAGCTGTTATGTTTTCTTTTCAAAGCCTGGACTCAATTAAAGTGAACATATAAATGTGGTAGGTTGCTTTATATTATACTTGAACATGCCAGTGAAACTGTTTCAATATTTTGAAGTTAATAGTTTGGTTTTACCGTACTATATTACGTATATTAAAATATACTACTGACATTATTAAAAGTTGATGGTGTAGTGGCCAGAATAATCACCCGGCAAATGAGAGACCCGGGTTCGATTTCCAGTTCGGTCCTTATATTTGGTATTGAAATTTCTTTATTAATAAATAAGTTATTTAGCTTTTATACAAATTAAGATTTATATAACAGTTTAATTAGACCTTGAACGTTTCACCCACACAAATGATAAAATAATGTTATTCATTATAATGATTTCATTAAATGATGGATCTTCAACGGTGACATACGGTTTGCATTCTCAATGCTGGTCATTATAAACATTTGTATATATCGGTGTTAAAGCCATTCCACCAAAGATTCGGGATAATTTACCGGTATTTATTTAATTGGGACTTTTAAAATGTAAAACCCCAAAATCTATCATACTTTTAGAGATGGATAGGTTTTTTATTATATTTAATTTATGAAGTTTATTATCACAAGTGCAACTTAATATATTAATTAATATAAGTGCACTTCTATTGGAAATAAATGTGTTTATCAAAGTTGAAACAAACTATTCAAGTCATACTTCGCGTATAACAAAAGCAAGCTGCAAAACATGCTGTTGTTTGAAAATTATTTCAAATGAATTAAATACTTAAAATAATAATAGATTTGAAATGAAACAAGACAATTTGAAAGGTTGAAGTAAAATACATTAATAGGCAAAACTGGTTCATGGTGACAATAACTATGTATGGTTTAAACTTTCCGGTTTCGATGTTGGTTGAAAGAATATGGGTTTAAGTACTATAGGAATATAAAAGTTAGTATTAAAATCGTTCAAGTATTAAAAGTATAAACACACGAAATATCTCTTGTCGAAATAGCCCCTATTGGCAATGCTATATAGGTTTCCAAAACTAAACAGGTCAAACTATAGCCTACTGTAGACACTCGCTGATTATACTTCTGGACTGATCAAATGTAATTCTTTAGACCTTAGATGTCTTTTAGACGTAGACGTAGTTTCTGAAATAAAAAGAGAGTATTATTTGAACTACTTTAAGCTAAAAGTAAACTTTTCTGTGGACTTTGCTTAGTTTTTTTACAACAATGTGTCATTAATGTAAAATAATGTGATTATGTTTGTTTAAGTCAAGTAATGTGAATACTCTGATTGCACAAAACTGTGTTTCCAGAACAGTGTGAAGCTGTGGGGCGTGGAGGAGCGGCTTGTAGTGGGCGGGATATGCGCCAGTAAATCTCAGAAGGAAGGGTAAAGAGGAGCTCAATTTGAAAGTAGAGAGGATCAGCACAACACCCGACACTAGAATCACGAAAGTGAGTGAAAACCAAAACCTGCTTTAAGTAAGAGAAGAGAGAATGAAAGTGGTCAGGCAGGCCATGGTTGCGGCATGGTCGTGTACCTAGTGCCGGCGACATTGTACAAACCAACCAAAGGCCATTCTTAAGGAAACGCAAGTTAAGTAGCCTGGTTTCTCCCAATGTATAACTCTGTCACCACTGTTTACCCGTACAGATGAAATATGTTACAGTATCATAACTCTTATCCAAGTACAGTACTCTTTGAGAAGAAACCATTAAACCTTAGTAGAGAGGGCTCTAACTTTGCATTTTGTACAACTTTTGTTTGGCAATAAAGTTCTTTGTTATTGTTATACGGGGTCTTTTTAAAAACTCGTTAAAGTTGTTTTCTTTATATATAAATATTTTGACGGGTTTGTTCGAATTTGTTATGAGGAATTATGATTTGTAATTGATAATTTGTATTTTGCTCAATATATCCGATGTGGTTTAAAACACTATGATAATCAATTTTAAACAACGATGATACAATTTCCGACTGAAAAAGATCAACCATGTTAAGCTTAGTGAATTGGAGTTCATTCGTATTGGTAGAAACGAATTGAGCTGCCGTTGAATCCATTCTATGAAGTGGATTTAGTGCACTGCACTGACATAATCAAAAATATAAATTACATTCAAGGGAAAAAGTTATTATTTTTTAAATTGAATAATTTGTACCCTTCTTTGTCCAGGTTAAGGTATGTCATACCAAAACTTCTCTCTGACCTTCGCTACCTCTAAATAATGATGTTAACTTTTTGTCAAATCTAGACGTAATCACAATCAGCTTTGCCACCCAGACAACAGTTTAGCTTTTTACTAAATTACACGTTTGTTGATGTCTTCCTCACCTCGAGTCCTTGTGTCTTGAGTCACTCTGTTCGACAGATGAGCACTTGTAGTCTTCAGACTAACTCTTGAAACTCTTGTATTCTAGAGTGGAGAGTGCGTGGCTTGATGTAGGCCTACATTAGAGGACACGCTGGATTAAGGCACCAAGTTATGTCTCTTACAACCCTCAACGTGAAAACATTCTCCAGTTGCAGAACTAGGAAGGCTAACACTGACAAAACATCAAAACTGGGATTAAACCTTAAAATCTGGCAAAATGTTTCATTTTAGTCTATATAAATAAAATAAGACTTTTGTCTATACATTGCAATAAATCTATCGATCTTTAGTTATTTGTTTTTTTGCAAAGACCGAAACTGACGTTAAAAAAAATTCCTCTCTGTCTGTAACGGTTTCAAGCCATTTTGGAACTCTCATAACTAAAAATCGGCTAAAATGATGGCGGTGAAAATTTATTCATGGGTTTATAGCCCCTTTATACAGTGTGTCTTCATCTATAAAATATGTAATATACACACAACATCCACAAAATAAATGGCAGGGCACCAAAGTGGGCTCTGAACTTGCCTGTAAGTCTGAGGCTTAAGCATAACTGTGAGCGTCTTTGAAAAGTCTTTAAACGACCGTGGTAATAAAGACGAAAGCTAAGGCCAGCATCGGACTACATGTAATAAGTACCCTCTTTGGGGAAGTGTTTTTATAAAAAATGGGATTTTAGAGATTAAAAACAGTAAATTGCATCCGATTTCAATAACGTTTTGAAATAAATATGTATTTTTATGTTCTATATCGATACACCACAAAATCTAATAAATCGTTTTAATATGGCGGCCAAAAAGTAATTTTTCCTGAAGACCGACTTTTAATAAAATTTGCGTCTTCCGTTCATGTTATACAAAGTATAACTTACCACGAATACCACGCAAGTCTGCAGCCTGAGGCCGAAGCGTGGAAATTAGTAAGGAAATTATTCCTTTAGTACTGCTTTAGTAAGGAAATTAGTTTCACCTATGCCAGTGGCGCTTTAGCGCTTAGCTGCATATCGGCCTTGTTACGAGATATATTTATCGTATATTTATACTTGCAAAGTTATTGATTATTATTTTAGAAACAATAACATAGTGAAAAAAAAAACACATTGTTAATGTACCATTTGTTGTAAACTGGTTAGAACAACAAGTGTCAGTCACAATTACAAAAACATTGAAATTGAGTGGTACGGTCAATGGGAGTTTCTTTTGTACAGGCTTGGTTTTGGTACATTTGGTTTTGTGAGATTTCAGTCAGATTAAAGCTTATTTACTTCTTTTATTTTAATGATTGAAAACAAACAGCAATATAATACTTTATTGGTATAGTAACGTTGTAATTTCACAAATTAAAAAGGGCAACATTAACAATGCAACGCATAATTTCTATGGCAACTCTAGACAACACACTATTCAGTAGCAATCCTCAACCCGCTGTGGTCTAACGTCCGCTAATAACACCCGATTAGGTCCCTTGGTTAAGGGAGGTTACACCGTGGTTATCCGTCTTCTTCACGCTCGGGTCTGCGTTGATAACACCCTATTAGGTCCCTTGGTCGGTGGAAACGAGCGTCAAGGAGGTCGGGCTTGTACCGAGGATTGCTACCAGGTCCTCCCGGGGGGGGGAGGTTTCTCTGTAAGGGCCCCTTGCCAGTATGGCGGCAAAGTTTTCAGGGGCGGATCAAGGGACCAGTAAACTCAAGGAGCTGCGACGCTTGGACTGGCGGTGAAGAAGAGATCAACAACGGACGATCTGACATAGGGGAGACTTGGCTCAGTGGCATAGATGACAGCGAGGAAGGTAAAGATAATGATATGAGAAGCAGTGGAGTGCCTATTAAAGTTAACGTAATGAAATAATAAAATGAGTTCATTAAAAATACATAATTTTTGTGCTTACAAAGCTGTTGAGCCCAAACAAAACTAACATATGATTATATAAATTACAGATTAAAGTTCGCCCCCACAGGAAGTTAAATAAAATACGATAAAAAGGCTGACGGCTACGCCCACAGCCTCGCGTTGGTCTTACTTCTTGATTTTCAACGAGAAGCAGCATATCAATGCCGCTGTCGTCAAGCTAAGTACGAGTAAAATCTAGCTCTCTCGGAGTGGGTAAGTTGCTTTTTGAATAGGGTATTTCTTGAGTGAACTATTTAAAGCTCTTGAAAGCAATGGTATGTTTTGGAACCAACTGTTATCAAATTGTTTTTGGATGAATGATACACTCATGCGGTCAACATTGTACGATCCAGACTCGGAAACATGAAATTAGCATCAATTTTGACTTGCAGAACATGCTTTGAGCATCTTTCAACACTGTTTATACATATGCAGACTTTATATAAACTCATACGATAGGTGTATCACCTCTACAGATCGTATTTTATGTCCAAAATTTAAAAAAAATGGTAGGTCAAAGTATTGTGTTAGTAAATAGCTTGGACCAGTTCGTTAGCCAGCAAAACTGGACTATACCGAAACCCCCCTTTGACGGAAAAGGAGTTTCAACCAAAAAATTGGGTTTAAAGATCCAAAAACAGTAAGTTTCATCAAATGTCAATGAAATATACAGGGCTGTTATATATCATATATATGTGCAGGAATAGGTTTTTTAATAAACTTCCGGAATCAATGAGAAACTGTTCCAAAGCAATGTTTAAAGGAAAGCTAATACGTTACTTAATAGATAAAGAATTTTATTGTGTTAATGATTTTTTAGAGTATAATGATAGTGTAGGTAGTTAGTTGTTGTTTTTTGTATTTTGGCTGTGAAATCTATTTATTTATTTGTTATTGTGATATTTTAAAATGTTGAGCCAAGATATCTAAATGTTTTTACCTGTTAAACAAGTCTGTATTAGATCTAAAATTGACGAGTGAGATACGACTTGTAAAAAACTTGTATCTATTCACGAATAAAATGACTTATGCCTTATCTGATGTGGTTCTTTTATACATATTTTGTGCTCATAAGTATTATCTTATATACACAAAATGATCGCGGCACTGTTGCCAACTTGACCTCAAAAAGTAAAATTTCCCTTTTCAGTCTTTATAAAAAAATATTATCTGTTGTTTTTTAACGGCCATTCTTTTGACTTGGTTTCTTCTTACCCAATATTTAGTGGAAAACGCTGTCGCCTGGTTTTCTAACACACAATTGGTCAAAATACAACTATTGATTGTAAGTGACAGTCTTCTAATGAAGGTCGTAAATAGACTGTTCTTCTAAGTGTGGTCGTATTTACACCAGCGCAAGCTATATTTCTGAAGATGAAGCGAAAACCGTTCTTCCAATGATGGTGCTGTATACTCGTATACAATCAGAAATTGTTCTTTTATTGATGGGGGGGGACATAACAGGAAGTGTGGAATACCCTCTGGGAAAAGGGGGCTCTGGGGGTTGTCCCCCGGAACAGCTTTTACAAATACAACCAATAAAACATGTTTTTATGCGTTCTGGAAGAAAAGATTACTGTACTTAAAAGCTAAAAATTTCCGTTGTACTTTTCTAGAACTACTGTGGCATCAAATAATTAGTACTGATGTATTTCAGCTCCAATCGAAGTGCATATCAGTATTGATTTGCCTTCCAACTAACAATATGACCAAAACACGTAAAAATAAAAAAAGACAGATTTGGCACAAATGTGTTTGTTGTAAATCTCTAGGTTAGGTTTTTAAGTCAGCCAAATAGGTTCAACAGAAGGAACATTTTGGAGGGGCGTATTTTCCCCCCAAAATGGCTTTCATGCTTAAAAACCTTTTTTATAATCCGATTTTGATCAAACTTAGTACAGTATACACATTTATGTCACCGTACCCAACTAGCGTACCAAAGTCAACAACCCCCTTTTTTCGTTGCTATTTTGGTCAGGGTGAACGGATTTTGTTGATAGTGTCTTTTTGTAACAGCTACTAACAATTGTTATATTCTTATTTCTGTTTGTTTTTGTCATTTTTTGAGCTTTTATTAAGAAAAAGAATTTTATTAGAATTTTGCTCTTAATTTAGGTACCAAGCAGGCCAAACGACCATATAAACTACTAAAATACAGACAAAATCTGGGTTAAAATTGGTTTTTTTGTTATAGCCCTTGAACAAATAAAGATAATAAATAATGTTAATTAATACAAAAAATGTTAATATTAAAATTATTTTTACATTGATATGCAACATGATATACCTTACTATTTGATGTTTTATCCTACTCATTATTAAACAAATTCAATGTTTACATCGACTTTGGGGTTAAAAATGTTTCAAAAACGTGGTTTTACGACATACCGTTGAAAAGCTCGTCAAAATCTGAGAAACAGTACGTAAACATATTTCTAATCGAATTGATAATTTGACTACAGGGCGTGCCATAAACGCTTACACGATTTATGTTTATAGCTCTAGTTTTGTAACGAGGCAACATATCAAAGAAATTATTTCGTCAATATGTCGAAAATTGTCTCCTGTTTAAAATGATGTACAATATGACCCACCTTTGTGTTTAAAAATCTCGAGTTATGGCCCCCTAAGTTTCAGTATTGACACACCCTGTATACTGAGAATCTTAAAATATTTTTCCTGAAATCTCCGTGTACGATTTCCAGAGAGAAAAGTTTGTTTCATATTTCCAGCTCTAATAGTTCTCCTGTAATCCGTTTAGGACACTTCATCGTGGCCACCCGGTATAATATGTTATGTTTATCGTTCGTGAGGGCTTAATAATGAACAAGTAAAGTTAGCCGTCGGCTTGACAAAGGCCGGTATGTACCGGGCCGCAGGGGTTACGCCAGCGGGGCCTTGTGCTAACCGACGGATAGATCATTTAATACTTAATGCAAAGATATACAATAATTACAAGTAGATAATGAGGCTTCATTTTAGCAGTACCCCGAAGAGCGGTTGCTTTACCGAAAGTCGGCTACATCAATATATTTCTTTTAAAAGTCGTTGTAAACACGAAATTCACAGGGCTTACAGAAAGTGTCGAGTGGGTTAAGAAAATACCATATATGATGGGAGTGAAGAACATAATAATAATAGTAGTGTTAGTAGCAAAATTTTGACCATTCGATCTATTATAAGTAGTATCAAATGAAAGTTAAATTTTAGCTTATATAAACTTAAATTAATAACATGTTCGCTAAGAAATAATTATATTGAGGGTTTGAGTGATCTAACGGTTTGATTGCCACATTCATAATTATTTTTGCGCAAGTAATAATCGAGTTAGTAAAGGTTCAAAAAATACACCACATAGTGCATTTTACAAAAAATAATATATAACGTACTCTGACTATATACAGGTTATGAGTTTTATTTACTATATGCCCAAAAACGTGGCCTTTCTGAAATGTTACTCGCGTCGCTCGTCTTACGGTTAGCTCTGCTCAACCTTGATTTGTGTGTTACACAGCTTTCTCAAATTTAGCACACCTTACTTCAAGTTCCGTTCACCTTCCTAAGAGACATTAGTTTATCCTTTTACTTAGTATTTCTTCTTTACACTTCGCTCGTTAACTGAATATTGCCTCTCGTGTCTTTCACGGCTTTTCACTTCTTTTAAATTGTTCATCACTACAGTTAACTCCTCGCTGTACCTTATATAACCATCCTTAGAGGTACAATTTTCGTTCTGAACAACTTTCATAAGTTACCAATAAACTATATATAACCACCCTCAGAGGGACAATTTTCGTTATAAACAACTAATTACCAGTTACCAATAAAATATATATAACCATCCTTAGAGGGACAGTTTTTTTATAATACAATTACCTTGATGATTGACATAAACCATCATTAGACGGACAGTTTCCGTTAGTATTAATAACCACGTTGTTGTTTTATACACAGAACATGTTTCGCGAGTAAATATGCCATTGTTCTTCTAAGTGGGCTCTCTTATATTTAGTTCCCTTGAATTGGAAATTCCCTTGATGGAATTATCTGCACTGGACTTTTCCCTAAACTAAACCAACATTAAAGGAACAGCTTTGGACTGAATTCTCAGTGTCCCTCTAAGTGGTATCCTGAGTGTTTATATTTATATATATGTCCCGGTTCGCAATTAAAATTGAAAACAGCTGTTTTTAAACCTAATGCCGAATAGTTCTCACTTTTGGATCAGCTGACTCTAAATATCAATCACCTGTTTGACAGGTGTAGCTTGTACACCTAAGACGTGGTAATGTACCAGTTGTAAAACGACACAAAAAGTGAAAATGTCACTGTAAAATTCGGACAAATGAGTTGTATTTTTATGTAAAAATAAACAATACAACTTGTTTGATTCTTATAAATCTTTTGTATTATGCGCTATTTTTGTGATATTTAAATTTGACAAATTTAAACAACTGTCATACTTATTCTGTAAGGTTTAATGAAATAATTATTTAGCCTTAAACTGACCTTGTGACACATAAACACCATACCAAGTTTGAATGCAATCGGTCAAACCGTTCTGGAGATATACATTTTTAAGTAAAAATACGAAATAGCGGCTACCGGGGTAGCGAAGAATTTTAGGACCCATGTTTATAGGAATTTTTTTCATTGTTTTTGCATAAGGAACCCATCCCTGAAATTTGGCACCATATTTTAGAATCGCCCTGTATATAAAAGTGTCCTGACTCACTCAATCATAATCAGACCACAGCCCAAATATAGACTTACAGACTTGAAAATGTACACACCAATTTTGGTTGGTCCAAAACCACCGACTAAGAAATGGTTTTGAAATTAAATTTTAAGGTGATTTTCGGTTTCGGCGGGGATAACTATGATTCTTGAAAGGTACTCAAACACCGAAAAGCACCGATCCGGTTTGCGTATGAGAATGTGATGGGCATTAGTTGATATTTTACCGGTGGCTAAGCTCTTGGGTGCACGTCCATCCAAAGCATACAGGTTACGTTGTTAAACTCTAACCAAGTAAAACACATTTCAAAAGTATTTGGACAATTTGATTAATTAACTAAATAGTTTAAAAGTTAGAAAAATAAATTGGATTACACAAACATATTTTATCTTATCCAAATGTTAGGTTCTGTATGTTCTTTTTTCGACTGCTGCGTTGTTATGAAATCAGCGTATAACATATGTTGGTATTAGGAAGAAAACGTCCTTCAAACGCCTCATAACTCACCATTTCGCATCAAAAGTTAGCTAATTTTACAGGGGAGTACCCCGGACCCCTTTTTTAAGGGGTCAGCTGTTGGTGCGCGTATATACTTAGTAAATGCATTTAGCTAATGGGTGGGGACTAATTTCCACCTCATGGGGTGAGAGTAAAACAAAGTTCCTCGAAAACAGGTTTTCCAGAAGTTTTTCAGAAAATTGGTGGCTGTTACAGGACCAATTCCGATTAGATCCATGCGCCGAAATCAATGAGGTTTACGAAAGTGGTTTTGTTTGTGGAGGAAACTTGTTACTTGAAAAAAATGTTCCAACTAACATAACCACTTGTCATTGAAAAGTGCATATCACCAACCACGTAAACTAAGTTGTTTGAGAAGGCACCAATAAATAATAACTCTTGCAGTTTAGAGTCAAGTGTATAATAAATGCGATGGGTATTTTTCCTTCACAAACAAATTCAACTTAAATTCGTCGAGCAAAACCAAATTATTAATTCGTTTCACTAATGGTAATTTAAACCACATCTGCATATCGTACACTGTATACCTCTGGGCTTTTAGTACCTGTTGATTTGTTGATATTGCTTAAACGCATAAATGAGAAACTCAGCGATTACAAGACGTGAAAATATGAAGTATGTACTGGAATATCTAATCTGTTAGTAAAGGGCCGAACTATAATACTGTGCCAATTACTTCTTCTTCTTCTACTGTTCTTCTTCTACTGTTTGAAATTTTATGTTGACGATGGTGGAATTTCTGAGGTTAAAATATTGTTAGGGACGTTTTTTATTGCTTTTTAGTGAACAAGAAGAACACAGGGTTTCGGAATCTGGAATATTATCCCGGCTTCAGTTGAAGGGTAACCTAAAACATAACACAAAATATTATGAAAAAGCTAGTTTAAAAGTAAACAGTGAAAGCGTATTTAATTTTACTGATCACCTGAAAACGAGATCAAAATCCAGATGTTCTCCTTGTTCACCAAAAAACGACGGAAAACGTTAGTAATAATATATGTGACTACTTGCTTGTCAGTGTCTCAGGAACAAGCATGTACATTGTGGCGTGCAGTATGTACCTAGTGCGACCTCTGATCTCAACCTGCGACCTTCAATCTCACTGAGGTAATGAGGTCGGATCTGCTGCTCGCTTCTTTATTCTCATCCTTGGACTTTGCATTCAGGTTATTTCCACGTGGCACAATCCAACTGAACAATGTACTTTGACCTGAATTTTTTATTTTACATGCTTGCTTTCGTACAACTTTGATTAACCTGATGTTAACCTTTTTTCTGGAAGGCACAGTTTAAAAGTCTAATATTATTTTGTTTCAAAGTATTGTATCTGTATTATTTAAAAACTACTTAGGACAGGTGAGAGAGGGTGGTGACTTGCACTTTAGTGGAAATGGATGGATAGTGTAAGTGAAACCAGGGAAACTGCGCTGACTGGTCACTTTCAACTGGCAAATATAATTGCCAACGGATCGGAACGGCGAAGGAATCTAAGGAATTCTCAGTGGGGTTTCCTTTGAGAAAAACGCACCTTCAAATGACGCATTCATGGACACATTAGTTTTACAGGCAAAAGCAAGATATTCAGGAACATTAATTTTTCCGTCAGCCAAGGGTTGGTGGCGTGTCTCATTGTAATTATAGTTTTTATGGCAGCAGCTTCTTCGTTCTGTAATGGTTCAGCCTCGCATTAGTTCAAAGAGAGAGGGAAAGTTGTCTGCAAAGCTCTAAGTCATGCACAGCGGTCGTCTCGCGAGCTGTAGTCAAACTGACTGAGCTCAGAAAATACAAGTTTTCTAGGAAAATACTAAATTAGGGCTGTAGCAAGATTGGGATAAGGCTGAAGTAATATTTTCCTCACGCCAATTCCCAACAAAGGGGCTCAGCCTAGTTTTACTTTTAAAATCAGTTTTAAAAAAGTTGATCTGTTAATATAAACTTCACCTTTATGCTGATTTAGAATGAATAAAGTGAAGGTGCGGAAAACAGAGCGAGTAAGAGCTTTTTTTGCTATAGGTATAAAAATTATGGTTACGAAATTGTATAGAATTATGTACTAGCGTTTTGTAATTTGAAGATTTAAATAAATATAACTAACTACATCTTCTACATTTCTGTAAATGAAACATCATACTATCCAAAGATATTGTCACTTATATATTTTTATTAATTATGATTACAAGTTTCATTTAATTTGAATCATAGATGCAGTTTTTAAAGCATACAAACAGCTTTTTTGGACAAACTATCCCCCCCCACCAATGGAAATTCGCGAAAGCACTTGTGGCTAAGCGTCGCCTATGTTTTCGTTTTATTTTAAATGGTTTTCAATATTTACATATTTGGAGGTAGCCTACTGTACAGTTTCACTCCATCTACACAAGGAAGTTATAAAAATCTGATAAAGGCTATGAATGATATTTCAAAATCAGTTACTTAGTATTGAGATTGCGACCATTTTCATTAATTTAGATTTTACTTGTTGGGCGAGTGTAAGCTAAATCAAATCTGAAATATTTATTCCATGGACACAACTCTAAAGTTTTGTATTAAAATAACAATTGCCAGAAATTCATAAAACGTAAATATTCGTTCTCTTTTGTCTCTGCTAGTAAGATCTTGCTCAACAATACCGGTATCCGCATCCAAAGCAACTGGTAATAAGCATGATCCAATAATCAGTGATCACTGACATAAGGATCTCACAAAGGAAATAGCAAGTTCAATTCCAAAGGGCACGAAACCAGCGTATATGATCAAGACGTAATCTGCAATTTCCCAAGATAAACGAAAGTCTGTTTACCTATTTGCAAAACTAAAGACTGTTGTTGATGGGGAATCAAAGTACAGAGTATTGGTGATCTATGACCTGTACTTTCTTCCTTGACCACTTGCAAATGCTGGTCTGTGCCGCCGGGGCCAGATCCGCACAGATATGATGACCCATATACCTTAGTCTCACACGGCAGCCGCTGACTGACAATTGACTCTGTCACGATCCACGGCCATACACTGCCACGCCACTTTCTCTCCGACTCTGTATGTTTTTGTTTACCGAGGGTCACGTGACTGGTGATGGCGTGAGACAGGTGTTATGTCTGCTGATGGCTCAATAACAACACCCACTCTCGCCATCAGTGCGCTCAGCGCTGGCATTACCGGAGATGTGGGCAAATGAAATGGAATAGCGGTCGTAAATGTGAGCACAATCTGGGGTATCACTTTCAGCGCAGCGATACACTATCTACGGGTGTTCTACGAGCACTCTTAGACCTCGATCTTTGATTGTTTATCCTATCTTGATCCGCTGTGCTTGGTTTATAGCTATTAAATGTAAGAAATCTAAGTGGAAAACCACATAGCAAATCGTAAATTTCAAGAATCCAAGGTTCACTTTAAGTGGCTCAAACTGCAAAAGGGTAAGTTGGAGTAAATATCCTGCCTATAAACCAGCTGAACTATTCCCAGCGCTTGCTTTATGCCGTACAGATAATTTCTAATTGAACAAAGCTACTGCCTTCTTTTACTTTTAAAATAAAGAGGTGATTAGAATCACAAGTATGTATTTTTTCTTTGATTATTGCGTTATTTTCGCAAAATTTGAATGTTTGCTTCGTGATAGTACCTACTAATTTTGTTGAAATAAATCAAAATATTTGGCACACATCACAAGACTAAAGGAAACAGCTTCTTTAGGAGTTAAAATAGTAAAGATGTAGATAAAATAATCCAATAAAAACTTTTACATTTTGGGTGAGGTCTTTCAAAAAACCTTTGTATTTTCAAACCTAACAACGATCAGCCTCCTCCAAAATATAAAAGCCTTCATTGGATTATTTGATCTACATCTTCATTACAACCAGAGTAATTTCATCCTTTTCAGATCTGAAGAGGTCGATCTCGGTCGACTAGCAAATAGTTTTAGTAATTAAAGCCATACCTTAACGGTAAACGAGCAATGGCCTTGCCGCAGTAACTCCTTCAGAACTTCAAATTCAAATTCTTTATTGACATCATATTATAAAAATTATGTAAATTACATTTCGATGCAAGTCAACTTCGGACGCATTGATTTTGTTTGTCTTAAAACTGATTTCACACATTTCCTAAGCACCATGTGTACAATACCAGAGAGAAGCAGAAGCAGATGTGGTTCACTTTTACCCTCGCATTGCAATGCCATACGTCAAGTGCGCATGTGTAGCGCTGGCGGCACGCGCACACCACTTTTCCCCTCACCGCTCTGCTCTGGTAACTGCGCCTGCGCTGTGGTTTCACCGCCTAACTAACCAATAATGACACCTGCTATTTGATATCTGCACACAAACACATAATGACGATCACTTCCTAACCACTTGCGGTTTACAGCTCCAGTATGGCTGTAAAACGACTATTTATTGAGCATAAAGGAATAAAAAGTAGCGGTTGAATCAAAGTAAGTTCATGGTCGGTAAATTAATTTGCAATTTACCGTTTTTCATGGAACTTTCTAGTGACATTTAATAGTCCACAAGTGTAATTAAGTTATCATCAATAATTTATACTTGTGTACGATTTAAAAGAAAAAATACTTAAATTACATCTCACCTAGGCTAACCAAGACGAGATTGTTACTTAATTTGAATAAAGTAATGAGACTGATTTTATTATAGCTATTATGGCAACATTGCAACTGTAGAAAGTAAACATATGTTCAGCTGAACAGCTGATTAACATTGTGTATAAACAGATTTTGTTTATTGTTGCCCAATGAGACGTAAACAAATTTAGCAAAACAAGTTTTCGTTGTACGTTCAAAAATGAGTGAAACAAGTTCGAGCAACTTTTTTTCCAATATCTTAAACGTTTGTCAAGATCTTTTAGATCAACTTGAAATAAACCCTGATTTCTTAAATAACTTTATTACATGTGACGAGTCTTAGATATTTGAGTGTGACCCGGAAACAAAGCACCAAAGCGAGGATAGACATACTTCAAACTCAGCACGTCCCAAAAAGGCCAGAATGAGCAAGTCCAAAGTTAAAACCATGCTGATTACGTTCTTTGACTGCAAGGGCCATAAGGAGGGTTCATAAGGAGTTTTGTCAACAGGATAGACTGTTAATCAACACGTTTACAAAGACATTCTTGAAAGGCTGCGAAAAAGAATTGCCCGCGTGAGACCAGCCCTAAAAGACAACTGGATGCTGCATCATGACAATGCGCCTTGTCACACTGCACTGTCTGTTAACAAGTTCTTGACCAGGAAAAACATCCCTGTTGTTCCTCAACTACTATATTCTCCTGACTTGAGTCTCTGCGAATTTGTTCTCTTTCCTAAATTGAAAATCCACTTGAAAGGACAACATTTTGAAACGGTAGAAAACATCCAAAAGAATGTCACCGACTAGCTAAAGGCCATTATAGCGGGAAACCCGTATAAAGCGTTGTCTGGCTTCCCAAGGAAAATATTTTAAAGGAGGGGAGCCCATGTTTGATTATACAGTATTGTAAAACTTTTATTGAATCTCATTACTTTATTTACAGTCCTCGTATTTCAGTCAACTATATAAGAATGCTGTAAAATTAAAGTTTAGCTACTGAAAACTTTGGTTGTGTTGTAAACTTGATATCAAGCTAATACTCGTACTCGTATTTAACAGATTAAAAATTTAATACAAACTTAAAAATAAATAACAAAACTTGTTTTTTCTTTCTATATATTTGTAGATGCATTTGAAATTGACTTATCAAGAATTAACAATGCTCTTTTTTCACATATCATAAAAATTCAGAAACGATTACGTTCAAATCAAGACATACCAAACAAATGTATGTACTAAAAGTACCCCATTTACGAGCTGAACTTCTCCACTCGAAAGTTCTTCTTAATAAATAGTAATAGTAAACCATATTCATGTTGAATACCCTAAATCATTTTGTGCTTCATTTGAACATTTTATGACATTTAATAGCAGTCCTCTTTGTCTTGCAGAAGGGTGGACTTGCATTATCTAGCAACAATACTCTGTGGCCTATATCCCGCTCACATCACACCGGTTCACGCCTCATCAAGTCTCTGTGTTCTGCGCCATTGAGTAGAACAGCTGATTGAAACCATAATCACCTCCCAAGTCGTACGAGGATCCGTCAGTCCGCCGCGGGAAAGTCACCCAATAACAATTGAACTGGGAGAAACCGTCGGATGTGACTATGTTTGCTACATGGTTCATGCTTTTCACATTACTTGGATTCTTAAACGCTGCCCAATTTAAAATGACGTTTTCTCGAACGAGATCTGTAAGCCAGAAAGTCTACTTTTCCTGCAATTTGCCTGCAAATAAGTAGGATTTTCTTGCAATATTAGGTTCATTTATTGTGTTATGTTTAAACTTTAATTTCATCTGTGTCGTATCTATTATACACCAAACAGAAACACACATTCTATGGTAATGAGCAATATGAATTTATGACTATAGTCTAAACATCTTTAATTATATATCATTCAGCCTAACTGGAGGATTATGACAATCGATATAATCGAGGATTGACGTACTTCACGTGGTCCGACCAATATGTGAATTATAGTGAATCAATCATAGACATAAATTACAAATACATAAATAATAGTAATTATAGTGAATTACATACTAGTATAAGGCTTTGTCTGTACATGGCTTTGAATTGAATATTTTGTCTACGCACTGTTTTAACGGAGTTCTTTATTTGTGTTTTTTTAGTTGACCAACGTTAGTTGTTAGGCATATATTTTCTGTCTGTAACGTTCAAAAGGCGGTTTTGTGATACTTCTTTGATAAACTGCTAAACAGAAACTTAACATCATGACTGAGTATATTATAATGTGTGTTTTACGCTTCTCATGGCCAAACACCTGAAAACAAAATGGTGGTTGGTCAACATTTATAGTTTAAGCTGTTTTCTGACATGTGACCATTTTTGTTTGGCGTTCACTAAAAAACTCTCGAAAAAATATAAATGAACTTGAGGGACTAGTCAAGCATTTAATTGTTTGAATAAGCTTGCAAAGTGTCTAGCGGATGTTTCCCAGCTAACTACTCGTATTCAGAAGTCAGTTAAACATGTATAACTGAACGCATAGCAGATACACGTCACTATAAGTTGATCTACTGTGACAGTTTGCGAAGATGAGTGGGCGAATGCGAGTGCGCGTGCGCGAAAGTGTTGCTCGCGAGTGCGCGGGGCGGGTTTTGGACAGTGATGCAAGGCAATTAGAATGCGCTTGTTAGCCATACTCTTGCTTTCTCACGGCGGCGCTGCCACGACACGTAGGCGAAAGCGAAGACACTGCTCACTGTCTCTTCCCAGCTCACTCCAAACCAGTTTTGTATTTTCAGATAATTATGTTTCGTGTGTTTTCCTCTGACCTGGATCATGGTACTATTTTAGATGTAGAAACCCTTATGTCGACTTTATGTACCAAAAACAAATTTTTAAGGGTGAAATCTAGCGCGCGGTTTTAAAATCTAGTTTTCGTACTTACGGCTCACGTTGAGAGCAAAGGTAATAAAGGCCATTCGATTTCCAACAGATAGTTTTTAAACACACTCTGTGATAAGGATAGCTGGGAAACAATAAAAACTTCCTACCCTATATAATAATTGTACTCATCTGCAAATTAGTGGTTCGTCTATTGTTTGAAGATTTTTGCTATCTTTATTGAGCAATAAACCTTTTTAGTGTGAAAGATAAAATTTATGATGTTTTCAACATTTTTATATTTTGTATACATGTTAAATTCATATATCATTCTATAGGAAGGCATTGTTAGATATGGTCATATACAAACAACAAATAGTTCACTAGATAAAGTTACTTTTTGCCTGTGACTTCTCGACAAGATGAAAGTTCCCCTTTAGGAGGCTCTAGAGAGTTCAATCACAGTATTTCACTTGTTGTTCCTTAAGTATTGAAAATGTTTAACACTTTCAAAGACGTTGGAATGTTCATAGAGCTTCCCATTCGGCAAAGAGAAAGACAGCACATTTCAAAACTGATGACGATGTAAGTACAATTTACGTGCTCAATTGGTTTTTAATAAAGGCTATGAACAATTACATTTATGCACGAATCCCATTCCAATAGTATTTTTCATGCAAGGGAATTAAAGACAAAGATTTGACATTCTCTCCAACATTGAAATTTGCAAGACTCAACTTAATAATAGAGCAGATGTGGGGCCGATAGAGTGAATGCAGATGGCGTGGATAAGGCAAGGCAAAGCGAGGCGGAGGAAAGTGGACAGACAGGAATCGATGATTATCTATTGAATGGATCAAGTCAAGAGTGAGCTTTGTCCATTGTAACTGTGAGAGGCAAAGGTAAAGGTCAAGTAACTGACATGTCATATGTCAAGGTCAGATCTCATCTCCGCCAGTTTTCCAATCTCACTGATAACAAGTATGGTTTCCAAGTAAACTGGTTGATACTCAACATTTCAATACTTCGTACTCAACATACATCAAGACTGGTGTTCATAGGATATTTCAAATGGATAAAATGAGTCCAGATAATTACACATAGTTCAAGGTTCCCTTGCTAAGGGTTCATTATTGTGACAGAAAATTACTTACATTGTTTAATTGTATTAAAGTCAGTTTCAGTGAGTTGGATGTGCGGAAACAAGTCAATTTGAGTTAAGTTTTTGAAGCTATTCTTCTTACTAAACCATGCGTACAAACCATTGAACTAAATTTTTGATCCAATAGTTGACGTTCAAGGCTATTCAATGAGTTTTCTTCATCTTCAACTGGTATGTATGTTTACGACGGATAGTTTTTGCTTCTTATACTCGTAATTTGAGTGTCATTTGCCCTTTCTATATTATAAATAATAAACAAACCACCATAATATCAACCACCAAATTCTTGCATTTGAAATAATTTCTTCACATTTTCAAATACACTTCAATCAATCAGTGCCTTTCTAGTCTTATGTTTACGAAAACAGTTTGCCACAGAAGATCCAGAAATCAATCAATGTTACTGTACACACCTGAATGTTGTTTCTTGCAGTTTCTAGAGAAGAATGCAATCACGGAATGCTTGTGGGAACCGAGGCCGCGAGGTTGAGGCAACGTTTGCTTGTGGTGTGATAAAACCACAGCTTCCGCTGCAACTGGAGCAAACACCTAGGCCTACTGTATAGTAGGCTATATAAACTAGTAGTTCTGCGGCAGAGCTATTTGACACGGGCCAAAGCATGCCATCGTTTTCTTTTGTGGGCTTGTTGATAACATCCGTGTATTTTCACTATATTAAATGTAAAAATGGTGTTGCAAAATCTATTGATGCATTGGAAATGAATGTATGAGTGTATGACTTTATTTAAGATTTATTTTTACCTAATGTGATTGAATGTTTTTTGTAAGTGTAGGTAAATTATTAGTTTGTAATAACATTGGTAAATTCTCCTTGAATTATTTCAAGTTTCTGAAGCTGGATACAAAGTCTGTGCAAAGCATTTTTGAAGACTTAAAAAACCATTGGTGTTGTGTACTAAGTTAGCTTGAACACCTCATTGAGGTTTATGTTCAAACCCTGAATATGAAACCACTCGGTCAAACGAAATCTCTTTCATTGGTAAGTTATTGATTTTATAGCTTTTCTTGAAACATAAAACTATAAATTTACTGAAAAGTTTTTTGACTTAAGACGATAAAGATAGAAAAAATGTGTTGTCTAAAACTTTTTGCGGTTGTAATACAATATCGATCTGTAGTCTTAGTTTTCAAAAGGAGATGTTGGCAGAATAATGTAGGAAATGTTACAAAATACAATAAAGCAGGAGTCAATTTTTAGTTTCAAAGTTTTAAGAGTTTCAAACATTTTGCTGCCTAATATTGTGTGTAACGAACTGCAACTTAAAAGCGGAAGTTAAATCATTGCTCAGCTCATTTCGACTCAGCTTTAGTACCAACAAATTGTTCCATGCAGACTGGCTGGTCCATAAGGCAACGAAACTGCGATATACAGGGCCGCCCGCTCGCGGCTGTGGGCTAGACCCATTCCATTAAACGTTACGATCTATTGACAGTTGGATAATTATAGCTGGTTTGGGAAAGTGTGTTTGATCTGTAACACGATCTCCGCGGCTGCCGGGCGCTCTTGTGTGCGTATCTCACATCGACCTCGAAATCCGCGCGGCCAGGCGTGACCGTGGACCCCCTTCCAGCAATCTCCCATCACCTGCTGTGTTGCAGTATGCAGATAAAACACAGTCGTGTATCAAGTACATGGTTAGTATGAACAAGGGAAATTTGAATTTCCCATGTTTGTTCGAAAACTACCCCTAAAGTTATGTCTAACTTAATTGAGAATGAATGAATTTTATTTTAAACTAGCGGACCAAACAGACTTCGTCCTGTCCAAAAGATTTGTAATGTGGTAGTTTTTTGTTCCTACGTATTAATCACTATGTACAATACACGATATACGAATTTGTTTCATGTATTAGTTAACAAAAGCAAACTCAGTAGATTAGGTTACAGAAAATCCAAAAAAAACTACACAATGTACAACGGCAAATCGACATTGACAGTTTGTTGTTGTTTTTTTTCTTTATTTAATTAGTCCTTCAAGCCGTACATATGTTTTATGTCTGTAAAATAGAGATATCAGCTGGCTACGAATATCAATAAAGCTCAAATTGACTACGTTTTAGTTAGAAAACGTTTGTATGGGAAAATGAAAAGGGCTGTTTTAAGGGGTTTTCCGGTAATTATTCGAATTTTCTCGCTGTAAAAACTATCCTTGAACCCCAACGAACATTTATAAAAGATTTGGCCAAATTGGTCCAGGCGTTGTTGAGTTATGAGCTTACCAACATATTTTGCGATTCATTTTTATATTATAGATGAAATGTTTTACGGTAGTGCTGATTGATGCTAGACGTAAGCTTATTAACAACACGTCTTCACAAGTTGTTGTGATTACATCACTTTCTTATCCTCTTCTTGCGTGCATTATTTGTGCCTTAGTACTTCTACCGTAACTTTAACATTTGTCTTGGTAGTAAACTAAATGTATGTTTCTATTACGGCTCGTATATTACAGTATCAATCAATATATATTACAGTTTTGTAATTGGATGAGCAGGTTGAGATCGTGATACTTTTAGAAATAAGGGATCTCATGATATATACCAATGGTTTGGAGTTCACCCAACAAATAAATAAAAAAGTTATATTACAAATTTTGAACGAAACGTTTTAGATCAATTGAGTATAATTAATGTATTGGTCTGTTTTAATTTCAAAGTAAGCCAATCATTTTCAACTTGAAATAAATACAAATGATCCAATAAAATAAAACTTGCATAGCTGGTGAGGTTTTCGAGAACAATGTTCTCAACTACAGACCACAACAACTAGTGAAGGTTAAATTTACATACCATAAAAATGTACATGTAAATATAACCTTTAGTTATTGTTGTGGTCTGTAGATGAGAACATTGCTCTCGAAAGACCTCACCAGTTATGAACGTTTTATTGGATCATTTGTATTTATTTCAAGTTGAAAATTAAAAATCCAATAAGGAGCTGTTCTAGATGTAAGCCAATCATATTTACTGACAGCGACGTATACCCCTTAAAATACAGTCTAAGAGCGACTCAAGTCAATTATTAAGTACCTGATTTGTCTTAAACATAAAAGACCTGTTTAACAGGAAATAATGTTATAGTACTATATTTCAGATGAATTAGGCTTTATATACAAAGTATAAAACTATATAAAATGGTAAACATATAAAGCTTAGATGAAAATTGTTCTAAGCACATTTAAGTGTGAAATAGTCAAGAACCCCTCTTTAAAAGTTAAGCTGTTAAACTAATTGATTTAGTAAAATACTCAAAACATAGTATTACTTGTCGATAAACTTGATGAAACATGTGACAACTAGGAAATGACGAGCACATTGTAATTATTATAAATCAGGGAAGAAGACTGAAGAGCAAGCGGTACATGAGACCTGGGGGGTTAACTGTACACGGTACAGTGGCACATTGTGCTTGACCAGTGAGGTATATAGAGACATTAGACTAGCTAATGTTAGCTTAGACAGTCACACTCCACATCCGAGCCACCCAGTACCTCATAGATACTAAGAAATCCACAAGTTCAACTGTTATTGCGGACATTTTCCATCATTAGTGAACAAAAATGATCACAACGTTTCAGGTCTGCAATCTGATCCCGTCTTCAGGTGAAAATAACCTAAAACATAACACAGAACATTAGAAAATGAGCTAGCCTAAAATAGTCAGCGTAGCTGACCAGTCAAACTCTACCAAACAACATGTAGTTGTTAAGCCAAAAACCAAGTTAAATCTTAGAATTAGAATAGCCTAGAAAACAAAACTACAATATTACAAACACAAGCCACACTATGAAAGTAAACAAGTTTCAGTGTGGCTTCTGTTTGTATATTGTAGTTAGGCTATTCCTAAATTCTAAGATTTAATTTGTTGTTTGACTTAACAACTAATGTTGTTTAGTAGAGTTTGATGGTCAGCTATGACTATTTTAGACTAGCTTATTTTCTAATGTTCTGTGTTATGTTTTAGGTTACTTTTCTGAAGACGGGATCAGATTGCAGATCCCGAAACGTAAACTAACGATGGAAAATGTCCGCAAAAATAGTTCAACTTCTGAAATCCTCCCATCGTCAACAACAAATTTCAAACGAAGTACCAAGAAATATTTAGTTATTTTTACGAAACAATCACACTGTCTTGTCTTAGTCTACTAAACACGTACCTACGGACCAACATTTAATTACACATGCAACATCAGTCTCCTTGTTCATTATGCATTAGGATTCCACCAATAATACTTGCTCTAAAACAGTCAGTTTAAGTCAAAGATTACGTTATAATAGGTAGATGGCGCATAGGTTTCATCTAGGTTGGAAAATCATCATAGTTGCGGCAGCCCGAGCACAGAT
Organism: Matsumurasca onukii; assembly: GCA_018831715.1. Classification (NCBI taxonomy): domain Eukaryota; kingdom Metazoa; phylum Arthropoda; class Insecta; order Hemiptera; family Cicadellidae; genus Matsumurasca; species Matsumurasca onukii. The sequence goes on from CM032060.1 coordinate 72,611,548, forward strand.
AGCGCTGTGAATGCTGCTGTATCTCGCCGTCTTTCTTCCCCCTCGAATCCACATGCTCGAGTAATTCTTACGTCGATGACTCAAATGTTACCAAATTGTGAAATTTTCGAGAATGAATGAACATTCGCTTGCGTCAGTGGCTCTACTTGATGAGACGTTTAAAAAAATCCTCGCAGCGCTATCTGTGCTTGGGCTGCCGTAACCATGTTAATGTTCCTGCCTCAGCCATTTGACATATATGCCTCATCTACTTTATGACACAATCTTTAGTTTAAATGCTGGAAGTTAATTTACTTTACCTTGAACGTTTTATTTCGATGGGTGAAATATTGGACGGGTGAAAGGTTTTAACTCAATAATAAGCATTAGTTTTTAGCATCGTTCGCAAGTCTCCTAAGCAGTCACGCATGTTTGAGCGCTTGTAGAAACGGACTTAGTTTTGAATAATGTTATGTATTTGAATATTCATTACAACAGTAACTAGTTTACTTTCATAAAATAGGCTACATTAGTTACGTTATTAATCTGTATCGAGTTAAGTTGTTAAACAAAAAAGGCCAATTACTATTGAATATGATCAAGATACTAAAAATGTCGGAACTCCTGAAAATTGGCAGGATTATTCAATACTTTGGCATACGTTGGGTTTCCCAAAGATTCGGTTTAAAACTTCACCTGTTAAATTGAATATTCTTAAATGCTTAAATAACTCTCTTTGTCATTTCTAGTAGTTAAAGTGTTATGCTATTACAATCGAAATCGATACAGTTAGGGAAGTTGCTTTCCTACGTAGTTTATTTTACACGACATGACCAACTTAGAGTCAGCAGATTAGCAAGTCTACTAAGTTCATGAAAAAACAGCTGTTGAATCACTAAGAACTTGCAGTGAATATGTGTAGAATGGGGTGAACACATCGGACATATTCTCGGCGTATGATGCATGTCTGTGGTAGGTACGCAGGGACCGTCCATCAGTTACGCACATTGGTGCCTGGCTACTAATTACAGTAGAGTACTGTATGGTGCAGCACGACGCGACGTCAGGCCAGTGTCCAGTGAAGGCCGAGACTAAAGCTCCAAACCAGTTGCCGGCAGGACTACAGGAATTATTACTTGTAAACTGTACAGAGAAAAGCATAATAAATAATAAGTAAAATACAGGGAGTCGGGAGGGTTTCAATCAAAATAATTATTTCTTCTCATTAAAGCGTGGGGTACTTCTGGCTATTTGTTGTAAACATAACGTCATACATTAAACTGAATATATGGTTAGAGCTCCTCCTCAATGACTCAGTCCTCTGCAGGCAGGAAATAATATTTTCTGAGCTGTGAGTTTTTCAACTGGCTTGAACTAACGGGATGTGGTTGTAGGTATAGACATTGCCACAAAATGTTCATTTCTGCTACTTTAGCAGAATTTTAAATTCACATGATAGTGCGTTTGGAGATAAGACATAGAGATGGATATGCATTTGAAATGATAAACTATAGTTGAATAGACATTTTTTTATAAATGTGAAAAGAAATTGTTTTTAAAATTAACCTGATTTAATATCTAAATATAGAACTTATTAACAAAAGAAGGAATGATACAATATAAAATGAACAGTAGGCTTTAATGGTAGTGTAATATACGGTACACCAATTTAACTGTGAAAATGACAATACGAAGATAATAACAATGACTCCTTAACTAAAAAGAGTCTTTTTGCATACATGATTTTAAAACTCCCATCAAAAACCACACGGTCAGCTCATTTGTCCTCACGAGCAAAGCCCAGAACCTGAGACGAGCCAGCCGCGATCATTTCGACGTTTGACTGCTTTTGATGATGGTTTATGGTTTTAAGACAATCAAAAAGTGCAAGTTCAATGACGGCACCTTAAACATTTGAATTACTTATTAGGGTAAAACATTGGGTCTTACATGATTACACACTTAACCAGCAGGAGCCAAGCTGCCGAGTACTGGTGGCAAGCCACTAGTTCCTATTGAAAGTTTGGGATATTTTCCTATTTCTGAAGATGATTTCAATCCTTGGTTAGCTACGTTCATTACCCTTTCGACCTTTTCAATGGAACATTGTCATAATTTAAGAGTCCAATTACGCATTCTTGGTAGTTTTAAAATTGAAATCAGTTTAGTGGTCAACACGTGGTTAACTCGTAAAGAATCAAGAAGCTAAATACAAGAATTTTTGGAAGTTTTGCCGCTGCTTATGGGAATTTCAAAATAACATGAAAGTACCACAAATAATCTAATAATAAAATTTTATATTTTGGCCAAAATATAAAATTTAATTATTGGATTATTTGTGGTACTTTTATATTATTTTTATAACCTCACTTTTGTGGCTCCCAGAATACTTAGACAATAATAAAAAAAGTCAAAATAACGGACATTCGACTATTTAATTAAAACTCCTGATTGTATACTGGGTTATATTATGAGAGTCAAGTTACTCTCACCGACCTTGGGATCATGACTTTGTTCACACCATTGACGGTCTTGGAATTCGTGGATTTGAAATCTTCCAAAACCTAGATAATAATCGATACCCGATCAAAAAGCAATCTACGAGTATAACAGAAAGTTTTCCATTTTGTTTACTGTAATTTGACTTCCTTGGACTTCCTTTCTTAGCGCCCCTTGAAACCGCTAATATGGTTTAGTATAAAACTATTTGTAAGATGATAAATAGTACCTCTTAGGCCAGTGATGGATAGATAAAACGACAACGCAAAAAGCGCACATTAGGCTTGTACAACATGTAGAAGGCAAATGAGTGACACGCATGTGTAGTTAAGCAAACAAAGAGTGCACAACTGCGACTGCGCACATATAAAGAAGAGGTTTTATGAGGGATCGTGATTGTTAATGGACGGCGGCTGCAGCCTAGCGCGGGGTCAAGGCACTCTAGGCGGCCTTGAGCGTCCTTGGCTCCATAGCACTGCCATTGCCGCGGCCATCCATCCTTCTGCCTAGCTCTGGCTCTGGGCAGTGGTCAAGTCAGGAACTTGACGAGAACAAGTTTGACTTCGTAAGGTAGAAAATTAAGAAACTCCACGTCTTGTCACGAAAGAAATGTTTTCGAACTAAAAAAAGACTAGTAAAAGAATATTACTGCCGGGTTGTAAGTATGTGTAGAAAACCTTTGATTTCAGAGTGCTGAAAGGTTAAGAATACGTTTAATACTACGTAGGTACTATTATAAATATTCACCTATATTTATAGTAATAAATTGATTTAGCATGGTCAACTTAAATTCTGTTTGTAATACCAGCTTGTTGAAAAGTCTATTTGACTGGTTTGTAAACATTAATTTAAGTACATTTGATAGTTGGCCGGATGTAGTGGTTTATAATAACAAAAAATATTTTGTCTTCAAATTTATTTAGTAATAAATTAGCTATTTAGCATTTATACAAATTTAGATCTATATAAAGTCATTTGACACAGTATTTAAATTCTGTTTGTAATATTTCCAGCTTGTTGATTTAAAGTCACTATTTGACTGTCACATGTTTCATAAACATTCAGATTTAGTATTTTAGCACGGGTATATTTTGTCTTCAAATTTATTTAGGCATTCATTTAATTACAAGGATTTTGGACATAACTTTTGCGTCTACTTAATTGATGACCGTCCCTATGAGAATGATTAGTGTGTAATTAACTCAATTAACTCTATGGTTGAAAAGTATGCCAGTGTATTCTGTGAATTCATCCTTTACTAACTCACAAAACATTTTATATTACTGATTCAGAACTAGAACTCAAATATTGAAAATCATTGTTCAATATTAAGTACATTTTAATACGCTCGTAATACAATACAACAATAAACAAGAATAGTAAATAATCAATATAGTTGAACCTTTTCAGCCGTAAAGCTAACAACGCTAATAGTTTCTCCTCAGGGAAGTTCGAAGTCCCAAGAAGCAGTTTACAAAATTGGCTAAGATACTCTAGTGAAGACTCTACAAAGGAAATATGCATCTGTTATGCCAAGACTGTCGTACAATGAAGCTAACCTCCATGCAAATGTTAATACATTACGGTCACGTGATTCCACCATGAGCATATTTACTGAATAACTCTGATGATTGCGCAACATGCTCCATTAATTCTCGTATTGTAGTCTAGAAAGGAAAGGGGATTCTGCCAGCAGTTTATGCCTCATTATGCAGATCAAGCAACAGTTTCATTTTCAAAACAACAGGCTATTGGCGACGAGTACCAGTGACTGCTTAGCTCAAGGACAAGACGTGTATTCTCTGATGTACGGTAACTGATACAGTAAGTCATATTTACATCTTACTAAGGCGTCATTATAACTATATTTATTTATCCCATTTTAGTGCATTTGTAAACTAATCATCTCAAGTCTCTCACGCAGAACCAATTTCTCCTACTTTCAAACAATATGGAAAGCAAAATGTTAATTACTAGTATTATATTCCTCAGAAAAGTAGACACATCTTAATTGATCAATTAAGATCATTAACATCAATTAAGTTTCAAATATTTAACACTATTTTTAATGAAAATAGTGTTTAAGATTTGGAATACACAAAAGTGTAAAGCCCTCTAAATAAATAAATTTTACAGAAGTTAGTGTGAATCAGTAACTGGTAGTTGATGATTTCATGATATCACATGTATAATTAAACTTCAGTACTATAATGCAAAATGATTGCAAAGCGAAATTAAATTATAATTGTTTTTTTTATTCCTTAACAGCAGTTTGTAAAAAGGAAAAATAGAGTAGATTTCGACAAAATTCAAGCTTATATGCTTTATTGGCAGAAATAGTAACCGAACTACGTGCATTTCCCATATATTTGAGTGACAGTAGAAAAGAAACAAACTGTTATAAGCATCGGTATTCGGTAGAAACTACGATCAAATTTTAACCTATGGGTTTGTCCAATATAAAACACAAACACTATTTTAAATTCTAATCTCACACATACAAGAATAACTTTGGTATGGACACTGTATGCTGAAAGGGTGCTAAAAGGTTGATGAATATGAGTTTGGTCTAGCAGGAGACTTCAACGCTAGGTTGAGCTGAAGAACTGAAGAGTAATTTTCCTGGCATCAAGATTTCCATCAAATTTAAACATTTTTGGGTGTGTTTGGTATGGTACACAAAAACATCTATGACAAATCAAGTCAAATATTGAATTTAAATGTAATAAACTCGTGTTTTAGTGAGCTAGTTCCCTCTTAACAAATTTAAGACGATTAGGAGTGAACGAGACCATCTGAATTACTTATACAGATTCTGATTTCTAATCCATGGTAGTTTAACGAATATTATCTAAGAAAGCATTGGCCTATTGTTACCAAATAAAATACTGGATTTTACCTGTACCTACCTTTTAAGTAGACTATAATTTTTGAACATATTTAAAACTGTTGGCTATCAGCTGACTTGAACCATGAGATACCTACAACCATAACACGAATCGATTAGGAAAATCCAACGTTGAGCCCACAAAACACTTTACATTAAGTCAATCCCCAAGTAATGTTTAATTTATTATTTACAGCAGCATAACGTAATGTATAAAATATTACACATGTATCGCTATTAATATACTGTGCTATAAAACAATCACCGTCCAAACCAATAACAATGAATTACTTATACTGACACTACTATGTTATATTCATGAGGGTAAGCTCTTAATTTGAATAGTACACGTGGAGGAGGTATATTCTGGTCGTCAATGTCAGATGTGTCGGGACCCTCTGGTCAGTAGTCAGTGGTCGGCCTGGCTACAGCTGACCCCACGAACCCGCGTCAACAGCTGACTGACGGACCAGCTGACACACGAAGAATGTACACTCACATTGTGCTTCAACCCTACTTGCAAGCATTAGCTGTGACTGCCATATGGTGCTTACTGTGTCCGTATCAACCAACAATAAAATAAAGTACGAGTATTTATGGTAAAAAGTATTTAATGGTATCATCGGATTAGGTAGACTTTAACTAAATTCAGTTTGCTGAACAGGTTAAAAGAAAACAGCTGATCTAGAGAATACGTATAGGCTGCTGATGTTAACGTATAGGCTTTGTTGTAATGGGGTCCTGTGTTTAATTTAGGTAAGGAAGAGTAACATTTAAATCGGAAAGATGTTGCGAAATTTAGATACATAGACAGTTAATACATTATCATGTCCATACATACAGTTAATTTATGCAGTTCTGTAAATCACATAGAAATGATTTCAGGAAGTAGAAGTAGTAGAGTGACTGCTGCATCATTGACTTACAAGAGACTGGATGTGCACTCACTGACTGCACGACGAAGTAACTAGCATAATGGTTAGAATTAGCAACTAGATTGGCAACTTTTTCTGTCGAAATGAAACTAATTGGGATCTGCAGCAGGATGAGTGGCCGGTTAGCCTAATGTTACGAGTGAAAGGACGCGCCACTTTTACTGTTTTGCTTTACATTTCGGAACTCAACTTCCTTCCCTCAATTGCCAGCTCTAATCTCTACGACTTTCACGTCATATATCAGATAGCAAAGGTAGTAATTCCATAGACGGGTTTCACCCACAACTTAATTAGAAGGGTGAAGAAAGTATGGTAGCAAAACTCATATATGATTCAATTTGACCAGCATCAGGATAACAGTGCCTTGTATGTATACAGACGATTGAAATTTTGTACGCTTTTTGAATAGTATTTGATGCATTACACTAAAACCAACATAATCAGGAAAGCAAAAAAAGAACGTAAGTTGGTTATTCCGTCAAACCTATGATAAGGAGGTTCTTAATTTACAGCAACATATTATTTGGTTATTGCGTGTGTGTAAAGAATGATACGCCTATTGAAATACTAGCTAATTAGAAGTACTGCTAGCGAATACTATAGACAGTACAAAAGGTGATAGTATTGGGGTGATAAACCATTACAAAGTGTTTACTTTACAAAGGGTTAATATTTACTTGTTAAATTCACCCAGTTAAATTACAGGCACTTACTCTAACTAGCTCTAACTACAAAAAGAAAAGCGACAGTTCCTAGCGATGGTTGTGTGGGAAGCCGGTGAAAAATCAAACTAATTCTACACAGTTCCTGATAGGTGGGAAGATCTAAAACAACAATGAAACGTTACACTTTCGAACGGCTCGTGTTTTGGACCACCATCTTTTGATCCACCGACATCAAGAGTGAGTGAATTCAGTCAATTAAAGAGAAAACTTGGACAAAGGCATCAGAAGTGTAGTGGCGACCCGAGTGAAACCACTGTTGATTGCCCCCCACCCACCAACATCAACATCAACAGCTATTGTCGTAGGCGGGAACCTCTCTGGCCTGATTAGTAGGTGAGGCTGTTGTCTCACATTATCTTGTATAAACTGAGAAAATGCAACTCACTGTCACCGAGCAGACCACCGGGCAGAGGAATCCTGTGTCATCATTCCAATCAAGTAACTGCTGCAAAAAACTGTAAAATTTCAACGCACAAATGAAAGTTCGGGTCATAAAATGCCCGTAAATCCCTGAATTCTTGAAGTAAAAGTTGATTCTGTGCTGTCGATTTCGATCTTATGAAAGATTCTTTAGATTTTGATATTAACTGCTATTTGTTGGCATGATGGTCCCGGTGTAATGTTTTAAGGTAATTTTCAATTTAGACTTTATGGAATTGGAACATCAACTGGTATAATCATTTCAAACCTTTCACCAAACTTTCAAATTAAAAAAACAATTGAATGGCACAGCAAGTGACATATGCACATTAGTATTTCTTACCACATTGGACCATACGTCTAAGTTTTGATGTGTTGAATAACATACAAACGAGATATAACAAGATCCCTTGGGGGGTTACTCATAAAAATGCCTCCGGATCTACATGTTATTAGATATTATCAATGGGATCACAGAAACATTGTTTCCGTATAAAGTTTCTGTGACACCGTTGTATGCCTTTGTAACGACCATGACTATGGCATAGAAAATTGAACTCCAAAAAGTTGGCAAAAGTCACACCTTTCAAATTAAGTTTATAATACCTATCTTTTGTAGCATTTATTTATGCTAGGTGAGTCATGAACATATATTTTCATGATATCAATCATTCAGTGAAACGTAAGATACACGCATTGATGAAGAAGGCGACGAGAAACCAGTCAGCAACACGTAGAGCAAGTGACATCCATCCATTTGCAAACAACTAGACTCATTATATTCCGGTCTAGTGATGGTTCTCACACTTCAGGTCTATTCTTGGACGTACTCGCCCTATCAACGTAATGGGCCGGTCGCTAAGCAGCCTGTAAGTGCTGAAACCCCTCGGTATGTAATGTCTAAGTGTTTATGTCGATAATTGTCAGCTTCGACGCGTCAGGAGTGAGTTTCAGGGTTTAGTAAATCGATCTGGTTAGGAGGAGCACAAAGAAAGAAGTTTAGGCGCTTGTCTGCGCATTTAGTGTTGAGCTTGTGAGAGCTGACGCGTGGGTGCGGTTCAATGGAATACTTATCAACCCTGAAGTAAACGAAACTGCTTTGTCCTCAAGCTTAAGCACTTATATTTGAAAGAAGTGCATGCGTTCAAGCAGTTGTACATAAGCTAAAACAGCAAAACTACACTACTAGAAGTAAAGCTTGCAATTGGGTTTGATGAATTAAGATGACTGTCTAGGGCGACTAAAATTTCCTTCTCTTTAAGTTATAAAGAATTATTAAACTATGCGAGAGATTTTATTATTTATGGAATTGTTTTTTTATCAATTATTGATTTCACAAGGAATGTCAAAACTTACGACAAAACTGCAGATTCGGTTTTATGAGCATACCTAACTACAGTTTTGATATTTAAACTGTGCAATTTACGATTGACAAGTACAAACTGGCGCGAGTAACTAGTCCCTAGGGCTTAATTCAATGCAACTTTAAAAGAGTGCCTGCATCCGTGGCTTAGTAAATAGAATCACGGCTTGCAACGCGCGAGGAATCAGAATCAATTCCCGGCGCAGGTTCATGGGCTTGGACTGCTTTCTTAAAAAGCGTTTTGTGATGCCCTCAATAGCCCTTTGGGGTTAAATCTCTAATTAAATGCCGTTGGCGTAGACAGAAATAAAAAGAAAAAACTAATAGTATTAATGTGATCGTAGATTTTTAAGAAGCTCGTTGTACGTTTTGCAGTAGGTTATCGCGTAGTTATGATTTGACATCATTTTACCTAACGCATTTTGAGGAAAGTTATGAGTTCAAGTAGGTTTTGTGCAGTAACAACGTGGTCTTTGATGTCAACACGTAAATGCTCAACATACTATTTTGTTGAAATAAACAAATCTTGATCTTTTCAAGAGAGCTAGTAGATAATTAAGTTGTTACTGTACTAGAAGAGGCAGCTGTTTGAAGTAAAGTTTACTGTCCCCTAACATTAAAGTTATAGAACTAGTCGAGGTACATACAGGTAGAACTGGGGGTTATTAGAGGATATCAGGGATATGGTGTAGTAAATACAATTAGCGTTGCGCCTTGTGTCGGTACAGAAACCTACTTCAATGACGGCAAGGGGAAAGTAAAGATGTCACTGCAGTGAGGGCGCCACCTCCGCCATACCCCGCAGCAGTAGCTTCCGGTCTCAGCTCACCGGACGAAGCGAGCTAGATATAACAATGAAAACCTTAATTTAGTAGCTTTCCTGGAAATGAAAATGAACAATGTCTGGCAGAAACTACAGTTTGCATCTTCAAGAACAATTGTTTAAAGAGTACACAATGTTCTTCTTCGTTTTAGCTTTACTTTTAAAAAATGTACAGCAGGCCGATTCTACTGTATAGTACTTTTTATTACTTTTACGAACGCCTTAATAATTCTTCTTACTTGAGAGAAAAAGACAACAATTTTACGACTTGGTAAATTAAAGAACGCAGACCCGGGTTTTACTGGAGCAGTACATATAGACTGTAGAGGAAAATAAACACATTAATTGTTTCCAACGCTATGCGCACTAATAAGAAAATTTACCAGCCAATCTCAGTACATATATAATAACAGTAAAAACGCCTACTAACCGTTGTTCCTGCAGTTTTAAACAAACAAGAGTGTCGAAAGATTTACAACATCATCTCGGACTCAGCTGATATACTGTGAGCTGAGAGCTGAGACAGACCATTGTTGTGTAGAGTATTATTGATGAAGGCAAGAAGAGCAGAGGCTGATGACTGGAGATATGATATAGTGCGAGCGCAGTGTGTTAGTGGTACAGGAGGATGTCCTAGAGGCAGCTGTGGGCGGTAGACATCTGCAGTTAGTGACGCACAAATCAATAACTTGCTTTCACTTAACATTTAGTACAACTATCCATTAGTGCGGCATCGGCTTGAAACAATACACATCATGTCATGTCGATGGCTTTCAGTTCATGCTTCATGCGAGGTCGGAGGTTAAGGTGGAGCTCCCCCTGAAGCTGACGCGACGGCATCGCCATCTGTCAGCATTTGGAGAGCATTTTTTAAAAGATAAGAAAGCCCTGCAGTCCCCGTTGAGGTTGAACATTTTGAATAAAAAATACGTTTAGTTTCTTCAATTTTGCTGTCCACCGACATTTTTCCCCCAATGAACGAGCAATTATTTCTGTTACACTATACGCTTTAAAAAGAAAAATTTTCGTATATGAAAACTAACAAAAAGCAGCGACCAAGTGCATATTTTTAAAGTTTTGCTTTAATCAAGTTTTATGCTGGTATTTCCTTAGAAGCATGTGTATAATGTGTTATTTTGGAAAAATACAAGTTCAGTCATAAGAGATAAATAAAATAAATAAAACCTCAAAGGAAAATTTACAAGTGACACAGAACTGAGGAAGGATTTACGAACCAGAAGATATTCTTTTAAAAAGAATTATTTGATTGCTAAGGTGAGTTAATATAATAATTTATATCGTATACAAGCAATCTGAGACTGCACATAACAAGCTCCACCTGATTATTGGAAACAATAGGCTCAGTCCACAGTTAGTACTGTGACAATTACCAACAATGTATTTGCATTTTAATAGTAAAAGTTCATGGACTGAGCCTGTTTTATGATATCTTGTTTTGTAGTTACAACAAATTAAATGTTAAAATATATTTGTTTTGAAAAAGGATTAAACTTTCATTTAATTTAAAATGTACATATAATGCAATGTTATATACGTTATGGAATGAATGCATTAAAATATATTCACGGCTCTTTCAAACGATTTATATAACGAAAGATTTAGATTTTTAAAATACTCAAAATGTGTGAAAATGGACGTAGCCACCTCCTTTTTGTTAACCCTTCATTTGTGTTTATAAATCAACGGGGAAATGCACACAACTTATATTGAGGGCTTAAAACTGAATTATTATGTTGCTCAAAACGTATTTCAAATGTAAATTTACAGTAGTTATAAACAGACAGGTCATAAACTGTAATACAACTAGACGTGTGTAGAATTGGTCTCAGTTTAAGGTATCATTTGAACAAGTGATGTGGTCAGAAACTTAGAACACTGATAGACCAAATTTTTGAGTAAAAACATTGGTTAAACACATCTAGTAAAATCCTTATTGGATTTATAACTTTCAACTTGAAATAAAACAAATTATCCAATAAAAAACGTTTATAGCTGGTGAGGCCTTTCGAGAACCATGTTCTCAACGTTGTTGTTGAGGTCTGTAGATGGGAACATGGCTCTCGAAAGACCTCACTAGCTATACAAGTTTTTATTGGATAATTTGTCTTTATTTCAAGTTGATAACATTGGTTAAAGTTTAAGTGTTTCCTAAGGAAAGTTCAGGAGAAGATTGCTTTGAGGAAGATGTCAATTTGCTCAAACATCTCATTAGGTTCTAACAGCTGCTGTCCAAATGGTTAGAACACTCATGAATATTATAATCGAACCGAACACTGCCTCCTGGGTCCAAGACCTGTTGACAAAACACAACCGTGTTCCAAACACCAGCATTTCCGACTGTAATTTGAGACCATTAATTTAAAGCCGTGAATTTGGTTAATAGACCGACTGTCTGTCAACAGCGAGCATTTCATTAGCAGAGTGAACAGTTCGAGTTTGGTGCTGAAAGAGAAAAGCGTGTGCACCTCTCACAGCACAAAGCAACGTTAACACACACACACACACACTACTCACTACTCGGTAATTAGAATAAGTCATGAGAATCCTTGACCTTAATCTTACACGTAGTAGCGATGTACTCGTGGAGGCAAATGGTTAAATAACAAGCCTTGAAAAGTGTCATTCTCATAGTTTCAGCCAGTTTCATGGATGGGAAACTAGATGAAATGAGTTTTAATTCTACACCACCTAGGAGTACCTCGTGAGAACAGAACGTCTTCCGAATGTGTACTACCTCATCATTAGCACTCACTTAGATATTTGCTCTGTAATACCCAACCACTGGTTTATAAATTAGTTTACAGTAGTAAACAAGTTTAACAGTAAATGAATATAAAGAAAAGACTTATCGAACAATAATGATGACTAACTAACGTATCCAGGACCTGACGATTTGACCTTGAAATACATTTTCCCAGGAACGTGTAGTTAATGATTTCGAGTTTTTAAATATATCTTTCCACATTGCAACATTGTAGCTCTACATTATCAATATACCTCGACTTTTTGATTGTACGAGTATGTGTTGAATTGGCATAATATCCCTTCAAATATATTAAACAGGGTATCAAATTTACCAAGCAATGGATATGCTTTAATTGGTTCTTTTGTCACACAATACTTGAGTAAAAGGTAAATACAGTAGCCCTATAATTTAGCAAGTAACTGAGTAAAGTCTGCGAGGGCCGTAGACGTGTAGGTAGTTTTATCCGTAAATATTAGTGTGTTTTAGTTTGCTTTCTTTTTGTTTGTCAAGTAACGTTAATTGCCTGATGATTTTACAGCTGGTGTTGATGCGTTCGTTCATATGTTCCGGCCTACAACACCTATTTTCAAGCAGTACAGAAGGTAAACAGGAAGTGTTGTCAACAGGAAGAAATAGAAGATAGAAGGGTAATGTTTGACCAAACAACAACACAATCCTCTGTTGCACACCTTACCTCAATGCACGCCAAAAAAAATTTCAGGATTTGAGTTACAGTTGGATATACACTCGGCAAGTGCATGACTGCAAGCCGCCAGAATATTTCAGAAGATGTAAATTGGAGAAATTCTGTGGGAACCAGATCTCAACCCACCCACATTGTTATTAAAACTAAACCATACATGAGGTCCATAAGCAGTATAAAATGGATTTAATTTCAGATAGGAGCGGCGCTAAAGGAAAGCAAACCAATTAATAGTTGTTTATCGGTGTTAACGGCAGTACATCCTATCTCAAATTGACAAGTTTACACTCGAGAGCGCACTCGTGACGCCCGGGATTGCGGGTTTGGCTAATTCCTTGCCGGCGTGGCGTGGGCGGTCAGATGAACCGACAAACAAATGTGCTTCATTTTGCAAATGCTTTGCTTTTATTAAAAAGTCGTGCGCCGTCTTAACGGGAAGATAATGCACAATCGCAAACGCAGTTTGTATTGCAATGCCTTTTTTGGTTGGCGCGGTTGCTTTATTGGGGATACAAATCAGAAATGTACAACTGGCAATGTGTAGGTAAAATTGAAATTATATTTTTGAATTGTAGAACTGTGGTAACATACCTTTTATTAAAAATGTACAAACACATAGGTTGCCATAATCGTTAGAGCGTTTCCCTTTTCCGAGTGATTTGCATTTGTTCAATTTAAATGTTAGATATCTAGAAGCTGTGATGGTGAGATGGTAATAGTTTGAACTATGATTTTAGTGTACGGTTATTTGTATTTCAAGTTTCATGCGACAAAAAAATAAATGTATTACTAAACAAAGGACGATTCAAACAGTGTTTCTCCAAATAAAAGTTTATATAGTTATATATAAGTTTTATTTATAAAAGAACATAATGATAGCTTTCATAATGCACACAAAAATAAACATACCATAAGTTATTTTAAAAAGGTACTAAAGTTAAATAGAGATTTGTTGAATAAAAATACTGTAAAACAGTTTTACAAATTTGAAATATTTCATCGCGTGTTTGTGAAATGAACCTTATACATTTCAATAGTCAATGGTTATCTGATACATTACCAGAACTACACTCAAGAGGTCTTAAAACCCCTGTTAAGAAAACTTAATAAGTCAAAAGAATTGCGTGAAACTTAATCTTCTCGTGCCTTCCGCAACGTAGAGCTATGCAGAGAGGTCAACAGCCCCGACCTCTGGATCCACCAAATTATGCAAATCCTGAGGTGATTGTGGTTAGCGTATCAAGTGTCTAGTAGGTCAGTAGCAGGGTCGGTGGAGTAGACGGATGGACCACATTGAATCTATGTAACAAACTGACACATGCTAGTATTTATAAAAATACATCTGATCATGATGAAGTTAGGATTGGTCGTCGTAATAACACAACACATTTTGTTTTTACATATACATAAAAATACGCAAGTTAAATGAGAAAGTTAACTGCACACCAAGATGAAAGTTTTATTGGGATATAACTGTCCACAGTTCAAATTATTAAAGTCAAGTTTGAACTGGGCACAGTTTAGGTTATCGGAGATACATTTTACGAACAAAGTAAAAGGAACTCGTATAACATAAATTTCAAATTTCAAATCATACAATTGAGCTATTTAATTTGAAAATCATAGAACCTAATATTAAAACACAGTTTTCAGCAAAACGTAAGAGACAATCAGCTTAAAAAGTGAATATGTCTTACAAAACCATCGTCCAACATCTTATCTTCTAAAGCACTTTCATACTAATGTAAACGCAAAGAAGATGTACTGAAAATAAGTAAGGTATAGAAAGAAGAAGGTATAGATATAATCCAAGGTAAAACCAGATCAGTAAAGTCTTTCAGGATATACGACTTGACACAGTATTACTAGGGTAGTTGAAATACTAATAACGATATGTACAACTATAGATATATTTTTAGTTCATAAAACATGTCGTGATGTACTTAACAACGTACTCATCGAACTGATAAAAACTAACCTTGCGTGAGGACAACTATGAGTTAAAACCGCATAACTCAAAGTTGGATGTAGGTCAGCAGTATCCTGCGCTGTGTGTGAGGCGTGAGTATCAGATGCATCACGCAGCGGCACGGTATACAGGGTGTGAAAGATGAAAGTGCAACAGTAAATGTCATGGTGCAAGATCAGATCCACTACGTGTCATACGAGCACGGAGAAAACTCCAACTAGTCTCCACTACGGTGAACTTTCATACACGTAATGTGATATCATCAGAGCTTAGAACAATAACGATCTTGGAATCCAGCGGCAGGAAGTTGAGGAAGTCAGGGTGAAATCTTAGTTTGTTGCTACCATTGAAACCAAGCGAGATACTTAACAGATGGGAAAATTAACTAACACGTCGGAAAACCAATCCTAAAAGTGGAGGATCGCCTTTTCAGTCCCTTGAACTATTTGCAGTGTTGCAGACCTTGATGCCGTGATGGGATTGGGCTGACGAGGTTAAACATATGATTATGTTGCAGATTTATGTTTGTGGATGAATAAACACTAACCTAATAGTAGAAAAACTCAAACAAAAATAGTTTTAATTTTATTTGCCTTTTAGATTTTATTATAAAATAGGTCTATTTACCACTGTCATTGAAATTTAAAACACGTAGGTAAATTGTGTTACATGTTTCACAGATATCTCTTCACTTGTAGTTGCACGTGTTCGACCATGACAAGTTGTTGATATGTTGTGTCTTAGATGACCACAAGTGGGGTGCTTCTCATGGGTCACGTACAAAATTGGCTCTGCTCACCCAAGATAAGCAAACGAAATGTAATTTTGTACCAAATCACCTTATTTGGCTTCACCGTACAGCATTTTCAACAGTTCAAACTCAATGTTTAGTCATATCCACTGTAGTCATAGTTAACATCTTAACTTTTAAGGTACTGTCATCCTCAATGTAAACATAGCAGATATTTATAAGTTATGAGTCGAAGGGATAACCTAGTTTTAATACTTTATGAATATGAAACAGAAAACATCCTAGGTAAAATAACTTGTGTAAATATTTTCTATTATACAAATTACTTTACCAAGGGTGTTTTCAATTTCATATTCATAATATTTAAGTAAAAGAAGATATAGCCCAAAGTCAGAACCAGATCAGTAAAGTTAATGACTCAAAGAATTGCCCAGTGTGGTGTGAAATTTATATTTTCAAATTCAATTTGAGCTACATTTCCAGACACAAACAATCATACAATAAGCTCTCAGCTTTCACCCCCTTTTCCCCTTTTTCATTCCATACTTCACAAGCCCACCGGTAAGTAAAGTGGTTCTGTTGAGCTCACCATAATGTTATGACCTAATAACCTAGTAACATTAGTTATTATGATGCAGGTAAAACGTCCACCTGCTAACCACAAACAGTCTTTTGGATTGTTCAGATTATTGACCTCTTACTGCTTCTTCCGTCACGCACTTCGATTTACTGTCCAAGCAAAATCCTCTATCTTAATTAAAGGATTTTGATACGATCTTCCTAGTGGTACTCTTCTTGCTGGAAAGACTTTCAGAACTTCTTTTAGTAGTGACTTCATCTCGTGTTTCCTCTCTAAAACAAGCATTATTTTCTCAGCTGTATAAACATCACGGCCACCACTCTAATCAGTCTTTACATATATGCACATATTCCTACATAAATACAACTTAGAATGCAACTGTAGCTTGAATATTGAAATTTATAACTGTTGAAATTACTTTAAACAAATAAAGTGTCTATATTTACACACACAACAACTTTAACGTCTGGGCCAACATCTATGTTAAGTGACGGTGTAAGCTCATTAAATTGCAAATTAAATGCCTGCAGAAGAGTTACATTAAATGTATTTAATATACTTATGTAAATACGTGTACATACATAAGCAAATGTATGTATTTAATAATGCCTACTCTCGCGCCAATTAAAGAGATCCAAAACGACGATAAAATAAAGAGCAACAACATAAATGTACAATGTAGTATACCACCCACCTTGCCCTAGTTTCAAGATAAAGGAACACTATAGTTTCGTGGAGATTTCCGGTCAATGTTTGGTTCTAAGCGACTTTCACACTATAATAGAACACATTCGCCTTCCTCTGATCAAAAGAGTAGTGTGACCTAAGCTGTTTCTAAACGGTGTGGTTCAGTGATGGCCCGAATGGGTTTTTAAAGGTCGGCTATAATGGGCACCATTACCACACAGTGGCCGGTGACTGATCGATCCTCGTTATTATTAACTCAATAGCTGGCTACTGCACTTTTACTTGCTCTTCTCCTCATCCTGGACTTGAACTTGACTTTGCTAGGACTAAACTTGTGCAAATCTTCAACGTTACCCTTTACAGCCTCTTGAACGCTGTGGTGTTACAGCTTTGTATGCCGTGATGCTTATACGTATGTAAAGATAAATACCTTAGTTTCCAACTTGAGAAACCTTTGTAGTTGTCATTGTTGCTTCGGAATTTAATAGTTTGACTTCAGCGTAATATTTCAACAAATATATCAAAGGGAAATAGACTGTCTGGTGATGCAAATGTTTGAGATACAATCTTTTGTTATTGTATAGATAATTTTTAAAATGTTTTATTAATGTATAATAGATGACAAGTTTTTAAATGGCCAGTCAAATAAAAATGACATTAGTAGTATATGCCAATGCAAAGGGCTGAAATTGCGACCGTAAAAACTATGGAAGCTTCAAACAACGCCGATGTTGGAAGAACTTATGACATTTCCTCCATTGTACAATACCGAGAGTTTCATCCATCAAATCTGCAATGGCTCTGCAAAGAGAGGAAAAACACGAACCGCTGAACATTGTCGATGATGACTCCGCTTTACACCATATTACATGATTACATGATGGTCGGATTCTTGTTGTCGGGAAAGTATCGGTGACAAAAAGCCATAACAGTTACTTTTTCTCTGTTGGATGAGGATGATTAGAAAGCCCGCGACTGCAGCCGCATGGTCGGACTCGGCAGTACGTGAGGAATCCCCGGCACTCTCACTCGCAGCACCCACACTCACACACACACTCATTGTAGTGCTTACTGTTCCCTGTCCCATGTACCAGTCGCGTATGACGCAGTAACATGTCGGTTTAAGGTCCTTTAGTAGGCCTAATCAAAGGAATACTGTGAAGTTTGTAAAAAGAAATGGTTAAATGTTAACTATTGAGACTACCGGTTATTACAAACCATATGACGGTAAAAACCATATGTCAAAGATTATGGTCTAAGTCTTTATTGAGCCAGATTAACAATTTACATGCATTAGCCAAGTCATACATAATAATTTTCTTAACAAAAGCAATTTCCTTCCTTGAGTGTAGTAATAATTTTACAATTCTTTTTAAAATTATTGATAATCTATTTATATTTCTAGCCTTATATAATCTAATTTATATTTGGTTACGCCGAGTTTTGAATCTACGATTTCCAGGAGAAAACGTTGCGCCTTAACACTCGCCGCTGCTCTGGAAATAACTTTACCTTTTTAATTTTGCCTTGTTAATGGTTAAATATGCTTATGTAGTCTTGAGGAGTTTTTAAAGTGTTCATCTCGTTTATAGAAATACTCTAAAGTTCAAACTAAATCGTAAGTATAGAGAAGAACTTTCAAAGAAAAAGAGTACAAGTGAAGTAGTGTTTCGAGGACTCTTCCAGTAACTTCCTAACATCTTTTCTTTGTCATAGATCCATTAATAGATCCAATTTTTACAACAACAACAATTTTGTAAAAAATCTATAGAAAATGTACAAAGTAGACTAAGAAAAGTACAACACTGAAAAATTTACTGATTTAATAATATAAAGTAAAGGTGTTTGACACCTAGTTTGAAAGTAGCCACCTTGCAGCTCCTTAGATATAGGTCTAAGGATGATATAGGTCTAAAGCGGCTCAGATAGTCTCAGTGATCATCTGATGATACCCGCATCAACTCCCGCCATCGTTTAGACATATCAGACCATCACCTGCGTGGTTCGGAAGTCACGTTAAGCCGTTGGACTTGTATTTCCATTGGTCACTGGGCTATTAATTAATGACCAATTCTAAGGAAGAGTCTGCCTTAGTTTGTAACAAGACTACACCTCATAACTCATTACTACCACTCATCAAACTCATCCTTCACCACATATTTGCCTTAAAACCCTCATGAGAGTGGTCGGCATCTCAAATAGTGATTTAGTGATACGCTTACTAAAATCCGCATTAACTATTTTAATTTCGATTAGGTAACATATTTACATTTGTCGCATTTATACCATACGCACTTATTCATAGTTTTGTAAAATATTCTAATACGGGTATTACTCGTACATAATTCCTGAAGTGCTTTAAGATATTATTGAATGGAGTTGACCCAATAGGACTTCTGTATGTATATCCTGCAATATAACGCAACTTACGAAAACCCATCACTGGCCACCGTTTGTCTGATGTCTGTATGCAGCTTGCAGCTCCGACCTTGAACCTCTGATGTTGAGTAACATTATGATCGATCAGGGAGTTTCATTATAAACCAGTTTGTCTATTTCACCGGACAGTGGACAGTATCTGAGATCTGACATCTAGCTTGGGCGCCACACTGCCGAAATCACTTGCACTGCTATCTTGCATGGCAAGATAGTGTTGAAACTAGATGCTCATTTCAGTTTAAATATAAGTTTAATATCTGTAGTTTGACTTTGTCTTATGGCAGTAAACTGACATTGTAAACTGTCGATGTAAAAACTGTATGTAAAAAAGGCAAATGAAGATTTTTTTAATTGTTAATAAATTTTATCTTGGAAAATAGTTTTAAGTGTCAAAACCCAATATTAAATAACTTTTAATTGGTCGAGGCCTATTCAAGACACAGGTTTTATTCTCAGGTACTTTGAAAGGTCCCGTACAATTAAAAGTTATTTAATATTGGTTTTTTTACATTTACAAATATTTTCATTTTATATTAGAATTAAAATTGAAACATAGTACCCTTTAAGAATTTTATAATTGCACGGATAGTTTCGGTGGTCATGCCATTTTCTTGGCGCGACCAATAAAATTGCAAGTTAAAAATTATTAGTATAAATATTTACATAATAAAACCTCTGGCCTTGATCATATAATATAAAGCAGTATACAATTTAAACCTATTTCTTTAACAATTCTTATTTTGTACTATAATTTTTCTTACTTAAAAAAAAAGAATTGTTAAAGAAATCATTGTTAATCCTTCAATTGTATCTTGAGTTTGAAGGTAAGTAGAACGGGCATTTAAAAATGACGATTTAGTTCAATCATGTAGTCCATGGCGTAAAAGAACACAACGAAACCTCGTGTTATATTTCATTTCAATGATGTTTGGATTTAATTTTAATGTGATAGGTTGTAAGTTGCACTGCTGATCTTTAATATCGAAACCATCCAAAAACTTCGGCTCTACTTAAAAAGAGATTTTAATTCAAGTTTAACTGAGTTGACATTAAACCTACGTTCTAGGCTTGAAGTGCCAGAAAATTGTCGTCTCGGGCTTGAACTCCCGCCGCTCAGATGCGCGCCGCTACCGACTCCACCACCAAGCACCTGTGATAGTGCAAGTGCAAGGGTGACCTGTTGTTGTGGTCTAGCCAGCCTTTCCCCGCTTCGCATTGTTAGTATAATACCCACCATTGTATGCTGATTCCGTACGTAGAAAGTGCTGTGATGTACTCACTCAATTGTTGAATCTAATTGATAAGAGTCTCTTATCACCGTGTGTAACGTGATGACCGTGTGTGGCCAACTTACTTGAAACTTGAGAACCTCTTCTATATTGTATAGCCCTGTTAAATCTTACGTAGAAAACTATTAACGTTGGGAGTGTAATCGATATCTTAGTAGAAAGAGTATGTACCTTTTTTAAATTTTAAATCAATATTAATTTAGCCGGATCTATCTTAAGGTATGTTTTTCTAGAAAGCGCCGACCGTTTTTACGGCTTTAATGAAGAATATTGTTTCAACGGTATCATATAGGCCTACTAAAGGTTCACTAAAGAATGGTTGTTGTTAAAAGCTAAAGCCACTGTCATATTACTGGCGTAAAGAAACGGTCTCCACTTTTCAATGGACACATTTAAGCTTTGTGCAATCTAATTTTAAAATGTTAAAAATACGTGAATTCAATGACGTTGAAAGATTTTTTTTAGTTAACAAAACTTAACCTAAATAAGCAAATAAAAAGCCTGCTTGCACTGGCCAAGTGAAAAGAGAGTTTTAGTTTTACAGTAGCTTCCAACGAAAGTAAACCTTCAGTAAGTTTTTAATCTATGTGTACGATAGCTATAAATCGTGGAAATGGTTTCACAAGTTAATGTAAACATGTTTAAGAAGTGGTTACTAATGACTATAAATTGGCAAGTAAATTACACGTGTTTTGCCGATAGAGCATATATTAGCGTAGTTACTGTAATTTACAGGCCAGAGCTTAGAGGCCCGTAATGGTGGTTATTCATGTGCTCTTTGTTGTGTATTTTCTAACGTATTGTTTGAAATAATTAGGAACTAAAACTATTGTTAACATGAATAAACTCAACAGCTCAACAGCTTTATTTTCTAATAAGAGAAGACACATGTAGTGGCTGTTTGAGTCGCTTCTTAAATCCATTCTCATGACTATCATTCCTTGTTTTGTTACGTGCTTGGTGAAAACGTACAGTGGTCACGTTAAGGTCCGATACAAATACGCTTGCAAACGGGAATATATAATAACCTTTAACCGTATTCTCTGACAAAAACATTGGTCTCACAGACCGCAAACAAATGTTTGTTTTGCTTTAGTGGTGGCACAGAGTGATCTTAGGTACAAGTTTAGTGTGTACTTACTGTCTTTTAAAAAAATACTGAACGATTTTAGTTAAGACAAGTAAAAAAAAAATTGATTATACCTTCTCTCTACCTTCCTTCCACCAAGTCCTTTACTGGTTGATGTGGTCATCAGTCGGTTTCAAAGTCCTAGTTGGCTTTGACGTCTTGTTTTTCAAATTGTTGGTGGTCTTTGTGACTCTGTGTTTCTCTTCACGTTTTTAATATTGCTGTCAAAATATTTTATTTTAATGTATTAACTCTTGTTTTCTCTAAGAGACATTTAAATAGGACTTGAAAGTGCAGTAGAATACTTGAAAAATTTAACTAAATCAATTTAAATATTTGGAAAGCAATTTCGTAGTTTACTTTCTAATTGGAAGTCAACCTACGCTGAAACTTTTTAAACAAGCTAAAATACATGGTTTTGTTTTGTGAAACAAAATACGAGTACATGTATGTTAACAGATACATTTTATTTTCACTTAAAAATATCCTCAGCTCAATTTCTGCGCTATAAAAAGGATTTATTCATTCGATGTCTCAGGCACCGGTGTTTCCGTTAACGTTATGGATTTGGTTTTCTGAAGAGTTGGATTAGCCCTGAACTTAAAATAATACAGCGTAATAAAACTAAAAAAACTATTTAACCTGGTGTTTTCTTAGTATTTTACAGTTCTCTTGTTAACTGTAACCCGGTCTCGTTCGTTCAAACTGACTTTACCCATAATACACTAAATGGTGGTGCACTCTAGGTCACGCCATGATGATGGAGCTAGATATGGCGCAGATGACCTGGCTTGTTATGCTAAGCAGGTCTCGCTTTCCTAGCCTCTGTGATGCGCAGTTCACCTAGACGTGCGTAGAGACTGACTTGACCTCGAGCGTGATAACAGACACTGTAGCGTTATCAGAGCGGCGCTGTACGCACAAGCTGCTTACACGGGGTCAACGCTGCATCAGTGCGCCTAGTACCGTTATCTGCAAGTGCTGCAATCAAACTGACCCGAGAAGAAAACCCAAGAAGAATAGAGTTGGCCAACGAAAAACCTGGTGAAGAGTAAGTTTTAGGTTTACCCAAAGGTAAGCCAAAAAATATTGATTTCTATGACGGAAAAAAGTGACGATTGCACCTTACAAACGCTACCGTTATATAAAGCGTTACCGTGAGTTTTCAACATTCAAACAAAAGGTAGTTAACTCAATATAATCGTTAGAGCAGAAAGTGTATAAATTGAAATATTTTTTGCACCTAATAAATGGGTACTCTATGTTTGGTGAAACATTGAGAAACACAAGACACCACAAAATTAGAAGTCTCATAGCCAAAAGTATAAAAGAAAAGGGGTTTGAAGTATACGAAAGGTCCACGGTAAGTATAGCTGAAAACGGAAATACCAGAAGAATTGACATTATTTGTATTTAAAACGCTATTGGAACAATTTTAGATCCCACAATTAGATCCGAAACTGATCAAAACCAACCATTCAAAATTAACAAAAGTCAACATTTATGAAAGCACGTCTAAATTCTACCAAACAAAATACAACCTTAAATAAATTTTTGGTCATATGATAAGCGCAAGAGAAACAATAATAACGAAATTTTTCCAAATTCAAAATTCCTTAAGTGTACAACAGAAGAAATTGTTTGAACAGCCTTAAAATATTCAGTGTATATTCTTAGAAACCATTTATACAACACAAATAGAATCAAAATTTATAGTTATTTATATCATTATTGTTTTTATATTACTTTCTTTATGCGGCAAGCCCTAATTGGGTAAGTTGTAATTCTTTTGAATAAAGCTATATATATCCTAGTAAATATTATCGAGTAATTGAGGGTTTGTTCATAGTTGTAAATATCAATTTGTCCATCATTTTGTCGTCCCTAAAATGTATTAGTTATTAAAACCAATGGTTACATAATAAGTCCGATACTAGGCCAGTTAGGAAGATACCAAATAAATAATTCATATAAATAGACCTAATATTACTAATATTATTGACCTAATATTATTGTAAATATACTCGCATTTCGGTCAAATTTATTCAGGCCTGAAGAAATTTAAAACCGGACACACTGTAAATGTAAGTTGATCTATACTCTAGCAGTGTAGTTGATCTATACTCTAGCAGTAGATTTGCAGAGTTATGAGAGTAGCTGCCGGTTACCTCACATCGAGTCTCCAGCTGCAGGTAACAATACATCACATTGCGGGTGGGTAATTGAAAGCTAAAAGGGAAAGGATACAATTAAAGAGGGAAATATTTAGTGTTGAAAGTGAAGAGGAGTTAGCGGAGCGTGGTAGTCAACCAGGCCACAGCGTAGAAAGCAGTTAGCTGAGGATAATCCTTGTAGAGTGTGTGTGGCCTTCACACCCCACTGAACACTGAACACTGAGTCTTGCAGGTTTACATGGAAATACTAAAATGGGTTTAGGTAGCTCACTGTTATTGGAAATTACACAAATTTAAAACAAATTTACAAACGTTCCAATTATGTAACGTACGAGTATTAATAATTTGTTTTAAATTTAAGCTCTACAAATATTTTAAAATTACAACAAAAGGCCAATATACAGGGTGTCCCATAAGTTAAGTGCCAAACTCCGGGAAACGTTTTTATGGATCTAAATAAAGACAAATTCAAGAATAATGTTTTTTTCGAAAAACGCATTGTTTATTGATTTTCCGCCATTTTGTATTTTTAACTACTAATTTTTAACACCAACTTTTTAACCGATTTTAATTAAACTCCGTATGTATGTTGAAGTAGACGAGATCTATCATAGAAAAAAATCAACTTGGTCTAGTTCGAAATTTCAAAATGGCGTCCAGTAAAGATGTTTTAACTTAAATTGTGGGAAAACGATAAAAAAATTAAAAACTAAGAAGAACAACTTTGTTTCTAAATATTTGTTCTATCTATGAAAAAAAATTAAAATTGGACTAAAAATAACACAAATTTATTCAAGACATGATAATTTTTTCATTTTTTGTGTGTTGATAGATGAATAACAATATTTAGAAAAAATGTTGTTGTAATTGACAACTTTTAAAAATCTTGTGTAAAGGTTTTATGTTGTATTTCATTTGTTTACCCATTTAAATCCATGTTGTCACTGATCATGTTTTTAATAAATCTGTGTTATTTTTAGTCCAATTTTAATTTTTTTAAGTTGATAGGAAAGAATGTTTAGAAACTAAGTTGTTCTTCATAATCTTTTATTTCTTTTATTGTTTTCCGCTATTTGATTATAAACATTTTAACTGGACGCCATTTTAAAATTTCGCATTGGACCAAATAGACTTTTTATGATAGATTTCATTAACTTCAACATACACACTGAGTTTCATAAAAATCAGTTAAATAATGTTGGAGATAAAAATTATTTTGTAAAAATTAGTTCCTAAAATAACCAACCAACCTTCAAATGGTTTTCTGATTTGGAATGGCACCACGACGGCCGATGTTGAAGTGCGAAAATGACGTTGAACAGAAATGACCGATTCCTTACATTTAAAATATTGTCCTATTACAAATCCACGCTGATGCGCTTATCGTTAATGAACCATGGTACCTAACCTGTAAATGGCAACAAATAAACATTCATTTGCCACAATAATGAGCTCACTAGCTGTCGTAACGGCCATTTTGTGTTTTTCAGTAAATATTATTTTATCTTCTAATCTAAAAAGATTTTATTGGTTGTGTACATAGTAGAGTTTTTTTGTAACAAATCAAACAATATTTCAAAACGCGTATTTTTCTAAATGGCGGCCGTTTCAAAGCTTCAAACTAAAATAACTCAAAATCTGTGCATTTTACAATACATTGTAAAGAAAACTTTATTTTACAAACCCTATTTCCTTTCAAACGACACTGAGTGAGTATTGTTCAAATCAAACCATAAACAATTTGAATTATAGCATAAAGAATGACGGGTGACGCTCATATGTAACTGCGCTACAAGATTTCTATTAAAATACATCCATACAACATCCATAAAATAAATGGCGAGCGGCCAAAGTGGGCTTTGAAGACGCATTTAAATACTATAAGTTATTGCAATTTCCCAAAGTAAACAGAGTATATATACTTAACACGGTCATTATCAGTGTTGATATTCATTTGTAATAAATTAAATAAACTAACCTGTAATAAACTAATAATAACATAATTATTAATAACATGCTATACCATAGTACCGTGTTGTGTAGTGTTGTGTAGCGGTATATAAAACAACGCTTGAAATGGCATAGCTTGTATTGATAACTACTTTATGCACAGATTTTGAGTTATTTTAGTTTGAAATTTTTAAACGGCCGCCATTCCGAAAATATATGTTTTGGACTATTGTACATTTTTCCTACAAAGGAACTCTACTATGTACACTGTACAGCCATATTAAATTTCAAAACATCAGTCAAGTTGTTTAGAAGATAAAAATATTTACTGAAATACACAAAATTGCGGTTGGTGGCAAAACGAGAAAACATAAACTCTTATAATTTATTATCTTCCATATGTTTTAACTCAAGGAGCAAAACCCTGAAGTTTGGAGTAGTAATTTAAGGACATTCTGTATATATCAGTATTCTTGTATTTTTTGCCTTTTTAGACAGATTTACATACTATCAGTCGAGTATCTTTTCATGTTTAATGTATTTAGGCTATATTAAAAAAAATGGACACGACATAACAAATAATTTATATCAAAACCACTATTAAACTAGACTTGTGTTGAATCAAACGTTTTTCATTGTCCTACAGTTAAAAAAGACACACACACACACACACATAAAACAACGCAAAGCATCAAGTTCTAATGATATCATATCAAAAGTTTTTCTTCAGGACCAACTTTCTTGAGTGTTAATTGAATTTGGTTATCTTTATTTTTATTTCATAGCATCAAAACAGTACCAGAAACAAATCACGTTGTTACAAATAAACTGATAAAGGACCTTTGAAAGAACTTGTGGAAACTCGAATGAGCCCCTGAACAGGTATGATCCTGGTTTGTGCTGGCGCACGATTAAGCATTCGTACTTATTTCCTTTTCCGCCTAACTATAGAGAGACGCAAGTAAGTTGTTCTTACAGTGACCGTAATTTTAGCAGCAATATAAATACAGTAATTCGAACTGGGATGACAGTTAAGTTTCTTTAAAATGGGTTAAGCTGTTCCACTATTTGTTAACACAAAACCATGTGATAAATTAAGTAGATGTCGGATGAAAGCTAATAGTTATGGCAGGATGTAGTTGTATTTGAAGAAATCTACTAAATATGGGTCGGGAATTTATTGATCCGGATACTTTATATCGACAATTATAAGTTTACGTCTTCATTTTATTGAAGTTGGTGTTTACCAAAGCAGCCGCTCGTTGAATAAAGTATCAAGAAACTAGCTATAACATCTCGTTTATACGGGTTTAATTAGTTTGACGATAACGACAAAACTTTCTAGAGTTTTCCACTTCATGAAGATACGCAATAAATTTGAAACCTAAGAATCTAAATGTATTGCAGGATATAACTGTTGGTAATGTCGTTATCTGGTGGTAATGATCTAGTAAAGGCAAATCTAGGTTTGTAGGCTGTAAGAGATTTTAATTGCCGAGCTCTTTACATTCCTATAAAAGGAGCATTTAAAAAGGTTTTAATTATAATAATACTTCTACGGAGGGTATTAATAAAATCTTATTTCTCCCGAAAAACACATCAAAACACACTATTTTATACTGTGTTACTATAGAAATTTGCAGACAAAAATGTTTGGACCGAAATTTGTGTTATCAAATTTCTATAGGAATAAATTAGCTTTTTAGCGTTTATACAAATTAAGATCAATAATAAGTCATTTAAGATAGTATTTAAATTCTGTTTGTAATATTTCCAGCTTGCTGATTTAAAGTCACTATTTGACAGTCACATGTTTCGGATAAACATTCAGATTTAAGTACTTATTTGAAGGCAGAAATGGTTGGGCCGGATGGTGTAGTGGTTTAGCATAACCGCCCGGCAAGCGGGAGACCCGGGTTCAAATCCCGGTTCGGTCCAAAGATTTTTGTCTTCAAATTTCTATAGTAATAAATTAGCTGTTTAGCGTGTATACAAATTAAGATCTATTTTATACTGTGCTTATATTAGGGTAATCCTGGAAGTGAGAAACGTTTTCGCATCACGGCCAGTGCAGATGCTCTATAACCTGATAGCTGGCTGAGTTTGGGTCGAGTCTTGTTGACTTAAAATCGCAACGTTTTTAGTTAACGGCGCCAAAATTGTAGAACCGCCAAACGTAAAAATACTAGCGTTATTAGTTCTTTTGATAAACAGCAGAATTTGCCTGTGGAGTTTTATGGGAAATGATGATTTATTTAATTGCAATAATTACTTATTCCACTAGCTAAACTACTCTTGAAAGGAAATCACTATAAACACCAATACAGAAGTGAAACTTTGGCTTAAACGTTTTGCGGCAGATTTTCAAATCCTTTTGGAGTTTTTATCGTTTGCAAAGTGGTTTACTCTTTAAAAGAACTTCAGCTTATCGAATAAGTGATATCATAGTTTCATGTTACGTACCTTTCAACGTCAACAATTCCTTCAGTAAATCATATGTGTTTACTAGTTTCGACTTACAAGTAGACATTATCAAAACTTGAAGAACGTTAATGATCCATCTTCATCGATTTCGCCAACATTAATAAATATCACAATACATAAAACTCAAAGAACACTTATTAAACATTGTATGCACCGGCCGGTACCTGTCACTGAACTCCTGCATGAGTGACTATATATATATATATTCAAACAATATTTTTAAACTGCCTCTAACAACTATAATGTGACCTTTACCTGGTTGAGCAATAAAACACAATAGATTATCGAGAAACCCTGAATATCTGTTGATGATTAAAGGCTAATTATCTAATAGCTAACTAATTTTACTTATCCCTTGATAATTATAATATAACTTCCCAACGCTTCTAAGAATATTGTTCCTGACATTTCTTATGGAACATATCTGTAATGATAATTAAAACTATGATGTTGCTATGAACGAGTATATTACATGGCAGCTGTGAATAACCACCCAGTTCCTCTGCGTGTTTTAACTGAGACATATAAACACTCTCTATATTCACGATTGTGCGGTGTTACATCTTAGTTCTACTCCATCAGTATTTATTTATCAAACATCTTAATCCATTTATTGAGAGTTGTTTTGCGTGATATAAAATTAGAATTCTTAGGGCGGCGATTAGACGTTTCTCTTTAAATGTTTTCTTCTAATTTTTACCCACTTTCACAACTTTCTCTTCACTAAAGTGAAACGAGGAGAAAAATAATAAAGATATTATAAATATGTTTGTTTACACTTTATTAGGACATCGTAAAGTTGATGAGATTGCGCCTTATAAAGATAATGGGATGGTTCCCGTAAATGGAAGAAAGCGCTCAGTCCCGACAGACTCGCAACACACTACACAAGTCATATAGATAAACCAGTTTTTGTTTTAAACGTGTCCTTAGATTCACCAATTATTTGTTTTCAATATTAGAATTACGTCAAAAAACCCCTACCCTTATCAACACTTACTTCAGTCGTCGAATGTGAAAAACACTTAAGATGATTAACTTTTTAAAACCTGTACAATTCAGTTTAATTCCATACTGTATCTATGGAACTTTTGTGTTACAATATTGGTGTGAGTTTAGAACAAATCCAAAGTTTTAATTCAAAAGCGAAGTAAGTTAACAGTTTGTTGAAGTAGTTTGCGTATAGTCTACTCTTAACCTTCTCGACGGATTTGTAGCGGCGTTATAATGCACCACAATATTGACGGACATTCTTAAATTAACTGTTTTTATCGTTTCACTTACTGTCAAACTGTTTTTGAGTTATACATGTGATACGGGTGGTCTAAGATACATTTTACTGTGTAGATATATTTGTGAGGAATGCTTACGGATAGCTATATGACTTATGTTACTAATGATTAATGTTACCAGCTATATGATGTTTGTAAGTTGTACAGCTGCAAATCTAATATTTATGTGAAGCAATAAATGGTTAAGGCAATGAAGCATCGAGTACTATGTACCATTTTAATTGTTAATACAACGATTTCAGACCAAGTTGGTGTATAGTATCCGGTGAGTCTGTAAAGTTCAAATCGATAATGTTATATACAGGGTGGTCAAAAAGTAACTAGGTAATAATAATATGTTATAAATTCTGCAGCATTACGAATTTCATGTTGGCAATAGCGTCACAATATATGAGTGTTCAATAAGGTTTTATATTGGCTACTAATATTGGTTCATTGTTATACGTATTTTGCTAAAACTGTTCGTGAGTGGTTGGACGGAATGTTTCCTGGACGTTGGCCGGGACGGCGCCGACGCCATGAATAACGCTCAAGAAGCTCAGGTCTAACGTCGTGTGACTTATCTATGTGGACTCTGTAAGGAAGGAGAGTACAAATGCAAGCCCAAACAGTGGATCAATGGGAAAATCGCATTTAAGAAGATATTACCAGTATTCCAATTGACAACCTTCAGAAAAGTGTTAATTGTATCCCCGGCTGTTTGGAGGATTTGGCGAACAACACCGGTGTCGTGGAAATTGAAAACTATCTTTAATTTTCTTGTGTAGTTATAAGCGTACGTGTGTGGTATTTTAATAAGTTTGGATAATTATGTTAGGAATTAGGAATGTTAGGAATGTACGGATGTTAGGAATGTACGGATGTTAGGAATGTACGGATGTTAGGAATGTACGGATGTTAGGAATGTACGGATGTTAGGAATGTACGGATGTTAGGAATGTACGGATGTTAGGAATGATGGTTTGAAACTATAAAATACACTTTGTATGTTTAGCACAAAACATAATGATATATTCAGATTTGAACAGATAAACGCAGTGTTTAGGTGTACTAAAATACCTTATTAAAAATAATTTTTGTGTACACATTTTAGTTGTTTAACCTTCGAAAATAAAAGATAGCGCTGCTGTCTCTCGGTGTCTTTTTCCATCCTCGGCTCCAAATGCTCGAGTTTGTCCGATGTCAATGACTTAAATGTGACCAAATCATGCTGTTAAAAAGCATTTAATAGAGTATTACTATTTATACGTTTTATTTTGAATTTTGATTTGGTTTTATTTTGTAGCACACAGAAGAAGCCAAGTATACAGCACACATCACTGATTGGTGTTTCTTTGAAAGCAGTGGCTAACACTTAATCATCGATCTGTCAGATCCACTTTCCTTGACGCACAAATGCCGTCCTTCGCCGAAACCAAACAATCTCGCCGTTCTAGGATTGCAACGTCAAACGCGCAGTCGGTGAAATCGCTTATTTATAAAACGCACAAGTTATTTGAGCAGCAGTGGAATAGTGCGAATCCTGTTTTCACTTTGATACATAAGTCAAATAGCTGAAATAATTATGACCAGACGCACATGGCTATACAATCCGAATGGTTTCGTTGTAATGAAACATGAGTATTTATGTGTCTGAGCGTATCCCTAGAAGTTATGGATGCTTTTCCGATCATACAACATTTGAATAATGTTACCATAAATAGAACCGATATTACAATACAGATCTTAAAACAATACTACATTTCCCTACAACAACGGATATAAACAAAAAATCTACAATCAAGTAAGAAAAGCTAAAAAAACCCAAACAAACCAAAAGAAAATAGTTATAACAACAAGAAAAATTATTTTTTACCATTTTATGCACATTTGGACGTATCGAAATGAGAATCTGGTTTACAAATTGTAATGATACATATAACTGTGATAGTATGTACATAAGACAAACCGGTCAAAAGTTTAACATGAGATTGGTTTGAACATTGCACACACAAATTTGTACCAATATTACAATAATTTAAACCCCAGAGCGACAAGCAGTACTAAAGCACCACTAGCATGAGTGGAGACATTTGTCTTATTACCACATGAGTCCCTACGCTCACAGCCTCGCTTCGGCCTTCGGCCTCAGCTTTCTCAGCTCATTTCATGGGGTCCCGGGTCTGGGTCTGGGTCTAACGGCATGAATATATAATTTTCAAAAAAAAATCACTAATAACACTTTCGATAGTATTTTTCAGAGATTGGCACATCTCTGGGAAACCACTTAACTGGCTGGACTGACATATTTACTAGACGGGGATAATTCGAGTTAATAGTTTTGAATGCATGACGACACTATTGACATGGATGGGATTTCGAATCTTAATGTAGGCGTAAAAGAAAGTTTTATTGACGATTTTAGTATGATGCTCATTGTAATTTGCCTTATGAAATGTAAAATTCAAGGGCATTTAAACTAATAGTTAACTCTTTTACAAGAAAATGCACCAGAATGTATAGTATTCACCTCTCAGTTCAGCTTGCCTCATGTAAATTTAAACTATTCTGATTTCAGTTATAAATAGAGAATTCCATAGAGTCATGACCCAATTTGCGGGGGCGGGCTTTGTCGATGAATTATTTATCGGGCCCGGAGCTACTGTAGGTGCGTGTGTGTGTGAGGTGCGCGTGCGTGCGGAACCACTCACGCCCACCAACACTTTCTTTACAGCTTTAATTACACGCTATAAACCAAGTGCCGAGTGCGACCAGGTGACTGTGTTGCTCGACTAATTACTGTTGCTAATATGTAGTGACAATGTGCGTATTGCTCCTTGCGCGCAGTTGATTGCAAGTTGCTGCACGCTACCAAGGAGTCATCCTCAACGATCTTACATATACTTTTAAAGATATATTTGTGTCCATAGATTGTATTTTTGAGGTTCTTGGTCAAATCTTTACATGTTGATGCGTTTGTGAATAAAAATATGATAACGTTGTATTTTTAAAGCTTTGTTGTATAAAGTGGTCCCCAAAATGGCATAGAGTATGTTATTTTCCAATTTTTTATACATTGGCTTTTTGAATGGACTTTTACAGACCTTACCAGAATAATAGTTAACACAAATTTTAAAATTAAAGGTAGGCCATTAAATGTGGGTGTGAAATTTCTTTACAACATTTAATAGAATAAGTTATGTTCAACTAAATTAATTTCTATATATTGATGGTTACGAGTAAAATCGTTTACATATTTGTGTACATTCATATTACAAGATTTAAACAGAAAACGGAATAACAACGCATGTTGGCAACCTTGTATACTATTGCATACCAGTATACGTTGTCTTCTAGTATCAAGTGTATTTATGACTATCAAGATCCTAGTTTGTGATTGTGATGATTGTGCCAAAATTCAGCTATGGTCGACTTACCCAAATCATTCTTTGATTAATAGAGCAGTTGCAAAACACTTAATGAACTGGAAGAAACTAAAACTTGTTGTTTTAGACGAATTGGCCAGGGCAATAAATGGTGCTCATATAGAACTGTATTAGGTATCAAAAACTTGAGATTTAAAATGTTTCTAAACAAATTGTTCTCTTTAATAATATATGTTTAATAACTATTATTTTAAAATAGAATTAGAGTTGTCTATATTTATGGGGTACTAATAACACTTTAAATCAAAAATCAATATTTTATTGACAAGCTTGTTCTTTTTTGAATCTGGTTTATAATACACCCCCGGTATTGTCAGTTAAAAGAACGTCTATTTAAGTGTTAATGTTATTGCAGCGGACCCGTGTTGGGTTGGAATCGTGCGCGACTCCAAAACTTATCCCTGTGCTGGCGCGGGTTCGGTTCCCGCAGTCACCACTTACATTTGTAATGTGACCATACGGTAACGCTAGGAAAAGGTCAAGGTTGAGTGGTAGAGAAGACTTTGTAGTCCTAACTTCGCCACGTTTAACAAGACAAACTTTAACTTTATTTCTTTTATTGACCTAATCAGGTTTAGTTTCTCTTCATCTGTGTTGTGTATTGGCGAGGCACAGACGTTCTCTGTCGTGTCGTGGAGCGTGCGTTGCTTAGTCCAGATTCGCACTCAATATTCGCAAGGTCATCGATAGGTCAGCAATCTGCGGCGAAACTTCTTTCACGTCAAGACTGTATCACGATCTACTCTGCTCCACATCAAATCAATACGAACTTGGGATTCCCTGACCTTATTAGAAACAGCTCAGAAGGATAATTTTTCATTGCAAAAGATATTTATAAGTGAACTTTAGATATTGATGATATGATAAGCTGCTGCAGGTACAACACAACGCACCTCATTTAGTCAACAACTGTTAGATTTGTTTGAAATTTCGAACACGTTTGGGTAGGAAAGAAAATCTGTGACGTATTGACTGCAAAACCACATTGAATAGTCTTTTGTTTGTAAGTAAACAAAATAGTTGATAATATCAATTTAAATAATATGTTTACTATATTGTATAATCCACTGAAAATGTTCAAAATGAAGAGCTAATTGGGGGATAGCTCACACCATTTTCTTGGAGCGTTTGTAATTAGTTTTATTAAATATAAATTTTAACTAAGGTTAGGTTTTGCCAATTCTTACAAGTGGTTTTCTTAGTGTTTATTTAAATTTCATAATAAGAGCCTCCGGACTACTTTTTGAATACAAATTAGGTTTAAATTACCTGTCAGTCAGTAATACAAGCTTTTCATATAAAGCTTTATTGAAAAAGCTTGGATTACTGAGTAAAAGGTTAATTTAAACCTAATTCGTGTTTATTTAAATATTACTTTGAATTGTTATTTTGTTAAATTCTTTCATATTCGTAGTTTTTCAACAGCTACCATTAAAATCAAAGATTTTAAACAGCTACCATTTTGGATTTTTACGCTTTAAACTATAATAGTTAAATGGTTTTTCCTAATTTTGTTTAAGGATTATGAAAGTTTCAAGTTCATATGGATAGCAGTTGTGGACGTAGATTATTCCATTAATCGGAGAATTGAATATATTATTCCTAATTTCCTAATTTATCTTGACTAGTTTAGAGACTGCTGCAACTTACAAAGACTCAACACAGCTATCTGGACAAGATGTAAACAAATACAGTTGGATGGGAGGACCCTGGGGCTGTCGTGGGACCGCTGGACCGTACTCATCTACTCTCATTAATTATTATTGATTTTCCACCCGGAAACCAACACGAACTCGCTTATCTGTGGCACTTGATATACCATTGTGTGCTCGAATAATGCAGATGCTTTCAACAAGATTTTAGTGTTGTACAAATGGTTAACACTTGAACCGTTATCGGTGGTTATTGATCTCTAGTGAAATAATAGTGAGGTAACGACTACTCTTGGATAAACATGATGACACGCAAAGACATGACGGATTTTAAGAACGAAGAACCTATAGAGCTAGTTTACGGATTATAAATAAGAGTATTTTATTTAACAATTATTGGTAGAGCTAATAATTGTCATTTAATAAAGCCATTTTACGGATATTAAGGTTCTATTGCGAATAAACATTCAATTGAATTCAATAACTACATTGAAAAAGACGTTGTACTTCTGTCAACATATCTTTCGACGAATGACTGTGGTTCATCTATGACCCAAATACAGAACATATTCCGTTTATTCTAGAATACATTTTACAGATTAGCTTTGATTTGATTCCATAAACAGGAGCCACAAGTTCACAGCTGCATGACAACAATGATTTCACAGTTGCTATTGTTACAGAAATGATTACTTAACTAGTTTATCTGACGATTTGGCAAGCCCCACTGGCACGCCCGCTCGCCACTCGCCAGTCATGGCAATTTGTCCATTTTTCACGTCACGGGATCATTTCAAATAAGTCGATTTAACGTCCTAAATGTAAATAATTTCATTTAAGTTATTATTCGTTCAGTAGTTTCTTTGATCTTCCAGGACATTTCAATCATGCAAAGGTGACAGATAATGAAAGGGTACTGAAAAAAATGAAGTTACCCATCCAGTGCTATCTCTCCATGGAATTCTCTCATAGATACTTTGAAAATGGTACTTTTTCAAATACTTTGAAATTTGTGGGTTCTTAAGGCACCACCATCTATGATAGTCCCCTTAGTCATACAAGGAGACACTTCTACTCTACAGAGCTGCAGCCTGACTGTTGGAAAAACGAACGTTCTATAAAAACCAAGAAAGTATTTAAAGTGATGAGTCAGAGCTCGAGAAGGTACACATCGTTATCGTGCGCGCTCCGCTACTGAGTTCCGTGTTGCAAGCTGAACTGGTTTTCACGTCTATACAAGCGAAACAGTGTCTGTTATACTCTATCAGTTCTATTTCTTTTGTGTTAATCTTTTGTTTCTTTAAAATGTCAAGCTGTGGTGTTTGTCTGAAAGGGTTTAGTGGCAACAAGCTAAAATTAACTTGTGATGATTGTAAGTGTGAGTTTCACGCGGCGTGCTTCAAGTACAACAAAACCGACGTAGACTGCCTGTCCGCGGAAGGTTTGAAGTGGCGTTGTAAGGACTGTGCGGCTACTAGGAGGAAAAGCATGCGTTTTGAAGCAGCAGCAGCGGAAGGAAAGCTATCCCTGGAAGACATCATGAAGGTAGTAACTGAAATTAGAGATAGCCAAAAAAGTTACGAGAGTTTTAATTCCTGCGGAGTCCCTGGAAACGCAGCTCATGGGAAAATATCAATGACTGATGCAGAAGGATCAGAATGAGCGGCTGCTTTAATAGAGCTATTTCTACAGAAAATAAGCAGTTGAAGACAAAAGTGAGGTGCTGGAGGATCGCCTAGGGATATGGAGCAATACTCCAGAAGCAGTGTGTGTGGAGATTCAGGGCATTCCAGTAACACCTACTGAGAATAATGTGAATATAGTGAAGGACGTAGGCAAGGCTCTGGATTTGACCATATCAGACTCCATGGTGGACGCGTGTCACCGGCTGGGTTGAGGCAGAACAGTGACAACCTGGCATCATTGTCAAGGATTCGTTGCGTCGGCTGGACAGGAGGATTTCCTGCAGAAACGGCGCGTGAAGGGACCCTGTCAGCCCGACACATCGGTAGAAGCTGTGACCGCCGATCTACATAAACGAATCCCTGTCACCGGCGGAAGGAGACTTTCACACTATGGCGAGAAGATATCAACGCGAAGAGTTTCAAGTTCCTTTGGGTTAGAAAACGGTAAGATCTTCCTCAGAAAGGAAAACGCGCAGTCAGGTTGTACGTGAAGGGACTTGGAATGAACTGTAAATATGTATGTACCAAATATAAATATGCGTAATATTAATTAAATTTAAGTTTTTCACTTTTTGATTCTGAGAACTATTATTGCTTGTAAAGGTATTATTTTTTATAGAATACATATGTCGTTTCAATATAAAATCATTTCTCAAATTAATAAATGAGTAAAGGAATATAAGCCAAATTAACGGGTTTTGTTAATTTAGATATACTACATCAAAATATTCGTAGTATGAGTAACTTCGATACATTTATAACTGAACTTACTAGCAATTTATTTCCCCAAATAATTATTCTATCTGAGATATGGATAGAAAGTAATGAATTATCATTTTACAGTATTCCAAACTATATTAGTTATTCAAAAGCAAATGAAGCTCAAAGGGCCGGAGGCGTAGCCCTTTTTGTCAGATCAGATATAGAAATTGTTGCATGTGAACCAGTCAATTTTCGGTCAGCCGATTTATTAAATTTAGAATTTAATTTTAACTTGCAGAGATTTAGTCTATTCGCAATTTACAGACTACATAGTTTTAGCAAGGAAGTGTTTTTACAAGAATTTAATACCTATTTTTATAGTAACAATAGTTTTAAATGTAAAAATAATGCATTTTTAATTGGAGGTTGCAATTTGAATATTTTTTTAGACAACAATGCAACAATTATTACAGCGCGATTCTCCTCAAACGGATTTGAATGCTTGTTGAAAGAGCCAACTAGAGTAACAGCTGATTCGGCCACTTGCATTGATCATGTTTATGCAAGGTTAGCAAACAAAGATAAGACGCGAGTCAATGTGGCAGTTGTAGTGCGAACATTGACCACAAGATGATAGTTGTAAGCGTGTGTGTCTGTGTGGAGACAGACAGACATCAGCTGTTTCTGCCGACCGTTCTCCACCCGCCTACCGCATGATTACGACAACCTGCTTGCACGTCGATGCACTCGATTGGACAGGGTTTATAGTGATTCGAACCCATCGACTGCGTTTGGGACATTCCACGAAATAATTATAAAGTCTATTTCAGAAAGCAAAGTGAAATTCCCAACAATCGAAATAGTTTTACTAAAATTAAACCGTGGATCAACAACTATTTATGTAGGAAGATCAAAACAAAAAATAAACTTAGTGAACAAGTTAAAACTCACTAACAATGAAAAATTAAAAACATATTTTAAAACTTATAGAAATAAATTAAATATGGAAATCAAAAACAAAAGAATTTTTTATTACGAAATACTTTTAGACAGTGTCAGGAAACTCGAAAACACATGGAAAGTAGTTAATGAGGCAACAGGTCAGAAGGCAAAAAAACTCACATACAAAATTAAATATAAACGGTTTGTGAAATAAGTGATACAAAAATGATTTGTAATGAATTCAACTCATTTTCTCTCCATTAATAGATCAGCTGGATATAAAAAAAAGCAAACCGGCTAATTTTGATTCACTACATGAACTTTTAATACAAATACTCTTTTGATTCTATGTATATAGGCCAGTTTTGTTGAAGATTTAAATAAAGTAGTTAATGATCTAAAAATAATACTTCTCCAGGAATGATAATGTTAGTCTTTTTTTAATCAAACTAATGTATCAAAGATAGTTAATGTTCTATTGCACTTAACTAACTTAAGTTTCGATAAAGGAATATTGAATGTATTAAAACAGCTGTAGTAATTCCTTTACATAAGAACCTGCAAATGACCGCAATAATTATAGGCCTATATCGCTACTTTCTACTTTTGCAAAGATTTATGAAAACTAATGAAAACAAAACTAGTAAAATTTCTTGATAAAACACAATTTTTTTGTAAAATCAATATGGCTTTAGACAAGGCTTAAACACAGAAACCACTCTAAAAGTTTCATGGATAATTTGTTCGAGGGGCTAAATTCAGGACAAAGTTAATGGTCTATTTCTAGACATTAAAAAAGGCTGACACTGTAGATCACAGAATTCTTTTGCAAAAAACGTACACCTGGTATTAGAGGTATGTACATTCTTGGTTTGTAAGTTATCTTACTAGAGAAAACAATATGTCAAAATTAATGATACCATGAGTGACTTTGGTTTCATACAAAGCGGTTGTACCTCAAGGTTCAGTGTTAGGTGCCTTACTCTTTATAATATATATTAATGATCTTTGCGACACAAAACTAAATGGAATAACATCATTTGCTGATGACACGGCTTTATTGTATGTTAAAATAACTGGACTGACATAGAGCAAGTAATGAATTCGATTTAAAACACTTAATGGTGGTTTTCAAAACAATATACTTTTGAGCCCTGAAAAACAAAATATATAAATTTTAGTTTAAAAGGTTGATCAACAAACATTTAATAACGAAATTATATATAAATGTCTTGAGTTTGTGTGTGGAAATAGGCATTGTCAGTTTAACTGTGCTATTGTTTACAAACGGAACATTTAAAATACTTAGGCATGATGCTCGACAGAGAACTGGGCTCATATGAAATGTTAAAAGAAAAAAATTAAGCAATATTGTAAAGGCTATTTTATTTTCTACAAACCATGTGTCCTGAAGAGGTTTTAAAAATGCTTTATTATTCGTTGGTTAATAGTAGACTAAATTATGGTTTTGTTTTTTGTTGGGCTACTTTTATATGAAACATTTAAAACCAATTCAAACACAACAGAAAAAATTTATACGTTTAATAAAGAAAGGGAAAGATGGAACGATCCTTTAATCTATTTCTAAGTTTGAACATTCTTCCCATTAAACACATGTTTGTACATAAAGTTTTAAAGATTTTTATATTATTGGTGGAAATTTACCCGTGCTAAAAAATAGTTATAAAGAAAAAATTAAGAAAACAAGAACGAATACAAGTTCAAAACCAATTCAACTTTCTTTACAAATAGCTATTGTTTTCTGGTCCAAAATTTACAATCAAATACCTGGTATTTAAGTAGTTGTAATAATATTAAGCTATTCTCTAAATATTCAAAGAATGACTTTTAAGTTTGAACATTGATTTCCTTTTTTTGCATAGAACAATAACTATTTTATTATTTAGATTTAAATTTGATTTTTTTTGTGTTTATTTAAATTTAGGTTTAAGATGGTTAGATTAGAACTACAAGTTTAATATTTTTTAATGTTGCATACAAGTTAAATGATTTAGAATTGAAATTGATGAAGGAGCATTTTGTTTATAATATTAATTACTTGTATATATTTTCTTTGAGCTTTGGTTTGAATAATTTTATTTGAAGGAACCTCTCAACAGGCCTGCCTAAGGAGGCCCTAATTATTTTTGAAACTTTGTGTGTAAATGAAAGTAAAGGTATTATTTTTTTAAGAGTAAGTTAATTTTTTGTTATTTGTGTGTGATATTACCGAACACTCGACTGGAAGTGACTTTTTATGTTAAATATCTCTACACTATATATTTTTTTGGTTATATACTCTTTTGAACTAGTTGTATACATACACTTCAAAAATAAAACATATTCTATTCTATTCTATTCTATTCTATTCTATAAAACCAAGAAAGTATTTAAAGTGCCACTATAAAATTGTGTATGCAAATCAAAACCAAAGAAAGGAAAACATACTTATGGCACGTACATGTTTACAACTTACTTTACAAAGAATATTATCGAATGGCAATTGGTACAGTTGTAATAAACACTTTTATTTTGGACGAGGAGTTTCAAAAGGTGAAACACGAATGAAAGGTAATTTGTATGTTGAAATTGTGTACAGACTCGAAGGTAAATTACCTTTCAAAGGCCTCGTCCAAAATCAAAGTGTTTAGTATTGGATGGCAACGAAGGAAACGTGTCTTCTGGGCCAAGTGAGTTTTTCAGGTTAATTTTTGGTAAACATATTTGTTCAAGGTATTTGGGTACTGAAAGTACTCTTTACGGCACTTGGTTTTAGTACAACGTTTGTCTTGCCAATAGTAAGGCCACAAAGCTTCGGAGTAGAAGTCCTCCTAACATACAAAATAGAGAAAAAAGACCGCAAGGATTTCAACTTTTATTTCATCTAGGTACAATGGGTTTTATTAACCTAGAATATAAATATGCACATATGGCTTTCGTTTTTAAGTACTCGTAAATATTTCCATTATTTCCATTCGTCAACTTCTCATTGGTTTTGCCTAAATACTATGGAAAATCTAAGCATTTTCCTTACGAATAAAAACTTTAAAATTAAAAGGCTTCGAGACATTGTTTTATGATCTATAATTCTCCAATATTGAGCATCCTCTCCACCTTATTGTTTCAAAATTGGTGCTGAAAATGTATTGTGTAGAAAAGAAAACAAAAACGATACTTCCAATAAAACCGTGATTTCTTATTATAACAACGCATTATCTAAAGAAAGCCAAGGGACGGCCACTTCACGGACATCATCCTCCTAACTATCCTGATTTCTAAACCCACCAACCCTTTAAGTGCTATTAATTTTACAGCGCCATAACAATGTTGATGTGTTATAGAGCCATAAATTAACGACACCTGTGCGGTGCGAGGCAAGGGTTGAGCCTTTCACTGGTAGTCTACTCTGGTGGCTGTGCGCTCTCCCCCACCGCGCTATCACTGATACTAATACACTGCGCGCGCCACTACTGCGCTTGTGTACCGTGGTCTGTCTTGCGCACTGTGTCTGCCGTGCTCGTCCGTGCGTCGTGCTCACGCTCTCGTAGTGCTGGATAACATTCAGTGATCAGTGCTCAACTCTTTATCTGTGGTTTCCAGTGTCACTTGGGATCTTGTGAAATAGTAAGTACATGTTCATTTTTTTCAATATTGTGTTTGATCAAACTGTTTTGTAAACAAAAAAGTAAAAAAATGCCTTAAAAAATTCTACAAAACCTCGGTAATGTAACATAGTTTTATATAATACACTATTTGATGTATTATTGTTTCAAACCATCGTAAAACAACTGGAATAATTCAGTATTTTAATTATTAAAAAAGAAGAAGAACTTTTTTGACGAAACATTTATACGAACTAAAATAATAACTGTCGTAACCTTGGGAAGTGTTACAGTTATTCTGTAATTCATTTTCGGGTCAGTTCACGTTCAATTTCGTGGGTTCAAATATTGAATATGGGTTTGCTTTATTACAAGCTAAATCAAGATTAAACGAGGTTTTTACTTCGTCGTTGTTAATTCTGGGTTTTAATTTGAAACAATTTTAACAAAGGAGCATTATGAAAGTAAAATTTCAAACATGAGATTCTATGTAAGTATTCAAACTAAACACTTGAACCCAGTTAAATCATTACAATGATCTGATGACCACGAGCTAGTACCCTCTACCCATACTTCTATGACTCAGGGTACAAGAGCTTTAAACTATACTTATAATAACTATTTAGCTGTATTGGTTTAGGAGTGTTTTTATGCATTTCATCGTAAAAATAAGATTTGAATATCATACGATAACTATTATCTAAAGTACAAGTGAATGGTATGTAATCTCAAAACTTGATTATTAAAGATCGCATAACCTTAAGGCAAAAGGTGCTCAATATTGGAATTTTTATATTTAATCATTGGTTTCGGTAACGCACAACTTACTTGTAGTATGCTCGGTATTAGGGATCAATTGTATGGATATGTATTTTACCTCGGATAGTTTCCTATTTAATAACTTGATTGTATAGAAGTATGAAAAAGGTAAAACGTGGCATCTTTTAAAAGTCGAATGGAAGAACATGATCTTTTGTTTATTGGTATCATTATGTCAAAATATGTAAAAGATTTTAAAACTAAATTTATTAGGTGTGTTAAAAAAATGTTTTCCGTGACAAATTAAAACTCTTCTACCAGTCTTATGATTTAGTTATCAGTAACTTTCGACAAGGTTTTGAACATTTAAGATTGCATTTAAGCAGTTAAATAGATTTTAATTCTTTCCTCAATGTACACATTGAGCTTAAGCCTAAACTGATAACTCACTGAAATTTAAAATACCAACTTGATTGATTGTAATTTAGTTTATACTCTTGCTTGTTTCAAGAAAGTATCATTGGCGTATTTCAAATTCCAATAACGAATTCACATTTCTAGTGCCATATCTAACTGATCATCTTTTACTTAACTTCGACCATTGACCTATTTATTAAAGGGGTTTACGTAGCTTAATTATTGGGAAATATTTAGTTAAAATCAACTGGAGATTAAAACAAATGAATTAAAACAATACACAAGCACAAGCACACGTGGTTCTCATAGTTTTAACTGTAAAATTTATTAATCTTCATATGATGAAAATTGAGTCATAGAAGACAAGACATGCATGATGGAAAATCTAAACGCCAGAGTATAGGAAGGAATCTAGACGTTGAACTCAAACCAGAGTGAAAGCCAAATTTGTACTCATGGTTGTTACTGGTTATTAATTCCAATATCATTCTCATTTTCATAAAAGTCATTACTGTAAACTATCGTTAAACACAACTTGTATCGCTCTATTATTGCCAATTTTAATTCGGCTGACAAATTCCTCCTTCTAGTGAGTCTTTACTTGTATATGTTTTGAGAAAACTATCAGAGTATTGCCCGACTGAGATACTGATGACGGCGTACTACGGAGTAATCCTTACACATCTCTCTTACGGATTGGCTTTGTGGGGAGGTTGCACAAACGCAAACTTTTCAAAAATGTTCATTCTTAAGAAAAAAGCTGTTCGAATAATTGCAAAATTGCGTAGA
Source organism: Matsumurasca onukii (assembly GCA_018831715.1). Lineage (NCBI taxonomy): Eukaryota > Metazoa > Arthropoda > Insecta > Hemiptera > Cicadellidae > Matsumurasca > Matsumurasca onukii. The sequence continues at coordinate 72,655,366 of CM032060.1, forward strand.
AAAGAGTCGTGTAGGGAAGTATTCAAATATCTGAAACTGTTGACACTACCTTGCCTCTATATTTTGGAGACATGCCTTTTTTTCAACTCAAAATGTATGAGGTAGTGACTTTCACTCTTATGAAACTAGAGGCAGGGACAACTACCGAACTGGGAGACACAGAACACTCGTTCATGAACGTTTGCCTTCTCAGGCAGGAGTTCATTTCGTCAAAAGATTACCGAATTCGTTCAAAAATGGACATATGCCCAAGGCATTCAAAGCTCATCTGAAAGCTATTTTGATCTCTCAAGCATTCTATAGCTCAGACGAGTTTTTAGCATTTAATTGGGAGACACTGCACTAACTAGGGTCTAGAGTGGTATGATTCGGATGAATGGGAGAGAGTGAATGTAACAAATCTGTATGTTTGAATGTGTTTTCGATGCAAGAATGAGTGGAAAATTTTAGCTATAAATCTGACGATGGCTATGCATTTATTGTAAATGTTCACGCAATAAACCATGTTTATTTATTTATTTAGGACATGGACGTTGTCAGGAAAACTATTTCAACTGATTAAATTTGATTAAAATTATGTTATTTCCCGGAACTTGTCCAGGTAGTATCCGATGCACAAGTGGATGATATAGTGCAGGTAGCTTGACACGGCACGGCGTGTACTAGATTCATCACCTAGCTAACCTTTCTCGCAGAGGAGGCGGTACGATCCTCCCTCTCCCTTATTGGACACTCGGTGCAGCAAGGCTACTGTCTTCACCGAGTGTAGTACTCAAATAACTATTCCTCTTTTAAAGTGTTTAACATTTAAATTTTAAATGAAACATGTGAGATAAAAATGTTATGAACCTTTTTTAAATGAACAATTGTTTGAATCCAAAACATTTGTATTAAGCATTTAACGAAGAAAACACCAAGTATAATACTGAAATCTACTATTTAAAGAGATGATCGGCTAGAGCCTGGGGGTGATTTAACGGGATAAGGATTTGACGTAGGTAGCATTGGTTTAAAGTAAGTTCTTGTGCTTAAATTTGGATGACTCTCTTGAGTCATAGATCTATTAATAATATAAACAAATACGTGTGCCACATAATATAAACAAAAGTACGTTTAATTCAATTTACACATTTTCAGGTGAAAGTTTTATAAAATTAAGTTTTGAAATAACTTTTAGGGCTTATAAGTAGCAGCTACAAGTTCTAGGCTTCCAAAGAAAACGGCTGTCATATGCAAGGGTTAGTACAAAGACCAGCTTAAGTCGTAGCTCAAATGCTAAAAGCGATATTCATAGTTAGACTCCTCGAAGTATGACCTAGGAGTTATTAAATTCGCGTAATCACATTTAAGTTAAGGAGAAGGGGTTTTCTCTGAGACAAAGACGGTTAACTCTGTAGGTACTGCTGCACTCTACTCATTGTAAGCACAGTACTGGTGCTCATGAATGCTTTGCAAGATGTATCTAGTGTCACGTGTAACCCGGTTCTCACCTTGCCTCTACATCTCATCTCATCGCTGCCCTTTCACTGCTCACTAGCGCATTGCTGCAAATTGATCCTCTTCTCTAAGTACCAATTACTTTCACTGTCAAATAAGTTCTAAACTGCAGAACACCTACTTTGTGTTGATCACATAAAGAATATCTGAAACTAAAGCACGGTGCTCATCTTTAATTAGGCACATTCCCAATTATTTAAAATAATAAGCAGTTTAAAACCACTTTTGTTGATATAAAAACACGCTAACAATAGTCATACTTCTGAAACTAAACATACCAATAAATCATGTACAACTTGGTTAAGATGTAACTCGCTAGGATTAAGAGCACTACGAGTATACTCCCGTTATTATGTAGAAACAATAGGGACAATTGAACAACCGTATGATACGTTAAAACTGAGCCGTTCCTTTACTTTTAATATAAGATTTCTAATACTAATTCCCAATTATTCAGAACCATGTTACAAAAAAAAACAATAAATTATGAATTGTAAATTCAGTTGTGGTTTTACGTTTATAAATAATACCATCTGTTAAATATTGTTTATATTTATTTGATGTTTTAAAACTATTGAGCTTGTAAGCTGCCCTGAAAAGAGGGCCGTAATAAACCTCATGTTAGTAGAACTTTTGAGGGTTTGTCGGATGGACTACAATTTCACAGTTAATCAAAGTCGATAAAATATCAAAGCGCCTGTTACTTTTTTTTGTTTTAGTGTGCATCTCCCTTGATACTTGGTAAGAATAACAGTAGGCTAAACATATTTGGCCAGAGTTGAGTGTTGAGTAGAAGAGAAGAAGAAGAAAACGTGTATTGCTATCACAATATAAATATTGTCCAAGCATATAAAAATAAGAACAGATCAAATAAAGGCAATAAAATAAATAAATAAATGCTAAGGTTACAAAAGAAAATAGTAATACAAAATGTCAAACAAATAAATAAAAGTGAATAAATATAAAATAAATTAATAATAATAATAAAAACATACAAAATACAAATAAATATTTTGAGTCCTGTTATGGATTATCTTCAAAATATTCTGTTATGCTATGATAAGCTTTTTTGGCGAGAAATTGTCTTAACTCTGATGTAAATTTCTTATACCTCCGTAAAATATTCAAAATTGAGCCCCAACAAGTTCCGTCTAATTATTCTAAATAAGCTCGTATACGCACAACGAAGAACTGAGGAGTGACAACCGATGCGTGACGGACGAAAACCTATGGAAATGTAGTGCATAAAACTGGCATAACAAAACTATGTTCTAATTCAAATAGTGATATATATAGGCGTGTGTACGAAGATAAGTGAGCTTGTGTCGTGCACGTGCGCAATACTAGAGTGTAAACTCTCACTGTCATGGTCATGGCGAGTCACGTGCAAGACACAGTGACGGTAAGCCACTTTCTAGCTAGGAAAAACCTTAGCAGTCTTTTCATTTCTACTAATGCGTCATTAGGTTTTGTCCTGAATGGTGAAAAGTAGTTTCAAATTCGATCTAGGATTGAAAGTTTCGTTGTTCTTTTGTAAGAATAACGTATTTTAATGTCATTTTCAAGCTTATATTTTCTATTCTTCATAAGAGGCCGTTTTCAGCTAACTGAAACTAATTAACTAATCACTGGTTAAGTTGATTACAGTCTGCAATGTTTAAATTTTCACGCAGCGTTTAAAACACTTTAATGAGTTATTAAAGATTAGTCTTGCTAAAAACGTATTCTTTTTCCATTCTTAATTAAATTTAACATGTATACATTATGTTAAAATAGTTAAATGCGAACTGTAACACTACAGTGCAAAATCAAAGTAAAACTTAACCTAAACAATTTTTTCTTTAGAATTACTCTTAACCTCCAGCCTTCCTATTGGCTGGCTGTCGGTTAAAATTTTAACCGCCGGTTAGGACTGAATTGAAAAAATGTCCCAAGGAGTTTGAATATTTGTAAAATCAAAGGGAAATGTTTACGTTGCAAGTATTATTTACGTTAGCTGAAACATTACAGACTCAAATCAGCACTAGAAGTATTACAAATTTGCAAGAACTATGTTAAGAACTGGGCTATCTATCAGCTATTAATAAGTGATTTTTATAGTTTAAGTAAGAAACAAGACAACATTGGGCACATGAATAAAATTGATGATGTACAGTACAGTACAGGTAAGTTGAATGATGTTGAAGAAGAACGTAGGGTACTTTCTCCATCCGTGAAGCAGGTTCTGTTGAGAGCCACTGGGGTTGGGTAGCGTGGCGTGCGTGGCGTGGCATGGCAGGGTAATGCCATACTCTGTGAGGTGCTTCCAGTGGTTTGCATACATTAGTAGCAAATGCCTCAGGGTAGAAACACTAGACTCAACCAAGCTCAACTGTCTGTTTGTTGTATGGGAACATCACGGCATCACTGTGCTCAGTAGAAAATCCCATCTCCAACGTGAAAAGATTTAACACGTCGTTCATGCCAGTTGGGATATTACTTGCTACAGCAGTGGCAGTATTAATGCCAAACTGGTACTGTCTACTGCAGGTGACAATATTTGTATTAAATCTTATGGTATGCTCGATTAGAAATGGGAAATTCTCGATTACACATTGCAAGAAGTTTGGTACCACTGTCATAAGAATTGTGATAGAGCTTAATGAAATGGATAGTTGTGTTTCACAGAGTCAAAGACTGGCTAGAGACTTGCATATCAACCCTAGTGAGCTGCCAATTACTAGAATACGGTTCTTAGATATATCAATTAGCTTGTAAAATAGTCTAACAGTAGAACTAGATATCTCAAACTACCAAATTTTCACATTTATGCCGATTTTATACAGTATTATACATTTTGACAGCATATTTTGGCGGGATAATTATTGTCGACTGATGCACAACTAACCTCACCAAATAACAGCGAAACATTCAACCAAAGTGAAAAGCTGAACAAGACTATTTCGAAACCAGACAGATCTTCCGAGAAAACACTCGGGAATGTTCAAAATAGAGTCGAAGCATGCAAACAAGAAAGTGAAATCATTTTTAATGACCAACCTAGAAGAAACGTAGCGAGACAAATTGAAATTTCGTTTCAACTTTCAAACAGATCCTCAGATTAAGACAGGATGTCCCCTAAACTACTCAGCTGTCCCGCCTCAATCGTCTATATCATCAGAAGACTTAATTGACGATGGCTAAATAGTATCAGATTGTTTAATCATCTGTTCTTATCTAGTTACTTATTATAGGACTTTCTAGTGGCCACAGCTATCAGGTTGATGTCTAGTTAATGCCAGGTCCCTGCTTTACGCTTCACTGCTACTGCTGGCCTGCGTCATGCTGTTGCGGCTCACCTAGGGATGTGTACCTGTGCCTGTGAAATGGTTACATTACTTTTGGCTTTATGTATTTTAGTTGAAATGGCTGAAAATAAGTTTCAAACATTTTGGGAAACAAGCTACTTTTTTATTCGTCATGAGAACTTATAACAGGCTACTACTGATGAACAAACTAGCTAGAGCCCAAAACACAGGAAAGATTTTGATTAATTATCATAAAAGTAACAAAAGGTAACTAACTTACAACCTATTCAATTTGAAAAGTAATATTCCTAGACTAATCAATGAGTCTTCAATGAGCCCGCAATGAGGCTTAGCAAATGTCCAGGAAGTCTGTTTTATAGAATGTTGCATGTATGTGCGGCTTATGAATGCGTCCATCTAGATTTTAGCTTAAACTCCATTAATTAAGAAGGCACCTAGAAAGATTTGGTAAGACTTCAGACTTGTTATTTAATGTGCATTTTTAGGGATCCGACCAAGCAACCAATTAAATCAATTATTCTTCACATTTAGTCGTATAAAATAGTGTATGTACCAGTTTTCTTAACTGTACAACGTTGTTGGTATTTCTAAATGTTAATATAACATCAAAAGAAGGTATGGAGAATTGGTTACGAACTTAAGCGTATCGTTACTACAACTATGTTTGCAAAATAACGAAGTCTGGAAATTCCTTGTTTATTCTTTCGCCTTCGTTTAACACTTTACACCAAAAGTACACTAAATGACAAATATTCCCGTGATTTTTAAGCCAGTTGAACTAAATCACGCCTTGGAAACCCAACGGCCGACGTTCGACAGTCAGTAAGCATTTCCGGTACTTGCTTTACGCTCCTGTGCAACAACAGCTGTGTCCTGTGTCTTCACTATCACCTTTGCTCAAGGTCATATCGCAGCTGCGGCCTTGTCTAGACTCACGAGTCCTCGAATCTGTGTAAAATTAAAGTAAATAGCTTCAGGATTACTGAAATGTGCGTGTAATGATAGGTCAATTTGTAAGGGCAAATTAAATGTCTCAATGAATTATTTGAGTAATTTTCTTTTTCAGCTTAAGGTAAAGTCAATAACTTCTTTATAAATGGCACCCTTGAGCCTTCGTTGAAATACTAAATCGAGGTATTTTCACGAACACCAACTTAATTACTCCTCAAAAACCTCTTGCTAACATTAATGTTTTATTCAAAGTATATGCCATCGTAAAAAAAACTCTTCTCATTCACTCGTAAATGAGTCACAAGTAGCTTCTTCTCCTATGCAAATATTGTTCGTATGTGCCGAGTAAATCAGGAATTTGACATATATCCGTTTAGTATTCAAAACCAGTTTAATAGTTAACAGACTTTTCGCTTTCAAAGAAAATTTAACTTCGTCAAACACAAATGCAAAAATGTTGTTTCGAACAGAAACTGACCTGCAATAATAACTTCTCTGAAAGTCCTTTCTTGGGCTGATGAGTCAGAATTAGCAATAACCACTACTGATGACATAGAGAGGTTCACGACATGAGAGGTCTGAGGTCCAGGTGGTGGATTGTGGAAACTGGACCAAGACCAGGGTCACTCGAGCAGGGAATCGCGTGAACAAACCATTCCTTCCGGCAGCGGAACAGAGAAACAGTGGACCAGTTCACTTTCTTCCAGACACCAGTGGTTTATGATGGTTTATGGGCTCTAAAGCAGTCGTAGTTGCCACTAACAAACACGGCACTTGACATGGAAGTAGCACTAACTAGAGCATCTCAAAGCGCCATTACATGAGGCTATTGAACAGCAGTAAAAGGTAGTACGGTGATTTTACTCGAAAAATGTAAATATATCATATCTAAAATTTCAAACAGTTGTTTTCACTGTGAAAGGATTCTGAAGCACTTTTAAACATAAGTTATATTACAACAGTCTGCTCATTCCGTCCCTTACCCAACAATAAAAACCGTCTTTATGATAAAAATATAGCAGCTGAAATTTTTAACGTAGCTTGTTCCTAATGTGAATTACTGTACTAGGATTACTTCGAAATTCTAGACTTAAACCAAATGATGGACTGATAGTGAAAGAATAAAGAAAATACTATATACAGCTTTATGGTTTTGTACACACCTGAACTCGAAACTTTCAAACTAGAGGTAACTCTACATATGTGTAGTGTAGTCTGTCAGAAGAAGGCGTTGGAAGAGCAGCTTTATGCGGATTAAAGGCCACTGATCGAAGCTAGTCAAATTAAGGCTAAATAGTTAACATACATTGACCCACTTTAGTTTACTAAAACTAAATTATGAAGTAAAACAAACATGACACCATTTTCAAAAACGTTTCGAATATAAAGTTGTGATCTCGACGAGTTGAAAAAATTAAAAATCTTAGTTGAAATATTTTATTTTTGTAAACGATCCACTTAATAGATAAAGCATGTTAAAAAAGTTCTATGCTGCATTTGTTCATATTCAGAATGTCCCGTAAATAAAGTGTACTACCTTTAAAAGAAAAAGGGAATATCTCTGAAACCTTCTCTAAGAAGTTCTATTTTTTACATTTTTAGGCATAAATTTTCTTTCAAGCGCTTATTACCACATATCTACAATTATGTTCTATTTAATAATCATGTGAATCTGCCAGAGCTCTCAACCGAATTTCCAAAGCTCGGTTCGCTATTGTATCCCTTATAGGAAAACTTGAACGACGTGACTAAAACCATCTTTACAAATGGCGTCAGTTTCGCTGTGTTTATGCTCTGTGACTGTAACGGTGGAAAAGGATTTCTACACATTCTTCTATTGTCTTACGTATTTTATTTCTTTTATTTTGAGTCGAAATATAATTTCTCGAAGTTTACCAATCGGCGTTTGAGACACTCTGTATACGAATTAGTAAAATATTAATAATTTACTAATTAATTAATGGATACAATTCATTAATACTTAATACATTTATAAAATACTGATTACTTTAATTTATTAATACACTATTAATACTCAGAACACATTTTACTAGAGGTGAAGTAGGCTACAAAGGTGGTACAAATCAGACTTTACTCAGAGTTCTGAGGTCCTCATTTTCTTAATAAACTCTTCCCGTTGAACAATAGATTTCATGTAATCTAACAGAAAGACGTTTGCGAATAAGATTAGGCTATGCAAATTGAAAACCAATTAAGTATGCGGATAACGTTGATAAACTGTGAACAGTATACAATAATTGAGTGTTATTTTTTGCGACTGTTTTGCAAAAAGTGGCCTTGGTGATAATTAAGCTACACACAACGGATATTTGTTAGGTCCAGGACATGGTAGGAGATAGTGAACAGTTTTCCCACAGTTCTCAGGGAAATACTAAGAAATTCAAACAATGCAATTTATTGACTGGAACAGTTTCAGATGATTAAATCGTTAGCCTTGGCCTGATCGTGCTAATACAAGTACAAGTACTCTACGCTTGGGATGTTACGAGATATGTTAATGATTTACGTAATAGTGAAGAAATGCTTTTCGATCCATTCAACCACATTTCAAAATGTACTGTGTCTGTTTCTGCGTTGCCTATAGACACTCGTATTTTGAGCTTACGTTCATATGCATATTTTCTTGCACTACATTATTTAAATATCTTTATCAAATAAGATATGCTGTGTTTTAAGTGTTTTGATTGTTCCAACTGTAACACTGTCCTTGGTTTTATGTTGCCGAAGCTTCGGTTATGATTCGACCAAAAATAAAATCAGTACTAAAGCAACAGTTCCATGTATTAAGAAACTGATCTTAAAGCTGAGTTTACATAGAATAGAAATCATAAACACGTAACTTTTATTTGTATAATATATAAACAATAATGTAAAGACAGTTTATACGTAGCCTAATAGAAATAATATGCCCATCTACAGGTAAAATACATTCTCCAAATTTTATCCTTTGGAGAAGGATGAAAGGATGCTGGCAGCGTTGCTTATCTTCTGTACAAGATAACTCTTGGATTTCGAGTCACCAACCTTTAGTTTCAGCTTGGCACCAATCTCTAAGATCCATTCTTTCCCCTCTGCGCACCATGTCTCCATCGTTTAAATAGCTAGCACGACCAAGAGAAATCCTCTAGACTTTATGCCACTATACTTTAAGTGCTTTCTTTGGACAGCTAATTCTGCTGCGGCTCCGGATAGAAATAGCTTTAATCCTGCAGTTAAACAACATTATACAAAAATTGTGTACAAAAACAGTTGTCTTAGGCTAAATTGAATATGTATATTCTTAATAAATACAGAGAACTTAACCTTACTAATTAAAACTAATCATCAAATCCTGCAAAAGGCAGCCCTTACAGGCAAAAGTCCAGTTATAAGGGAACTTAACGCTAAATTAGCCTCCCCGGCAAAACCTAATCTTAATATTCAAGTACAAATACATAGTCAAGGAAACCAAGACAAGATTAACCTGGATAAGGCTGTCTGCACCATGTGGACAGAACCTGGCGCCAAATAAGCAAGCATCCTGCACGGGACTCGTCAAGGTTCTGACGAACACGTCAGCCGACGAATGTCTGTCCACACAGTGCACGTAGTCTGCTCTAGGTCAACCTTGTCATATTTTACCTTTATAATTTAAACAGGGATTATGCGGAAAACTGTCTTGGGGGAAATGTATTGTTTGAACTACCCAAAACAAAGCACTGACATGACAGAACTAACGAGCGACGAGCGTGCGCTTCCCTCGGTATGGGTCAGTTCTGTCACATTCTTCCCGGCAAACAGCGCCGCAACACTTTCCAATCGAGTGTTCCGCCTGAGTGACTCTAGGCCAGCTTTCCGCCACCGCCGCCACCATGACCCGTGTGCGACAAGACGTGCCCTTGCCCTTCTCTATTCAGATTGCTAATAAGAGGTAACTTATACAACTTCTTAGCTATCAGAATGGATGAGCCTTATTTATGATGGCGTGAGCAAATCGGTTGAAATTACCTTTTTGGTTTACTTCTTTGTTGCCTTGAAGTGTTGATTCACAATTCTTTATACCTAACGAATATCTGAGATATTATTTAGGTAGAAGATCTACAATAATAAATCCATACACAAATTAACAATAATTTAATTTTAGTTTCGAGATCAATTTCATAGTGTTTTGTCGACTATAAACGACGAGGAATAGTGGTTCAGATCACCCTTGCGTTTTGTACAGTACCGTACTTAAACGAAAAAATGTCATGTATTTCAACGCTCTACACCTGTTTTGACCCTGACCAATCTAGGAATATTATGTATAGTATGAGTAGGAACAATGCTCTTCAAGCATTTTAGTTGGAGGGAACGACTAGTTTTTAAGAGGTTTTTAAAATCAAACCTATGTTAGTGGTATTTTATTTCTATTTATTTATGGGTATTTAGTATGGAAATATTGCACAGCAATTTAAATTGGTATATCTTTTGTTTGTGTTAACAAGGTACAAGGTAAGCTAAAAACGTGTAAAATGCAGTCTTGTGCGTTCAAATCTGCTGTGTCTTCCCTACCTAACCTAACCAACAAGGCAAGTCATGTTTTTCAAATATTGAGAGAGGTTTGAAAAAATATCAATACATTTTACAATTATTAGAATTTTCTGAGTGTTCAAAATAGCTATACAGCTTGATTTTGACGATTGGTTGATTCTGTTTGTGGCTACAAGAGTCCTAACATAATTAGGTCATGGATTCCAAAGCAAAATCTCCTTTAGGTTTAAGCCTGATTAATAGAGTTGTAATCTTCATAGTCCAAACACAAATTTTAATTTATCAACTTGAAGAGTTCAAAAGATGTCTAAAAGTTGTAAAGACTGTAATTAGAACCAACCAACGTAGTAATACAATGAGTAATGAAATGTTTCATAGTACGGCTTTACACGACTTAATATGATTGGAAAAAGTTAAACGGCTCAGTGGTCGGTGGTCGGTACCGTTGGTATTACGCTAACAAAAACACATTAGCGGTCTGCGGTGAGATGCATTGACTCATGTCATGACCGAGCAGTGTTCACACGTGTCGTCCAGCAGCCTCCACTTTCCTGTCAGCTAGCGTCACTCATTCCGTGTACACGAGCCTCGATACAGGCTACCCAAGTGTTTAGCGCAAGAAAAGCCCTCCTTTGATTACACATAAAACAATAGGCTTGGTTAAAACTTTTAAGAGTTATTATTTTTGAGGTAAACACACTATTTTACGCTAATCCAGAATATTAGAAAAATCAAATTAAGCTAGTAGTAACCTAAGAAATCATGCCATTACCAAATTTAGTACACATTGTCTACTTACTTTTGTGTAAAACATACTAAAAGTCTAACTCCATAAAAGTTGTGTAGTAGTTGCCATCCTTTAGTGGGGTGGGACAATAAGCCTAAAACCAGTTTGTATATATTGTGTTTCTTCTTGAAAAATATGCGTCTAAAAATGTCAAGAAACAAAATATTTTATGTCAAATAAATTTTTTATGTAAGTTATTTTGATGGTTTCTAGCATTTTTCCTTCTCTAGACCCTTTAGCCGATGTGAATGAAAAGCTTTAATAGACAACTGCGACAGCAAGTCTCACCAGATTACTTTCATATACTCGTTTATTGTAATGGTCACAAATATCTTTTCAGGTTAAAAGAAATATATATTTTCAGGTGACAAGTAGATTATCAGTAGGTTAATAACAAAATCTACTACTTACTACTGTATTAAAAAACTTGACAAAGACTTAAGTTGTGTCAAATTTGATTTATTAGTTGCAATAACGCCAAAGAATATTGCATTGTACGAGTATGTATGTATGCTTGCTTGTGGTTTGTAGATTCGACGTGCCCACAGACTCGATTAACAGACAACACAGAGAGCAAACACACAATGACAAGGTCGACAAAGAACTTATCAGCTGATCTACACACAACTGATTGCAGTCAATTGTCCGACACACAAGGAACCACTCTCTAATTCAACAACACGTCTCAATTTACTTTCCACCAACATTCACTTTCAGTTTGTGTATAGTTTGTTCGATTTGGTTGTACTCACTTGGAATAACGAACAACATGGTACTCACTTTAAATTCACTCTTTTGGGTTGCATTTTGAAATATCCTCAGACACTTTTGTCCCTTGAAACTTGAGAGTCAAACACAAATCTTTTTAGAACAACTAATGTGGTGCTGAAAACTGCAATACTATTTTTCTTAGTTGACTCTAAAAGATAAGCTCTAAAATACTGAGTGCTTACACCAAAAAGGTTCGGGATCTAAACAAAACTACTGCCGGCTATCTTTAAATTTTAGCTCGAACGGCTTTTTTTAACGTTTTAGAAACTTCCATATTGGAAGTTTAACGTAAGTTATTGACTCCCTCGAGGTTTTCATGTTAAATAGTTATAACTAAAACTGTTATGAGGATCATGGATGGAGTCCTTTCAAATCAGAATGAATCTGAGAAAGCACTACTTTGGCTTCTGTGATATGCACATATCTTCATCACGTACACTGATGTCCAGACGAGTAAAAGCTCAGCTTGTGTGGTACATGACGTGATCACGTAGTAGCCTGGACAGAAACCAGGACGGATTCCCTCACACCTAACATTAGTCAGCACCTTGTACCCGACCATTCATTGCAAATCAGAGTAGAGGACGACAAATCGTACGCTCGCAACGCACGGCTTGCGCTCAGCGGAGAGTGCCATTTAAAAGTGAAAGAAAGGCCGCGGAAAGTGAAGGAAAGTAATTCATTTCTAAGTGTCGTCGGATCATGGTCAGGATCGGTTCCACACGTCGGCGTGGCGATTTGCGACCAATCGCAGGAGCTGGGCCGAATCCATTTCTCACTACTTATTAAAACCGAATCATCACATCCGAGAGGATTAAGGGACGTGAGCAGTGAGCAGTGAGTACTTACACAGCGGATGTCGCTCGCTAACAAGCTGCGAGCTAATGTCAGTGATTGCGAGGACAAGTGATTTGTTCTTTGAACACTCTGATAATTACTGCATGATCAGATCAACTGATCGAAACCTATTTGTATTCCTTCTTCGCAGTAGCCTATAAATTGGTTTTGTTCACTAGCGTTGGGGACGAAAGACAAAAATTGATGATGCTTAATAAATTAGTTACAAGAGTGTGTTATCAATGTTTCATGGTCAAGGTTGTGGTTTCAAGGTGATATGTTGTGAGTTTCGAATTTGTAAAATAAACTAACAGATGGCCAAGCTGTTAAGATTGACGCACCTTTTAGTAAAGCCGTGACCTGTGCGTTGGTGCAACTAGGAAGATGGCTTGGCGACCATTAGCAGAGTGAAACTGCTGAGTGCTTAGTTGTTTACATTGACACTGCACCGGTGTAGCCGGTACCTTTCAGCTTGCAGCCTACTTGTCGCAAAGAAAGTGAGCAAGTTATGAGTCCGTCGCTGAGAAATGAGCACGGAATACTTTCCCTGCATCACGGAGATGACCAGGTTCTGATCACGGTGGTGACACGAGTAGGTTTACTGGTGTCTGTCACCTCTGGTGACAGCCTCCTGTTTTTCTGCTCGTTGTCTTTGGCTAATTGAAGATCTGATTCGGCGCACGATTTCACCTCCGTAAGAACCACCGAGTTGAAACCTGGTTGCCGACAATTTATTAGTTCGCAGTCAGTTCTTTTCTCTTGTTAGACTGAGTTGGGTTTATTTTCTGCTAATAAGTCCGTGTCCCACGTTGTAAGATAGCAAGCCAGTAAGCTCTAAGTAAGAGATATACTAATGCTTTTTAATGCTTAAGGGGAATACGTTTTAATACAGAACCAGTCTGTCAAACAAAATCTACGGTCAATCTTTTAAAAGACGTGTTTTACATTACTTTGGAATGTTCACATAGGCATTGATAAAATTTAAAACGCAGAATACAAATCTGAAAATAATTTTGTTTGCACATCCAGACAAATTATGTTTTTATGTAGACGTTTGTTGAGTTGAAATAAAATTTAACGGCGGTTAAGCTTTCGACAGTAAAGAAGAGAATATCGAAGCAGAAGGTCATTCAGATCATTGACCCACCGGACTTTCCCGTGGACAATAAATTCAGAAAGCAGAGGAAAAGACTCGTCAGCGGACGAGAATTCGTGAGTCACAGCGGCTCGTGGACTGCCCCAAAGCCAACAAACCAGTCTCGTGTACAGTCGTACAGTGGTGGAGTGGTGTCAGTGACTGTTGCTAATGACAGTGGCACTGACAGTGACGACGCACGGCGCAGTAATGAGACGTCACACTCACTGTAGGCCAAGGTCTCACTATCTCCAGTCACATCTCATCTTGTTACTGTCTTGTCTTGTATCACGTGCAAAAACCTCACCTGTGCAGTGTGCACACGGCTCATCGCACTGCGCACTGCGCTACATCCACACACCACTTTACCACGCTCTTCACACGCATCTATACCGGGACACTGTCTTAGTATACGAGGTGATCAACCACCGGCACTCTGCATTCGAGCAATGCACGCCATGATCATCTTAGAGTAATAGTCGTAAGGTCTCTGCGGAAAACGCAGAGTGTCTTGTGTTTACGGGGTAAAATGGGCCTTATTTATTAGCACCATTAATTTAACATTTTCGAGTCTTTCTGAGGAAGGTCATCTTGTGCTAGTGATATTTTAATCGTACGCACGTGACAAACTCGTCTGTATTGTATAAACTGAAAGTCTTTTGGAGCAGAGTTACGTGGCCATTTACGTAAAGAAAGCGTAATTAAATGAATTTGGTGTCGTTTTATCATTCTACTGTATGTTTAGTGCATGCAAGTCAGTACCCTTTAGCTTTTCTGTAGGTTGCAATTTAAATTTATTTTGAATTACTTCGGCAGTTAGTATTGTTGTTAATTAACATTTGTTGCTGATGGTTTCGTTTTGTGCGACAATTTCTGTATATCATCATAACTCAATTGAAATTCCTAATCCTGTGCGATGGCTTATCCGGTACATGTTGCCTTGTGTGATATTATTGTAATTGTGATATATAGAAGTGAAAGAACACATACCAAGATCAGGATGGATAGAGTCACGTTTTAACAAAAGCTGCACGCTATTGAATTATTCTTATAACGCACCAAACTGGTGACTTATGCGAGTTTCGCGAATTAATAAATCTTCTTTTTAAATCATTAGCACAATAATATGGGGAGTTATTGTTTGTAGGTAGCTTTCCCACAGTGCTTCACAGCATATAAAACAGACAACAGCAAAATCAAACATTCATGAGAAAAGAATAATTCTTAAACCTTCACATATTATCTTTTTTATGAAAATATGCTAGTCCACTGTAGCTATAGGTTTACAGAGTTGATAACGGTTCAGAGTCTCGAGTTATCAGGTATCAATCCTCATCATGTGGTTTCAGGCTTGTCACTGGTCAACACGACACAATCTGTACAAGCCCTACTTGCAGTAGATCAAGTTCTGCTGATTCCCACTTCTAGCATTCTCACGCTTGGCAATAAATATGGTACTAAGCTTCAAGAAAATGTTCAACAGCTTGCGTTAGCTGACGCATCTAACGCATCTACCACAACAAGGTGCTTTGGACTGCGTTCGTACACATTTGACGCAACCGTTAAACACGTTGAGTTATATGGACCGGGACACAGCTAATGCACTACCTATCCCTTGATAGTTTGATGAATCCAAATGTCATAGTTACTACTTAACTTTTATTTCATTGTACTGTATTTTGTTAAATTTCTTATTTTGAACCGCGTAATAATTTCGGAACGGTGAGTTAGGTCCTACTTTAATTTGCCATATTTGTACGTTAGGTTTCATACTTTGAAATATGTAAATATCATAGCCGAGTAAAGTTTTACGTCTTAGGGCCATTCTGTTTTGATAATTAATTTGTTAAATTATCAAACCGATTAAAATATGTTTATATTATAGTCTTATCTAGTATCCTATAATACGCAATCCAAACGTTATCTTAACCATTACATAAGTTTTCAATTTTTTCTAATTGCCAAGTATTTGTTTATTTGTAATAACAAGTATCTAGTCAGTGACTTGATAGCCTGGTGGAAGAGACCGGTGCACGCTGCAAAAGAATGCAACACACTCAACGCAACATATGCTGTGTTACGGTGCTTGACGCACTACCGCGCGGTAGTTCGTCGCGGTCGTCGTGGGTTTAATTCATACGCTTTGAAGCTACTTAAGACATTTTTAGCAACAAATAAACTATCGTTAACCAAACCAGCTCCCCATGGCAATTTTACAGTTTTAATGACATTACTTGTCAATAGATGTTGGTGTGATTTGTACCTACAACTTACAAGGCAATTTCCTAACCGTCTACTCTACAAGAAAACTACTTCCTACGTTTTGGGCAGTTTATAAACTCTACCCGTTTTCATGGGTCTAAGCGTTTCTTGGGATTTCTTTGGTTTAGGTTTTAGGCTAAGTGTAATCACAATAATTAGATTAATTTAATTGGGATCTTGAAAACGGGTGGAGTTTTCCAACTGCCCGAAACTTAGGCAATAGCTTTTCTCTTGAAGTGGCTGAAAATTGTCGAAAATTGTCTTGTAAATTAAGCATTGACACTAACTCTATTTTGACACCTATAGTTACACCTACATTTGCACCTTGTTAGGCTCATTACAACAGCTCCACATCTACAATACCAGCTGTATGTATGAATGCTACAGTATGGTGGCGACACCTGCTACACGACTGATGTAGCGCTGGTCGGCGTGATTTGCACACAGATCACCAGCCTGGTCAGTTCCACATCCTTCTGCTAGAACTGGTTCTGGTTCCTGATGTATTCAACTAAACACGCACACAAACCAGTTTCACACCAATATTCATCAAACGTGCAGAACCTTTATATACTTGTTGACATCTTGATTAGTTCCATTAGGTATTTTGGCTATGTTTTGGCATTACAGGAATCTTAAAACGGCATGAGCAGGTTTTGTCCTTTTGACTTGCGTAGCTGGTTACATTTTTAATTTCGTGAACGTACTTTGTGAGAGGTTGGCTGTTATTTTGCGTAAAATAAATGTAATTTTTAGCCTTTTTTAATAGTGGTAGTTCATCAATTTCAATTGTTCCACTTTTGTTCAATTTCATGATTCCACTAATTGTTTTGATACATTAGTCGAAATGTTCATCAAAGTAGTAAGACGAGTTCATTTAGAGGTCCATTTATTAAGAAAGGTAATTAAAATAGAAGGCCTTTATTCACTAAGCCTTCCTTTAAACTGTCTCTAAAACCATGAAAATCACATAGCTGGGTTTACATTGGACATTTTAATTTACACCGTAAATCCCCCATTTTGGTGGTTAACCACTGAAGCACTTCAAGAGGCACTATACAGTGCCAGAATGTGTCTTAGTGGACATTGTATTATGGTTTTCAGTTGCAAAATTAAACAGCTTTTTGGGGATAGAATTAAATTAAAAGTACCGGGTGTTTCTAAAAGAACTCCTTGATTTAAAGTTGCATTAGTATACAGTATAGTTAAAATAATAGTTATTAAACATATATATTATTAAAGAGAATCTTCTCAAGTTTTTTTTGATACCTAATAAAGTTCTATATGAGCACCATTTAATGCCCTGGCCAAGTCTAAACGATAATTAGTTTCTTCCCAGGTATTCAACAGCATATCAGGCGTAACGGATGCTACAGCTTCAACAATCCTCTCCCTCAGATGATCAATGTCACGGACCTTCTCAGAATACACAATGTTTTTTATATGTCCCCAAAAGAAAAATCTAGTGGAGTCAGATCTGGGCTCCTTGGTGGCCTAAGTGGTTTGCTCCTGTTATTCCTAACTTGATATCCTACACCGTTTTCCTAACAGGTGGATTGGTAGACGTGGGCCAATTGCATGGCCACCAAGGAGCCCAGATCTGACTCCACTAGATTTTTTCTTTTGGGGACATGTAAAAACATTGTGTATTCTGAGAAGATCCGTGACATTGATCATCTGAGGGAGAGGATTGTTGAAGCTGTAGCATCCGTTACGCCTGATATGCTGTTGAATACCTGGGAAGAAACTAATTATCGTTTAGACGTGGCCAGGGCAACAAATGGTGCTCATATAGAACTTTATTAGGTATCAAAAAAAACTTGAGAAGATTCTCTTTAATAATATATATGTTTAATAACTATTATTTTAACTATACTGTATACTAATAAAACTTTAAATCAATTAAGGAGTTCTTTTAGAAACACCCGGTATATTTGATTCGAATACAATTTAATAGTTTTGTTTGATCTAAATAGGCTATTTTTTAGCTGAGTACAGCTACTTTGGTGCATATTTATAAGTTTACAAATGCACCCTGTCGTTCTGAACTGAGCCAATATTTTAAGCAACTCAACTGTGTAAGTTAAAAATATCCCTTAGTCTTTTCATGCCAACAAATGTTGAAATGTTTTGTACGTAAAATTTGTTGTAAAGCTTTTCAATGTTTATTAAACGCACTAACGCAGCAATCTGATTTATTTGCAAGCTGAAGATGAACTATAATCGTTAGTTAGAACACAACCTGGCCTGTGTTGAGTTGAGACAGTGTATAATTGTGGCTCGAGGCGGCGCTACATGCTGCAGGTATGATGAACTAGGTTTAACACCTGCGCGCGGCCTTGGCAAGGACGTCCTCGACCTCGACCTCGCGCCTCACTCCTCGGCAGCGTCCGTTCCTCACATTTTATACCTTTTTAGGTATTTCTAAACACTATGAGAAATAAAACATGGAATGTGAAATGACTTCTAATTAATGTTACGCAGGTGCACCTTGAATACTTAAATAGTTTAAATAGTTAATCAAATCAAATCATCTTTATTATGCCATAAATACATATTTACAGTACATGAGCACTCGTCGTTTTAAAAAATAGTAAAAGCTAAACATTGTTAAACAAGTGTAACACCATTAAAAAAAATCTTTAAATTCCTCCACACAGTAAAAACCATTTACCATTAATATTTTTTAAATTCAGATCTGAACTTATGACAATTTTGAATTTGTTTTAAACAAGCTTGGAGACTGTTGTATAAACTTACTATTTGACTCGTCAAAGACCTTTCGAAAAAATACGTCTTATTATTGGGTATTGGTAAATTTGATCGGGTTCTTAGGTCATAGGAGTTAGACAGATTTTCGGGGAAAAGATTCTTACGGTTTTTCATAAGGAACGTCTACATAATAAATATAATAAATTCCGTTGTACGTTTTTCGTCCTAAAAATATGTGTATGAATTTGTGCGAAAAAGAAATGAATATTTAAAACGCCCTTAAAAAAACTGATAATTTCTAATAATTAGAAATCTTTTATAACAAAATCTTGATAAAGTTTGCTACAAACATTTACGTCACTGCCACCAACAATTGTACCAAATATCGACAAAATCCGATTGGGAATACCAACATTTATGCAAAAACCAGGTTTTAGACACCATTTTTGTTTGGTTGGTAGGATGTTATTGATATTTTCCAAGTTTCGTTGAAGTTTAGTACATGACAATGTAGCTTTTAGGTCATAGAACCTGGTTTTTGGTAAATTATTCCCTCCGTTAATGGAAATTAGATAGGGTTCACAATAGCACTTGTGGCTACGCGTCAACTATGTTTTATGATTATACTATCCAGAGATAACGTATGATTCTTTTAAGTAATGTTTTTAAATTTTGTTTAATTGATTACGTTATACCCATAAACATTTAAAATAGTTCACCGAGGTATAAATAAGTACTTTTAAGCTTACCCTGAAGGATTTGTTTTATTCTTGA
The DNA here is from genome assembly GCA_018831715.1 of Matsumurasca onukii. Taxonomy (NCBI): domain Eukaryota; kingdom Metazoa; phylum Arthropoda; class Insecta; order Hemiptera; family Cicadellidae; genus Matsumurasca; species Matsumurasca onukii. The sequence continues at coordinate 72,674,933 of CM032060.1, forward strand.
GATGCTCACATAACGAGTGCAGAGTGCTGGGCTCGAGTAGGCGGCGCCGTGTTGTATATTACATCTACATCTACTAACTCTGACAAGCTCATGCATACATGATCGCAACGTACTTACTCTAAGCGCAACAAATTCTATCTAATTTCTATACTCGGTGCTAGTTCATGAGGTGCGGTAAAACCTTGTACAGTAGAACATTTTGGAACCTTTTTATGAGTTCATCATAAGAAAATCGTTTTATTTTATATGGTGAACCCAAAGTACTGTTGTAAACATATTATAGTATCGATTAAATATGGAATGTTTTTTATCAATACAAAACATAGGCTACTGAAAATTTATAAACTAAGCAAAATAAATCCATGCCAGATCCAATCACCTAAATCTCTTCCTCGCCTCCCTCATGAACATGCTTGACGCTCTGATGATCCCCAATAACAGTCTTGCTCTAATATGAATCGTGAATTTTCTATTTTACGGTGAGCTTTATAGTTAATAGATTAATTATTATATTTTTGAACATATGTTTTGGACTGTATTTCTACTGTAACACACATTTCTATGTATAGGCCAATTCTTAAGTGGATTTACTTCTTCAGACTGGGGAAGGTTTGATATTAAACGGTCTTTTTAATGTAAATACGAGTATATTATTATCTTATGTAAAATATTATCTTCTTGAATATCAACCTTTTTGAACGGCCAACGAGTTCCGGACTCAAAGGTCGATGGATTTAATTAAAAGAGACCAAACATTAAAAGTGTTTAAAAGTCTTCTCAAAATAATTTTAATCGCTGAGAAATTTTACAGAATACGAGATCAGCAAGTTTATGGCACACATTAGGTAAACCAATCTTCTAACTAACGATAATCTCAGTGAGAAAAGATTCAATTAATAGTAGCTTACATGAATGAATAGACACCTATAAATATATGAATGAGATGTAGATGACATAGTATGAGTAGCCAATGTTAGTTTAATACTCGCATGTAAATGGTAGTAACGTTTGAACGCAATGTAAAATCTTCCTTTAATTTATACTGAAAATTAAGATACCTTTTGCCCAGGCACAATCATCCAACTGAATAACGTGTTCCTCCCCAAGTGTTATTGGGCATTTAGACCCTTACTCTTTAACCCCTGAAGCAGAACCTGTACCAAGCACACAAACAGTTACTCCTCGAAGCCCTAAGCTACCAAGCACTTTCTACTTTCCTGCAATTACAAGTGCAAGTGCAGCAACGGATATGTGGGAACTGCCCTCGCATGTCGTAGATTGATTAGTCGTTGATATTTAGCTGCAAGGCTTGTATCTGTGGTCACGCCATTCTCAGTTACTGTTAGCAGATAGATATCTCGCCACTCACTACTGTACTAGTACACATACCTCAGGGACGCGTCATCACGTGGTGTGGTGTCCTGCGACCATTGGCTTTACTGAACCACAACTCAAATGGAACTGTTGTTCACTCTGTTGTTCAGCATCGACGCTAGAAGCTTTTGAAGATTTGTTAAATAGAGATCATAGACTGCCATAACGTTAAAAGCAAACAAGTGGTGCCTCTGCTGGTATCAATCCAGAACTACGCGAAACATGACAGTTGGCTGACAACAAGTTTTAGTAACACTATAACGCTAGTTATGTGTAAATTAGGTCATGTTTTAGTTTTACTGTATGCATAAAATTGTTTGTTTTTATTTTCACTCTGATGATGCCTACCAACGTAAACATGCTTATTCAATACAAATTTTGAAATTATAAAATTTGTATTTTAACATCATATTATTTTAAACAAGCGTTTACCGAAGACAGTAAAGAACAAGTTTTAAGGCTTGATATAACAATACAACATCTTTTATAGAGGTGCTAAAGATAATCATCACTTACCTACAGTTAGAGACTAAGTGATCCAGTTAAACTTGAGATATCCTGGTGTTGCCATGGCATCAGTGTAAGTGACACTGCGACCACTTTAGTGATGCCAAGTAACTCGATTGATAACAGTTAAACTGACAGACATCTCAGTGCACATACAGACACAAGACACACTGACACAAGACATACAGACACAAGACACACTGACACAAGACACACTGACATAGGTCATACAGACGCAGCTGGTATGTGCCAGCACAGCTGAGACAACTGACCTGACATGACTCATAATGTGTTGTTGACTTGTTCACCTTTGACAATACATGGACCAGTTGTGTCAATTGTAAGAGAGGAAAGCGGGCCTCAACCATGATAACTATATACTGTAATATTGTCAAAAATGACTATCTTAATCAGTTGAACTAATGAAGGTTGCTAGGTAAAAACAAAACGAACTGGCTTAACTTTTTTACTTGGACTATGGTTTTCTGAATTGCAAGGACAAAAACCGACACATGCAAATATTATTATTACTAGACCCACAGACATGTGGGCCAGGTGAACTACGTTAACGCCATCTTTGTGTCCAAGAAATAGCTTTTCTGTAAGCCCAACCTTGCTTCATCCTTTTAGAATGAGCTAGTTTTCTTTCATAGGTCTAGGCTACTCTTTTCCTTTTAGTAACGTCCCTTTGACCAATTTCCCAGTCCAGCACTTTTTGTCTAATGTGTTTCCGTTATAAATATCACAGTTTGATTTGTATAAACATACAAATATGCCTTACTTCAGAATATTGACAAATACTTAAATGATTTATTTTGCTCTTAAACAAGTTTTGAACAAATCATCAATGTTCTGTACACCCCAAATATTAAATCTATTGTATTTTGCTCTCGCTACTATCAATTTTATTGCAATCTAAAAATCGATGTACAGTAGCTAATAAACATTGATAGGCTACTCTTTCTATTGAAAACTAACGATACCACCAAATCAAACAATGTAATCATTCCCAATAAGCCAGGAAGATTCTATTTAAGGGGGAATTCTGGAAACAACCGAAAACCACAACCAATAACCGAACTCGGAGCCAATTGAAGATCACGAGGTCTAATAACGGACTGACGTTACATAAATAACAAAGTGAAATCAAGCGTAGCGCCGCATCCATATCGTCATACCCGAGACGTGCGGGGCAAGAGTCAGCAAGGAGCCGCTGAGCACTTTTCAACCGTATGAGAACCATGAGAAATACCCTGAATGGTATCGTAATCCTTTCAAAACTATTGAATTCCTTTTATACCTTCATAACAACCCAAAAACTAATCTCGACATATCTTTTAACAGTATTCTAAACTGTGGCTCAAATACCTAGGGTAAAAAAGACTCGTATCAAAAATGGTTTAAACGTGCTATATTGTAAATCTCTTCTGCTCAGAATAACCAAAATATTGTAAACCACTATTTTTTCATTCCCAACTTGATTTGGATTGTTAAATAAAATACAATCTTTCTGCGCAAGCAGCAGCACTATCCGCTTTAGGCAGCAAAAAAAAAAAAAACAGCACCGTGGAAAAGCTAGTGGCAGCATTAGCACAGCATCACCGGCATCACAAGTGGCAACACCAGTGCCGACGCTTGGGCAGCACTAGTGGCAGAACTAGCGGAAGCACTAGCAGTCGCAGCAGCAATAGTAGCAGCACTAGGAGAAGCAATAGCAGCAGCACTAGTAGTAGCAGCAGCATAGCAGCAGCAGTAGCAGCAGCAGCAGCAGCAAGCAGCGGCAGCACAGCAGCGGCAGCAGCGGTAGCGGCAGCACAGCGCGCAGCAATAGCAGCAGCAGCGGCAGCAGCAGCAGCAGGAGCAATAGCAGCAGCACTAGCGGCAGCAATAGCAGCAGCACTAGCGGCAGCAAATAGCAGCAGCGTAGCGGCAGCACTAGTGGCAGAACTAGCAGCAGCACTAGGAGCCACTGTGCAATTAACGGCGTTGAAACGGAAAGCGTGATTAGTGTGCACAGCGCGTCCTTGAGCCAAGGCCGGTGAGTGCACCAGCACTTCTCATTGATCAGTGTGTACCGAGGTGCTTGACCCACGTGTTTATGTGCTTAAGCAAACGCTAGCTTACCACATCAACTATTGTGCACCTTGCAATCGTTACTGAGCATTCAGAGTTTCATAGTTTTAATAATTATAAGTTTTGACATCAACGCTAGATTTTGCCATATGTTGCTTTTTTCTATACTTAACGCGTCTTGCAAACTTATTGAAAAGTTATTTTTTGATTAGAAGTCGTTGAAAATATGTAGGCTATCTAAAACCATGTGTTGTAAATATGTTTTATAAACTTGTGGTTTTAAAACCCAATTTTTCCGTTTCAACAACATTACTGTAGCTCTCAAGGATAAAAAGTACGTGTTAAGATAGAAACATATAACATAACGGTATTGTTATACCTAACAAGAGGGGCGTTGCCACAGACACCCTACGACAAATTATTTATCTCTTGTCTTAACTTCCGTACTTAAATTACAACTACTATTTATTATACAGTACTAGATATTCTGTATTCAAAAATTGATTCCTCCATCGCAGTTCTGATGTCAAAATCTAACCTGTAGATCCACTGTGGATTCTGTCAAAGTTTCATCACAGTGTGAACAACAGTTGTCTTGTTTACACGTTTTCCTATTTTTGTACACCTAACTAAACCAGTTCACACGCATGCAATAGATCTGTAAAGAACTGTAACTTGTTTTATGATTCTCTTTGTAACAGCTGTTTTTGGTACATTCTCATTTTGTATTGTTGACTTTAAAAATATGCAATGTTTTGTAGTGTTGATGTGATTTTGTCCTAAATGAAAGTAAACATAGGGTTTTCTTAATTCTGTAGTTTTTATTTCCGTGTTAATTAGAGAACAGTTCAAACTTAGGTGGGTTTACTCCACATTTTCTTCAAACTTAGGTGGGTTTACTCCACAATATCTAAGTTTTCAATAATTGCTAAAAGCTTATTTTTGTTTAGGCTACGTATTATTAATTAACATTGTATTTTAACTACACTTTAATTTTATACTCAACTGTTCGTATTTAACAAATTTTTAAACAATAGTATTGACCAGTCTTTGTAGGTATTTATCAAATGGTTGTGTTTAATAGTCGCAGAATTTGTAGCCCGCTTAGTTCTTACACATTGAAGTGTTATATTCTGAATAGGCACACGTAATTCTAGACTTAAATCGGGTACTTTAAGTACATACACTATCGATCAACTGTTTAGTAAGACGTATAAGTGGAAATTGAACTTTATATAAAAATGTCTTCTTGGCAAACACTTCCTTTATAATAATAAGATAATTTAAATGTATGAATACCCACTATATTTCGACAAGAATAACACTTTGGGTCTCTTCAGATGGAAACAAAATGTTAATTTAAGACATGAACAAAACTATAATATATTGTATAATTCAATTAAAATATAAAACAGATAATCTGCCATAGCATCAACTATGAGAATACAGTACTACTTATTCGAAATACTAACTTAAGCCTTCTAATCGGCAACTAATGGAAACTCCCTGAAGCTCGTGTACAGTGAGAGTGAGTGAGGATTAGATTCGCAGAGGTGGGTAATAATGTAGAAAACAAACAGCAATTAGAGAAATGACAGGCTGTAGTGTAAAGTAGTGAGATATGCTGTAGGTAATGTGCCTTTCATAGCAGAGACAGGCTTTCTACCTCAGCTACTAACACAACACGCATGTGAACTTGTAATCATGGCTCTTCGTATACAATCATTGAAACTCACTACAACGAGCATCTGTACATCACTTCACTGCTGCTTAGGATTAGGTTCTGATTGTGGTTTATTGGTTGGGAAACTGTATTGGAGAATATGTTAGGCACGCGGCATTATCTAGCAGTTTGTTGTATCAGGTCTTGTATCGAATCAGTGGGATAGTTTGTTTTTGCCGTTAGTAAACTACAACCAGTAATTGGCACTGACAATTTATGACAACATTACGCTTTTGGCCTGAAAGGGGTTCTTTTTATTAATGTCCATGATATAGCTGGTTCCGTTGTGTTTTCTTCTATGTCCTTGTCGAACCTTTTTTGTACAATGAATTCTTTGAAGCATTGGTCGTAAACCTTCAATATCGTAAGAATTTATAAATATCCCATGTAACGTACAACATGTGTGATTCTTCAATGTTAATTTTAGCTAAAACGCTATTAAGGTCAAAACACTTAAAAGACGAAGGGATTAGATTAATTTCAACATGTTTCTGAAGTTGTTGCTCCTTCTAGAAACAAGCTATTACAAACAGTTCATGAAAGAGAAAGCAGTTAAACGCTCAAAGAGTGTTGTTTACATAGGGAAAATACCAACAATTATTTCAAACAAGCGTTGCATTTATAGACAGTTAAAATTAGATCACGCACTCAATGGAAACAGAAAGCTCCGGGGCGCATCCAGACAGGTTCGTAGCAACTACACTATGATTAGACATGTGTTTGGCAGACTACTTCTAAATTGAGATAAATCGTGGTTTGATGACCATAAATAGAGCTGGAAAGTGAAATTTACATACCGGCGAGGTTTTGAACATTAGGAGAAGATTGGAGGGAATAGAAGGGAGTTAAACGTTGATTGCGGAGGTGGAGTTAGATGCAAATTGATGACGGGCTGCAAGTTATCCCGTGACTGCTAATCTTCTACAGAAGTAATCAGCTTATGCCTACCAGGCCACCTACAAGGCCTCTTATACTGGGCGCTTGCTCAAATCAGCTCTTTTTCGCAAGGCCGTCCTCGAGGTGGTCAGCAGGTCAAACCCTACTTCTTCAAAATGTTAGAGCAGACTTTGAAAATGGGTTGGTTTTCGGACGTTTCAGTGTATTTAAAAATGACATTTTCTTCACAAATAGTTAAGTATACATACCGATATCTATCTACAGTAGAGTGGGGTGATTTCCGGGAACGGTCTGGGTCTCTTTGTAACTGCTCTGGAACCATCATGTGAATACTTGAGGTGCAAGTCACCAGATTTAAGTTTTGGCAATAAAGCAAAACATTTGTAAAATGTTCAAATCCGTTCAGAATAACAAATATTTACACATTGTATTTGTGAATTCCCTTTGACCTGCGATATAGCTAATACATTTTTCAGGTTTTAGAATTGCTAATAGTTTCAACAGGTTAGTAACCTATTTAAACTATTAGACTAAAGACTGCGCTAGATGCTGAATTAGAAGTCATGCCGTTAAAGTAAGCTTACAAAGTATTTGACCTTTAATATTAGTTCTGCGTACAAAAAGATCCAAGTACCTACTGGCGTTCCGTCATCAAGCATCAAGTTTCCTTTCATCCATTCGTTCAAGTCTAATCAAGTTTGTGGAGCAGAAGACTGGCAGCGTCTGAACCTTCCGTGTCATTTAACTCTTTGTAAATAGCTTCAAAATTGTAGCTCCAAATTTCAGACTTGTTTTACTCTTCCGAACCCTTTTCAAAAAAGGGAGAAAATGGTCTGTAGCACTTGATTGTGTTCAATCTGTGTGCTTCTGTCTTTGGAGTACGAGTACATGCTGCAACTGGTACGTGCTTGAAGTAAACCAGTTCGCGTCACACTAGAAAACTAATACAAACTGGTAATTATCTTTACAATATTCACATAATTTTCTTCAAAATTCAATATAAGAAAGTTTTGTTTTGTTTAACGAGGTGAAATTTGGACTATAAAGTCTTCTCTAACACTCAACTTCGAATAATGTACTCGTAATATACATTGTATGGTAAGAGTTGTTTTGTCATAAACCTGTTGTAACATGAATACACAACCATTGTTGAGGCTTCTTCTTCAGTTTTAGAAGAAAAGGTTTTCAAATGAACAAACAATAATTAACAATAATTTTCACAATATTAGATAAATTAGATATCACATTGATTCTAGCAACAATATAATACTAAATTAACCAACAACAATACAATTAAACGATTAGTAACACTCTTAATAATGGAAAATTTGAAGATGAAAACAGTGACACACATTGTTGGTTTTAGAAGAGAAGGTTTTCAAATGTTTGATGCTAGTTAGTTCTTTGTCAGTTAACCAACATTAACAAAAAACTAACAAACTACATACGTATGTGCTATGCATAAAGACAAAACACACATTAAGCTACAGACAAAAACAGTGAAATTGAAAATACTCAAAAATAAATCAATATATTTATTCTTTGATATTCAAGATGTGAAGAACATACACAATGGAAGCAAAAATTAAACGAAAATAAAACTAATTTATGTCAATGTCTTCTTCCAGGAATTCATGAGTGCTAAAGAAGGCTTTGCTGAAATGATAAATTTTATTTTCATACGAATAGTTTATAATATTTCTTGCCTTAAGATTTGTGGAAGTTTGTTATGTAACTTTGAGGGTAAATAATTAATATTATTCATATACCAAATTGAATTATGAATTCAAATTTAATATTTGGTTTAAATCTTACTTTGTAAAATTTATATATCTTGGTCTCGTAAAATATAAATGAGTGGTATAAGAGTATCATTCATTATAATATTCGTATAGACAAGTAACCGCTTAGATATTCGAAGCTTTATCTTCTATTGATATTTAATTTACATCTTCAACCATGTTTTTGATTGATGGATGAATTCTTTACAAGATGATAGTACAAAGCAGTACATTTTATTATACGTACAACTTCCACAGCCATGAAAACCAGCTGCTTTCAAACTCCCTAGGAAGTCGTCTCAGCTTTCATCCCGGATTCCTGTCCAGTAGATTATACACTTACTTTAATTGCAATTCTGCAAGCTCGTACATAAAGTGAGTAGATTAATCCTCATTTCCGGACACGATGCTTATATTTAACTCACCAATGGCGTGGTTTATCTGTCCAGCAACCGGAGCCGCAGATCCAGGCCGCACAGCCCGCCTCAGACGCATTGCATTCAATTAGTTACGTTATATTCTGCATCTGCAGCACAGTGCACAGCGTGACTGGCACGCGCGATGTAGCGTGGCTTTATGGCGAGCATTGGCTATGCGTGCGCACTCAACACTGTAGGCTCGTGGTTGTTGTGTGGGCTTGCGCAGTGTTGTTGCATGTCACGTTGTCTGATTGGTTTGAAATCATAAAACTTATATTGGTGAAGAAGTGAAATTTGGGTTAAGTAAAGACCCTGTCACACATTGTGACTTAGTAGCTGCTACTAGCCATGCGTGTGAAGTTTCCGGCATGTCAACATTGAATCAGCTGATATTTCTAATGGTAAGCAATGTCGGCCGAAAACTTCACACACATAGCAGTCGCAATGTATGACAGGGCCTTAAAGTAAACACTACGGAAACTAAAGCAACACAGGCTAAACGTAACTATGACCTCCAATGGTAAAACATGTAAAATTGTTAATTTGTATGAACATTATCGTGACTTACTAACTATAAAACGTGTATATTTAAAATTAATCCGGCGTTTTAAATTACTTTCTTACTTAAAGTATTTTAAAAGTATAATTTCTTTGTAATGATGAGCTTCGAACCTAAAGCAAAACCACAGTGTGATGATTTTGTTCATTAGCTGTGCAAACTCAGAAAAAATATGACAAAACACTGTGTTTCAGATAATATTTCCAGGTTTCGAGTTAAAAAGTTACCCCCCAGTGAAACTCTCCATAAGTTATTACAGACTTGATACAAATGAAATAATAAATTTCAATTCTAGTGTGTTTATAAAAACCTTTAAAACTTAAACACTGCCTCGTTAAAGTACTACCTGACATATGAAAATCGTGGCCTTATATGATATAGTGAAAGAAAGTTTTGATCGGAAAGTGTTTAATTAGGATGTTTCTTTAGGACGTCTTTATTAAGACGCTTGTCTTGTGTTGTTGGCTGCCTAGAAAACAAAATCTCTTTTGAGTTGTTTCGTCCCAAACCTTTTGCTATGATCTTTTATTTGAGTTGCACTTGATGCTCCAACAAAGTCCTTTAAACCCCATAAATAACCAAATATACATACAAACTTTAAACAAATAATTATGTTTAAAATAGTATAACTATTCTTAAAATCACTAAAGATGGATAAATAACCGTACAGAACTATGCTTAGTAACTACATAAAAGGTTTTAATCGGACTTTTTTTTTAATTCAAAACTTCGTTGGTTTTGCACGTTATAGCCTACAACGAAAACCTAATAAAAATGGAAAAAACCATTTTCAAAAACCCCTACAACATTTTGAGCCACTCATTCAGAAAGAACTGACCAGAAACCTGTATTCCTAATCACAAATGATAGAGACAGTGTTAAAGTTATAAAGGTGTTTATGAACATTGATTGCTAAGCTAAGCCAAGGCCGCAAGTCAGTGATGTGCATCACATCACAGGCAAGAGCAAGAGCAAGAGCGGACGTGCCAAGTTGATCTGTGACCGTTACCGTCTGGCGGTGAGAAGACGCAGTCAAGATCAAGGTGTCTGAGTCTCTGCTCTGCTCTGTCTAATTGATAATGACGACAACCACGCAGTTTAGAGGACGCCTTTGTCTTGTCTTCGAGCCACAACCTTCAACTCACTCAGTCGGAATAAAGAAACTTGTGTATCTCTCATCTCTCCAATTGTTCCATCAAGGATTCTGATGAATGGCAGTTTCTTTGAATCTCGCATTGATTAACTTTATTAATTTTTGCGCGTTGATTATTCTGGGGGTTTTAACATTGATGTGTGATATGGGATAGATGTGATGATTGATGGGGATCTTGAAGGTGTTGCCTCGCTACAAGCAAGAACAAAGACGCGCCTTGTTCAGAGACTAAAGGAGATCCAATTCCACGATGGGACATTCATACAATGAAATAATCAACTATAAGAGATCAGTAGATAACATTCATCCACAAAAAAGGTTATATGATAACTTAAGTCACTTTGACCTCTTTTTGATAGATTCTATATCTTTCTAAACTCACCGGAGTTCTTCGACGATGTCATAAGTCTATCAGGAACGCTAATACTATCGATTTCGTCGAGAACCTATGATATGAATACTTTTTATTTGAAACAATGTAACGACGACCTACGAACCAATTGTGAACGTGCCGGAGCGTAAATTTAAGTCCATCTATTTGGTCTGCAGAAGTGAACAAAGTAATGGCGAACTGTTCTAACGACGGGTTTAAACTTTATTATGGAGCCAAGTATTTCTCTACAACAGGATACATAATTTATTAGCCAGTTCACGAGAAGTACAATGGAGTCACAACTTATATGTGTGGAACTTGACACCTCATGTTATGGTGACTAGAATATCGATGTTCCCAGCAGTGTGTGGGCCGTGTTTGACCTTACTTGACCTTGGACAGCATTATCACAACTGCCCCTCTATTATCTGTAATGTATGCACGGCAGCACCTCTTTACCGACTCACGTTTTGGCGAAAGTTTGCCGATTTCGGCGTTGTCTCCAGAATCTCTCTTTTGCAAGGTGTTATTAAAAATCCGCTGTAGGGATAATTAGGACCACGGTTTTGGGTTTCGGTTCCCTTTTTGGCACAACCAAGCAACAGAATATATGGTTTCAGCTTGCATCTTCGCACTTTCATTACCACTTGTATTTTTTGCGAAGAACTTTCTCCCCTTGTGCGGGTTTTAAGAATTCATGAGGTTGTTCCTTTGGTGGAGGTTGCCCTTTTCCTGGAGACATAATTATTATTCCAAAGGTTAAACAGAAATAATTTATCTAAATAATACGTTTATCTACTTATTGATTGAACAACTTTTAGTAAATGATTTGAGTATTTTTAAACTTTTGAATTTGTATAGTTTGTCGGATGGTTTACGTTGAATTTGTACGAGATACAACTTCTTGCTTATAAAATATCAAGCAACTTATGTCAAGGTGCTTCCTATTTTAGATTTCCTGCATACTATAATAAAATCAGCCTAAAGATGTCCTTGAAGTATATATACTGTGCAATGAGAGTACGAGTATTTAAATCAAACCTTTTTGCACAGATCAATAAACTTAATACTTTATATTTTTACGAGCGTTCTTTTATGTGTTTATATTCGTAGCATGAAGATTAAATAAATTTGATACAGATATTCAGTTTCCAATCACTCGGTAACACGTCAACATTTATCTGACAGAAAGGTTCTAAAATCAGGATTCAACCATACAGTTGTCAACGTATTGAATGAAACATGTGACTATTGAACGTTGACGGTGGGCATGTGCTGGCAGTTGCTACATTCAGATCAGCTGACAAGATACTACTCTCTGCACTCACTACTCGATATGATCTGCGTGTCTACTGCAGTGCAGTTCCCACACATGTCGCTAGGTGGCGTGATGCTCTCGCTATCTGCACACTTCACCTCGCCTTCACTCCCAGCTGATTTCGCCAGGCAAAGATTGTTGTTTAGTTTAGATAAAAGGCCACACTCTAATTTGTAGAACCGTTGATCAAACAGATGAGAAGAGCTGTTTTGGTTGTAAAATTATGTAAGATATGTTTTCTTAGATGGCTTTCCCGATTTTTGAACTATACACGTTTGTTGTGCATTCACAATAAATCCTGTGTGATGCAATTTATATTGTCTTAAATGAAATAAATTAAAGTACTAAATTGGAGTTTCAGTAAACTAACACTGATCAACAACTGTCGATAACGATCATAATATAAACATGATCACGATTGAATGTCGAACGTTTTATTATGAATTTTATTTACAGTTATATTGGATTACTTTTAGTTTTTTTATTGTTTTCCAAAATAGATGCCGTCATAAACTAACAAATGTGACCATTTGTTTTCCTTTTATTTAAATAGAATAAGTTATGTTTAGAAGGCTCATTCGGGGAGTTACTTTCAACCCTTTAGTATGTAAGTTTAAGAACATCCCGAACAGGTTCCTATGGATAGATTGTTCCAAAATTAAATAAGTAATTAAGATCTGGGTAGTTTTGTACTTATTATTGTAGGCCTATAACGTAACACGGTTTTGTAATGTATTGAATCAATAAAGATTTCTGATAAAAAATAGTTCTGAAAAATACAAATGTTTTGAAACAAACTTTGGTGTGCACCAGAAATATGTCAGTGAAACACAATTCTAATGGCGGTGTTTTTTCTTTTTCAGGTGAGTATTACAACGGGGTATTTAATGCTGAATATCTCCTTGAAGAGAACATCAATTTCAAACTTCAGTCAAACTCCGAACCACTTGGAAAGTGATTCCTGTCATCAAGAGTTTACGCTGTGTTTTCCTTGGTAATATTACTTCTTAAATTTTGACTTAATTCAAATTAGTGTCATGTTTGAACTAACCAACTATAACCAAAGACAATACATGTATTGAACGCAACTCTTGGCGTGGTGGCTGAGTCAGTAGTGCACGAGACTACGGACTCGCAGTTCACAGGTTCGACCTCCGTCTCAGTCAACGATCGGTAGCTAACTCGTCGCCGAGCCTACACAGATCCATAATGTCTGCAATGTAGTACAGAACAGCTGTCGCATTACAACAGCATTTGAATTTAATACTGCTTTGTCTGCCTGCTTTGTCTAATGAGTGGACGATTGAAACATGTGTGCTAGACAAGTGAGGAAGGAGGCAGAGAGCGGACAGATCTCATCTCTGTAATGGTTATGATGTGTGAACGAGAACGTGCCTTCCGCGGCGGCTCGACTAATCTCTAGCCAACATTAAACATTCGGCCTCGCCCGGGAATAAGATATAACCACAGACTGCAGGCTGCAGAGTGCAGGCTAACTTAACTAACACCTCCTGCTCCGGCTCTCGTTATATTTGTGCAAATAAAACAAGATCTCATCCGTGATATGGATAATGCGTTCAATGAACTGAACTGCACCGCAGTGTTGGTTGTTCTGTAAGTGCATGGCGAGAGGAAAATGGAGGGAAGAAGGTTTTGTTGGGAGAAAATAAAACCAATAATGTACGTAAAAGTTGAGGAAAAAGTCGAGATCTTAGTTTTTTGCGCTTCAAAAAATGAAAATCTTCTGTTTTTTAACCGTGAAAGATTGTTATCTGTCGTTTGTATCTGCACATCATTGGGTTTAAACCAAATCTAAACAATATGCATTATGAACTTGCACATTGCAATGATGTATATGAATACTACAAACTGTGCTTGATATTTTTGTGAAGAATCTAATAAACTATTAAAATGTATCATCTAAACTCTTGGTTTGTTGTTTGGTCTGATGATGCGAGGCATTGCCTGCTAAAAATCTAACCAAATAAAACCAATGTTATCGAAGGGTTTGTTTCTACTCTAAACTATTCCAAAAATAAGTTTGAAAGGTCAGAAAAAGTCAGCTTTACGTAATGAAATAAAAAGCACAGCATTCTGATCATTTAAAGTTCATCGTGTAGTCGATTGTAAAACCACGGTTAGTGTTTCTTCTTTTCTGAAGTTAGTGTTTCTTCAGGTAGAAGATATAAACACAGTTTCAATTCAAACGTCAATAACTTAAAAATAGAAGGTAATCAATATCAGAAATGTATAAATTCAAACTCAAACTCTTTATAAATTTTGCCCGTAGGGCTATATCATGAAAAATATTGTTACATAAGTACAATTTGATTGATTTTCATTAGTCTTTGGGTTGGTGGCACTCATGTTTTTAAATACTAAATCACTTTTTTCATTGAAAATATTACACTACATGCACGACACAAGGTTTTTCTTTTATATATCAATAAATATCTTATATAATTAATATCAATAAAGTTAACGTTGGAAATAAATAAAATAAATAATAAATTTAGTTCAACTTTTAAATAGACTGCTAATTATCACACTCTTATCTATTACTGTGAGGCTCTATTTAGCGTTTATACAAATTAAGATCTACTGTTATCTAATAGTAACGAACAGCTAACAAATCCTTATAAATATACAATAATAGTTAACATACTATAAAGGTTCTTCAATACAAGTTAGTATAATAAGAAGCCCTTCTTCTGTGCTTTAAATTCAATGCCTTCATCTTCAGGTCAGTACAAAAAGTAGTTTTATGTAAATATGTTTAAGACTTCACAATAATAAACATATGTTTAAATCAATTATACTTGATTGTGCAGGATTCAAAATGATCTTAACTTGTAAACCAAATATAACGAACAAAACTCGTTGTATCTGATAACATCCACCTTGCACAAGTCTGAACAGAGCAAAGTGGCAATTAAAATGAAGAAAAACGTAAAACGATAAACTAAGCTTCCTGTTAGTACCAAGCTATAAGTGTTGATACGCAGAAAATCCCTTCAAGTGTAATCAATAAAAGCTGAGCATCGCGAATCTAATGAACCAGTATAATTACTGCGCGCGCATAATCCCATCAACTAGTGAATAAGTAATGGTGTCCAGCGACATGTTGCGGCAACGATGAGAAGTAATTGGACGCCCGCAGCCGGCTCGTGCAAAAACACATACAGTAGAATTCGATCCGGCAGATTATATTCGTGTCAATAAGTTCAAAAGCGATACAATTTTCCAGTTAGGTTACGTTTCAAAACAGGTGTAGAATGGCGATTGGTCTGTAATCATGTGTAATACAATACGCCTTTGTTGCGACGTCACCGACTGCATGCCGGCTGCCGTTCACGCAAGTATTCGATTAGTCCCTGTTTAAAATTAGAGCCACATCAACAAGAGCCCTTACCGTCGATTAGAGCCGGAATTGCGCTTGAAATCGATAGCTCTTTGTGCAGAGATTGAATTTTAATTACTTTACATCATGCAAGAGTGATCCATTCGCTTCTATTTAATGGAGCGCGTGACATTGTAAAGCAAAAAACAAAAACGAGCTCGTTGAGTTTGATGCACGTTAATTCAAATAAACTACATACAATCATTCTAGTGTTTGTGAATACAAGTTTTTTGCGTTTAATTTTACATATTTAAAATAAACTCTATAAAGAAGTCTAACCCTGTGTGAGTTTTAGGATTCACATACGGGATTAGCGAGGAAGAGCTATTCCCATTTTCTGTAAAATTTATAATAATAGGCACTATCATAAACAAAGCTTAAATTTATAGTGTTGTCAAATTTATGCTATTTAGTTATGGTTTTCTATGACATTCTAAAGATATGCTTACTAATTTTGAGGTGGGAGACGATTGTAGAAATTGGTTTAATGAACCATCCTTCTTACTTTTGGAGGTAAATTCTACAAATCAACACTTTCCTTTTCATAATTTATACATCGAATTGTATTAATTGAAAGAAACCAATTGGCTTTGTAAAGGTTAAAACATGCAGTTTTGAGATAATACAAAACACCTGGGGATGAATAGCAGGAGATTGTATATCCATATCACTTCAGCAGCATATATCAGTTCACTAGTGTAACAACTAACGCACCTTGCCGGCGACCTTGAGACCCAGATCTGTGTGCAGCAGAGCGCTACTTGTGGTCAGGCAAGGCACCCGCACTTTCCCCCGCCCGCACTCTTCTTCACCTACCAATTCTTCTGTTCCTCTTCCTGCTCGATTCAACTTTTTAATTCAATCAGTCATTCAATTGACGGCGAGTATCCCGTTGCTAGTTGGCTGAACTCGCTAATAGATTCGTTGCTACAAAAAAGAAACTGTGCTTTTAGGTTAATTTTCTGAGAAAGAGGTGACTTACGTCTACTTCGGATCTGTGTAACTGAGAGGCTGTTTACTAGGTGACGAACAAAGGACGTGACAGTAGATTATACAGGGTGTTTCAGAACTCTCTTCTTATATTTTAAGGGTCCGCCTCCGTGGGCACCGCAGAAAAAGGCAGAATTTGTCCTAAGGAACACATGACACTGCACAGTGCGCACGTAACAACGGGCTAAACTTTAAACTGTTGCGGCCTACCTTCAAACCCTCCGCTTGCAAAGGTTTCGTAGAAAGTAGTTAGCGCTCTTATATGAAGATAAATTCGGATATGTTAGTTTTATGGCAAGATAAAGAGTTTATTTGTGTTTGCCTGTGATAAGATTTTTGATAAACCTATTTTTAATACCTTAAATAAGGTGTTAAAACACTATTTATTTGCTACTTTTAACCGTTGATAGCGTAAAGATAAAACGAAAGTTTAAAAAATAAACTACAGGCAAACCCAGATAATTTTGTTTGTCATTTCAGGTTTTTCATTGAAGAGTTGTTTCGTCAAAATAGCATTGATACTAAAGTATCCTTTTATTTCCCTCTCTAACCTCTGCAACGCCGGTCTCCCGGGCAGCTGAGGCGGGCTTGAGCGAATACTAGTAAAAATATTATTATGAAACTGTCCAAAAGTTCTTGTTAACTAAGACAGGCGTCATTTGTGTGTAATGTGTATTTCATATTGGAAAAAGGATTATACCTATCAATATAACATTGTGCATGTGTTTTTGTATTACCAAGGTCAAAGTTGGTAAAATATTAGCAATAGTCTACTATCAAAGCATAAATAAACAAAATGGGGGCCTTTTAAATACTTTGAATGGTAATAGCTCTTGCATGTTACAAAATTTTTGCAAGGAAAACATATTTCAGTAAACTTAACAAAACATTAAATTATAACAGGTCTGTTAAAGTCCATTTTAAATAACGGAGAAACGTGAGAAAACTTGACTCGTGAGTATGATATCCAACATCCAAATATTTTTTAAAATTATTATGAATTGTTATTAAAACCTCTTTGTGCATTTTTATTGCTTCTTCTTTTTTTACCGACTTCAGAGAAACAAGGAGGCTATACAAGTTGACGTGCCGCGATTTTCTCCGTATCATTTCGTCAAGAACGCAATTAGAAACACCGTAATTTGGTGTATAACACAATAAATTTTGCGCACATTGTACAGTTTAAGTATATAATTTTATGCAGTTATACGTAAATAGTAAAAACGAACAATTTGCTGAACATAATTATGTCAGGAACAATACAAATAAATTTTGTAAGCATACTACTAAAATGACAACAGCTGACGATGCAAATAAACAATGTACACGTTTTGCTAGAACAGTTTAGTGAGTGAGATGCCAGTGTGGGGCAAGAGATACACTGGTGAGGGCCGGGAAGTAGAGCTATGTTGGCACTGGTGACACTGGTGTGGGGAGTGCAGTTGTTGTGGCAAGGGGTGCAGGGGGGTCCACAACACGCAGACAAGAAACCCACCCCTCCGAGGCCTGCTGGAGTGAACAGTGCCACATGATTGTTAGGAAGTGTGAACAAGAAAAAACAGTGGACAAAAGAACAAGAAAAGGTTTGTTTCAATCGTTTAATTCAATTATCCTGGCTGTGTACGATTTTGTTTGAATTCAAGCTCCTAAACTTTAACATAGTTTTGACGTTGTATAACACATTTAAAGTTACTAGTAACAATTCACTGAAACATTAAAAATGCCATGGGTATTGCATATTTCTTTTACTGTTTATTGTTTTGTATTAATACGTACGTTTCAGCCGAGAGACTGCGGTATATCAAAACATGCAGGCCTATTTATGGAGGGATTTTCAAGGAAGTTTGAGTGGGTGCGTCTATGTAAATCGAATAGTCAGCTTGTTGTATTTGTACCGTCTTATCACATGCGTAACACTATATATGTAGCATCCGGGTTTAAAAATACCCTTATAACTTCCGTAACTATTATCCTTGTTTTTGATATCTTTAACAGCAAAATATAATTTAAGTTCCGTTTATTATGTTTTGACAGTATGGATAAGTGAGAGCCTGTCTCATTTGAGACAGGTTGGTGTATGCTTTATATATTCAGTAATGAGAGTCATGTTGTGCTTGCGTATGTCAACCAACGAACACAGGAGAACATAATGTGAACTGTCCACTGCCCGCGTAACTCATGTCAGTGCACAGCCAATACTCGGAAGCGATCACTGAGGAATTCTCGTTTCACAGCCAACCAGTATTTTTTGGCGGAATGAATGGTAGTGTAACAGCGGCCATTTTCAGAACCAAGCCACTACTTCCATGAACGTGGATTGTGAAATTAAGCCACTGGCAATATTATTATAGTACTCGTATTTGACTAAGAATTTGATGTTACTTAAACTTAATATAGATTACTTTAAACGCTGTAACTTTGAGGGATTAGCCAGCGGCTTAATTCATCAGTTTTAATAAAACTTGAATGAACTTCACGAAATTCAAAATGGTAGTGCGCCTGAAGATCACTAAATAAATAAATACATTTTTTATTGCAAAACATCTTACAATGTATGTCAATCGTCAGAAAAGTGGAGTTCACTCTCACATCTAAGTCCCATTTATAAATACAATTTTTCCAATCTCTCCCTCTCATTTATTCGAATTATCCCACTCTAGTCCCTAGTCGGTCAGCCAATTACCAGGTATCCCAGCTAAACGCCATAAACTCGTCTATGTTATAAAAAGCTTGAGTGGACAACACATTTTTTAGACGAGTCTTGGGCACTTGTGCGTTTTTAAACGAATTTGGTAATATGTTAATGAGATGAACACCTGCCTGAGAAGGTAAGCGCTCATGAACTATACCGTCCTGTGTCTCCCAGTTCGGTCCAGTTGTCCCTGCCTCTGGTTTCATAAGAGTGTGTGTCGCAACCTCTTATGGTATTACATTTTGTTTTGAAAAAATACATGTCTCTAGAATGTAGAGGCAAGGGAGTGTCAACAGCTTGAGGTCTTTGAATGCTTGCCTGCACGACTCTCCAGCGCAATTTTGCGATGGTTCGAACTGCTTGATTTTGAAGGATGAAAATTCTTGAACCGCTTGTGTTTGCGCAACCTCCCCACAAAGTCAATCCGTAAGATAGATGTGGGTAGATTACTCCATAATACGCTGTCATCAGTACCTGAGTCGGGCAGTATTCGGACAGTTTCCTCAAAACGTGAATTCCTGAGGCTAGTTTTGAGCAAACGTGGTCTACGTGGACGTTCCAAGTCAACCCTCGGTCGAGGTGTATTCCAAGGAATTCTGTTGAGTAGACTTCTCACTTCTTCGATCTCAGTTTCATCCAACATTACTGTGGGACTAACTGAGTCTTTACCTCGGAAGCAAAAGAGAATGAAGTTTGATTTTGAAGAGTTTGTTTTGAGATTGAGTTCGTTGAAATGTTGAAATGATTATGTTGTTGAGCCCAATGAAGGTCCTGATTTCAAGTTCTTTGATTGAACTCACGTTGAAACAGAGAGTCGTGTCATCTGCGTACTGGACGAGTCGTCTTTGTTGTACCGATGAACTGGCATCATTGACGTGGATCAAAAGGAGCAGTGGGCTAAGTATGGAACCTTGAGGGACACCATATCTCAGACACTCCTCCCCCGATCTGACGTCTGAGATTCCTAAAATTGTTTGCGATTACTAAGATACGATTCAAGCCACCTGAGGGGCACTCCTCGAATCCCGTAATATTCTAGTTTCCGGATGAGGGTTTGATGATCAACACAGTCAAATGCTTTTGTTAGGTCAAGAAATACACTGAGTGTATCTCTTTGGCCTTCGATACCTTCTACTATCATATCGACTAGACGCACGATTGAGTCTACCATCGATTTTCCACTTCGGAATCCAAACTGGTATGATGATAGGAGATGGTTTTTTTCTAAAAATTGAGTGCACCGGGTGAGAAAGACCTTCTCGAAAATCTTGCTGAAAACTGGCAGCATTGAGATGGGGCGATATTTTTGGGTGGAGGACGACGGATCGCCTTTTTAAAATTGGCGTGACTTTTACAATTTTGAGAGAGGAAGGAAATGTTCCAGAGTGACACGATAAATTGATCAAATACTCAAGAGGTGCCAGCAGATGCTTGAGCACTGCTTGAGGAGCCACGTCGAGATGAGGTTTGAGTCATTTGATCTTTTTGGTGCGAAATCCTTTAAAACTCTAGCAATTTCCTACTCTGTAACTGGAGCCAGAGCCAAGGAGGCCGTAGGATTTGGTATCAATGAACGGGCTGGCTGACTCGGAGATAGGCTGAGCCCATGGTCAGATCCTACCGAGGCGAAAAAACGATTGAACTCATCAGCAACCTTTGGAGCATCACTGATGAATTGGTGTTTTCTAGACTAGCATGTTTCTTTGGTTGTAACAGTTTCTACCAGTATTACGTGCTGAAAACTTCGTTTAGTTTTTTTGTACACGTAATTACTAATTTGATGCGTTTGGCTAGTTTTGTGAGAAACGTGAGAAGTATGCGATGCGGAGAGCGAGGTCAACAGCCGGACAGATGAGTGTTTGCCAAACCACGGCCACAGTACATGTGAGTGTGGGACACAAACCCGTGTCTTGCATAACACAACCCACTGACATGTGTCATTGGTGCTAGCTGTGCTCGTCTACTCTGCCCACAACACGATACACTGAACACTCATAGTCACAATGTCAAAGCTCTATCAGTGCCATACAACTGAGAAAAATGTGTTAAGGTTAAACCAATCTAAAACTCCAAACTGCTTAATCCAATAGGAACCAATAAACTCGCATTAAAAAAAACTGGACACCCAGAATATAACAACCATTATTTATCTACATTTTATCTTACCAGGTTGTCAATAATCTATCAATTTTATTATTTGTTCCGTCAATTGGCATTTGCTCCTAGCAGGCTAGCAGCTACAATTAATTAAGCCCATGCAGTGAACTCCAGGCGCAATGCTAAGTTCCGTTAGTGCTAATATAAACAGTTTATGTGAATCCACTAGCCTCGTTCCGCGGAAAAGCTGAGAGTTTCCGCTGCTTGACTAATGTTTCCGCTACTACTGTGTCACTAACTCACATAGAGGAACGCCGTGTCCAGTTTCATGCTGCTATGCTCGCTCACATAGAGGAATGCCGTGTTGTGTCAAGTTTCATGCTGCTATGCTCGCTCATTAGCGGAGCTCTCGCTTATCTGTGCAACCACCTACCGCTCGCCGCTCGCTTGCTGTTGCATTTCCCTATCATAATTAATTAATTGCCCTGAATTAAACAGTTGAAATGATTATACCTGCAACTTCTCATTACGCGTGCTGCACGATTGTTCCTCATGGGAGATAAACCGTGTATTTTCCACAGGTGTTGCATTTCACCGGAACATTTATTTCCATTTCACGGTTTTTAATCAGGTGAGCGTTAGCTGCTCTGTAGGCTACTACATATACATCTTTTTAAGATATAAAAACAGAATTTAATATAAACTAACCTTTGCTTGGAACATGCTTCCTGATATACCGGACTTTAGCGGAAAATAAAGGGTATTAAAGCAGATTTGAGTAAATAACCATCTTTCACTTGTCATTGTTCTACAGCACTTAAAATTAATTACACAATTAGTTCAAATACTGGACCAAGTTGGCATCTACCATCAAGCATAAATATAAATGGACGCTATGCTAATTTTAAAACTCAAGACAACGTATACACGCTAACGTTAGAATATACTAAAGTCATAGGTGTTTTTACAGATCCTGTCACATGTTTATGTTAAGTATAATAGAATTACGTCTAAAGATGATTCTTTGATAGTAACCATTTACTATCAGCTAAATATTTCTAAACAGCTTTGTTCTACGACAAAAACATGTTTTATTCGTGGACACGGATCTTAAATCTAAGAATTTCGTCAAAGTTGAGAATTGTAAAAAAAGTGGAAAATCTCTAGCACTAATCGCATATTTATAGTACTGTAGTAGTTTCCAGGTGAAAAGCAAACACACCGGCACAAGTTATGCTTCTGCAAGAGTATATTTAAGAGCTTGCAGACCCGTTTGAGATGGCATCTCCGCGTCCCTTGTAAGGCGCGAACATCTGATGCCACTGGCAACATCTGATATTGCAACTAATTGTATCCAACACAATAACGTACTAATGTAGTGCCTGAAGCCGTGTCTCTAGTGTAACTTCTAGATGCTACAACATGATAGAGAAGTAAGGGAGCTGCTGTAGAACGTAGGAGATCGGTCTACGCTTGAGTGGCCTACCGAACCAGATTAGTTGCTTTTAAAGAACCGTGCAGTTAATCTGTAGATATGAAAACAAAAATGGAATTGAAAAATGTGAGTTTCTTGTAAATGATTATTTTAGTCTAGCTCATGAAACACGCTGTCAATATATCCTTCGTAGGTGTAGCATTAAAACTTATCGCTCGTATTTTGATAATGGTAAGACTCTTGTTAAGCTCTTCTTGTCAACGCGGGAATTTGAAATTAAAAAGATTGTAATTAAATTGACCAACGAAAACCGTTTAGTGGGTGAGGATTTTTGCCTCCATTAAAGGTATCTTCAGACCAACATCAACCAAACGAGGTTAAAAGCAAGATTATTTTAAAAAGACTATCAGTTCTTACTTCAACCAATTTTGTTAATTTTGGTTTAAAAGATAAAGTTAAAGGTAAAGTTTGCCTTGTTTAAGGAAGCCAAGTTAGGACTACAAAGTTTTCTCTAACTCTCATATTGAACGTTACCTAACGTCACCGTTAGCCACTTTACAAATTGTAGTGGTAAATGCGGGGATCGAACCCGCGTCACCGGAGTGATGATACCTTCTATGAAGGTGAAAATTCTTCTGTAACCCGGTATATTCAATTATTTTCTGTTTTCTGTGGTCTTGAGTTAAAAAATGATAAGCATAACTTTTTCTTTGTTTCGAGATCTCTGTTGTCCTTACCTTTAAAGCTAGATAATGTAGTTAACCTAATTGGTAAATGATATATTTATCATAACTGTCCGGTACCTACATAAACGATTGATCCAACTAACGTAACTAATACATGACATACAGTTTTTGTCTTAATATCAGTAAATTTAATTTTACATTCAAATTCACTCCAAGCCATCATTACACCAGTAAAATTCACAAACTTCCATAATAACAGACTTGATATCCCTGGCTCAAATCTCAAATTTGAATATTTTTCAATATGTTAAGTACGAGACGTCATGCAGTACAACAGCTGGAAACAGAGACATCACTGGGAAGACCCGACAGACAAACATGTTTAGCATGAGAAAAGAGCCGATAGAGAGCGCTCTGTAATTATCCTTCAACACTTGACAGCGACTGCGGCGTGGAGGAAGTGTTGCTGGTGTAGGCCCTACGTGTCGTCAGAGTGTGGCACAAACATTTTCCATGTTTTAAACGCATTCTTATTTGGTAAATAGAAATACTCGTAATGTGACATTTTATTTACGGGAGGACGTGGTTATTATTGTTGACATACCACGATTTCTATCGGATTTCCAAAAATAAAATAGAACAATTCAAACAAAAAACACGCTGTCCATTGTAATCGAACCATTCTAAATGGAAAGTTGTTTTAAACGATTCCACAATATTTGAGACTGAAAACTAAAGTAAAACGAGCATAGTCAAAAATTCAAATTTAAAAACACAACTCTGTATTTCCATAAAGTTGTTGAAGTAAAATAATATTTCACGCGATTCACAGGATTCTCTGGGTTAATGACTCTAGGTAAAAGTCGATATTGAGCGATAGAGAGGGCCTAATATTTGTATTTTTGCGTTGTTGACGATACCATCTTTGAATTCATAGAGGTGCTCAAATGTATTAGAAAACCATGCATATTTAAAAATCCAAAATATTTAAAAAAAACTAATATTGTGCATATGAAACGGATGCATTGAGAGGCGTTCCCTCATCTGAGCGTAATACACGTGCACGTGCACACTTGTGACAAGACCACACTTACCTTCACTCTCTCTCTCTCTCTCTCTCTCTGCTAAGTGTGTGCCTATCTTTCTGTTACATCGCAGTCACAACTCTCTTATCTGCTCACGAATCACTCGTACCTTCAATATTCTCGCACTTACAATCATTTCATCCTCTCCTTGTCACGCCACCACATTCCCTTGTCTGCCACCACTTTTACTTTCCACTCAGCTGAGCTTCACGGGCGTTTCTGTCATTTGCTTTCATGTCGGTTCTATCCTGCTCAACGTGTGTCAATAGATAAGAAAATAGGCGAACAAATGAAACGAGTACTTGTTCACGGTATCTTTTTCATTACCATGTGTACGATAATTAATAGTTGGCCCCAAACCAAAACATATACCATGAAAGGGGTTTAACTTAGAAAACAATTACGAGTACATTGGTAACTGAGAAATTTCGTCGAAAGAACCCCACTTGTACAAATCTTCACAGTTCTCAAATGTGTAAAATATTCATGTTTGAGCGTTTAAAATAACAGTGGCCTAGGATTATCAGTGAACAAACCCTTAACTATTATTGTGAGCTTAAAAAGTGTGAACTTGCATCTGATTTAATTCGAATCGCACAACTCAATATTTGAAATTATTACTGATTTCTGACGATAGAGTACACTACTGCTCCCTGTAACATTGTATAGGCTATGTTTGACGAGCGAGAACTTATTCAAGTAACACTGTATTTGACTAGACAATCAATGAATGTTGGTAATTATTTGTCTAAAGAACAGATGATGGTATAGTTTTGTTTGTGTTATAGCGCTAGAATAGTAACACATTAGTTATTATTGTAAGATTCTTCTTTTAATTCAGAAGTGTTAAACTAATAGTATTTAACTACATCAATCTACTTTTATTTGTAAAGGTACTTTGTGTACCTTGCAGCCTAAATAATACTATAGTTACTAAACTCTCAACAGTTTATTGAAATTAATTTTAAAAATCATCGTTCTTACTAACTTTTATAGTTTGTACGGCGTTCTTAAAGGACAGTTTGAGAAAGAATCGTATGAGATGTCCATTTGTATTATTCTTTTTATTAGCAGTTTCTCTACAAAATAATTAAATCTAAATTGCTAGTGCAAGTTCACTACAAGTTATGGGTCTTTTTGTTCCATCCTGTATTCTGATAGACTGTAAAGAGTACATGAACAACTACAAACCTTTGTAGTTTTGTAGTTTGTATTTTGTCTTAACTTGTGATTATTCCATCTAGCAATAGCAAGAAATGTCTAAAGAGCGCAGCAGGCACGTGTCAGGTGAGAATATGTTCCTTCACTTGTGTACAGTATATGATATAGTACACGCTTAGAGCCAGAGGTATGTTGAGTCTAGTACATTGTCTGAATACCACGTAGCATATCAACCAGCTTACTGCTAGTTACGCTTCAGGGAATTTCAGACTCAGCTTAATGTACACTAAATTTTATCTGGCATCAGATTAAGAATAATAAACAACTAAATATTTTAGCACTTATTATTTGTAATTTAGTCGATTCTATGATGTTGAAACATTATTACGGGTGTTTTCCATCTTGTTAATGAACGAAAATTACTCTACATTTCGGGATCTGGAATTATTCCCGTCTTCAGCTGAAAAGCAGCTTACAACACGACAAAATAATTTAAAAATTAGCTAGCCTTAAGTAATCAGCTTATGCAGCGAGTCAAATAAACAACAACCGCGTGTGTGTGTGTGTGTGTGAGTTTTCTTTGTGTTTAGTTCGGTGAGTGACTGGTCAGCGTACTCTGATTAATTTAGACAAGCTCATTTCCTGATGTTTTGTGTTATGTTTAAGGTTATACGTCCCGAAACGTCGTGATCTCTTTTTACACTAAGCAACTATGAAAACGAGCGAAATAATATTTCAACATGAGAAATTATATCATCGTCAATAACAAACCTCAAACACAAAATTTAGTCTAGTCAATATAACGAACTTACTGTGTAAAAAAAAACTATTTAAATAAATTTTAAAAATAAATCACGTGCGCAAGACTTTAAGAGTATAGACTCCAGCCCGTCAAAATAAGATATACAACTCGTATTTATACATTTGAGTACAGTTTTAATTCAACTTACTCTTTGAGTCTGATTTATTGGCGAATAGAGACTGAATCATTTCCGACATATCTATCTATCTATAATATAAAAATGAATCGCAAAATGTGTTGCTAAGCGCATAACTCAACAACGCCTGAACCAATTTGGCCAAATTTTTTTAAAATGTTCGTTGGAGTTCAAGAATGGTTTTCACGGCGAGAAAAATTCAAAAATTGCCGGAAACCCCCTTGAAACAGCTCTTTTCTTTTTCCCATACAAACGTTTTAACTAAAACGTAAACAATTTGATCTTTATTGCTATTCGTTGCCAGCTGATATCCCTATTTTTATAAAACATATGTACGGTAGAAAAAACAAATACAAACTGCCACATTACAAATCTTTTTGACAGGACGAAGTCTGTCGGGTCCGCTAGTTGCTCATAAATCTCAGTCTACCGTTAGATAGACATAGATAATCAAGTGAACGTAAAATACGTTTTTTTGCTTCAGGTTTACTGCGTTAAGTCGGAAGAGGTTAACTATTATAGGCCTTGCTTACCGGTTGTAGTTTCATTTCAGGTACATCATCAGTTATTGTGTTTTGATGGCTTTTCCCCAGTGCTCAATAAACCATTCGTAGATTGGATCTATAAAGAGATATTCATTGCGTCCAGAAAGGTGTGACGGTGTAAGAAACTACTGATCCAAGTAAAGATAGGACGTTAACAAGAGAATGTGGATTATGTCGTCAAGTCTTTTATAGGATATTAAACGAGGCGAATGACTTTGAAAGTCGTTAATAAATTAAACATGTTTCAACACCTTCTCCAGCTTGTCAATAACAATCGACATTTTAATAATATTAAATTATTAAAACCATCGAACTCGTCACAAGAAAATCGAGCTCTGAAAAACTGTTGATTTAAAATAAATTATACTATGTGAATTAGCTCAAGTATAAGTAGGGTCATTAAAGAATGCCATTTGATGCCGAAGAGTCATTTAATAACGTCATATAATACGCTTCACTTAACCTTACCAATTGCTTCTTGGCTTTTGTTGGCCAAAGAAATTTAGTGTTAACGTTATTTGAAAATTTAGTTAAAAAGTTCCATTGGCTATGGTTTGATCACGATTTTGTCTTGTATCGTTGTCTGTATATCAAAATATAGCATAGTTCATCAGTTGGTCTTGAAGTAACACTTGGTCAAGTCAAGTCAAATGACGGTACATGACCGAGGGTCAAAAAGACATTTTCAGGCCAAGTGATGAACGATACTTTTGTCATGATGCTAATAATAATAATGAGAAACAAATGTTTATATATTATAAATAATTAATTAAGTAAACGTTTAATTCAACTTGGAAAACAAACTGTCCAATAAATGTTTTATTTGCTGGGTGAGGCCTTTCAGAAACGATGTTTCTATCTTCGGACCAAAACACCAACTGAAGGTTGTAACAAAAATAATAATATATACAAAGAAACATATGGGAAATACAAAAAACTAAAATTATTGATGAAGAAAAATCAGGTATATACGAAATTTAATGTGATAACTGTGTAAGAAAATATATTGAACAAACTAAAAGAAAATTAAAAACCCGTTTAAAAGAACACAAAGCCAATTTAAAATACTGCCAAGAAGAAAAATCAGCCATTGTAAAACATTCAGTACATCATAGTTTCTCAAACATAAAATTATTAAGATAAGTTCAAAATTCACAAAATTTAGATGCATACGAAACACTGTTCATTGAAAAAATCATCAAGACCTCGTGAACAATGAACCAGGCATACTACACAACTCACCATTTTTATACATATAACTTTATAATTATTTATTTCATTTTCAAATTGTATTTTCCATGTGTTTCTTTGTGTATATTATTATTTTTGTTATAACCTTCAGTTGGTGTTTTGGTCCGAAGATAGAAACATCGTTTCTGAAAGGCCTGACCCAGCAAATAAAACATTTATTGGACAGTCTGTTTTCCATCTTGAATTAATTGTAAATTCCAATAAGAAGCTGTCTCCTGATAAAGTAAACATTGTTTTGAACTCAGAAGCATGTTTTCAAGAAACAGCGGTTACACTGAATTACTATAAAATCAGTTTTCGCTACGCTCACCGCCTCGCTTCGGCCTTCGGCCTCAGACTTACGGCATTTTTACTGGAAGTTATACTACATTACATGAAAGGAAACCACACATTTTAAATTTTAATCAAATCGGACTACTCAGTCTGCAGTTAAAGAAAGAAATAACTTGTTGTCCGCCATTTGAAACGACTTGATGTTTTTTATAATATTTGGTGTATTGATGTATAATAACAAAATGCATGTTTATTTAAAATTTCACGAAAATTGGACAAACATTGTGATTTGTAGGGACGATATACATATAGGCATATATATTAGTTGTGAGTTTAAATGCACAACTAAATGCAAGAAATACTAAATACGAGTATATTGATAAAATGTAAAAAGAAACATTGAGTACCCTTTAAAGTAAAAGGTTCATATGTATATAAAGTTTTTAAAAAAATACTCAACACGTGATCTGGGGGTCAGGATTGGTGTTCATTTATGGCCCCGGACCTAGATCTTACCATGCTGACGGCATGAATATCTCATTTTTCCAAAGGAAATGCAATAAAAATACACTAGTATTCGAATTGTCAGTTTATTTTACACCGATAGTAATCAAATGAAACGTTGTAATAGGTCATCGTCGAATATGAGATGTATACAGCGACTCCTCTAGGTGAAATTATTCGTGATGAAGGGGTCCCAGTGTATACAGAGTACTGTAGAGTTGCCTTGTGATAGCGCCTGCAGGATCCTCGCCACTATCCCGCCACATTGCCGTGTAGTCACTTTGCATGCCAACGCCGTGCCAGTTGCTGCTGCCTACAGTTATCATTAGAGTGGCTGTGACCTTGAGCTTTGCACACGCAGGAAGCAATGTAAAACATACATTTTCTTAGAACACCTTATTCCTACAATGTTCTTCGCATTTTATGGAATAAACTTGGTTTTAAGCGTATTAAAAGTTTTAGTGACTTCGCTTAGCCGAATTTATATTTTCTCATTTATAAATCCGTGACATAAGTGCGAAACTTTACGACTTTAAAGTTCTTGTTTTTATTATTTAACTAATGGGGTTTCGAAAAAGTAGCTTGTGGAGTCACTGCAGTTAACAGTATTCCTATAAAAAGATGTGATAATGATTGTGGGCGTGGCGTGAGGAGTCTTAGGAAAATGCTTGTCTCATGGGAATAAAGTAAAATTTCCAACCGATATTGAGCACTCTTAATACTTAGGTTTATATATATTTGCTTTATATATTGCGTGTAGCAGAACTAAAGGTGGTTTAAAAATATACAGGTGCTTTTAAATTATTCATCATTCCGTTGGAAAGTATATCAACGGAAAGGTCATATTATGAAATTTTTTATATCCATAACAGTTTTCAGCATACAGCAGCTGTCAACTGTGTCTTGCATATTTCAACTATTTGAAACAAAAGCGCTACCCCTCGGATATTTTTTATACAATTTATTGAAACAAGTTTTACAATGGTGAGTTGTCATGGGTTGAATTAGAGGACTGACTTTTGTTGGAAAGATTTTATTCAACAAAACAGTGTCAGAAGAATCGTATTTGGACTTACGAGGATTACTGATGTGTTCTACCATCTAAAAACAAGCCTACTTGACCATATTTTCGTTTTGTAAGCTACCAATATTAATATATAGCTTAAAATTTAAGGTTTTCTTAAATTATAATCATCATTCTTCATTGTCACTGCCAAATCAAAAGATATTAAGGCCAGCAATTTCTTAAATACATAAATAAGAAAATGTCCTCAGTATATCTTTTAAACTTATAATTTGGTCATATGGCTGAGTCATAAACGTTATATATAATTGACTACTCTTCAGGTCGCATTTTTGGTCCAAATGTCATGAAATTTAGTACAAATGTTCCTTTTGTCAATCCCTAAGTTAAGTTCGTTAACCAGCTAGATCAGATCAGCCGTGTTTAAATGGTTGCCATTCAAAGTTTTGTTTTGCTATACAAGATTGTATTGTTGTACCATATATAAATACACAGTACAAAATTTACTTTTTTAATCTACGCGTGCTGCCAATAACATTACCAGCCTAGCTGCTTAACTTAGGACTTAGGATACCAAAAGTAAACAACTTTCTTATTTAAAAACAAACAAACTTTAACAGCTGTTGTTTGTTTATTTTGAGATATTTAAGCAATACAAATTTATTTCAATTCAAACATAGAGTCGTTCATATTTAATTCGTCAATTCGTCCATAGAGTAAAGGACTTAACTTCAAAAGTAAATTGTAAAAAATACTAATAGTGTGTGTATGAAAGAGCTTTGTCTAATTTAAAACTGATAAATTAAAACCTTTGTATTTTATTGGAAATTCGCGAAGATTCACAGTAGCGCTTGTGGCTACGTGTCGGCTATTATTATTAAACTTTAGTTTTGTATTTATTATTTAATGATAGATTTATACGTTAAACATAAAATCTAATTGTGTGTGACTGTGTGTATATCGTGTATATATTTTTTAACATAATGAAAGTAGTATGGTGAAAGTACACTTATGATAGGAAACCCAGTCCCGAAATGTACATATCTAAGAAGAATCTACAGTAGGATCTACAGGCACCAAAAGGTAACTTGTAATAAAATCTACAACTCGAATTACAGGATTTATCACAGTTACTACGTGTCACTGGTATTGACTGTAGTAAGGAATGTCCCGTTCCTTACAAACAAGTTAGGCTACACATCAAAAGCAAATTATAACTTTCCATAGTCAGATTCACAATTTCGAATGCACGAGTACAAGCATAATTTTATGTTCTGCCGTTAAAGTTAGGAGGTAACGTACCATCGTATGAAAAATGCCCTTTATCCCAGATATAGTTTTAACAAGCATGTGCCTTGTAACATTGTAATAGTTCAATGAAAACTGTAATATTTTCATTGATTTCTTTAAAGCTTGATTTCTCTCAATAAACTTCGTTTGTACGTTTGAACTACTTTGTTGTCATTTAATTACGAATTGTTTAATATACTTAATAGAGTAATGTTCAAGATGATTAGTAAAGGATAAGAATTTAAAACAGTAGGCCAATATAATGCGTTTTGTTTGCCATCACCATGTTTGGTCCTGTTGTTGAAAGAAATACAAAAAGTGTTTCATAATCGTTTTGATCAAATAAAATGTATCATATCGGTCTACTGATTGAATCACTTATCCATCAAGTGCCAATATCTCCAGAAGTAGCAGTATCGGTAATATTAAAAATAATCACTCGTGAAACAGTTAAAACAAGAAAATACTACTCCACATTCACATCAAAATACAGTCAATTATCATTTTATGCCGTACATACTAATATTGTGATTTTCTCTACGAATATTAACGCCTGCTATTTAAAAACTACAACAAAACGCACAGCTGAGCTGCGTGTAGTGTGCCGTCTACGTTTGCAGGATGCATTCGTAACTCAAACAAACTGCTTTGTTTGATTATTTGTTTGTATCATTAACTAAATCAAAACTGAACTATTCAAGCTTCTAGCAAGCAACAAAAGTTTTAACGTTTTATTTTATTAATTTAGTTTAAAAAAGAGATTTTAAACAAGTGCAGTACATTCTATGGACTTATTGTTATGTCCTCCGATTTAACTAAAACACATTCTTCCAAATGACAATACTAAACTAAGACATATTAATACTTTATAAATCTTAAACTTATCTAGCTTGGGTATATTGTATAAATTAATTGCTGTTGAAGAAAATATTTTTGATATATGATACAATATTAAATGCATTGCCTATTACCATCAAACTTAAATACTGTTCATAATCTACAAATTAATATTCGTTTTCGCTTTATAAGATATTCATATTGTAGTACCTTCAAATGAAAGAAAGCAAGTAAGTAACTGGTCTGCCAGCTAAGGTGCAGATAACTGTCTGCAGGCGCAGACACTGACAACATACTCGTAGTACAACATGAAAATATAAATTTATAGTTTAAACTGTATACATATTTATCAAACAAATATTTATTTATTATTGATTAAGTTTTAGTTTATGTAATATGTTTACACTGTTTATACTATTAATTTGCATGCATTATTATTAATGTATTATTGATGCATTATTATTAATGCAGGTGACAAAATGTGTTGGGTATTCTCTCTAGTAAAAATTATGTTATTTGCATTATAACTAAATAATTTTAAAACAAAGCTACCCAATGAATTCAAAGGATAATTAAAGTCAGTAATGGAACCCATGATCGAACTCAAGTCCTTGGGGCACTGTTTTTCTCTGTGTTGTGATTTAGTTTAAGCTGTGTTATATATTTTAAACTGTAGTTTTATTTGAAATGTACTGGATTAGTATTGTTATGAAAATATAAGAAATTAAAGTACTTCCATTGGAATTGTACACTACTATCAAATTGTAACTTGTTTTTTTTAACATCGATATGTGTTTTTTCACATTTTAGAACTTCTATACATGAAAGTGCTATCCTGTAAGTTTACCTCCCCAGGCAGAAGTTCATTTTGTTAGCAAAATTCCAAGTTCTTTCAAAAATAACGAAGTGCCAAAGACATTTGTAAACCCAACTGAAAGCAACCTTAACCGCGCAAGCATTTTGCAATACAGACGAGTTTATGTCATTCAATTGGGCATTTTAGTTAGCCAACTGGTGAGAGGCCAGGATAGTGCAGTTAAATGAATGGGATAGAGCAAGCGTAACATAAGGTATGTATGAGTGTGATCTCGATGTAAGAACGGAAAGCAAACAATAGCATTTTGCCGATAGCGATACGTTTCATCTAAATGTTTATTCAAGTTACATATTGAACCATTGAAAGTATAATATAAAATAAAGATTTATATTTACCTTAAAACAGATGCCATAACAACTCAAACCCAGAAAGAAAAATAAGTAGGTAAGTCAATCGCTAAGATCTTCGTAAGTCAATTTTCCTTATTAACAAATTCTTCCGGGCGTTTAAATATTAATGCGGATATTTTCTATCGCTAGTGAGCAAAAAGGATCACGACGATTCTGGATATGCAATCTGACCCCATCTTCAGGTGAAAGTAACCTAAAACATAATACAGAACATTAGAAAATGAGCTAAAGTAATCAGCGTAAGCTGACCAGTGAAACACCAATCAAACACCATGCAGCTGTTGAAGTCAAACAAATAAAGTTAAATCTTACATGTAGTAGTAGCATAGAAAACAATTTTACACACACTAAGAAAGTGAACAGCAACCAGAGTAAATTCAAAAACTTCAAACAAGATGTCCACAATCGGTTCGAGCTAACCATGGACTGGCGAGCAAGTTGGCTGGTGGCAGGCTTAAGACGAGATCCGATTGCAGATCCTGAAACGTCTTTTTTTGCTCACTAACGATGGAAAATGTCCGCCATAATAGTTCAACTTCTGAAATCCTTTCATTGCAACAAAAAATTTCAAACAAAGAAATTCTTCCCAATGTGCAGGTCCAAGTTGATTAACTCTGTTTGAAAAAAATAGTTAAAATACCCAGTAACCTCTCGGTTGTAAACAGTGCAAAATATTTACTATATTACCTTTTATTTAAAGCAGTTATAGGTTATAAGGAAACTACATGCTATATTTATCATTCGATAACTAACGAGCAAAAATATAGATTCCAGATGAATCACATTACTGAATCATTATCATTTTGCTTAAACACTATAAATTCTTCTAGCTTGTCTACTACCCCTTTTCCAAAATGTGTGTTGACTGTCTGAGGTCACGTAGCAGATGCAGATGTGCGTCTCTGAGACACTATGTCCTGGAGGACCAGGAGTCCGTTGTTAGTTATTGACGATGAATTCGGTTTCCGTGCTTCCTCTATCAACTGACACTATACTTACCCTGAACCTGAGAACCTCTCTGGCTGATGGCATGGTCAGATAGACGTCTCTAGGAGCATCTGCCAGTTGACCTACTGCAGCACGTACGTGTGTGTGTGTGTGGGTAACGGACAACCCATGTACGGCGCAGGCTGCGTCTACGCGGTCAGAGGTCGGCCTCCAACGCACGCTGCAGCAGATAAATCCTTTATTGTCTTTTAACCTGAGAGAATCCATGGAATTTTTCGTTCTGGAATTGATAAAAAGTAATTATTGGAGGCCTGAAAGCTGAGGTTGTGGTTTAGAAGGTCGTCACCGAAATACGTGATCAGTTCGAACCAATCTGGGGCTGAATGTGGAACGAGTTCCTGGTGCCCCTTACGTTTGTGGGCACAAAACTGTCAAAATATTGAGTATAAAGGTATATGAAACATCAATTTCAACCCTTAACATGACAAACAACCCGTCATGATATGGTTGAATGATCTTTTTCAATCCTGTCCGCGAGAGGACAGAGGTGATCAGCTGGGGTCACCGAAAGCTTCAAATGCTACTATAACTTACTATTCATGATGACCCCTGATTGCTAGACATCACTATATATTATTTCTTTACATAGTAAATACAAAAGCAAGTCTGAAAATAGGCTTGTATTTAGCTATTTCTAGCTTAGTCGTAGCCTAATTTTGAACACAAAACACTTTTCAACAAACAAAATCTATTATATATTGTTTGAAATAAAAAGTCCAAAAGAGGAACACTTTTTTTGTAAACTCAAAATGTATAGTGTTGTATTTTATTTAGTTTTGGCACTACCACTAGAAAATGAATTTCATTTATTTGAAACATATTGTGGTTAAACACAATGTTTTTGGACTTTTTATTTCAAACTATAATTCAATTAAAGACAGTAATCTATTATTGTGGTTGACGGTACTCTAAAAATAGACTAAAGAATCCACTACGTCCTACGAGTTACTAAAACCTATGAGGACTCGTAATAGATTTGGTGCATTTGAATTTGTTTAAAATGGAAAACTAATTGAATACCATATACGCTCGTAAACGATCAATAAAGCCATTTAGTCCGACATATATATTAAATAGTTTCTATGAACTCTATCCATGCTTTCTTGGTATATCTTCCAGGTCTCATAAGGCATACAATTAATTGGTATAATTAGTGACAATGGGCGGTAAATTAGCCGAAGAATGCTCGGATTGCAATGGGGATCTGTCTGGATATGGACGCGACTGATCTACCGGATCTACCGGCCACTGATTCAACACACCCGATTGATCTATCGTAAATCCTCACTGGTTGTCAGACAGTGTTGTCCGTTATCTCAGCAGGCTTTGCGCTTTTGTGTTTGAAACATCGAAACAGCTGTGTTATCTTCAACACAAAACTGATCAAATGTTTAAATGTATTCGCTCAATTTACTTGTCATGAACCGTTCAGCGGTGATCCAGTCTCTGAATAATGTATGAACGAGTGATTAATGTCAGACAATATGAGGAATATTTGGGTTTGAAAGCGAAGTAAAGCCAGTAAGAAATTTATCTTCTCTACTACTCCAGTAACTTATTTCTTCCGCTACCCCAAACAAAACAATTTTTTCTCATTACAATATTAGTTTTACCAACTGTCGTTCCTTATCTTGATAACTTCCTTAGACTTGATCAAATATCAAATAGTCCAGCATTTATTTACTTAATAAGTACATCAACGCAACTGCTTTGTTGATAACAAAACCCATTACATAGTGTCTGTGATGTTTATATTCATCAGATACGTGTCTATGCAATGTGTGAATTGTTTAATCAAACAATCCGTTATAACTAACAAGAACGCAAACAGAATACAACCTACATAGGTTCACCGACATCGGATTTGCAATTCAAACAAGGTTTGTTCCAGAGCAACTATTTGCACTACCAATTAAAACTCTGTTGATTGGAAGAATTTACAGTCAAACGTGATTTTTCACTGTTTACAGCTTCCGTCCCAATAGCAAAGGGGTTTTATTTTATTAAAGCGACGCCGACATTAATTAGATAAGTAACGACTGGCCAGGTAACAAGTGAGAATAGTGCAGCGGTAGTCCCTTTTATGGTGAGTGTTTTATAAGGCATTACCACGCCGCCACGGCACGGCGGGGCTAAGAGCTTGTAATATAAGTAGCGAGGTGTATGTACGCGGCATCCCACAGCTGATTGATTGCGTCAGGGAAAAACAGCTGATCCCATTGTTGCGCCAGCTGTAAAACATAACAGCAGCTCTAAGTTTATGGGGTAGTTGTTGTTACTGAAGCTAGTTTGATTTGTAAGTGGTGTAAGTCATAAAATGCCATTTTAAATGTCATGGTGGTAAATGTCGAGGTTTTCTGTTTACAGTTTTTACAGACGGATTAATTATTGTATTTAAATTTCATAACTTTTGATATAATACTATTGTTAGTATGTTAGTAATTCCTTAATAAAAAGGAATGGTTCAAACGCTAAAAATGGTATTGGTTATTGAAAACCAAGTTGAAGAATGAGAAGTTTGATCTGAGTGATATTTTACATCCCTACATAGTTTCAATTTTGGAAACAATTTCCAAGATGTAATTCGGCGAACGCGTGGGTTTACTCGTAAAGCCACAACGTTTTATTCTGTTTAGCGTTTACCAATTTCTTTGTGCACTTCATTTCAAGGAGCTCATACGTATATTATAAGCTATGTTTTCTATCCATCCTCTTATTCTGAAGCCAACACAAGTACCTCAGGAGCAGTAAGTTGTAAACACAGTACTTACTTATGTCCTAAAGGTATAAAAGCATGCCGAGATCGGGTTCAAAAACACCATTATTCTAAGCAAGAGAGGCGCGGAGCTCATATTAATGCAAATGTCGTAAAAGATAGTTGGATGTGGCCTCCCTCCTACTACCTAAACCACTTCATACCTTTCATAATAAAATATTATGTGGGTGATAATCCCGCGCGACGTCAAAACAACGCACTCTGCGAGACCGGTCGTTGATGTCTCCGCTCTAAGCGGCTTAGCTTCACCATCAAAACTGACTGCGATCATTTTCGGCTTCTGGGGATGAACGATGTTACTAAGCAAAAGCTTTGTAATACTTAAAGCTAACTCATCGTCTGATAAACTGTGCATGTATAAACCGTGTTTAAGAAGTAGACACGCTTAACAGAATTAATTTCAGTTTTCGCTCTTATCCTGATGCTTATTTATTGATACGTCTGATACTATTTATCCTACATATTGGATTATAAAACTTGTGGATTTATGAAGGTTATGGTCGAACGTGTTGACGGCCTCTGTCAAAGTATATTTATTATTTTCAGTAATAACTAGCTTTCAGTTAAACTGGTAAAGTTTACAAAACGACACCAACACTTTAAACTCATAACCAAATACAATACAATAGGCCTACAATAATATCTTTATTTACAAATTCGCTGGAGAATTGTAATGGCGTCAAAATACAAAAGAATTTTATATTAAAAGGCCTGATGTGTACACACATTCATATATTCTAAACTGCCTTATGTTCAACAAATTCTTCTAGAGAGTAGAAGGGATGTTCCTCCAGCCACTTTCTCAGGGTTGATCTGAACTGTCGGCCTCCCAGCGTTCACATTTCCAGAGGTAGTCGGTTGTGAAGTTTTCTTCCGATGTATGTACCCAAATTTAATTCCTAGTCTCGTTAAGGTCATAGAAAATGAAAACACATCTCGCAAAAATTCGACACTTATTTTAAGGTCTGAAATGGAAGGATTTCGCTTATTTGTTCACAATACAACTATACCGGTTTTAGTCACGATTACCACATGTTGGTGCTCCTGGTTTCAATATTAGCTATTAGGCGATGCTTTATTTTTTTACGTTTTAATTCGAAGACACGTATATTGTCATTGAAGTATTGGCATTTAGAAAAACTGATAGCTTGTTCTGATAGCATGACAGGAGAAGTTAATTGATCATAATTTGGGTTTCCTCGCCCAAAAGTAACTCAGGTCCTCCGCGACCCACACAGATATGCTTATTGAATGCTGCGCTGTGCTTGCATATTCCGGCGGGTTGAGGTGATTGACAGTGTAAATATTTGATTGTCTAGTGTTTGTGGGGTGGATGAACTGTCAGCCCGTCCTTGCTGGGTTTGTGTCTCGCCTCGTTGAGCACTGTGAGTGACTGTCTTGACGCTGTCCTCCCTCCACACTTCCCCTCTCCATTCCTCTCCTCGTCGCAACGCATAAACATATTCCCACCAGCGGATAACATACGCTTAGTATAGTCACAGCACTGTGTGTAGAAGTTCTTCATGTGTAAGCTTGAGAATTGATTCAATAACTAGGGTTGAAAGTAAAAGTTGTCTAATTCGCTTTCTTCTGTACTTTCCAAATAAAAGGAATGCTATCATTAATGGCCAAGAATTTGGTTTTGGGAGTATTTGCTCCCTTCTAAATGAAAAATTACCATTAGTGACAACAGTCAGCTCCCTTTCAACACCTATTTGTGTCCGTCGAGATGATTATTTGTATAAGACATCAAACCACGATGCACATCTTCTAGAGCTCTAGAGCTCCACGTCTGGTGTTCTGATTTACCTGAAACGATGTTTCTTTGTAAAGATGACATAAAGAAATACTTCGATTCCAAATTAGCAAAAGAAATTAAATAACAGCATGTGAAGATATTGAAATATAAATTACAATTTAGTTTTATGTACCTCATTGCCCATTTTGAACCCCGTTAAAATCTTTCTGTTTTGCTTATAGCTCTGACAATATACAGTCGGTCAATGAACTGTTTAAACATACTGAAATGTAAGTGGCATGTTTAAGGAAATTCTTTTGAAAACAACTTAATGTTCTTGACTATGAATTGAATAGTTTCAAAACACACGTTTCATACAGTTGTTTTACGATCCGCAAGGTGGGCAGGGCAACTAATCGACATGGCCGTTTTGTACACAAACTGTAAAACACATTTTCTTAAAACAAACTCACTAACTAAGATGATAAGGCTTTTATGATGACAAATAAATTTAAACCCCTAAATTAAACCCAACAGTAAGGAACCTTTCTTTTGGTCAGAATAGAAGAATTTGTCAGAAGATGACAACGCAGGTTTATGAATGAATCTTGGACAGTGTGGAGCAGAGATGTCGTATGTAGAGACACCGCAACTAAACCGATTCTCCACTCTCCTGTCGTCCATGTCTGCCTGGCTAACAAAGTAGTTCAGGTTCAATCAGATTTGTGACATTCTGATCACACAGTGAATCTGAGTGTGGTTTCTATCTGGTCATGACGAAGGAACAGACATTAGTCTCCTTGGAAAAAATCCACGTTGATAAAGTACAATCAGTACAATGATAAAGTCTCCAATCATTGTATTACACGGACTAGTCAACTAATATTTTGATTGCACTCATTTTTTTGGTTTGGCGTGCGTTAAATTTAATAACTACTCCAAAACAGTGAAGCATTGTTTAAGCTAAAAAGAAGGATTTCTAAATGTACAAACGGAACTTCGGAGGATTCTCTAGCGGGCAGTAAAGCCGCAACCGGCTAGTACTGCCGACATTGAAGATCAAAGAGAGTTTAGATTGAGAAAGTGTGTGGTTGTGGAATGTGCGGAGGTCACTGTTAGGTGATCGCTGCGTCTTCAAGTCCCTTATACAGTGGGACTGGAGTGATTTGTGAGTGTAACGCCTATAATGAATCACCCGCAGTTCCCACACCTCTGTGCTCTGTGCCGTGCCGCGCGTCTCCATGCTCACTCTGCACTGCATCTGCATCTGCATCACCTTCTGCAAATACTGCTTCAAATATGATCATTTTCCGATCTCAAATTAGTGTTTTAATGTTTTTAGTATAAAATAAACACAGGGCCCCTTCACCTTAAAGCAGCAATAAATCAAAGTGAGCCCTAATATCTGTTCGTTGGTTCATGTGTTTAAGAAATAATCGACTAACCTGGGCATCTTTCCAAGTCCCCTTTATCCAAACACAGCAAAAGTATGCTAAGGAAACTTCGGATAGTGTGGATTACGTCATTGCGTGTTACTACTGTGTAATTTGTATATAAATTTTGTGTTTGTAGTTCAATGCTAGAAAGTTGCCAAATTCCAAGTTTCGTTCCGTCCTAAGAGTTAAAGCCACATTGAAACTGAAATTATAACTTTACATCCAATTAGGGTTTTACAAACTCATAGTTTTATTATTTTAACTGAGAAGTCTCATTAACCACATAGTCTCAATAGATTTTCAGAAAAATCATAGTTTGTGGACTTTTGCATTTTACAATGTTTTATTAGTTACCAAATTGGGTTACTTGTAAATTAAGTCAACTTCTTGAATTCACCATATAATTTACTTGTAATAACACAAACCTCTATCCAACAATATTCTACACCCTTGAATCAATTCCATTATAGACACTGATAACCTGAACAGAAAGCCGGAGTTCAACAACAGAGTACTATCGTTATTTTTGCCGAGTAATCAGATTGTATATCACATTGGACATGGTTGACGTGTGATGTTGTGTTGCAGAGTGGATATGTGCAGAATGTGCTGGCTCGTGTTGGTGATGACGACGATGGCGGCAGTGGAGGCGATGCCCAGGAGGTACCGGCGTGCAGCAGACACAGCTCCTAGCACCACCCCTACCAGAAGAGGCAAGAGTCTAGGCTTCTACCAACCCTCCTACATGAACAGCCCGGTCATGTACGACCCCGCAGGACTGCTTGAGTACGAGGACGCCCTGGCCGCCGCTCTCGCCTCCGCTACCTATCAGGAAAACGGTAAGTCGTCCTTTGTGCAAAGACTTAAGGTTAACCCGGCAACGCTCATACATGGGAATATTACCGAATATTTACACTAATTTTAAAGCTAAGAAGGTAGTACTCACGCTCTTTGAGATTTGTTTCCACAGCTTTGCTTAACGTTGAAAACCTGGAGTTTAAACGCTGAAACTTCTTCATTGAAACAATTATCTAAAATAATCTTTTTAAGTATAGAACGTCTTTTTTAGTTTCTAAAAAGGCTTGCAACATTGGATATCTAGTATTGTAGTATTTTACGTGAACCCTTGCAAGTGCTAGTTTTATCGAGTAGGTGAACCGTTGTTTAGCAAGCTGCATTGGTTACAAGCTGTTTGGTAACCTCATTATTTCTTTATCTGACGCAAAAGCATTTTAGTGCAATGGTAAACTGACCAGTGTTGTGTTGTCTGTATATCTTTTCTCTAGCTCCAACTTTCATAACCTCTTTGCTGCAAGGCATAACAATACAACTGAAACTATTTCATCATGGCCGACGCCTAAAAGTACATATGCATAAACAATTGTGGGTTAATACAAAATTTGTACTAACTATCTGGTAAGTTATTTTTATTGAAAAAATCATTTATTTTTACAGGTAGTGAAGAAGACAACGAGATTCTGTCCAGGATGCGACCGGGCACCAAGAACAAGGGCAACTCTCCCATATACTACATCCGTCTGCCTCCCACACCCTACATCTTCATCCCCGGGGTAGGCTACGTCAGCCAGCCCCTCAGCTGCAGCCTCCCCCCGTGGTGCAGACCAGGCCGGACTCCCAGTTCCTCAATGTGCCCGTGAGGTACGTGTCTAACGGCAAGCCTACCGGTATATACACTCTGGAGAACGAGATCAACTACCAGAGTCCTCCCCCCAAGCCTCCTAAGGACTCCCAAATCACCAACCTCGACAAGGGACCCTACAACTTCAATGGGAGACCCACGGACATTTATCTGCTAAGAGATGCCTACAACTCCCTCTATGCGGACGCTTTAACAAACTTCTACCCTTGAGCGTGTTTGAACCTGTGTGACTATTGAAGACAACCGATGAAATGTGTATCAATGTATTTAATTTAGAACTACTTCGTTTTTAAGTGTACAGAAGCAATTTTATTTATTTTATTGTATAGACTTAGTTATTTTTAATTTAGATGTACAGAGTTTTTAATTTAGTGCACGTTTAGATAAAGTCACTTTTCATGAGCTGAACAAATTTCTTAAAATACTTAAACAGCAGTGTTTGCTTTTATATTCAAAAATATATCAGAGGTTTCTTCTTAAGGAATTACCAGTATCACTTGGCATTAACTTTCAACCTCTCATTATACCATCATGTTGGTATAAAAAAGAAAACTTAATTAATGAATAATACTAAGGTCGGTGGAAAGGTGACCACAAGCTATCCGCGAAACGCTCTCGGCAAATTGTTGGCATTAGGTTTGACGGCGAGCAATCAGCCGGAGAAAGTGGGGAATCGAACTGGTGTACTTGTCCGCGCTTTGCTCA
This sequence comes from Matsumurasca onukii, assembly GCA_018831715.1. Lineage (NCBI taxonomy): Eukaryota > Metazoa > Arthropoda > Insecta > Hemiptera > Cicadellidae > Matsumurasca > Matsumurasca onukii. The sequence continues at coordinate 72,717,868 of CM032060.1, forward strand.
ATTCCGGGAGCGGCGCAGCGCTCAGATTGCCTCAATTAGCCTCAGGAACTAGTTCTGGCGACCTTGAGAGAATCCTTGACCCCACCGTGCGTATGTCGAGTGCGTTTTGCGTGCCCGGCCTCCTTCCCTTCCCTTCTTCCGACGTTCCCGAAATCTTTCTGCTCCTCCAAATTCCAGCCTAAGTGGTCTTCATCAGTTTGGAAAAATGCACGCTGCCTGTTATGAAAAGTGTTCTCTTCACATTCCTTTCTTTACTGGAACTATCTTGGAAATGTATAACATCCACATAGTGTGAGTAAGAACTATTATATTGACATCTTAGCCAGTGTTTAGTATTTCAAGTGCCTCTAGAAATAGAGCCGGGAGCAATATTGTTTTCTGAGGTATTTGCTCTACAGGTCATCATTGTCCTTATTTATTTGGACGTGGAACATTTTCTCTTGAGTAAATGCTGTTGTGGAGAAAATAAAAGACTTAATATCATTATGCTCTATGGGCCTCGTTCTAAAACTAAACAACGAGACAAACTCTGGATCGTAGATAGGAATCTTTGGAAATTTACGTATATCCGAGTAACTTTAACGTATAAAGGTAAGCGTAAATATTTTGTTTTGCAACCTAATGTTTATTTATTACTAACACGTTAGTTTTATGAAGCTTTTGTGTAATTTACTGTTTGTATTATATTGACATCGTATTCTTGTATTTATTTGTAATTATCATTCGTGAATAGTCATTGAATGGTCAATGAATAGTAGATGTTGTGCATTAAACTGTATACATAGGATAAAGCCTTAGCCCAATTTAACGTTAAGTTAGAATAAGTAATAACATAACTTGAAAATAGTAAATAAGTAAGATTATCTATAGGGTTTTAATAAAAACAAAAATATGTATACTATTATCCTTTTTACATGGTAAAATTCAATAATATTTCTGGATCAGCATAAGTTTACCTCAACATATAGTTTACATAAACGCAACATGTGTTTCAACTGTTTTGTAGAATACGGAAGGTTTCAGTTTTTACTTGTTACTTATTACCAAACTGTCTTTATTTGATGTAATTTAAAGAGTTGTAAATCAAACTAATTTAAGTATGCAACTTGTTTTGAAATATTGACATTCTTTTGTATAGTATTTTGTCTGTAAAATAAAAAGAAATATTTGTTATGTTGATTATTGTGTTCTTCTGTCCTTTTGAAAAACATCCCATCCTGATGAAATGAAAGTAATGCTTTTGTACAGTTTAATTTTGTAAAGCTATGATTTCCTATGTACGGTGACCGCTATATTACGGCCGTAATGTACCGGTGAACGTGCAGTGACGGTGGACGTAACACAATATTCAAACAGATGTACACAAAAACAACTTTGACATGTTGTTTATTTTAGTTGTCAAAGTTTATTTGCGTGTAGTAATAGTAAACAAGCTAGGCTTTTGTTTACAAAACCAAATGTGTCACCTGGAGAGAAAAACCTGAACTAGTTTTCAACGCTACTTTACGTCCACCGTTTTTAGGAAACCACACTCATTTGGTTGCATGGAAAACAAAACTCACCGTCATAGACCGGCCGTAATGTAGTGGTCACCGCTACCTTGGAAACCATAGCTTAATGTAATTAAAGTAATATTTTATAAATATACAGGTCATGTTTTTAACGCAACCCAATTTTCAAACTTTAGTAAGTAATTTTTTACGAGCATTATATGGTCATAAATTGTATCATGGGTTTGTTTACTTCATTATACTCGTATGTCAGATGGTATGTAATGTTGCAGTAATGTAGCGGTATTGATTTCCTAATTTGATGGTTTTGTGAAATAAACGCAATGTTAGTATTTGCTTTTAGCAAATATTAAAGAACATTTTCTGTTGAAGAGTGCTTAAGAGCAAGATTTTTTTTCAAGATGCGTTTGAGATAAAGTTTTTAGGCGTGAATATGCTATTTGCTTTTGTTGTTTCATAATTTTACAGATTTTTAGGAGAATTTTCTAAACCAACCCTAAGATTCTTCATCACTTCTACAGTCCGCCTTCTGTTATGTTTTCTGTTCCATACAGAACCTGTTTCGTTAAACCTTTTAACAAATCTGTGAATTTTAGATTTGTTTAAATTACTAACACCTGTAAACTTGACCCCAAACGCCTCTTGACACAAAAAATATCTTGTTCTTAAGTATTCTTTAACCATACACACTCTTTGATCTTTGCTCAAAACCATAATTGCGTTTATTTTACAACATAAAATTAGGAAATCAAATCCTCCATGTTACTGCAACAATACATACCATATGATAGATATTGAAGTGAACAAACCAATAATACAAATTTATGACCATATATCGCTAGTAAATAATGACTTACCAAAGTTTGAAAATTGGGTTGCATTTAAAAAAACACCCTGTATATACCATGATTCCTTTGTGGCAAGTGTCACAAAACAATCTTTGTCTGTAACTATTCCTGTTTGGATGAAAATGAATAAAAGACGTAACCGGAAAGGAGACTTTCGTTATTAGATCTATGTGTGAGTGAGAAACTGGACCCGCTAAGTGCATGTTTACACCCAACTTTCCTAGTGAATTTTCATAGTAAATAGAGCTATTTATTTATATCGCCATCTGGAACAAAGCAGAAATCAGTTTAAAGGTACTCAACACAAACTGAGCCAAATGTCAAAATGTGCTATGGATACATGCAAGTATTTTATAGATATATGTATTCCATGTGAAATTGATTCAATCAAAATAGCTGTCAGGTCAATCGAAGCTCTTGTTCAAGAGATTAATAACATAGAATGTAATTATTTGTCCAAAGGGAAGGTTGTTCTGTGCAAATCGTAAATATTATTCCAATTTGGCTATCAGAGATGTCATTCTAAATGATTTTACAACAACCTCTATATACCAACCTAACAAAACACACGTGGTTCCCGTTTTACTGCAATCAGCTCTTGGTACCCGCTGGCATGAAGAGCTACGCACCAAAGTTCCATGTTTCAATTTTTAATTATTAAACTACTGCACAAGCAACTACTTGTCTAAAATTGCATTCCTAATTGGCTACATAGTCTAAAGTCAGGTCATTTTAAGTAAAATTCCAATACACAAAGTACGAAGGCTCATACTTTATACTAAACAGTATTCTTTGAGACAAAGAAGAATCTAACGGATTTGAAAACCCCTTAATACGTTATTTGTATAAAACAAACACAGCTAGATATAAAGCAATTATCTACAAAATGCAAAACCAGCAACTGTTCAACTATACATTTCCCAGAGGTCAAAGCACGCGCGGTCATAAAATAGCAATAAACACAGCGAATGCAATAAACATAAAAATGTAAATTCCTCTTTATCTTGTAATTATAGGAGCGTCATTACAACATCTGCGGGGTCGGCATTTAACAAAGCATTGGCGAGTATTGGAACATAACTCGTTACTGATCAACTGATCAGCTGACTCTGATGCAAATGAAGCCGTCACTCAGAACAGCTGATGAAGATACGGTCACCGCCCACTACAAGCCCTGACCCTCACCCTGACCCTGACCCTGACTTCACTGTGTGTATTGTACTGTCATTACACTACGTGGAATTATTCCTTTTTGGCAACAATGATTACATTCCTCTACCTCGCGGCTCTTCATTAGACCTTGGACACCTTCACTGGTTCAAGGTGAGGTGTGCGTTGTACTGGTAGTTTTCAAGTCCAAGAAAACATTGCTAATGTTATTGCTTGGGCGTGCATATTTATAAAAGAGTTTTATTTCTTCTTTTGATTGTTTTTTATTCATGTATTTCAAATTTTAATTCGTACACTCTCTTAAAGTATCAGTAAAAAAATAAACGATTTTCTCCTATGTTAGAAACTTTGTACTTTAGGGACAAACACACAATGACATAGGTACTCAATGACCTTTGACCTCAGACTTAATTGTTCTTTTACTGCAATTCATATTAGATATTGTGAAAAGAAAACTTAGTTAAAATGATATTGAAATCGGACTATTTATAACGCTATGTTCTGAAACGACTCCATGAATTTTCATAATTTTTGGTACATTGATGGATACCGTCAAAATACCTATCCGGTTCAAGTTTCATCAAAATCTAATGAAATTTACAATTTTTAGAACTTAACAACCACTTTTGACCCCCCAAAGGTTGATTCCGGTAGCCCGATTATGCTGGCTAACGAATTTGACCGAGATATTTACAAACGCAACATTTGTACCCAATGTCTTGAAAGTCGGACAAACAATGCGACATGTAGAGAGTACACACATAAATGTATATAAAGTGTTCAACATGCTCGACATAAGTTCTGGGGGTCAGGATCGGCGCTCTTTCATGGTCCCGGGATTGGGTCTTACCATGCTGACGGCATGAAATATCTCATTTTTCAAATGTAATTCGATAATTACTGAAATAACTCTGTACACCGGAAAACTTTTAAATCTTAAATTGCCATTTTATGTACAATTGCTGTAACTGTTTGGTACTGAACTTTAACGACATGCCAGCCGCTTCCCAGTCAAATACTCCTATCCGTCTCTCTCCATGTGATGTAGATTTGGACATGTTCAAACTTTCTCTTTAAGGGATGGAGATTGAAACTCAGTTATGCACCGATGTGTGGCTTACAATCAGACTTATATGGAATATAACACTGCCGTGAGGAACAAACACATGACCTGGTATGGATTATTAGTAGGCTCGTTTAAAACTGTTCATTGCAATCTACGTATTTCTGTAGATCTACGTGAATTATCTACGTAGATTAATTCAAAGGAACTTACACCTCACATGAAAGGTCGATGGAGCTTATAATGGTGCATTAAGTCTCACTACTTTGTGATTAAAAATGAATTTAGTCAATAACACTCTATTGTATCAATGTTTCGTCACTATTGAGTCTGCAAGTTTTGTACACTGTACATACTGAGTATTGAGTATTGAGTAGAAGAGGAGAGTCATGAATGAACTGCAGTGCCGAGCTGTGTCACAGACTCCGCTACGCCTGTTTGCACGCCAATCATCGTCACAGAGTCTACATTCACACGCTAACCGACACACGTACATGCAACAAAGGACAAGTCAACTTGCTAACCCTTTGTGCATATTGCATATTAGAGACACAAGTCGTACCTTCCCGTGTAGAACATCTCTTGGTACTTGCAAGTATAGTAAGTGTGGTCATCGTCACAGAGTCTACATTCACACGCTAACCGACACACGTACATACAACAAAGGACAAGTCAACTTGCTAACCCTTTGTGCATATTGCATATTAGAGACACAAGTCGTACCTTCCCGTGTAGAACATCTCTTGGTACTTGCAAGTATAGTAAGTGTGGTCATCGTCACAGAGTCTACATTCACACGCTAACCGACACACGTACATGCAACAAAGGACAAGTCAACTTGCTAACCCCATATTGCATATTAGAGACACAAGTCGTACAGAACATCTCTTGGTACAAGTATAGTAAGTGTGGTCATCGTCACAGAGTCTACATTCACACGCTAACCGACACACGTACATGCAACAAAGGACAAGTCAACTTGCTAACCCTTTGTGCATATTGCATATTAGAACACAAGTCGTACCTTCCCGTGTAGAACATCTCTTGGTACTTGCAAGTATAAGTAAGTGTGGTCATCGTCACAGAGTCTACATTCACACGCTAACCGACACACGTACATCGATACATTCAACTTGGTGCATATTGCATATTAGAGACACAAGTCGTACCTTCCCTGTAGAACATCTCTTGGTACTTGCAAGTATAGTAAGTGTGGTCAATTTCACGGATCATATATCTCTTGGTACAATTTGAACTCAACTTGCATGTAGAACATCTCTTGGTACTTGCAAGTATAGTAAGTGTGGTCATCGTCAGAGTCATTCACGAGAAATTTCAGAAACTGGGGAGCGTGAGTTGCTGCTTGGGAATACCAGTGCGCTAAAACTGAGAGTTCCCAGGAGGTGCGTTCACTTACGACACTTTCAAATCCAGAGGGAAAGCTTCGGAACTCAATGCACGGGATGTTCGGGGTTCTCTGGGATGTGAGCTAAACAAAACAAATGGTCATCAAAACAAACCTTTATTTTCCCGTGAATACAAGTGCAACTTTAGCACGTCAATTCATGTAGCTAAAGCAGCTGTTTTGATAGCAAAATGCTTTTGTCAAACACATTTTGAAGAATCCTTGAAAATCGCAGATATTTTACAGACAGCAACTTTCAAAATAGAGCGCGTTTTTAAAACATCCAGACTAATATTGTATTGGATGACCTTAATTATTTCTTGTATGAAACATTTAAGCCGTGACGTATTATATTGTTAATTTTGGACAACTTTTTGAAAATAAAGATATTGTACAAATGAACTTTTCAACGTTCATATTTAAAAAAAAGTCAACTGAGTTAAAGGTACTAAATTGGAAACATAAAACTAAGATAATTTAAAACTTACAACCATTGCGGGTCGAAGAAATTGTCCTACAAAAGATAACAGCTCCGTACAACAGAAATACCCCAGAAAATACACTTTTAAGTTTGTTTTTTTTCGTTAAAAATGTGTAATATTTTAACTAATATGCAGGAGCCAGGAGAACGACTATACCTCTATGTGACGTCTCTTGTGGGGTAGCTTGTAGTAGTTTATTCAATTTTTCTTCTTAACAGTTAAATATATACCACTTTGAATAATATTTTCACTGGAAAAATTGATACACAATGTACTAAATAGTCATGCCATTAGGATCACACTAAAAACTCAAGTTCAAATTTTAGCCCATAGAATTAACCTTGAAATTAAGTTTGTTGGGGGAAATTCAGCTAATACCCCTTCCCAAGACGTATTGTTTCTAACGACTCTATGGTATAAGAGTAACATAGATATGATTCTGAATTGCTTAGCAATCCCAAACGTTATAGGCGCACGATCTGTTTTAGCAAATTTAGCTATTTAAAGTGTGCAAGACGAAATTAAGTAGTAAATCACTTGTTGTTAGCGTAAATAGAACTGTAAAAACATAAACAAATCTTTCCTACTTTTCACCTTTAGGATTAAGAACGTAGAGACACATGTTAGTTAACCCTAAACACTTTCAATTGTAGATGTAGCTGAGAATCTCGAGTGTGTTTTGTTTGACTAATAGATGCGTGTTTGACTGAGAAGTGAGGAAACGTGTGAGAATGTGGAGTGTTAATTGTTGTCTCTAACGCACAAGTACACACACACACACACACACACACACTAATGCAAGTACAGGTGACGAGACAGAGAGAATAACGGTGTTCAGCACAGTCGACATGTCAGGTGACATCTCTTGAGGGATAAATGCTGCTTATCTTGGTAGTGTGCCTTGAATATGACAATCATTGTCGACAGAAAGTCCGTGAAGTGGATAGGTACAACTACGCTGGACGTGGTTAAACAACCACCACAATACTCTCCATTACAAGTTTTAGAAATTATACAGGGTCATCGAAAAAGGTGTACGGGATTTGAAAGTGAAATAAAAATGTTAATATAATTGGTAGAATTTTGATTTTTACATCAAAAGACAGAGCAAATCTTAAATTTTTTATGTAATTGAAAAGTTTTAATGTGAGCTTTGAACACTTTACAACGGGGGGCGATTGCACGACAGACATCTAGCCGATAGTCATCCTCCCACCAGGTGTTTTGGAGCATTTCAGGAGTCACCGTTGCAATGGCTACGTTGATTCCTCTTCTTATCTGTTCCCTCAAGTTGAAGAAATTGAAAGGGGAAAGGGCATTAATGTCATTGTCCAGCAGGATGGAACTCCATGTCACTACAGTCTAATCGTCCAAGAAGCTCTCAACAACAGATTTCCTGATCGTTGGATTGGGAGGAATGGTCCTGTTTTGTGGCCACCTAGGAGTCTTGATTTGACGCATTTAGATTTCTTCTTTCGGGTTACATTTAAAACTTAGTTTATGCTGAGAAAATACGTGATCTACAGCACCTGAGAAGAAGAATCAACGTAGCCATTTCACCGGTGACTCCTGAAATGCTCCAAAACACCTGGCGAGAGGTTGACTATCGGCTAGATGTCTGTCGTGCAATAAAAAGAGCTCACATTAAAACTTTTTTAAATACATTAAAAAATTTAGAGATAAAGATTTTCTGTATCTTTTGGTGTAAAAATCAAAATTCTACCAATTATATTAAAATTAGGTTACAAATATAAGGCGTCAGCCTTTGTTAACTCACTATTTATTTACAGTGTAATTATAATTATACTTATATTAAACACAATTAATTATACACTCAGCGACTACAAACTATTACACTATGTACCTAGGGCCTCAGCGAGACCTGATGTCGTATTCGACTATAGAACAGTTATACAGGCTTAATACGACAAGGGGAGGGCAAGAATTGATATGTGTTTGAATAATATTTAAATCAGTTTTGGTTTCCAAATTACCACTAAAAGCCACAAAAACCAAAGGCGTCCTTTGTAACTGCCTCCTTTTTCTTTTTTTATTTTTAGTAAATTATTTATAACGTTTGCTTTTGGAAATAAGTAGGTTTTTAACGATAAGTTGAATTTTAATTGACAGTTAACTTGTTTACTTGTGAACTTATTTACTTAGCTTGTTTGTTTTTCAAGTTTCTTTCAAATGACTTACCTTCCCATCTTTTAATAGCGACCATTTTGGATTTGATTAAAACTCACTTGGGTTTTGAGAGTGGGACAGTCTTTTTTGTATTGATTTACTACAATACCATGTAATTGATTTTGGTACATTATGAATACTATGAAAGTCCGAAAATATATGTTTTTGAGTTATTCTGGGTGATTAAATGAACTTTCTTTGCTAGAACACCTTAGTGCCTTCACCCTGTATATCGACACAGGATCTATCAGCTCGCAGTCCATGGCAGGTGGGTAAGGTCAGGCTGTTCCTGAGTTCTGTTCCACACTGTCTGCGTTGATTAGTGCATTGTGTTGAAACTCAGTAATTAAGACATGAGTCAAGCCTGTGCGCATCTCTCCTTTCCTCTCTCTGATTTAACTTCCTACTAACGAATAGTCCAATTAAAGTAACTGCTGCCACCCGCGCAGCTCGACTAGCTCAAAATACTCTTTCACTCTATCAACAACCGCCTTTGTAACTGCTGTGCTGTGTGACCTGCACTTCTCACCGTAATGAACTGGTGTAAATATACCCTGGTACTCAAACCCTGGTACTCAAACCCTGGTACTCAAGGTAGGTACAAACCCTGGTACTCAAGTTCAAACCCTGGTACTCAAAGGTACTCATGTATAAACCCTTCATTTACCCTGTGTTCCCTTTCAATTATGAGAATATTCTTACCACTTCAAATAGTACCGTTTTGCATTACAAAAATACTGAGTTATTTGTCACGATCCCTTTGAGCTTCCAACCAGCAAACCCCAAAAGTACCGCTAGAAGCGTAACTCAACTATTCTATTAACTACGTAACTAGACTAACACCAAACCGCTTTCGAATTCAGAACTCTTATAATTCCTTTGGAGAGACTCTCATGAACGAGAACTACTGGCTAGATATTTCCCGATTTATTACTCAAAAGGAGACGAATTATAAAATTTTGAACCACCGAAAGGGTATATTTTTTCTCCGTAGTAGTTAACATAATTTACAATTAGGGTGTTATCTATTTGCACTTTTAGTTTGTAATTCTTTAAATAACACAAGTTTAAATTTGGTTTGCGGATAATTTTACTCTACCATCTAGCTACACTAGCCCCCCACAATTAAGCTTTCGAGAGCAACCTAACATATTGTTGATGTGTTGAGAAAATAATTGCGCAATCAATGTTATAATAACATCGATAGCAGTCACCTTTTCCGTTTTATATATTTTTCTTCTTTAGTGTTGAACAAGTTTTGTTTTTATATTTAATATATTCTAACTTTAAAACCTTGATTCGTACTATTATAAAATGTCTTTTGCGTTTCTACAAACAGAAAAACAGGGCTTATTTAAGACTTTTAAAGAGGACATGTGCGAGGGTAGGTACTTTCAAGTATACACGGGGAGGTGCATTAAGATTTCACAGTTTTGATTAGAGGTTCCTTCATCATTATTTTACTATCACCTTTGATAGTAATTAATAATAACAACAGTGATACGATAAAAGTTAACGTAGGAAATTGGTAAATATATCTTCGTGTTTATAGATCAACTACGAGTATTTCCTAAATGTCTTGCATTTTACTAAATACGTAATAAAAAAATAGTATAGTTGATTTCTATATGATGAAGACATATTAACTTCTTTTAATCTTCAGTTAATTGGCATTGTCTTCCGCAAAACCATTAAAACAATAGTTTCAATTTAAAAGTGATTATATTTCACCTAATAACATTAGGTATTGATCTGAAGAAGTCCAAAATTGGTGGACACTTTTTAATAAAGAAAAAAACGTTTTTGGAAAATTCTTATATAGCCAAAACCTTGAACCAAGCCATGTAAATCAAAATAGCATTACATAGTTATGTTTAGTCGTATATTATTAAAGACATGTCCAAAATGATGACGCAGAAATTTCCATTAAAAACTTTCAGTTATTTCAGAACCGTCCTGTCACTTACTGAAACATTTAATTTCATAGACACTCAAACATAACATTTCTCAAATCAAATCAAAGTTTCTACAACTTTCTTGATGATTCCCTATCATTCTGCATCCGATCTCTGTCTCTTAATCAAACCCAGTCTGCGAGTTAATACTATAATATAATGAACCCTAATTGTGATTAGTCCTTAGTCGTAGGTTTGGTGTCAGAGATAGTTCTGTAATGGGTAAGGAAAACGTATATCTTGGCCTAATCTAGGTGAAAGTGGAGCCTTTCTCTCATCGGTGAGTTTGCTAGATGCGCTGCGATGTGCCATGAACTTGAACACATGGTCGTCAGCTATTAGGGCCACGGTCCATTTTCCACGACACTAACCTCCCCGTGCCTCTGTGAACGCTAATTAAATGCTCATTTGTTCGTAAGAAGCAAGAGTTGTCTGGGTTTCTAAAGGAGAGTGTGCAACAAAATTGCTTCGTGGTGGCTTAATCCTTTTGTATGAATCTATTCGATTAATATTCAGTGAAACCAACCAGAAACTAGCTTTTCCCTCTATAAATTTGAACTTTATTTGTAAAAGATAAAAAGTTTTAAAAAAGTAAAGTTTGTCTTGTTGAACGAGGCGAAGTTAGGACTACAAAGTCCCCCTACCACACAACCTCGACCTTTACTTATCGTCACCGTATAAGTGACATTACAAATTGTAAGTGGTGACTGCGGGGATCGAACCCGCGTCACCGGAGTGACGGGCTCCAGAGTCGCGTGCGATACCAATCCACCAAAGATCCGCTAATATATGTAGTATTCAGTGTACGGCAAGTCACTCGATCACCTTACATGGCGAACTTCCTCCTCCAGGCCACGAAATAACTACTTGGTTTTGAACTAGGGCCTACTTGGTTTTGGTTTTTATAGACACACAGTAAAGTCTTTTGTAAGTTAGTCAGTTATTATAAGATTAGACACCGATTTTTGAAAACAAAATCTAATAAAATTACCTGCATTAAAAGACAAATAAATTTGCTGCACCTTTTGATATTGAACTGATGAGGTGGACCACGTCTCGAGGATGTACCTATAAAAGCAGTACGGTTCAACATCTGAACAAAACAAAATACTAATGTTAATTGCTTAACATCACAAGACAATATTGTTGCATATGAACGTCCAATTAAAACATTAGAACCAGCTGATAGAGTTCCTGGCGTGTGTCGTCTGCCGCGTGCTCGTGCGCGTGTGTAAGCTTTAACGGTGTTTATGCTTTGATGAACTCAGGCTTTCAGTTCAGTTCGCTGACTTTCTTGAACTTCCTCACTCGCAACTCTTGTCTTGTTTACTTGAACTCATTCTGAGTGAGCGACTTTGGGTTGTTAATGACGAATTTCCTTCCAAGGCGTTCATTTACTATAATTTATCGCTTTGGCGTCATTCATCCTATTAACAACAGATTGATATAATGGGTATTGAAATGAATAAGTTTAAATAGGATGTATGTCATGAATGAAAAACATCTTTTAGGATAAGCCACTTGACGACGGTTCAAATGGACAAACGTGCGTAAATTAGTTAATCCGCCTGATTCGTTTATATTTTAAAACCCTGATGGAGGTCGACTATTTTGAAACCTAAGCCCTAAAGTGCATGCAAAATCGAACGTTTGTACAGTTTCAAATAGTTAGAAATGTCCATTTTACGTTATATACGAGTAGTATTCCCTTCTTTTCTCGAATACTGAAAGAATTTCCGACGTTAATTTTGACACAAAACCCATAGCCATTACTAGACTGTTCACTGAACCCTTCACTCTTAAAAACAAATTTTCGCTCGGTGCTTAAGTATTCTTACACCACTATCTTTAATACGTAAAAGTAAAACATGTTCGTATCTGAGGACTGAACTTAACATTTTAAGCTTTTCTTTGGTCAATTTTGTCTTTTTGACCTTTTGGACAGTTTCCTTGCAGGAGAACCTATTTTTCATAAGGTTCATATTCAACAGCACATAGATTGCTTAATCATTGCGTTAACCAATGTAAACGAGTCTCACAACTTGAAGTACACTTGTGCGTATGAAGATGTGTGTTTTCCTGTGGGAATCCACGCGCCTGCGCAGTTTGCCCAGATGACTCATGACTTATGCTGCTGCGCGCCGTGAATCATCATTACACATTTCCTCCCACTATGTTTACCGTTTAATGCATATTACATTACCATAAATACTCCATTCACCTCAGTGTACTTTACAATCTGCTATCTGAGGAAAATCATTTGCCTATTCATTGCTTATTTAAATGGACATACAAAGAAGAGAATTTACACAAGAAGTAACAGAGCCCATCTAAGAACTGACCGATAAAGCTGATTCGCCACACGCTTTTAAAAACTTGATTACAAAATATTAAATCTTTACATAGTACGTACAAATAAATTTGTACATTAACGCTGTCTGGGTACGTCGGCTTTTCTTTGTGTCCAGACTACCTTCATTCTCTTTGAATGAGCTCTGTTTCTTTCATCAATCCAGACTACTCCTATCCTTCAAATAGCTTCCTTCTGAGTAGTTTTCCAATTTAACACTTTTTTGAATAGCCTAGCTCATATTGTATGCGGTATATGTCAAAGTCATTCTAAGAGTTAATACGCAATAGTAATACTGGTTTTAATCTATTTGTTTTAACTTTCGCAGCAAACATTTTCTGAGGGCGACTCAAGAATGTTTTTGCATGACAATGAAAGTCCCCAAAGCATTCATTTGAAGAAAAACGCTCAAGCATAGTTCATTGTTTGTAGTGCTACACGCAGTGAAGGGAGGGAGTCTCAATTAATAATTAACCTGCTCCTGTACAGGGGCTGGAGGGCGTGTTGGCAAGGGTAAAGCAAATCTCTGGTGGAATCCAATTAGTGAATAATGGAGTCAAGACTGCCTGTAAACTCCCAACACAGCTCCGGGCCCAAAGCTTGGGGGGTACTTATTTCAAGACGTTTTACACATTTTCGTGATGGTGACGTACACAGTATGTCTGTATTTTTTATGAGCTATACAAACCTGGTAAGAAGCAGAGTAACTTTAAAAACTACAGTAATTATCTTCTTAACAAAATTGTCTGAATCTGTTTAGTTCTTCAATTGAAAAAAGTGAGTTTTGGAAATGCGTGATGGGGTTTTCTTTATTTATATACGCAATTGTTTGACCATTATGTTTGTGTGACTAAATTATGGCGATTTATTTATTCGTAAGCACAGCAGTTTGCATGATATTGTTTTAATTAATAAAAAAATCTATTGAATCTGTCATGTGCGACTGGTATGGTGATAGGGAGGTTCACTGGTTTAATAAGTTGAACAAAGTGCCACTGTATAGCGAAATCTCAAGGTACGACTTCAGGGACTGCGGACCCTTAGAGTTTGTACTCCTTGCACTTACTTGACCCCTTGGTTATGTTTGCGTAGCCTATAGTTGAGTGCAGCCTACTATGGAGGTAAGCTGCACTGCAAGCCTGCAACATCAACAGGAAGAAGAGAATCGCGCCTAAAACAGATCAGCTGTGTCGGTTGTAAATCAGCTGGCCCCGGAGTTAACTGCAGCTGATGAAGATGAATCTGATCCACTTTCCGGTCACCTTCCATTCGATACTTGATACGAGAACTGCAGAGACTTAAGAGCTTTAGAGATTTACAGAAATATCTAGTTCACTCGTTCTCCGTACCATTATGTCGGTCAAGCTTAGGTAAAACACAAGAAAAATGAGATGAGACGCAATACTGGATAAATGAATATACATTGTGTTTGTTCATAAGTTTTGTATTGCAAAAGTTCTGGAAACTTCTTTCAAAAGTGTTTTTCCTCCAAACTACCATATTTACTTCATATTTGTACATCATTTGCAATTCTGTGCTTGTTATAAAAACTTCCCATGCCTGGAACCCATTAAAACACGTATGCTTAGATCCTCCAATAACACAATATAATACCATTGTAGGATCCAGAAGGTGAACAAATGGGATGGAAAAACAAAGCGTTTATTTCTAATTGTTAAAAGATAAATAAAGTTTTAAAAAACTCCGTTAGTTTTAAAAAACTCACACAAGAGTAAGTCACATCCTTGTGATTTGGAGAAGCAATAGTGAGTAAACTTCAAGGGTGAAACCAAATCAAGTCAAATGCGTGTAGAGTCATCAATCAATAATATTGACGAAGCTCTTTGTTCATACAGTAATATCGTTCAGTGCCTTATTCCGAATAAATAAAACACAAGGCTAAGAGGTTTATGACATCTCTATTCACCTTCTATCCAGGTTGGTAGGGCATATTATCAATTCAGACAGAATAGAGAACAGTGAACAGCTGTTGCCGGACTACCGACTGACTGATCAGCTGTGGTTGATGAAGATGGATTTGGCACGACCTCTAGTGACCTTGCTCGCTGCAGCTTCAGCAGCAGCACTCTCTGGTGATTAATTGACACATCACTCACCCACGCTTCGCAGTGACTCGGCTAATTCCGCCTACATTACTTCACCACCTATTATACCTTTATGAATAAACCAATAAATAAGCCATTCCAAAGCAATTAATCAACCAACCAGTTCAATTTGCATGCTGCGAATACGTTTAGATTGATATGTTAATTAAATCAGTTGAGGATTTAATTAAAACTTCGTTTACACATCTTGTTGAGGAATAACATCATTCCCAGAAATTGCAATAGAGCAATGTAAGTTCAAAACCATGGACAAAGTAACGCTATTGACAAAGTAGTAGACTTAAGTACTTGCCACAGAAATATGTCATAGTTTAAAAGACTTTATTAAGTTTAAAATTATGCATCGTTAAATTTGAACGAAGCTAGTGCCCTATTAATATAGTGTCAGCTTGTAATGTCTGCTAGTACGATTTGCTAATTTTTTGTTTCTGTTCTCACGCAGTAATATTTGTATGATGATCAGCTAAGAGATTAGGTAACATTTTAGTTAAAATAAGAACCTAGTGATTTAAAGATTCTAAGAATACCTATCTAAAACTGGAAGAAATCCAACTAAATAATATGACCGCCTTCTTCTTGGATAGCTACATCAATTACTGCTGTTGCCCACTAGCAAAACGCATGACTCTCTGATCTACAACAAGATTACAACTATATTGTGGACGAAATCAATATTTGTGCAGAGCACGACGAAGAGACCGTGTAGAGGTGTGAGAAGCACGTTCTACTAGTAGCTCCAATCAATAACCGACCCACCTCACACGTGCCCTCAACAAGGTCTATCTATGATCACTGATCAAATCCGGCCACTGATACGCTGATAAGAAACCCCAAATAGACACGTAACGAAATCTCCTTGAAAGCCAGGAAGACTGCAATGTACGAGTGGCGTATGTTCGTTAGTGAGTGTGGTGTGTGATTAGTCCTCTAGTTGATGGGAGTCTAGGAGTAACGGCTACAATCCCGCCATATGTCGGAGCCCGCACAGCACAATCCAATCAGCACAAGTCTGAGCAATTAGAATCAATTATGTCCGTGTACTGTGATTACAGCTGGACTACTGGTTATTGTCTTGATTGTATGTGCACTAAACACTGCATTTGCGGAAACATTTGTAGAGATAACTAGAACCCGTTGTAAATGTATCCGTTTTGTTTATAATAGTGAAATGATCAAAAGCTTTGCACGCTGCTTTGTATATTTGTATGGTTTTTAATAATAAATAGATTTCCAGGAGAAAAATTGCCATTTTCCTCGTTTAAATGTGAGCAAGAATCGCATCTGTTTTGAGTTAGGAGTATACTCTTCCTTGGATACCACATCTTAAAATATGAACTTTTAAACAAATTCCACTTTACTGCACATTGATGAATTTGGTCCATCTACTGCAGAGCTCCTTAAATTCAATTCATATGTTGATTAGGATTGAAATTATTTACTGTAATCAAATAAAATATCAAGTATAGTCTGCCAAATGTAAAGCTTATTGTACAAAATATGAATCAAACTTGCGTGTAACTTTCTTTTAATTATCGATTAACGGAAAGCATCGAGTTGTGAGTAAAGAATGTGAGCAGCTGGCGGGAGAGGTGAGAGACTGTAGCCAGAAACGATTTAAGTTCCTAGTTAATATAACGTGGTTCGCAGAAGGTGAAGGACGAGGACGAGGTGCGAAGATGGTCATTATTCAGCTTCGGTAGTAACGACCGTCCTCTCGCATGTGTCCTCTCTACATGTGACTGTCCTCTAGTTCTCCTCAGTAGTGTTCTGGCTTTGCTCCACTTAGGACAGTTACAGTGGGCCGTGCAAGGCAATACATACATGGTCCACTACTAGGCTTCTAAAGATCAGATCTTCGACTGGGTCTAGGTGTAGTCAGTAAAATGTCTCAAGTCAAAGCATAGTTCATTTAACTAATCAAATTAAAGGTAGTTTTAAAATAGCACAATATCGCAAACCTAACTTCAAATACTTGATTCTAAAAACTCTTTTTACTGTGTAAATGGCAAGAGATTTAAACTTTCCAACTTCTGTTTCCAATATATAAGTGCTTTCGGGTCTTTTTTACAGAAAGGTTTACTAATAAAGTCAATTTAGTTGACCACAGGACTCATAAAGTCCTTTGGATCTGAGAATATGTTAAGAAGTTGGACTGTACAGCGGAATAGGTTACGTGTCTACATGAATATCTATGTAATTATCTTTTTCCTTTATACAATACCCGATGGTTAAAGTTTATTTCCAATATCAAATAGGTAAGTACTAAAAGTAACAGTACTAAGAGGCATCCTTGTGGTACACATTACTTTTGATATAGTGACTTTGACAGTGTTAGGGATATTAAGGTCAAAATAAACTATGTGTTTAGTAATTACAATGTAATATGAAGTACGAGTAACTGTCATCTGAAACATTTGTAAAATACTATCACACATATTGAATGCCTCTAAGGTAATTAAAATAGGCTTAATTAAATCTGCGAATTATGAATAGAGAGATTTAACGATAAGACTAAACTTAATTCTCAAGTAGATGCGATTTTCACAGACTTAGCTAAAGCATTTGATAGAGTTGATTATGGCGTACTTTTAAATAAAATGCATAATGATGTTAAACTAAAGAAAGAATACAATACGTTTCATATAAAGGCTGTGATTCGAGTCAGGCGTCCCTCAAGGGTCAAATCTATGTTTATGCACGTGCAGAAGATTTGAAACTCTAATGACGACACGCATGCAGGATCGCTGTTTTTGCGTGGAGCTGTCAGCAAAACTATGACGTTTACAAAGAAAAGACTACAGACTAGAAAGGGTAATCGAATTTAGAGACTTAGGTATTGTTTTGGACGCATTAAATTTCAATCAACATATTGTGACAATGGTAAATAGAGCCCTCAATCACGTAATTTCAATTCAATAGAACTGCTCTAGTTCGATCACACTCTAGTGCATGTTACACAGAAAAATTGATTCTGGATATTTTACAGATTCCATATAGTGAACTTTTGAAACTTGACAGCCTTGTTGCCAATTTAGTGCTTGTAAGATGTGAAATCGAAGGCTCTTAAGCCCCAGCATTTTACCACAAATGCTATGCTCAACGTTGAATACAATGATGCGTCTGTACAATATAGACATTCAGATATCTATATTATAAACTATATTTTGTAATTTATTCGCGTGTACAGTATTAGGGGCAAATTCTCCGGTCATTGGCTCTAATAACTTTACTGCAAATCTACAGGCCTAACACTCGTTATTATCATTGTCAACCGTTGAAACGTTTATATTTGTGTCGTTATTACCTGCAAATTCAGTCTTCATTTATTATGTATAATGTTTACAACTAGTATAAAATCATTGAATTATACACGATCAATGCAGCGTCTGCTGTAATTCTGTTTTACAGCATGGTATGATAAACTCGTAGTCGGTTGTCTGACTATTTTCACTCGATCTCAGGATGACTTGCTGTTTTACACTCAGCTGATAAAAAGTCGCCTCTGATCATTGACAATGACACGCTCACTTTTTCCTACAAATTGACAATGCTAGTGCATGTAAATGCTCAGATCTAATATAGTTTAAGATATTTCGCTAAGAATACCAAATGTGTTCCATAACAAACCCACGTGCAATCAATTTATCGTTCAAATCTCATTTTCGTACAGAGCTGCTGTTTATTGATTAACCAAATTACAAAATTACATCAAAGTTCAAGCTGAATTCACGATTGAAACTCTTAACCTTATATTGGTAAATGGGATATTATTGAGTACAGTCATATTTCACAATACGAGCAAGCATTTTAAACTGACTTCAACTTCCAGAATCTCCTTGGCTCTGAGTTTAAAAGTTGCAACTATTGTCTATTTCGTTTAATTCTCTTGCACACGTCAGTTTTCAGTTACAACTATAGACTCTCTTTTGCACTCAAGCTACTAACAGGATATAAAACTAAATGTTTTAGTTAAAGTACATCAGTGTGTACTCGTAGGCCTGAGCATTTCATAGCATTTTAAAAGACCTGACTATGGATCAAAAGTATTGCTAAATTTGTTATTTTAGTTGTAGGAGCGTAGTGTAGGGTGTCTCCAGCCACAGGTTCCCCTTACACATCAAACCCAAAAACTAAGAATAGCTGGATTGCGTACTATGTTGTTGTGTCGCGGCGATTGGCAAAGTCGCAAATAATGTCGGTATGAGCGTAATTACGCCTGGATTATTAAAGAAGAGGCAAATAACAGAGTGGCGAGGTCGGTGCCGTTAGAGTCAAATATTGGGGTGAGTCACCGTCACGCGGCCATTGTCTGGCTGAGGAGACAAGCCGGGTCAACATTGTACTACACAAGGTGTAGTATACCGGCTGTGCGAGATAAATGTGAACAGCAACAAATAAGAAAACATCGCCAACACGTAGCAGAAGCGCTACAGACTGTGAATCTTAGCAAATTAAAAAAAAAAACAGATCAAGTTTTATTTATTTATTTTAAACTAGACGAAATTTCTTTATTCAAAACCCTAGCAGTCACCCCTTACATTTGTAATGTAACTATACGGTAACGCTAGGTAAAGGTTGAGGTTGAGTGGTAGAGAAGAATGTTTAGTCCTAAATTGGCCTTGTTAAGCAAGACAAACTTTGCCTTTTTACTTTCTGTGTCCAAAAAAACGTAGGCTAGTAAATTATATAACAGGTTATGCCCAGTGCTCTGAATATCAAAGTGCACAAATTCAAATTAAATAACTAAACAAACAAACAATTTAATTACCAATATATAAATTAACATTGTGTTGGTATATAAGTAAAAACAACAATAACAAATTACAACATAGTAAATTACAAGCCACTACAGTAAATTTAAAATTAGAACAGTAATTATTTTAAAACGGTAGGTTCTGGAGCAGTGGAAATTGTTTTGATAGATTCAGAGAGTAAAGCTCTACTATATACAGGGTGATCTTTGTGTTCGTTTATGGTATCGCTACAACTGTATACAACTTTGTTCAACAAAAAAAACTCTATGTTTACCAGATATTTGCCACTATTTTTTACTAATTATTTGTTATATTCCACACCACTTGGCTCAAACTTAATATAAGTTTGTATCTAAGTAAGATCATCTTTGGAAATAATTACGAACATGATCTAACTTACCATTTTAAAATGTTGGCTATTTTACGGTATTTTTAATGCATTTTTTGTGTTACATCTTAGTAAACGAATACACCGTGATGTTATCAATGAAATCTACAGTATAATTTTTCTATGTAGCAAATTTTATTACCTATCTATCGATGCTTAAATCATACAAATTCAGAAACGTCAATTCTATAGAGGAAACGCTGGCGACAACAGTTCATCTTGTTACCTTGTTTTTAACCTAGTTTTCCGCTGTAACATTGTTGGTTCTCAAATTACTTTTATGATTTTGGTGTCAATAGGTAACAAAACTGTTTGAAAAACGCTAACCTTTACAGTTTATTATAAATCTCACCGTTTATTCGCTATACTGTAGTAAGTTAGCTCATGCTGGTAATTTTTTCATAAGATGGTTTTACTACGAATTTGAGCCAAATCCCATAAGTATTAAGTGGTACGGGATAGTTAAAACAAAAAAACCATCGAAGAAACAAAATTGTGGATTTATAATAAACAAAGTGTTTTTAAAAAAAGTTATTGTTGTTTTTCTTTTATTTTGACTTAAACCCTAAGGTGTGTGACACCCTTTTATAAACAAGGCTCTTGCATATGCCTGAACTCTTGTCTTTAGGAGTGTTCATTGTGTAATAAGCTTAGAGGTGCAACGGTTTGATCTTAAACGTTAATTCTTTCCGAAACGGATGTTTCATACTGAAAAGACTACTTTTAAAGAGGAACCATAATATACATGTAAAATATTTTTGCTCAAACTGCAACAATAAGAGGAGGTGGAACTACTACACTGGAAAACACAAAACGGTAGTTCATAACCGTTTGTCCTTTATCAGACAGGAGCATGATTTGTCAGCATACTTCCGATTCAATTAAGAATGCTTCGATGCCCAAGGCATTTCAGACTCGTCTCAAAATCATTATTATCACATAAGCTTTTTAAAGGCTAGACGAGTTTATGACACACGACTGGGAAAACGACAATCCACCGTCAGACAAAAGTAAGGGTAGAGTGAATTAAAATTATTAAATAAATGTATGTTTAATGTCTTCAGCTGCGCCTCGCACGTTAAAATTGAGCTCGTATAAAAATGCTTTAATTTAGGTGCTGATCATTAAATATACAATTCATTGATGATTCCAAACATTAACGATTTTACGACGCATAACATAAATATGGATTTTATTAGTTTAAGTTCATTTGTGTACAATGTGAGTTAAAGAACATGTTGATGATATACTGTGCTCAAATGTCATTATGTCTAACATTTCGTGTCAGGAAGAGAGGACAAGTTCATTATACAGTATTATTTTTATATATTAGTCCATGCAGATGGTCTTAAAGGGCTTGTTTAGCTTTCTAATGAAGAATAAAGTGGGAATAATACTAACTGTTCCAAAAGGGCTTTGTTTAAATTACATGTACAAAAGAGCTTAATAAGGTAGTTAACAATTCGAATTGTTTTTAGAATAAACTCCCCGATACAAACTCTGTTTCTGTAGAAACTTTAGAGAGAGAAAAGTCGCCCAGTGGAAAATCCGCTTAAGAGTTTCCCTGCGAGAGTACAAAGGGCGCGAGCAAAGGAGATGTCAAAGGGGCTGTTTCGGTTGACCAAACCTCCCTAAAGGGGGAGGGAGAAATCGCGGTTTGGAGAAACCAATCACATTTGGCGACGTGACAAATGGGTCACCAGATACGAATAGAGGGGTGTTTGTAATAACGTGATAGATTTGGGATTCGTTTATATTTGGGCCACAATTCAAGGACTTCACGACAGTTGGATTTTGTCGTTTAAAGCACACGTATACACTCAACGGTTTAACTTTTGTATAACATGAAGCAATTAGCACTAAATGATTTTCTGGAGTGAAGATTGGTCAAATTTTTTAAACAACCAAGACCACCCGTTTTCCAATTTCTACGCCTGATAAAAATAATTTAAAAGTTAAAAGGTAAAGTGTATACGAGGCAAAGTCAGGATTTCAAAGATTTCTCAACCACTCAATCTCTACCCTTACCGTATAATCACTTCACTATGTTGTTAGTAGTGATTCGAGAGTTGCAAGTGATATCAACCGACCACGGCCCCGAATATTGTTTGATCTGGCTTTAGCACAACCAATTTACTTGTAGACTAACGATATTTTTTCCAGCTATACAAAGTAGCATTGATTGAACTCTAACAACTCTAAACTGAACATTTCAAGTTCTAGCTGACTGTCTGGTAATACACTGGTTGGTTTTGTAAATTAAAATAATTCAGCAGTGATACAGCTAGACGTTATAGCAAGTCATCAGAGTCAACTGCAGCTTTGAGCGGCTGTGAGAGCTAGGCCTGGTACTTCCACGTCATGTGCACAATGGAATGAATTGATTGGCCGTCTGTCTACAGTCTGCACCGTACATGACTCACGATCCGCAACTGCAGCGTGCTGAGTAACGTACAGTACTGTCGCTGTCAGTAGCACAGCTAGAAGCTACAGTGAGTCATCAGATTGAGTCAACTGCAGCTTTGAGCGGCTGTGAGAGCTACTTCCACGTCATGTGCACAATGGAATGAATTGATTGGCCGTCTGTCTACAGTCGCACCGTCATGACTGCACTGCAGCGTGCTGATGAGTAGCAAGCTAGAAGCTACAGTGAGTCATCAGATTGAGTCAACTGCAGCTTTGAGCGGCTGTGAGAGCTACAGTCTGCACCGTACATGACTCACGATCCGCAACTGCAGCGTGCTGAGTAACGTACAGTACTGCCGCTGCAGTAGCACAGCTAGAAGCTACAGTGAGTCATCAGATTGAGTCAACTGCAGCTTTGAGCGGCTGTGAGAGCTAGGCCTGGTACTTCCACGTCATGTGCACAATGAGAATGAATTGATTGGCCGTCTGTCTACAGTCTGCACCGTACATGACTCACGATCCGCAACTGCAGCGTGCTGAGTAACGTACAGTACTGCCGCTGCAGTAGCACAGCTAGAAGCTACAGTGAGTCATCAGATTGAGTCAACAGCAGCTTTGAGCGGCTGTGAGAGCTAGGCCTGGTACTTCCACGTCATGTGCACAATGAGAATGAATTGATTGGCCGTCTGTCTACAGTCTGCACCGTACATGACTCACGATCCGCAACTGCAGCGTGCTGAGTAACGTACAGTACTGTCGCTGCAGTAGCACAGCTAGAAGCTACAGTGAGTCATCAGATTGAGTCAACAGCAGCTTTGAGCGGCTGTGAGAGCTAGTGGTACTTCCACGTCATGTGCACAATGGGAATGAATTGATTGGCCGTCTGTCTACAGTCTGCAATGACTCACGATCTGCAGCTGCACTGCTGAGTAACTGCTGTCGCTGCAGTAGCATAGTGTTGAGTCGCAGCTGCGGCTGTGAGTAGCACAGCTAGAAGCTACAGTGAGTCATCAAAGTGCAGTGGTATTACGTTATTCACACAATGAGATGAACTGACTGGCCTTTTCCCATCACTATTTGTTATTGTAGCGTTTGCGTTCACTAATTTGATGTTTTCAGCGAAATATTGGCTTGATTCAAAATAATAACTTTTAATACTATAGTAAACCTCTGTAACAGCTGCTTTTTCTAAACGATATAAATCATGAAGAGTATTATTCAAAACATTGTTTCCTTTTAGTTAATTTATAATATCACATGAACGGGTTTACGGTAGCACCAATAACAAAACACGTTGTTTAAACTATAATCTAGTTCTTCCGGTTCACATCACGTCCAAACTTCCTAAATTAGGTTGTGATATTTCGGCCTCGCTGTGGAGTACTATCTTCAGTAACTGATTGGCTGAAACTAATAGATGTAAAGAAATTATATCTAAAAATATGCAACAAAATTTGGAAAAATTACTGCTTTGGTTTACAACTAACATTACATGGCTCTAAGCAGCAAAACAAAGTTCATACGCTTTTCTTTAATAGATAAGCCCGCAGAAAATATTAGCTTATTTTATAAGTGTGTGAATTGTGTAAAAGATCAAGACAGTACATGTGATAATTGTTTGGTAATTCAGCAAGTCAAGGATATAAAATATATAGGTCTTACAATTATTGACGAAAACTTTAACTGGAAAAAACATATTCAAACAGTTAAAATTTATATGTTTTCTTGCTTAAGGAAAATTTACTTATTGAAATCTGTGTGTCCTCTTTCTATTTTAAGAATAGTTTACTTTTCCGTAGTGGTCTCTAAATTGCAGTATGGAGTTTCATTTTGGGGCGGTGTTTATTTTAGTAGTTTGTGTCCTTTGGTTGTGGCGCAGAAAATAATTGTTAAGCTAATTGCAGATGCTATTAGGTTTGATCACTCTTATCCTCTATTCAAAACTTTGAAGATTCTTCCCATCAGGCATTTATTTATTTTTAGAGTTTTAAGGATATTTTTTGTCAAATCAGGTCATGTGTTGGGTAATGTTAACGTTTATTCTAGCAGATTAAGAACAAGAAATTTTGTTTTAACTCCTAAACCCAATAATGAATTTTATAAGCGTACCCATACATACTTTGCACAGAAAATGTTTAATGCTCTTCCTTTTCATGTTTTTAGCACGCCACATTGCTTTTATTTTTAAACAAACTTAAGACATGGTTATTTGAAATTGAATGTGTTGAAAGGTTTTTTAGGTGAAGTGGAGATTGCGATCATTTTGTTGTGTATTTTAATTTGTCACCTTTGTTCAACATACAACATTTATACTGGTCTTTGTATTTCGTAGTTCTCAATTATAACTTCAGTTACATTAATTTTGATATTTTAAATGTATTAATTATGTATTATTCTTAAGATAGAAACGTTGTTTAGTTTTATATAATAATACGTTACTTTAGCTATTTTGGTGTATTGTTTATAGTTTTTTTAACGAAGGTTGCAACTCAAGAAGTTTGATATTTATTTTGATGGTACCTCAACACATACAAAAATGAGGCACCTAACTATTTGTTCTTATTTATTTTTACAAGTATTTGGTTTTGTTATTTTGCTATTTATGTGTTGTAAAATCTTAAAATATTAACAACAGTACTGTAAATTCATTATTTAGATATAGTTTCTTTGATTATAAGTTGTTTTATATTGTACGCGTATATTGTATGTAATAAGAACAAATAAAGATATTTTTGAATTGAATTGAATTGAATATTACTAAATTAGAGTTGTGAAACCGGCCGCGAAAGCCTAAGAGTTAAGTTTAAAGACGTTTCGTCCGCACTTTAGCTGACATCTTCAGTTTAATTTGAGCTCGTATAACAAATCTTCACTTTAAGATCGTGTGATGAGATATACTTGAATTGAAAAAAAACTCATGGAGTGTTTTTTGTTTAAATTTTAATGTTATTAAAAACATCGAATTTTTTCAGCTATGTATTTCGTACAGTTTTCCTTACGTAGTGTCATGATGTGAGTGTGCGCTTGACGCGTGTGGTGTGTGTGAGGTGGGTGGAGGGGTGAGCGCAGGACTCTACTCCAGGACTCAGTGTCAGTGCTCACTCTCAGCGTGTCCTGTGCGCTAACCACTCGCGCTACTCTCGTGTCTTAACTCTCGTGTGTCGTGTGCGCTCGTGTGCTATTGTGACACTACATATTCACTACATATATTCTCATAGGTGAGTTCAACTTTTACATTATTATTAATTGCTAAGTTTGGGGTAGCTTGTGTTCACAAACTATACTAGACCGCCGGCTTAAAATATTTTTCGCAATGCTACTTTTTTATAAAGATTACGACTGAACAAAGCGTTAAATATAAGTAAATAAATACTATAATATATTACAAATAAATATGAGAAAACATAGATCTCGTGAACCACGATCCTATTGGTATTTTTAATTACATCTCAAGAGCGTACAAGTAGGAACTTTAAAACTGTATATTACACTGTACTTAACTCTATCAACAATTGATTTTAGGTGTGTACTCTTTTGTTGCCATGCAACTCTTAGGCCAGGGCTCATTTCAAGGCTCACCACGTGATTTGAAACTACTATTGCATGTGTACAACCTACATTAACTTTTAAGTTTGGTACTATGAAACAGTGGTTAACAGCGATCGACAAACTAACAACAAATACAATGAACTTATAGACCATTTAATTTTGTTGACAGTACCTATGAGCACCAGTTTAGTTTGAGTAATTTAAAATTTACCACCCTGATATGTTTCATCTTTTAAACAAGATTGCATTATATCTTGACAATAGTCATACTGGAGCAGGGGTTTTTGAGAAATTGTTAAGGTCTTTGGGCTCAAAAGTCACGTTAAGCTGTTGGTCCATTTCATTGGTCGTTGGGCTATTAATTAATGACCCAACCTGGGGATCGGTCAGCCCCAATTTGTAACAAAGCTACAACTCATCATTCATAAAAAACACTCAACACACTCACCTTCATCTCATACTCACCTTAAAATACCCTATAAGAGTGGTCGGTGTCTCAAATCACAGTCACAGAGTACTTGGTAAATCACATGATCCCCTATGATAAACCAGAGATAACCTTGTTGTGCTCTGGGTATTCTGTGGATACACTCAATCCAATGGTTGTGGTGTATGAGGAACTCTTTTAGAATGGATTTCATTGTATTATAAACCGGTACAAGTCGGTGTGTGGAGCTTTCTTACGTAGATATAAAATTCAATTTTCATATTGGAAAGAATCGTACCATTTCTTCAGGAATTTTCGTTCTTTGTTCATTTTCTGACCAACTTAGATCCAGCCATGGTGTACTTATTTCATGGCTCCAGCTGCCTTTTAACAATTTAATATGGAATAATCTACCCCTCCACTTAGCACGTGGAATTCCTACTTAGGTCATGGTTCTGTTTGTGCTTCCAGAGAAATCATTGAGGATAGTTATCAAATAATTTAGAAGGAAACCCTTACAGTAACAAAAACGTAATAAAAAAAGCCAACATTAATTTCCGAATCATTTGATTTTTTTTAAGGTTTGAATAAAAATTATACTAACAACTGTGCGAAAGATTTTTTAGAAATGTACGTTAGTTTTTCTTTGTTAATAAAACCATTCGTAAACAGCAAATTGTAACTTATATGTACTGTATGATATTGACTTATGCCTATGTACTTGGGTTTCAAATCGCAATGCGCGAGCTCCATTGAATTGGCTTGACCCTTAACAGTTAGAATTGTATGTATACCTGAATTTTCAATCATTGGGGATTCCTCCAAAAACCACAAACCGTTTTATTGAGCCCCATATTATAATAAAAGCTGAAGCCGGGTTAAAGACCTTGCGTCCTAAATGGAACATAAGTAGATAGATTCACTTTTCTGCTGATTGCCTTACAACATTGTCAACCATAATTATGTTTCTTGCTTAGGTAAATCACTACATTTTTCAGGATGTTTTACCTTATATGATAACTTTTACAAACTTGATTCTTATCCAAAATTGAAACTTACAAAGCGTGTTTAATTTATAATTAATCTATTTGCATTATCTCAAGGAGTTTAATATGAGTTTACTGTACAATAATGAATTACTATTTTATAACTTTGGTTTTGATTTAAGTGTAAATTTATAAACGACACGTAATGTTATCTCAACTTTAAAAGATGTTCGTATGTCTTTTCTTAGACCCCACTTCTCTGATGAAAGGTAACATTGCTATTTATCCACTGCTACTGCGACTGCATCCATTGCTACTGATTACCTGTTAGATCTTGGACACTAACATATTTTATGAATTTATTTTTTATACTTACATATAGTCTACCATGAAGAAAAACTAAAAAACAAACAAATAAGCATTCAGCTTGCGTTTTGTAAGTCCCTAAAATAACTGTATGTTGTTTGCATCCAAGCAGGATAGTTCATTTTAGACTGTCAAAATTATTCTAATTTATCGAATACTTATATTTAAAGCGTAAAAATTGGTTTACGGTTTATAAAAGTTTACAATTAAAGATTTTTATAAAGCACACTATGGCTCATATTTTCAAAGTAACGAATCAACTATCTGGACGTGTGGTCAACATGTACAACGTACACGCTACCAACTGTTAAAATAAAACCTAGCGGCTTCTTTATAACCTCGCAGACTGTTAACCTATAGTTATAATTAATAGATGCTACGCAATTAAGATATGCTGTACGTTATATGTTATGAGCCCTTAACTAGCCAGAATAGTGACAAGCTGCTGTCATGTTTGTGTAGTTTATGTTGGCTCATGATACGTTAGAGCTTTTATCGCTACTTGAATGATAAAACGGTTTTATACGGTCTCCGTAAACACATAAATTGTACAATTATTTCAACTTTGGATTCGAGTTTGGCACCAAAGACACACGATTTACGTATGACCAAAGACCTCAAGTTTCACCAATGGATATTTTTGATAACATTTTAAATACCTCTACTGATTGTGATCATGTTTAGTTTTCTATTGTTTTGTGTTGATAAAAGGATATTTTGAAATTTAATATTATGTTTTTATTATTTCTTTTATTTACACTTTATATAGAATTTCCTTCCATCACAATTTTGGCGGGGTATATGTCACCTGGGTTGGTGTAGTGCTCTTCTTTTTCTGTGATAAAGCTATTATTATGTATTTACAATCCTCTTACAGAAAATATGTGTATTTACTATTTCAATCAAAACAAAGTTGATAAATACATGGCTCTGCAAAATGAGCTAAATAATAGAAACATAAACTATGTACGTTTCCAGTTTACTAAAATGTTATGTTGAAAGTAATTTTGACCCTAATTAATATAAATGCCCTTATTAGTGTGTTTACATTAGCTGTATGCTCTTCTGATTTCTGGAGAAACCTTAAAACAAGGAACGATCTTTTGAAGGATTCTCATAAGATTATATTTTAAAGAAATTTGTCGTACTCTTATAAGTGGTAAGACCGTTTTATGTTCAAACATGTGAAATCGTTTGCGTGAAATACTGTAAATCAGTTTCGTCGACTATTATTAGGTTATTATGAATGAGATACAATTGAGGTCATACAATGCTATTTGAATGAAGTTACAACGTAGAATAGCCACAATATAAACAGATGAAGTGCGTGCTTGTGTTGAAGTGTGTGCGTGCCACATGACGCGTGTTGAGTGTCTCTGAAAGCCCGCCTATCCAACCGGAAGTACCCCCCAACCCCTCCCCATCAGCCCAACACGGCCTTCTTGATAACGTGGTTCTGAGAACACGGCCAGATAAAAGGGGACCGCCACTGATTGGCCAATAAAACATTAACATTGACAGATTTTTTCACTTTGAACCAGTTGTAAAATGCAAATCAGCTCACATTACCGAAATGTTTGGTTTCAGTTTCAGCTCAAAACAATTAATGAAATATTTAGATTTCTAGATTAGCTGGAACCAGTCTAGTTCGACTTAGATGCAACAACGAAGGTAAATGTAAGGAGCTACCCCAAGCTCTAAACCAACCACCAAGCAGTCTACGAACCTGAGAACCCTGAAGTTAAGTTAACTTTAACAAATCCGAATCGTTATTACGAATGGTTCCAATTAATGTCGAGGATCCCGAACCACCGACCGCATATTTCTCTTGATTTGTGTCCCGCGTCCAGTGTTTCCTGCAGACTCCCGCCCTAGCTCTTCACAGTTGTGTCCCGCGTCCAGTGTTTCCTGCAGACTCCCGCCCTAGCTGCTCTTCACAGTTGTGTCCCGCGTCCAGTGTTTCCTGCAGACTCCCGCCCTAGCTGCTCTTCACAGTTGTGTCCCGCGTCCAGTGTTTCCTGCAGACTCCCGCCCTAGCTCTTCACAGTTGTGTCCCGCGTCCAGTGTTTCCTGCAGACTCCCAGGTTGTGTCCCGCGTCCAAGTAAAGTGTTTCCTCGCCGAGGACCTGCAGACTCCGCCCTAGCACAGTTGTGCCCCAGTCTCTAGTTCTCATCCCATTAGACTCCCGCCCCTATGACGAGTATGAGTGATCTATTATAGTCTATGGTGAAGTGGAGGTGTGAGAGAAGCAGTTGGTTGGTACGTCTGGTTCCGCCATTGTCATGAGACCAACAATGGTCGCTCTGCGCGCAATACTCTCGCCCTTGACCCTGTCATAAGCAGTCGTGCCGCAGCTTCAACAGCTGAACTGTGTGCGAGTATACACTCCCACGCTTCACCTAGAGGTCCTACAGGAGAGAGACACTTTTTGAAACGAATGTTTTAATTAGGCTGTGTAGTAAATTCCCACTCCAGGACGTAACTCATCCACAATCAAGTCACAACACCAGAACTGAGCCCGTGAGGAAACCTAACTTCCAGCGTTACAGTATTTATCTAACACAACAGAAACATACACTTATTTAACCCTGTGCGATGTTCAATGGACGATATCGACTAACTGGGATATTTAGGTCCTGTCTCTTGCGCTAAGTACGAGTAGATGAGCTAGTAGAAGTCTTCTGTATTCGGTGTATTTTACTACCGACTGTTTGGTTCAAATATAATTTGACCCTATAAACTTCGAACCTACTTTCCAACGATAACGCAACTGGAGTCGCGTTACGGTAAAGTTTGAATAAGTGCTTGGCAGGTTGTTTTCCACGCGCGATAATATCAGATTGACATCCAAATCATGATACTTAAGCTGTGTGTGTTTATAAAATGGGGTTTACTACCACATAGCCACTGAATGATCGTTAGCTCTAGACAAATCGTGGCAATTCATTTGTCCAAGGCCCGGAGTCATTAGTTGGTACACCTCAATTAGTGAGAGGGGAGAAAATCAATTACGAGGGGTAACAGCGCGAGGGAATGCACACAACATCGTAACAATTATGAAGGAGTCTATATACACCTGCACTGTCGCACGCTTCTTATCAGTCCATCAGTCCCCATTCCAACTCCTTGGTACTTCAGGAGTCTTCGTCTTATCAACACTTCTTATTGTGTTTGCAAATACTCGTATTTACAATAATGTCTGGAAACAATGAAGAAAGGGTTCTTTTCTAGACTTTTCATGGCTAATTGCTAATTAATATTTAGCTTGAGGGAGCAAAGCAATGAAGTAAAGCTTAATAAGTTGAAATAAATATTATAAATAATATTCTGTGTGTTTTGATTTTAAACACACAGACGATTGGCGAAACCTTTAGTACTACACGGTCTGGAACATCAAGACACCTTTGAAAATGTATACAAAGTCGAACCAATTAGTCAAACAAAGCAAAATTATCCATGTTTCCTATTTAAGAAGTTTAGAACAATCCTATCAAGTCATTTCTAAATCAAAATTTCCTGATGTCCTAAATCTTAGGTAGCTTTATACATTCACATTATTTTATATTCTTATTAATTTATTTTATTTTTAATACTCCTTCTACAAGACTTTCAGCAGACTTTTATTTTATACATGTGTTTATATTGTTTCTGTGTATGTTTTGGTTAACTGTTGAATTGTTTATATTTACAGTTGAAAAATGCATTGCCGAAATATACTGAGAATTTTTTAAAGTTTTCTTTTTTATATATAAGTTGAAATAAATAAATTATAGTTAAACTGATATCAAAATATTAATAGGGGTACATACAAACCTACATACATCAAACGAATCATGGAAATAATTAAATTTCATGAACATATGATAGTGAAAAATACATAAAGAGTACCCTGGTACTTTCTTGTCCTATGGATAAGCACCTGTGTTACTAAGATTGCCCTCGTTAAGACAAAATAAAGTTACATCGAGACAGGTACTCCTGACATTAAAAGGTACTTGAATGATAACCCTATTGAATAAATAATTACAGACGACTTATTTATCAGCTGAATTTAACCCAAGGGAAACTAAAACCAAAGCCAACATGTTATTTTTAAGTGTTTTTCTCAAGAAGAATATCTCACCAAAGTTTGAGAAAAACATTCTTTTTCTCACAAAAAAAGGAAACAATGTTTTGGCTGGCTGATGGATTGAGTTCCCAGGTTTATACGTCGAGTTATTTTCTCTCCTATAAGCAAGGGGATGAAAGTGTCAGTTTCCTTCTTTGGTCGGTGGAGTGGGGGTGCTGAAGGGGTGGAATGCTCCCTTGAGGTCGATGTCGGCGGCAAGGCGGGAACGCAATCAGGTTTTGGCGGGAGTGGTGCGTGACCAGTAGATAGTGGATAGCGAGGGAGGTGGAAATCTATACAAGTCGGATACTGTAACTCTTGCTTTCAATAATGTTGCCCAAAAAGTCGCCAAGTAATTTCTTGTTGTTTTGTTTTTTTTCTGTGAACTTAACACTTCAATTCACATAATGTGGCCCCTCTCTTTTGAATAATCCTGACATTTGAATAATTAATTTCTATATAATTGTTTAATGATTATCTGACCGAGGTTGGAACATTATTTCTCCTATCTTACCTTATCAGCTTGTAAGCTATGTTTGGCTTAAAACTGTTTTCTCATCTAAAGCTCTAAGGTATTTATTTATTTTTTAAATCATTTTTGAGTGGCCAAAGAAAATTTAACTTCATTCTATCCATGGATAAATTAGTTAGTATTTTAAAATCAGTATTGTTTAAACACCACTTAGAGATGTTAATAACAACATTATTACTAAGATAGCTTCTTACTAAAAACCATTCGCTACGTACACTTAGTCTGTTCTTGCCTAGCTCGCATGACAAATGGCAGGTTTTCTGTGTGTTGTCAATAAATCAGCAGCTCGGTTGAACAATGGATGTACCGAGTGTCGGGTTTTTGTGACGAGAGGTCGCTGCATCATCACAGAGCACGCGTTTATGGGCAGTAAAGCCGAGGTTCGTGAGGAGAGGATAGTTCACCTCTGTACACTGTACAGCTGGCAAACAAAACCCGAGAAACTAACGCACTTTTTCACTCTTAGACGCTTAACGTTTTTGCGAGTGCACTTTATTCAAGATAAGGAATAAACCTTTAGCAAGACCTTTTTTGTTTAAAGCTCTTTAAAGTTAGAAATTCATAAAACATCGAACTGTCTAATAAATGAATTTATTAATTCTGAGGTCTTTCAAATGTATTTGTGGTCATTCATCAACAGAGACTCTCAGCAACTGAAGGAAACAATGATTTTAAACTAATAGTAATTAACATATGTTACGAACTATAAAATGATTCAAATTAAATAAAAGAACAGTACAATAATACTAGTTGTTGTTGGTCCTGATACTTATGAGAAACGGGGAATTTTGAAACGCTCCAGGCTCGTTGTTCACTAAATAATTTTCATCCTTCTTCGTGAACAATAAGTTCGTATGCATCTAATAATTTTGGATTTTGAACTTCTTTTAGTAGATTAATTTTTCTGTTGGTTTGTCCGATGTATTTGCAGTTGTAGTTAATTAAAGTAAGATTAAAAGAACACACGTACAATTTTAAATATAACAAATAAGATAAATCTGCCTTTGCAAAACACTCTATAGAATCAGGACACCATTAAGAAAGAATTAATCTTCTAACAGAAGTTTAAAATCCAAAATTATTAGATGCGTATGAATCATTGTTCATGAAGAAGAATAAAATTTATTTAGTGAACAACGAGTCTGGAGCGTTTCGAAATTCCCCGTTTCTCATATAGTATCCAACAACAACTAATATTATTGTACTGTTTTTTATTAATTTGAACCATTTTATACGTAGTTCGTAACATATGTTATCTACAATTAGTTTAAAATAATTGTTTCCTTCAGTTGCTGAGAGTCTCTGACGATGAATTCCACAAATGCATTTGAAAGGCCTCAGAATTAAACAATTTATTTATTAGACGGTTTGATGTTTTTCGAATTCTAAATCATATATAATAAGATCCAACTCTTCAAGATATGTCTCTTTAACGATCTTTACGTTTACAATCAGTCAGTGAACTGCTTCGTTTGTAGGATGTTTGAAATATATCACTTATACGATGTAGCTCAACATTTGACTCCATCTTTCGACGAGTTCATTGATCGGTCTACATAACTCTTGAAATATGATTCTCGATGAGGTTTTGCACGCCAATTGTTTACAGCAATGTATGTAGCTATTGCCATTAACACTTTTGCCACGACCACTCTTTCTCGCCTTTGAAATTTAAAATAAAATATTCCAAAATTTATATACGATATCTTTTGTGAAATTTATTTCAAACATTGTTTTAAATTTCGGCCCAATCAAGAAAGAATGGGTAAGCTGCTATGGCCTCCTCCTAAGGCTCCATTTAGTCCTTTAAAGTTTTTGCTTTAGGTCCATGGTGTTGGCTGGCGTTACAAGCTCGTATTAGATATATCCTGCGCAGTTTCGTATGCAGTAAGCATGAGGCACGGCTCTGCTCAAAGAAATACCTCAATCCGACTCTCAACCTATGATTCTCTATTTGTATCTGTAAGCTGTTAGGTCCCCAGGCTCCATAATCAGCCTTAGGCTACTCTTGCTTTTCGTTAATTAGCATCGCAAACTCTTCGTCTAAAAATAATGGGTTCGTAAGAACGAGACATGCGCGCGAGGAGATGTGTGATCGTGTGATCATGATCGTGTGGTGTGCATGGTGAGTGGCGACTAGCTGGTAGCCTGTGTTAGGTGTGAGGAGTGCAGTAGCGGCTTCTCAAGTGCGGTAATCTGTTCCGCTCTGTGAACACACGGCTCCTGCTTCTCGCCTTCTGACTCGTCAACTGCTCTCATTAGCTCATGTCACTGGGTAGTGGGTAGCAGGGTAGGCACACTATGTAGCTTAGGTAGTGTCTTGGGCCCCCACAGGAATCAGTGATGTGTGCTGTCTCAGGAACTCACCGTGTAATGTATTAGTTTGGATTTACATTATTACTTTGGGGTTGATGTGGTAACGATATGGAGACGTTACGTAAAGTTCAAGGTTGAGTAGTAGAAAGGGTCTTGTTTTGAACTATGAGTAAATAATTATAATGCAAACTGATGGGGAAGTATTAGCATGCATGTAACTAATTAGCCTTTTTGAAATTTTTAATGTTCTCCGTATTCTTCAAATTATTTATATTCATCGACTGTTGTAATAATTATTCTAAAGTAAGGAAAATAAAGAAAACCTAACCTTCTCCTTAAGGCTATGAATTCGTCCATAGTCTCAAAAGGATGGAAAAGTGGCGTTTTCGTGCATCACCGTTCGTGGCTGAGCGGGTGTAGATAAAATATATATGTTGATTTCCATTGTCAATTAATTCAATGTACTCGGTTCAATACTCAGAAGATAATACAAGAACATGACGCTTGTAACGTTTTGTAAGTATAGACATCAGATATGACAAGAGAGTTTATACAGATGCGTTGCTGAGTAATTCAATAAGTAAGGTTCTGACCAGTGAGTACCATCATACCTGCCATTGAAACTAGAGACACTGTAGATTACTATCATCCCAGACATTTGCCACTGTACGTTACATCAGCTTTTACTAGCGTTTAGAGCTACTAAAATGTAAATGAATCTCACCATTATCCTGCCAACGTAATATCAAGTTACTCTTGAGTCGTTAGACTAGAATTTTAAGTAACAGTAAACCGGTCGTCAACTGCCGTGTAGGTGGCTCGGAAAATAAGAGGTTTGTATTGAAGAGTAGCCAAGAAAGGTAAAGCATAGGAAAAATCAAAAACATTGTGTTGGGAAACGTCAAAAGTGATAGAGAAGTGAGTAATTCGAATAGAAGACGGATGAATAAAATAAAGTGAGTGGGGTTGTACACATGAAAGAAATTATATATTCTGCTATCATTGATTATGGATACTAGGTTTATGAGATTTTTATACCGTGGCAAAGCACGGGTACAAAATGAGTAAACCATAAAGGACCTATTATATCCTGCTATATTATATTTAACGAAAATTGCGGCAATTTGGATACTAAAATTGGACAGGACACTGGTACGATTTAACGATTATACTATAATGACAGTGATAGTGGCAACTTTAGGGACTGAAACAGGTTGTTGTGGAAGGACTGATGAGGTCTATAGAAAAGCGAGGGAAGGAGGAGGGAGACACGCCGCGGGGCGTTGGGGGAATTTATTGGAGGTTTTGAATGTATATTGTGGCAAGCGACTGGAACTGAACCCAGAATTCATCATCTGTTAACGGCCCTTTGAAATATTCCATTTCAAAAGTTAATGATACGGAAGTCAAGATATGAAAAATGTCCCCAGCATTTCATCCTTTATTATGTTTACCTCCTTTCGTTTTCACGTTCAAGTGTAAAAGAGGGTAATAATACTTTGAATAATAAACACGACCATGGAGTACAGTATTGACGGAGGTTATGGAAGGTTTCACTTTTTTTCAACGAAGGAAATGTATATGATTGTTCAATGGGTTTTAGAGCTTTTAAATACTTAATGAACTTCCCTCCGGTCAAAACAAGAAGAAACAAATAAATAGGGTATTAAAATGCTCTTTTCCCCATTAACCACCATTTTAATTTTCCTCAACTTACTTTCCATCCCCAAATACTTTTGACTGATTTGTCTTAAACTCGGTATAATTTGCAACGACTAGTATTTTTTTTTTAAGAAATCGATCCAGTTGTTGGTTGCATGATGAGGGCAATGTAATATTCACCGATGGATTATTAACTAATTTTTTTTAAATTAATAAATGATAGGTTAGTTGTAGTCGCAGTTTTGTTTAACCTGTTTTATAGTTACCAAACACATGTTTTTTTAATATGCTACCCAAGGCAACTACTGTTCTAGAGAAATTTCTACTCTAGGTTTATAAATACGTACGCTAAGAGTAAGAAGAAACAAAAACGAGATTACAGATTAAAAAACCACATGAGCAAACTAAAAAGGTGTCTTGCGGAAAACGATTAAACGAAGCATGTTTGGACCACGTATGTCATGTGTCATGTTTTACTTATTTGGATAGGGAACATAATATTTAATATTTTAAAGTTATACTAGGGTACCGTGGCTTATAGAGCTTACCGTTTATTTATCTAGAAAAATATTCGCCAGCATACATTTTAAGTTCATCCGTCAATTCATCCAGACTTAATAGAGACTATACACATTTAATTTAGTCCTGGATAACTAATCTAGCCCGGCGATCTGTGGCATCGATGGCAGCTGGTCCCACTGACACACTTGTTGAAAGCTCGGTTGATAATAACGTTGATTTCCTCAAGAAAGTGTTCATCTGTGTCAGACAACACTCAACAGCTGTTCAACATTTTACTGGTTTATAATCTGAGTGCTGGACAACTTTGACTCCTCTGACCTCCATTCTTGATAACTTATGACAGAAGAAAGTGCACGTACGTCATGAAAGCAAAATTTTGACTTATGTCACAAAACGAATATTGTGATTTAATTGTATTTATAATATACTTTGACTGACGGTGCTAATACAGCATTTTACCTGCAACACATGTACGCATATTAAGAGAACGGTTTGAGTTATTTTGAGGGAAACATTGAAATAGGTAAGATAATTAAAGAAAATTATTTGTGAGTGTTGGTGGGCATTGTTAAGTATATAAAATCATCTGTGCATCTAGAGTCGCGGGTTGGAATTTCAAGTTTAGGCATAAAGGGGGGGGGGTAACGATGATGTACATAGATTTGGAAATCCTCTAAACTAATAGTTGCAGATTTGTAAAAATAAATAGTACACAATATTCAGATTTTAAATAATCAAACTACATCAAGAACTATCTTTGACCAATGAGCGTTTAAAAAGATTGAGTAAATGACTTATTAGTAAAGGTGTGAATTATCTTAACTTGATTGAAAAGTTTCAAATGGTTTTATTTTTCGTAGGATGTCTTAGTTTCTTCTTGGTTTTGTTAACTTCTTTGTTCTGTTTCTCTTGATTTATGATCCCAAGAGAAGTGTCGATAAAAGAGGTTGTGTCTAAGATTTTGTAAACGAGTATTTCTTATATCCCGATTAATAAGAGGCCAAGTTGAGTTCTCATACAACAGAACAATACCGTGGTGGTTCGAAGATAGTATTTAATAGTAGTGATAGTTGTAGCGGTACTAGACCTCCCTAGACCATGGTGCGTGGGAAGGCACACGAACTGTACGTATCTCTCCTACATCTAGAGCGGCGTGGCGAGGGGCGTACACACGCATCAATCATACGCTCATACGGATATTTTAAACTATATCAGTTGCTCATCTTTATAAATAGATACACGAGATAAAATCCAGTAAATAATAAATAAAAATGCCTTTTATTTGAGCGTTTCTCGGTACAACTGGTTTACAGAACAACTCGTGTCAACTTATCTTAATTTGACATAACTACATTTAAAACTATAATTACAGTCAACACAATTTAATTTAAAAGTTACAAGTAATAAATAACACTAGCAAAAAATTAAGTTAGGCTACATTTATATTTAATTTATTTTTTAAAGTTTGTTGACTAAATAAATTCAGGCACTCGGGAAGGTCGTTGTACAACCTGGGTTCAAAGTAAGAGAAACTTCTCCTAGCTCCAGTCTTACTCTGCGAAAATGCAGCAGACTGTCGTGGCGTGTGCTGATCTGGGAGATCATGTCCCTATACAAAAGTCGCTCGCACAAGTATTGCGGCTCCCCGAGTGTAAGGGCCTTGTGCGTAATGCAGATAGTCAGCACCCTGCATATTGTTTCCATTGGAAGCAATCTGGCGTCACTTCGATAAGAGGACACATGATCGAAACGACCTAGCGAGAACACAAATCAAACTGCCGTATTTTGAACTCTTTGTATTCTCATCGCATCCTCCTTCGAAATACTATTGCCAAAGGCAGGGTAACAGTAATAAAATACTGAAAGAACTAGTGACTGCATGAGTTGCAACTATACTTGTTCTGGAAGCAAACTCCTGAATCTGTACAGACCCCTCAGCCTACCAATGGCACGCTGAATTGTGTGAGTAACATGCTCAGGAAATGTAAGCCCGCTGTCCAGCACAACACCGAGGGTTTTCACGGTGTCGCACACAGTCAGGCATTCACCCCCGAGCATGGCATTACTGAGAGTCTGTTCTTTGTTGTGTGGAAATAAATGAAGGACAGAGCATTTGCCTGCATTCAGTTTTAGTCCATTCTCAGTTGACCACCTTAAGAGGCTTACCAAGTCTGAATTGATGAGGTAAATAGCCTCATCAGCCATCTTGAGGTGGTAGGACAAGTGCAGCTGGCAATCATCTGCGTACTGGTGAACAGCACAGTTCTTCACGCAGCTAGGGAGATCTGACGTGTATATGTTGAAGAGTACAGGACCCAGACAGCTTCCTTGTGGCACACCTCGGTCTCGGATGAGAGGAGCAGACGTTTCGTTCCCCAACTTAGTGATAACGATACTGCACTCAGTAAAACATCTAATTGCTGACAAATCTTTCAGTTTTCTTTCGAAAGAGACGTTAAATGATAATTATGTTTTAAATGTACGTGTAAATGCGCGAGAAAACATTAACTACAGGCTTCAACTCCTCCTACCTATCACGTACAGCTGCACACGCCTTCTTTTTGCATGGTTTATTATTCCTACCACTTCTTAGCCAACGCTAGATCTATCTATTTTACTACTGTCTCGACCAAGAAACAACTAGGAATGGACTTCTTCTAGAGCCATTAGGGCTGTACCCTGGAACACAGGGGTACTATCGTAATTTAAAACCCTCCCTCTGTGTTCCAGGGTGGGGGTAGGTTTTAGAACTACTCTAGGCACTGGAAAGGGAAGGTGTTACCTTTTGATACTTACTTTTACTTGATACTTTGCTTTGAGACAACGACCACTCTTAGAGGGTATTTTAATGTGATTATGGGATGGTGGTGAGTATGGTGAATGTTTTAAACTCAAGTAGCTATAGCTAAAATATTGTCAACACATAAAGCTGGTAAGAAAAGACAAGTGCCATCACAGATAGTCTGCTACTCCTTGAAGCACTGACGATAAGAATTCATCACGAATTCCATCGCCAATATGCAACCTCACCAGCACCAGTCTCACTGTGCATAAACCGAGGCAGTAAACTGAGGCAGACGCGTCATAAAGTATGCAAATAGCTGATAGACAACATCCGTGAGGAATGTGCAACTTGCACGGGTCCAGCGGCTTAATGGCAGGAGATGGACTGGCAATTGCTTTTGAGACCTCTTGCGCTCGTATAGATTAATAATCGACAAAACCAGCACCATAGGTTGCTCATTCTACGGTAAAACTAATTGTTTTGGAAAAATTGAAAACCCATTCAAAATCATAGAGCTAGAAATTGTACAAATATGCTGCAAAAAACTCACAAAACGGCAGTGTCGGGCACAATTTGAGCCACAATATCTCAACGGGAAGCTTAAAAAACATAATCACAATGTTGATAGCAGAGTTGGTATAAAGAGTTCATAATTTCAAAATGTGAATAATTTCAACTCATTCCTAAAGTTAAGTGGTAAAATTTCTATTTCGTGGTATTTTATAGAGGCAGTTTGTTGATTTTCGATTCGATAAAACTAGAGGATTGAGTCTTACTAAACAGGATACGCAGAAGTGATTACCGCTAACGTCTTGGCAGACTAGATCACAACTACTAACACCAATCAAATCTAAATTTCATATACGTATTTAAGTTGACAAAAGTAATTGGACCAAAATCGTTATCAAGTCGACTGTCAACTTTGGTTCGTCATCATACACAATGTCTTTCTTGGGAAAGCTGCCTAACCTCATATGTGTGATATGTGATTAAACCCGATATGCGGTGGCACGCCGCTAACTTGACCACTAGGCTACGGAAATCGAACCGCTTTGAAGGGAGTATTTAGCGCTCAGAGATAACGTCAGAAGACCTAATATCCCAAAAAGGATGGAAATAATTACGCAGCGAGAGCTTCATTGGCCTGGATCTAAATCTTGCGCTGGGATCTCTACCAAATTACTTAAAGTGTAGCCTCTGCGTGTCTGAATTTAGAGAAGGGATACAAAATATTAATTAATTAGATTAATACATCAGGCGTCCAAAAGGAATATTTCTTAAACGAACGTAATCTAGATCGGTGAAAATCTAAGTCAAGGTAATTTGAAAATTGTTTGTTATCATCTACTTTGACAAAGTGTATATCCACTGAAGGTTTGCAAGTACAGCAATTGATTTTTCATATCACATATGGATGTGGCATCCTGTTGGGAATTATGGCACACGCTTTTGTAGATGTATGAAAACTTTGATCTGTCATTGATAGACCCTTTCGCCACTGACAGGGATTTAACTTTTGGAGTTCTGTTGTATGGACTCCATCCTATAGAAGTCTAAAAGCTCTACCCGCGGAAGTGCCGTAGTAGGCTGTTCATAGGGAACAAATATAGCATGCCATATCTGAGGGTGGTATGGAAAATACATTACCTCAAAAGGTTCAATTTAGTTTTAATAGCAACATTTTTATTATATTACAAGCTATCAAACCCTAAACTTTTCAGACGAAACTTGCAGCAGTCTAATCATATTGTTGCACAACTACGAGTAACAGCTAAAGACGAGAATCTCGGAAGTTAAATTACGGTCAATTAGCCCATAGCTAACACCAAACTAAGCTCGCAGTCGATCGTTAAAAGGTCAAGGAAAAGTAATTTTACTACAAGACAATTTCCAACAATCGGTAGTTATGTAAATTCTCTACGAGGAAGTGAACGATTCTATGCTAATGTATTCAGCAACGCTCGAATAATAATTAGAGCCTGAAGAAAGGCTTATAAAAGTGCAGCTCGCACCCGCCGCCAGCGACCTCTCCTGTACCTATACGTGACGTTAGATATGAATATGATATTATACATTGAGTATAGAACTGTTTTAACCGACTTCAGAGAAACGAGGTGGTTATACAAGTTTACCTGCGGCGATTTTTATTTTTATGTCTGTTCACAAATTACTTTTGAACGCGGCTATCGTTTTACACCCAGTTTGCGTTGATCGTCAGATCTTGACTCCAGAGTGGTCCCATTTAAATATCCTTTTGATCGCACTTATATTATTATATAAAACATGTAAAAACATCCAAAAAATCTCAAAATTCCATGTGCTACAGAAGGTGTGGGCTGTATGAGGATACTGCCAGATATTTGCTACTTGAATGTGAACCCTATAAGAAGAGGAATCTTTGAAGGATCGTTGTCAGGTGTATGTTCTGGATCATGCACTGTGAAGCAAATTCCGAGGCTTGTTGAAGTCATACTTAGCAGGCCTGCATGGCTTAGCAGGTCAGACTCGAAAAGCACGATCAGGTTGTTGGGTGGGTTAGAACTTATCTCCATAAAATGAATCTATTTTCTGTAATGCTGGATACATTTCTTTAGTTGGTTCACAAGCCCTGATCACCTTGTCACATATCCCTGTGGTTAGCAGACAGTGTTTATCATGCACCTCACTGTTTCTTGAGGCTCTCATTAGATACTAGAGGCCAACAGATTGATTCCATCACATCAGCTTGATGAACATCACATAACGAGCAGTTCATTATAAACACACTATACATGAACCTATGTGTACAGTTACTATCAGCTGCTGTTAGTGCCTTGTTTGATGGAAACAGAAGCGTATCCAAGTACTGAAGATGGATTTTAACGTGTGGCTATTTAAATTACTACACTTCTATAAACCAAACGTATTTCATAGTTTCTTACATTTTCTCCTCTTTGAAAAAGACATCACGTGTCAGTTTTAAAATAAAGTATACTCGTAAATACTATGCTGGAGCTCAAAACGACCGTTTTCCAATAACTTGGACAATACCGCAATTGTTAGACGATTGTTGTGAAGGATTATTGATATTTTATGGCTGTAATTCATCAGAGAAAATTTTGAACTAAGAGATCCCCACAGAATCTATCGGAAAACCATCAGACTACCGCGGAACTGACTTAGCCTTGTTCAATTACTATTTTAAT
The DNA here is from genome assembly GCA_018831715.1 of Matsumurasca onukii. Classification (NCBI taxonomy): domain Eukaryota; kingdom Metazoa; phylum Arthropoda; class Insecta; order Hemiptera; family Cicadellidae; genus Matsumurasca; species Matsumurasca onukii. The sequence goes on from CM032060.1 coordinate 72,760,952, forward strand.
TGTGGTTTGAAAAAGGTTAGTATTAAAAAATAGTACCCCGGGGTATTTACTATGAAGACGGACATTTTATTTGTTAATCTTTCGTACTTGTCATACTGCAAGATGCGCACGAGGTAGTGAGGTTAGCCAGTAATATTTATGAACCTGGTCACAGAGATTACATGTTTACTGCTGAAACTGTTTTTATAATACGATAAGGAAACGTACGTTATTAAAGTAATGCAAACTGGAAACGAGCTTGACAATAAAATTGTCACTCGTATAGTTTAGCCTGAAAACCGATTTGGTTTTGAAATGTGATATCATAAAATAAATCAAACTTAAGAGACCGAGTTGTAGATTTTATACCTGGTTACTAGTCTTATTTCACTTGTTCGAGAAGAAAACTATTAGTCCCAATTCCTATCAAGGAAACGTCGTCAAATAAATTCCCAGTAGTGCCTTGCAATACCTGCAATTTCATTTCATTTCTAGTAGTATCCTCTACCATCAATATTTTTTGTTTTATTCCGAACACCATATAAGACATTGAACCAGACTATTAACACTGGATGCAAGAGCCGATATATTTCTGGAGTTCTTTATCTTGAATCCGTTTCTCAATCGGTCGTAAAAGGTTTACAGCTGCAGTATAACAACTATTAACTACAGTTTAGTGTGTAATATACCACCCAATATAAATATCTGGTTTGCTTGCCGAGCTAAAGATTATTCGTCGTGGTTTGTGTGTGGTGTAGCTTTAGTGACAACAAATACCAAATTCCAAAACTAACCCTTTATGTGTAGGCGAGAGATCCCAACTCTGAACTGATAATGTATACCATTATTAAAAAGTGACTTGAAAAGTGATTTAGATCCATGGGGTTCCCACATTATGTTCAAATGTTGAAGTTATTGAAAATAAAGCCCCGAGTTTGCTAAAACCATTTGATTCATTCGATTCAATGAGAGCTGCAATATTATATGTGACTACCGGTCTGAGTTGTTCAGACTACCGGTACATATTTTTGACTACGCGTAAATGGTAAACTTCAAAATATTAGGATAATTGTAGAAAAAAGGTTTGTTATTAGTGAAATTCCATTGGAAATAGAGCTATTCATTTTTCTTGCCAAAGAGAATCGCCGTAGATCAAAACTGTTTGCAGTGAATCCCCCCTTAACTTTTTAGAAAATAAAAGGTTTTTGAAACGATTTGGGGAATGTTTTAATAGTACTCTCTCTACCCAAAAAACCGGGAGGAAGGCCCCTTCCCCAAAATCTTTAAACGGCAACCCCCCTATGTGGCACCTAAGAAGAACGGGAATTTTAATACAAATTCAACGAAACCTTTTTTATCTTTACTCGTTTTTGTAATACTTATTTAAAGATGACAAGAAATCGGCTCTAAATAGCCACATTTCACATCCATCTTTGTAACGACAAATTGTTCTTGAAAATATTTTGAAGAAAACACCACAACCCTATAACATAATCCCATAAAGTATTTCGAAGAAAAATTTGTCATAACACATTTTTATGTGTTATGTAGCATTTTAATCCTGATTTCTTGTCATCTTTAAATTAGTATTACAAAAAACCGAGTAGAGATAAAGGTTTTCTTTGCGTTGTTGAATTTTTATTCCCTTTCTTTTGAAGTGCCACAAAGGGGGTGGTTTAAATTTAAAGACTTTGGTCCCCCCCGGCTTTTTACGCAAAGTAAGTCAAAACAAACTTCAGAACCTATAAAAACGTTCCCCAAAGGGTTTTAAAACATTATTCCGTCTTCAAAAGTTAAGCATTTAAAACTCCCCCAGTATGTATACTTTAGAGAGGTGTATATATACTTTTGTATATACTTTTTGTATACATCAGCCTAATATGTTTATAACGGGAACAAACAGTTGAGGTTTAATCTAAATCGGACCACAAATACAGTTTTTATTGCATACACCCTATTTTAGAAGGAATCGCTTCTTCTCGTAAAAGGCACTTCCTGTAAAAGCTATCCCCGTTACTGAAAATTGACTAGAACTTACGGCGCTTGTGACTATGCGTCGGCTGTTTTCTTTTTACAGTTTGTAACAGTATGGAAACTGATAAAATGATTTTTAATATATTTTCATAACTATTCTAACAAACGAGAATGTTATATACCAGTTTATAATAAAACACTATAGTAACATAAAGTGTAGCCCATGGAAATAGAACAGTAGCGTTTACGATCACATTAATAATCATTGAGGAATCCTGCTTGATGGGAGCTTCTGTGTAGGTATAGGATGTTGTCTACTAATGTTGTTGAATCAGTATAATCAGTGATGATAAACCGTGTTAGAGACCTGATACGTTGTTAGATATCAGTATAACGTGTTGGTCCATAACACAGGCCTACCAACTGACCTCAATATTGGTCCTCTCCAATCTTCATCCAATCTTGATTCTGGAATGACTAGAAAAGTCTCACTAGCACTGATTGAAAACTTTCCTTTCTAGTTTCCAAAGATGGTCATTACAACGTTCTGATGGGCCTTTAAAACGTGATCACTCAACAAATATCGTTTAATAGGTAATTGTTTAAATAGCAGTTTGTCTAATTGTTTGAATACTTTTGGTAAGGAATTTGATTAACTTACGCAACTCTCAACCTATTCATTTACATTTACAATAAAATGGCTTATCTATATTAGTTTCTTTAAATTTTTAAATGAATAAGTTGAATTATCAAAGCATAAAACTAAATTAACGAAATAGAAATCTTGAAAAGTGCGTTTTCCAACTCGTATGTGTTCTTTTATGAACCCTAAATTTTTGTTGAGTACTGTAGTTTAAAGTGACTGACTACACTAAATAAAACTAAATTAAAGGTTATTACTAAATTCCGCCTCTTTTGTTTTGTGTGCAGACTATGTACTTCGTTATTGTGATTACAAACTACATATAAATATTTCATTACTGTGTTCATTGGACATAAATTCCTAAGCAGCGTATATATTTGAACTCAATTCATTTGCAAAGTAACGGGAACACAAGGGTATTCTAAAGCGACGTGCCTTTTTGAATTCCGTAGGAATATTTTATAACGATCAGAGTTTTCGAAGCGATACCTTGAATTTCGCTCTAATGTGGGATCTTGATGATGGCAGGCTGAACTGATTTCAGAAACCTGACTCGGTGAACTGGTTTCAGCAACCAGATTAGTGCTGTGACCGCAATTATTCGCGTAAATGTCCTTTCTGCAAGATCAAACGCGGTTTGGCAGGTGTTGCTTCCAAGTCAGGTGTCAAACCAATCTCCATTCTCCAGCTCCCATCATCAGTCCAGCTCCCCACCAATACTTGCCAGTTCAACCTGAGCTATGGTAAAATAACAATCAAATCACTCGCAATCTCAATATGTGGAAAAGGTCAAATTAGTGAAAATATTCGTAAACAGCTATAATGTCTGCGACTGTGTACAGTCATGGCTTGCGGTTTCTGGGCTAAAAGGCGTGTTTGTGGTTCCTACAAACCCAAAAGTAAAATAAAACAACACAACAAATGAAACCAGTCACAATCAAATAAAACAAATACAACTTGGAAGAGGTATAGTTGTGCACACTCACGAAACTATAGCAAAAAGAACAACCGGCCTGGAAGACACATAACGGTAGTGCTGGCCGTTTTCCATCTCAGACAGGAATTCAATTCTTCAACTGACTTCATATAAAAAGGCTTCCATTCCTAACACCTTTCCAAATTCGTCTATACGTAGTCTTAACAAATAAAAACCCCTTTTGCATAAGCTGTAAAAAGTTAGCTTATTATCTAGCCGGTATCATCTTTAAGGTCTAACATTACTTATACTAGTATACAGATCAAAGACTCAATCGATTGTATCATTGAAATTGCCAAAGTGGACACGAGAAGATTGAACTAGCTCAAAAGCGGCAATATCTTGAAACTCCCCTCTAACAGCAATGCAGTGGACAGGAGACTACTAGGTAGGATTGATGGGCTAGAGGTGGATGCAACTTGCCGTTTCAACCACGTGGTCAACTCTCCTCTAACAGCAATGCAGTGGGTGGATGCAACTGCAGTGGACAGGAGACTACTAGGTAGGATTGATGGGCTAGTGGTGGAGGTGCAACTTTGCTAACTCCGCACCGTATTCAACCACGTGGTCAACTGCAATGCAGTGGACTACCTAGTAACTCTCCTCTAACAGCAATGCAGTGGACAGGAGACTATGCAACTAACTCCGCAACATGGAGTTCATGAGAGGTCAACCACGTGGTCAACCACGTCAACTCAACAGCAATGCAGTGGACAGGAGACTACTAGGTAGGATTGATGGGCTAGAGGTGGATGCAACTTTGCTAACTCCGCACCGCAATCCAACCACGTGGTCAAGTTTACTAGGTAGGATTGATGGGCTAGAGGTGGATGCAACTTGGATGCTAACTCCGCACCGTTCCTGGTCAACTCCCCCAACAGCAATGCAGTGGACAGGAGACTACTAGGTAGGATTGATGGGCTAGAGGTGGATGCCCCGTTCATGAGAGGTTGGTCAACTCCCTCTAACAGCAATGCAGTGGACAGGAGACTACTAGGTAGGATTGATGGCTACAACTTTGCTAACTCCGCACCGTTCATGAGAGGTCAACCACGTGGTCAACTCTCCTCTAACAGCAATGCAGTGGACAGGAGACTACTAGGTAGGATTGATGGTCTAGAGGTGGATGCAACTTTGCTAACTCCGCACCGTTCATGAGAGGTCAACCACGTGGTCAACTCTAACAGGTGGACAGGTGGTCACTAGGTGGAGGACTAGAGGTGGATGCAACTTTGCTAACTCCGCACCGTTCATGAGAGGTCAACCACGTGGTCAACTCTCCTCTAACAGCAATGCAGTGGACAGGAGACTACTAGGTAGGATTGATGGGCTCAACCTACTCCGCACCGTTCACAACCACGTGGTCAACTCAACAGCAGTGGACAGGAGACTACTAGGTAGGATTGATGGGCTAGTGGTGGATGCAACTTTGCTAACTCCGCACCGTTCATGAGAGGTCAACCACGTGGTCAACTCTCCTCTCTCCCACACTTTACTCTTTTCTAGCTTTAATTGTCTGAAACCTAGGATCGTGTTTCCCCGGTTCACGATCAGGCATTCCTCCCAACACTCAACAACCGATTGAGGTTGGCCTTCAACAGTTCTCTTCGAAGAAAGTGTAGCCTACTATATTTATCAAACCAAATGCTTAAAACTATGTTGGCGTAGTTCTACTTGGTTTGATGTTTGCATTTAAGAGTTTTGTCAAATTTAAAATAATTTCAAAATTAGTAAGCTCAGCTTGTCGTAGACTTGGACGAATTAACACTTGTAATACTCGATAAAGACAAGGATTGTGTGCTTGCAACATAAAACTGACTTGGTTTTCTGACCAAGTAGTGTAGTTATTAGTACTAAAATACGATTTGAAAAACTCATGAAACCAATGTTAAAACTAATAAATTATGAAAACCAATATTCCTACCAAAGAAAGGTTAGTTTGATCGTATGTCAAGTTTGATACTGCAGGAAAGTACAGACTTGTCAGAGGTATGGATGTGCACACTTACGAAACTATAGAAGAAAGAACTACCTACCTACACAACAGAAGACAGAACGGTAGTGTTGGACGTTTGCCATCTCAGACAGGAATTCAATTCGTCAACTGACTTCATATAAAAAGGCTTCCATTCCTAAAATCTTTACAGTTCGTCTAGATCGCGAAAGAGTTATGCCGTTCAGACAAGCTTATGACACATGTTTGGGTTTGTAACTGGACGAAGCGAGCAATGAAGAGTTTCTGCTAACAGCTGTGAAAATAAACGTTTTGCAAGGGCGATCAACCTGTGGAAGCTCTGTGCGACAACATGTCTTGTGAACGAGGTTCTCCATTTGTCATGGATTGTTAACCTAAGCTCATACGATTTTCGCCTTTGACTTCTTGAATGGTTATGACGTTAAATTCACCTATTTCACAGCAGAATTACGTCGGAAGCAGAGATTAAAGTGAAGAAGCGGCAGTTCCCAACCTTCAACTCGCACGCGGCTCGTTATATAGCCGCGGCCGAGGTCGTGTCGCGTCTGCGAACTTGGTGTCGTGTGCGCATGCGCTAATTTGCAAACCTCAAGTATGCGGTTACGTTTCGCACAAGACATTATTTACATTGTCTTCTTCATTACATGACAGTGACTGATTACCATCACGATCTCGTCTTATGGAATTTTTACTTAATAGCCTAGCTTGCTAAATATCGCAAAGTTTTTTTTACACGATATTAAGTATTATATTATGCTAAGGTTTTCCTTGACATGTTATAGATTAAGTTACATTATTAAAGCAATATATGACCGTGAATATTACGGTGCAAATCATACATTGTACAGTATGTTTTTCTCTTTGGAATTGCAATCATTAATTTCTTAGCACTCGTCTTATACTCGGATTAATTGTTATTTATGGAACAGTTTATAGTGCATTAAAATAATCAGAACTAATGTGTAACCTGGGATAGATTTTGGATCATTTATAGATTTCTCGCGTGAATAGCACTATGTTCTCTTTTAAGATTTATCTCGACAGAAGGTTCTTAAAATATACATCAAAACAGGAACTTTGAACTGCGCAAAATCACATCAAAGTTTACATGACAAAGTTCTGATGAACATAAATGTTTCTCGCAACCTGACTTGTCAGGAAGTTGCTGGTAGTAACGGAGGATAATCTGTGCGCTAACAGCTGATGTTTACGTTAAACAGCTGTTGATGGGATCAGGATATTGCTGCTGCAGGGCGAGTACCGCACATCCTCCGGCTGATGAGGCTTCAGCTACTGCGAGTCTACGGCCCTTCAAGGCAATGGAGTGTCATTGAGATCATTATGGCAGTTGGCAATTTCTAGAGGGTGTTAATGGTATAAGGCTAAGGCAGACAGAAATATTTTATAATTGCTCGAGGTCTTGTTCAATGACTCTAAGAGGGACTTAGAGGATATCACACCCTCTGAACCAATGCCTGTCTGAACCAATGCCTTCCGGGTTTAATATGAGCCCTCTGAGATGTCTTAATTGCTCAGTACGCCAATGAGACGTAACCATACCCTACGAAACCAACCAGACGAAAGTTCAGGGTTTAGTGATATAAAGGACTTTGTAGTTTTGTCACTATACCTACATTTCCACATATCCAAAGGTCTTCGTCAACTTAGGAGGCAAGCCAATGAATACCAGTTTGAGGAGCTCGCACATCCCAGAACAAGTAATCCTGCGATGCCCTATTGACTTCTAGTATGACTCAGCCTCTTACGGTAAACCCACAGCTCTGTTATCCTCCATAAAAGTCTGTGACACGGTGCACAAAAGATGCTGTTGGATCTGGTCTGATCAGCTGATCAGCCGGTGCGACACACTGCATGCACGTCCGGCGCGGGAGTGTCCGCCAGCGCGCTGATTGGATCATGCATAATGGAATAAGTCAGCAGATCGACAATTGCAGTGCCGTATTGTCTGTGTTTGACTCTAATAAACAACCTTCCTTCCCGAGAAGTCGCTACTCCACTCGGCCGATTGTTAACTTAACGGAACTCTTAACTAATATAACTGCAGTCGCAGTCCGGTAATGAGATGTATGAATCCTTATGTGGAGTTGGAGTAAGTAGGTTGTGTCGGGACTAATGTGGAATCACTTGCATCAACATTTGTCAGATTGTTGTAGTCAGGAGCACAATCTAGTGTTCGGCAAGCAAAAGATGCCTATCGAGAACATGATACATAGAATTATGCTACATTACCTGTCCCATGTCTATGAGGTGATCAGGTAATCAGGTAGTTCTGATACTTTGGTTATTTGTGAAACATACGTTTGATCATCAAATATCACAGTCACAAAACAAAATCTTAAATGCCGCAAATACTCTTGATCAAAAGATTCATTGATCATACTACCTTTTGTGGTGTTGAGTTTAGGAAATATTGAATGGTGATCTTATTACTTTTGGCTATACAATCTCCAAAGCATCTTACTAAAGCCCTTTCTTCTTTAGATCCTTCAGCCGTACGAAAAACAAGGCATGTACCCTATGTGTGTGCATGGTACCCAAAGTAACTTTGGACCTATGTACTTTTACATGAGTAGGTTTAAAGAACCAAGTACTTTTCGAAGTCTCACCGATAAACTTTTCGTTGCTAAGTTAATTAAAATTTCAAGCATTACTTCTCTACTACATTTTAACTGTCCTTCGATTTTCTTTCTAATAATTTGACCCGACAATTTCTGATTGTTTAATAATATTATGTTCCAATTCTAAAAGGTGGAGAACATTTCTCTCAGTTACACATTGATGAATGAGAACGGTACAGGTCTGGAGGTCTGGCTGGCTCACGATTCATTGTAGTCACTCACTCTTCTGGATCATAATTAATTACCCACTCTTGATGATCCACGAGTTCCCCTCACGTGACCTCACCAGCTGTTTCGGTTCCTCTTCAATTTATATTAGTTTCTGTTTTGCTACTTCCTTCACCGTAGTCCCGTTTAGTAATATTCTATAACATCGCACTGCTTGTTGTTGTTCTCCCTATAATCCTCTGATTTCTAACAGAAAAATTACTGATTTATGTTCTCTTAAAACTCTTTTAAACTGGGTGCGCTTCCATTGTTATGTACAAATAGAAGAGTTTGCCTAGTTGCCTTGTTCCTTATCACTAATTTGATATGTGGATTTGTTTCAGGAGGATATAAAATAACTTTTCTGCTGACGTCTACGTTCTTTAAGGTACGTAGAATACTTGTTACGAAGTAAAACTTTCCAAGCAGAATTCAAATTTACCATTACTTGTTTATTTAAAATGTGGATGACGTATGGATGTCTACACGTTGTAAGTTACACGAAACAATTTACGTAATTTTGAAAACTCTGCAAGTTATTATCTACGACCTGGAAACTTCCGAAAGATCACAAGCACTTCCAGCGTGAAACATCTTTGCAGTCATTGTGTCTTTAGAAAGTTTAGTTAAACGAAACTACGCAAACTTTGGATTTGGCCCCAACCCAAAGGGGGATGCACGAGTACTACCCTCAACAAAAGAGTTTATTTCCCAAACGATCACTGCAGAAGATTGCAATATTCATACAGTGGAGTGCAATAGTTGATGACTGTGCTCGCGGCACATGACACACAACGATGCTATAATCAGGTGTTAACGTACCCTAGGTCGTGCCACATCGTCGGTAATGGTTGGGAGAAGGAGAGGAGGATGTACAGCCAAGTATCTGGGCTAACCACTGCCCCCAGCCATCCTGCCGACCCTCCCACCCATCAACCATCCACTCAACAACATCAACTGTTTCGGCACAGCCTCGGGCCACCGGTCATTGGTTGAACTTTGCCATTTGATTATACAGGTGTGCAATTGGTACTTAGACGAAAATACTACTCTCAATGGTTAAAAAATACAATGGAATATTTGGTTTTGTTTCGTATTCGTAACTCTATATGTGGACTGATTGTTCTTTGGTGTACGAGTAGGATGAATTAGTTTATCTATGATCGCAGTAGACAAGGATAAAAAACAGGATAAAAGTACGCAGTGCCAAAGTTGGTGTTCCAATGTTTCCTTTCGAAGATTTAAGTCAAAAGTACACAAATTGGTGCAGGCAAAAATAATGTGTGGTTCGAAGAAGAGAAGACTTCACAGTATAGCCTAATGTTCACCATCAGTAAAAGAAACTGTGCATGTTATATTTGGTCCCCCTTCTCTTACAGGTGTTACTTTACTTTTACCAGCGTAGTAGCTGAGACGGTAACGCAAGAGACTGCGGCTCCGAAGTTCGCAGGTTCGCGCCCAGTCTAAGCTAAAGGTCGGGAATGTATTCGTCGCAAAGGTCACGCACGGCCATAGGCCCAGGATAACTAACGAATAATTTTTGTAAAGCACCAGGGCTGAGACAAAAGTGATATACCCCCTTCTATTACTAATTTCGTATATAATGCAACATTGTTTTAGCATCTATGATAATGAAAGATAATAGTTCAGCTTGACGATTATAAATCACTGTAGTTTTTTCGGCATTGCAAAAGCTCTAGTTATAAATTAGAATAACTGACTCTTGACTGAACTACATGTACTAAGTAGAGGGAACTATTAAAGGTATCAACTGGCGAACTGAATGACATAAGTATAGTGTGTAATGACGATGTACAAAGTTCAACAAGCTCTCTGATGCGCATATAAGTACCTTGGTAATTTGTTCCGATATGTAAGAATCTTCTTATTATAGGTTACTTAGGATTTTCTAACTACACTCTAACTATCGTGTAAGAGGTGTTTTAAAATGCTTTAGTTTGATAAAACTTTCTATTCAATTACTTTTCTGTCCGAGTACTAAACAGATTATAACGGTGTATTCCGTATTTGTACTGCATCAGGTCGAAATTTGTATTTTGTAAATCGTTCGCCGTTCGAGCATGCGTCAATCTAATCTATTTTTAAGTATTTTCCTCCTTCTTGTTCTTGGTGGTAATTTTCATAATATTAACAGTAGTGCAGTGAGCGCACCTTAAACCTGTCTAGAAGACAACCTAATTTCTCCACATATATTTTAGCATCCCACTCTCTATAACAGTAGACCAACACACCAAACTCGGTGGATTCACTAAACAACAGTTATCACATTGGGCCCAAACATAAATAATGACCGGCAATTTGAGTGTCAAACTAGATTTAAACTAGGATGCTGTTTTATGGTTGGCATTTTTACACTAGGCTACACGTGACCTTATGCCTTATGTCTGAGGGTAAACAACATTGTATGATGAATATTTTAATTTTTAAATATTTTAAGGAAATTTCATAAGGTATTTTCTTTCATATATATCCCCAATTGATTAAAAATTTACTGAACTATAGAAATTCTAGAAAAACATTTATTTAGTGTTAGGCCTGCAACTAATTGCGACCTAAAAGGTATGTACTAAATGATTCTGTACTTCTAATCTTCTAAGCTTTGAGTTAAAGCGTTAAAAGTAAATTAGTGTCAATTAGACATTTTACATAGGTTTAATCTATTGACGCTGATTTACTTTCATGCATTGTGAAAACAAATAACAATGCAAAGTGACCATTTAACATGACGGCTTCGTTCTCAACCGGTCAATTTTAAGTTCGAGGTTGTTAAGAAATAGGTCAATAGGACCCTAAAAAACTCTCTCTCTCTCTCTACGTTAATTTTCACCTAAAAGAGGTATGAACTTAAAAATGAAATACGGATCGTTTAGAGCTTGAATAAAGAAACTTAAAGTAATGAAAAACTATTTCCAATCGCGTGTATGGAAAATACTGACGTTTCATTTAACGTTACAAAAACTGCAAACCCTTGTAAACCTATAAAAAGTTGCGTGTTCAAAGTTGACGCTAGGTTTCGTTGTGTCTAGCCGCTCGGAAACATGTAGTTTTACGTCCATGGACTACATTGATTGGTAGGATTACGTCGTAATTTTTTTACCACCCGTACTACCCTATTGATGATTATCTTTAGGATGATTCTTTCAAATTTTACATGGCATTCCTCACTTTTCCTTGGTATTTCCTGTTATATTATCTGTCCTGTTATATGTTATGTTGTATTAACTGTTATATTATCTGTGTTTTGCGGTGGTTAGACTCTTAGGCTTACCTGTGTGACGTTCTACCTATACAGTTTCAAACTCTACGTCCATGTAGTATGCTTGTTAACTTGGCGTGGATGACCCGGAGTTGGCAATGGTTTCAGTTGCGTGCTTATATCGGTTAGAGACTGTACAGTCGCAGTAACATATGTAAGCTGATTGCGCCTCGGTGTCCAGTGGCGGATTACGTTGTTTGGGCAACAGCCAAGAGTCCTGCTGAGTCTACACTTCTCTGCACTTAGTGTGAGTGTGGGTAGGGCAAAGCGAGGTGTCCATGGCAGATTACTGTGAAGCAAGGAGTGGCCGGGCCCCGGGCCCCAGGCTCGTGGGACGGGATGGGAAGCTGTGCCCCGTTTTCGATGATTTCAGCATTTTAAAGTACGCTTCTATTTTGCATTTAACACAATAAATAACCCTTGTGGTGCATGTTGTTTAGCATTGTCTATTTGGTAATATGGTTTTAAAATAGCAAGACACTTATGGGAAATTCTAGTTTATAAAATTTATTTTTGCATGTATAGGCTATAACCATTATTGAATCCATTATAGCTCGTAAGGTGCACAACTGTGTGGTAGAAAGTATTAGTGCACGGTGTGTGTTTTTTCACTAAGGAAGTTTTAATTTTAATGAGGTAAACTCAACTTATACTATTTAATGTTCAAATGGGCTAACTCAAACATACTTTATTTTTACAGATTCTTAATAAAATTTTCATAGCATATGGTTTGCTGTCGTGGTTGATTCCGTGCTTTTACAGCTTTTTCAGAGTCAGAGTGTCGCAAATGTGTGCAAAGAAACCTGTGAGTGGAAATTCAATACAGGATCCGTTTGGAATGTTCCATAAAGTTACAGAGTTAGAAGCCTAGTATAAAAGCGTCCTAGTTTAATGCTAGTTTGGCACTTAAATTACAGGCCACCATAATTTATTTGGGTCCACTTTGATAACTGTGGTTTAGTAAACCCACTCGAGTCCAGTGTATGATTTAGGGTCAACTAATAGAGACAGGGATGGGGGAGGGACAATTGATTACGGTCATGTTCAAAGCGTGCACACTGCACCACTGTTGTTATTGTGTAAATTACAACCGACCATGCGATAAGCGAGGGGCTTCAAACAATGATGTGATTAAATACTGAAATCGCACCACTGGATCACTAAACCGAATGTGCTAAGCGATATTTAATTCATCGCGAATAAATCGTGCAAGAGGAGAAGTACGAAAATAGCACTTTGTCTCTCAAGAAGCTGTTGCGACACATTCAATTTTATGCTAGTTGGAAAACAGTTATTTTGATCAATCGACCGTTTGAGGAGATGTTGGTTCGGTTTGTTTGAGTAGATTTGTATTCGCTCAGCGGGATGCTGGAAACAAAAACTCGATGGGTCCATCTGGACCACCCGTGCAGGAATCCGCAAACATCTGATCGATTCCATCTGCCGGACTGAATCTCAGACTGCGCCGTGAACATGATTTATTGAAATTATCTTCAAGATTTGTATTTCTGTCATCTGTTAACTTCAGTGGATATTAGGATTTCACTGGTTCTTTGTTGTCACTGACTACAAAATATTGGTATTTTCAAATCCCACAGTCAGTTAAGTTAAGTTTACGTTATCTTATCGCAAGATAGTGCTTTTTCATCATGATTTCAAATCAGCTCACGTTGCCATTAGTGACGCTGAAACAAGTCATATTTTGGTTTTACTAATTTTAGTGTCATGCTTGAACTTCAAATTTTATTCGGCAGAAACTCATCTTCTTTCTTTGAAAACGTTCAGAACTTTTAAAGTGTTATTTCTCAATGTTGCCAGTGGACATTCTACAATTGGTTGTGTTTGTTACACTTTGATTGGGTTCTAACTTTTAGTTTGGTTGTTTTCATTTGTTGATAATGCATTGTGACTCTCTGGGATGTTTTGATATCATAACTAGGCTATTGATTTCCCAACTCGTCTCTTCTTGGAAAATACATGTGATGAAAACAACTGAATTGTATCCACCACAGTTTAGGATGGCATGTCTCCTCGGAGACAAACAACACGAGTCTATCTCACCACTCCCACAGCCAGCTGAGGGATGCGGCTCAGTGACTGTGATTCAGACACAAGGGAGCTAACAACTCCCCAACCAGTCTACAACAAGACTAATGGACAAGGTAACACCCGCAGAGTGCTTTCCCCGGTCGTGAGAAATCGGTGAGGGGGGTCAGGGTCACCGGAAATGCACTTAACACTCTAATCCTTCTAGGATGCGACATTTGTCTGCGACATGTTTAAGGCTCTAGAACTTTCATTAACGAGGGCAAGAACACGTTTCGTTGTGGGAGTATCCTCTTTTCAATTCGGTGTAATCAATCGATGCTTTTACCCTGCTCTGGTCTTTGGAGCAAAAGACCACTCTTGATTTCCCCATGGAAAGTCAAAAAATACCAAACTGCAAGTTGTTTCTGAACTACAGCCGGAAACTACAACTGCGGCTGTAACTACAACAGCTGATTACGAGCCTCAAAACTATTTCCTCTAAAAGCGAGCCTCAAAACCTCGACGCTATAAACTATGTAGTGTTTTTAGCGAATTTATCCAAACTCCGCTACCGTCCCCAAACAAAAGATCCAGCTTCCGCTTTGTCACTCAACAGTTCAGATGTAACAAGACGTAAGGAAGGTTATTACTGTGGTTGCCTGTACTCCATATTTGAAATATCAGAAGAAGTGTCTCCCGGGTTTCGGGTAGAATCCGAAACATGTTTTAACTTGTAGTTAGGTTTTTAGCCACGCAAGTCAGCAAGCTTTTAGCTCTTCACCTTGGTCCATATCCCATGTGCAGGGATTTAAGCATTCAAATCATTTAACTTGGAATGTAACCTTTAGCTCTTGTCTTTTTCAACTCACTAAGCGAGATTCGCCGTTTCACTCTTGTTTGTCTACCAGATGAATATGACTCAGGACGTGATGTCTCAACTACTGTTATAACATGGTCGGATACCCATCTCTTCATCAGATAGCCCAAGGTCAGGGAACCCACTTCCGCTTTCCCACTGCATCTCCGGTAGATCTAGCTTGTGCTAGTCCAGAGTCAATGGAGAAAGTTATGCTTCAACTAATTGTACTACAATTATGTGGAGATTGTGTGTTATTACAAGCTATGATTTAGTTATGGGTCAGAGCGTGTAATCGTACTAACTGTGTATCCGTGCTTTGCTACGTTATGAGTTGTACTTGCAACGTTGCAAGTAGGTGAGTCTGGGGTGGCAACAACAGTTTCCAGATAACAATTCGATAATTTAAGCTATCAAATTGTCTATTGTGTAATATATAACAAGAGCATCCTAGCTGGTATTAAGTTCGAACCTACGATCTAAGCCGTCAGTAACGGGATAAGAATTACTCTTCAGAGGACAAAAATAAAAGCTCTATTCCTCCAAGAAGAGCGTATACAATATACATGGCAGGGCAGGGCAAGGACAGGGTGGCACCCTGATATCGCTAAGAACTGAAGAGCCAATCATCTAGTGAGCCACATCAGCTGTTAGCCCTACATCTGCTCTTGTCACCTCTCCTCGTCTCCCCACATCTCTGCTTCAGCCTAAATCAATATTGTGAGAGCAGAGGGCGACCAAGAGCTAATCTCCACACTGTCAATGTTTGCAAACACTCTTTATTGCTTTCTCGCCTTGGGAACTGTCATCTTTAAATCGTTAAGTTCAACCTAAATCCCCTCTTCTTTTGATGCAGTTGATGTGTTCACTTTGAAGCTAATTTACGTTTATAATAAAACTACAGTTAAGCCATGTATGATCGAGCTGTTTAGAATTTCTTACAATGCAGACTACGTCATTTCATATACACCTAAAGACAGCACTTGAACTGATAAACATCGGGTGAAGAGAGGACAGCGATTAGGCTCAGGGGCGGCTCTAACAGGCGTTGATAGCTGTTATCATGTAGACACTGTGCAGTTTGACGTGCGATAATTTGTCAAGTAATTACGTCTGCAACAGCTGATGTGCCGCGAGCTGTCGAGCAGTGCTGCCACACCCAACACACAGCGAAAAGAGCAGGCTTTGTTGTGCCACGTACTGTACATTGCCCTTAGGGATCCCCATGTTAAATTTTGCAATGTATGAACGACATATAAGGGAAATTACTATTTATTCACAATCCAATGTAGTTTTTACGCATTAGATTGGATTTCGATTATGACAGTAAGTAGAATTTTTTATGAACAGAATCCGTCACATTCTTATCATAATGACATATAACGGGTTGACGTAAAACTGTAAAATTGGTACTCAATTAGACTTTGGTACCCTAATACAAAATAAGCTTTGAGCTCGTTGTTTAGTAAAAAAACTAAGCATAATATCTTGGTATAAACTGACCGTTTAAGCCAAACTGAGTCACGATGAAAACGTATATTTGAAGACCGAAGTGGTCGGATCTTAAATCTGACTAAAAATCGTTTTAGGGTGCAAAAGATTAGTATGGAATTAAATGTTTTACAAGTGTTATAGACAAATAACACAACTAAAAATAATCAAATTTATTGTTTGTTAACTATGCTACATGTTAAAAATAACGTTGCAGTCCCACTTCGCTCTTCTAGAACCGTTAGTGAGAAACGTTAGGCCATTCAAATCCATTTCACATGAAAGGAAACCCAGCATTGGAAAGTGGACGATGTGTGGTCTAGTAAGGAGGGCAGTTGGTTTTAACCAGCTCATTTGGGAAACTAATTACTCGAAAGAAAAACTTCGGTAAACATCCTGTCTGAAAATAAACAAGAAGGGGCAAAAACAACAGGTAAAGAGTAAGTGGTAGAGCGAGCATGGAGCAATTAGGTGGAACTAAACATCAATTACTGGTAGCTAGGATATAGGATGATCGATTAAGATGGCTATCGATGTTGAGTATCGATAGTCGATGTGTGTGGCCGCCCTGGCCTCAGGCGCACACCCTCATTATGAGTATACTTAGCCGGGCTTGTACCAGGCCATGACCTCTCTCAAGGCCTACTTCCTTCAACGTAATTCTAGTACTACAAGTGGGCTTAAGTATCTATCATTTTAGTGTCCAAGCTGGTATCTTGGAGCTAGATCACATCCCATGTTCAGTTTCTGCTCATCAATAGACGAAGCTATCTCGAATGTTGGGTACAATGTGTGTACCTGTGGTGACAATGCAACGCCGTGAAGTCACGTGACCACGACTGCCACGAGTCTACAAGATCATATACCATTTACCTGCCTGTGTCGTGCTTGACCCTCCGTGCACCCGTCACACACATAAACATTTACTTACTTGCTATATCTTGCACTTACGCTGCGTTCAATCTCCTCTTTGAGTCATGGCTTGCATCAAGAAAGGGTTAAGTGGGTCGACGTCAGAATAACAAGAAGGTGTGGGTAAAACACGCTTTGTGGAATATCTTTGTCCAATACTGTGTGGCCTACACTTACTACTTGGCCTTATCTCATCACCAAAAATAAGGGGTTTTAACCATAGATAACTGCATTATAACCTACTGTGCTGTACACACAAAAATTACGAACTACCAAGAAATTCTTACTTATGAGGTAATTATGGTTCCGATTAAGATAACCTTCAAACAGCTCTGAAACAGAACCGGCTGTTCATAAACTAAGTTTTAACTAACCCATGCTTGACTTGTTGATGAAATGTTCTATTTATTTACATCCGACATAACCTAACTTGAAGACGATTGCTGTTGACCGAAAGGTCGCTTTCGCACGAGTGACGAGGAGGATGTCGCTGCGGGCTCCCTTTACTCCTGGTTTATGACTTGTTCTTCATTCTACAATCATGGCTGCCTCCAGGCAAGCGGACGTGCCAGCATTTAATTTAATCAACCACAACAAACTGTTTCTTAGCCTCAAGGGAACAGTGTGTTTGATAGCTTTACTGAATCTCCTCAGACACTTAATTACTCAAGTTAAACTTCTCGGTAAGAAATGAAGTACAAACGTCATTTATGAAGCAGGAGTTCTAGACTATCTCGTTACAAAAGTGTAACGCCGTAATTCAGCTGTTACTTCTAATTCTCAAGCCACGTGTTTGGTTCACACGCGCGTTTAATTTTAGGAACAAGAGCGTTTTGATGCAATAAAAGTTTTCAAATTTGACAGCTGTCTTCTGTATCATCCGGCACAAAAGGGGGTTTTCAGAGTAAGTCAATTAGTAAGGAGTACAACTAGAGTATTTTGGACATCACAATATCAACCTAGATATTTCTTCCAGTTTTGCGTCACCTTCTACTACTATCTAAAACCCCCTGTCAGTTAGAACTGTCTTCCAAAGCCGTCTGAGACAAGTAGGCTACATTTTTGTAGATATGTCAGTCAGGACTGATGGATGTGGTAGTGTGGTTGGATAAGTTAAAACTGTGTTTAGCTTGGTCTCGTTTGTGGTTTTATATCGGTTGGTCACACACTGCTACCTCTTCAACTGCGTCAGTTAGTGGTTACAGCAGAGTGTGAGTTGGACAAACCCAACTAGATACACTCACTGCTCGAGTAAACTTAAGTTTAAGTTTAGAACTTAATGGCTTGGAAAGTTAACAAGTTGCTGTCACAACTATACATATTTTGTTCTATAGGTTAATAGACAGATAATGGAAAAAATTACCAAAGAGTAGGTGAAAATGGTTCTTACAAATGTAATAATAAGAATAACTTATTTTGAAAAACAGTCATAACATATGTCAGAATAATTTGGTTAACAACTAAATTGTTTTTCAGACCCCCGTGTCTGACCGGGGGTGTTTCAGACCACCCGTATCACGTGGTTCAATATTTATAGAACGGTTTGAGGTTTTTAAATGAAGTAAAAATACATGTTAGAAAGGACTTAACAGTCCTTACTTCATCACTAATAAAGACGTTTTTCATTTAATGTTATTTCTAATAAATTAACTCAAAGAGTAAGACAAAATTATTTTAAAGTTTCAATTATTTGGAGTGTTCCAAACCAAGAGTCATGGTTTTCAGTGTCAAACTTTTCAGATGTAATTAAAAAAGTCGTTATTTAAAGCTCTATACATTTTGAGAAGACAGTGTTATAAAATACTCAACCGTATCAGTAATGAGGGACGGCCGAAAACTTGTAATGTAATAATATTTACAGAACGCCCTGTAACCTTCCTCCAACTGCGTAAGTGTCGAATTCTTTCCAAGATTCTTGTTAAAGACTTTCTAACAATATTCCACAAGGCCATATTTTCACAACTGTTTGTTGAGCCATAGTTTAAATATTAAAACCTTGATATAAATAATAATATTAATAATTAAACTAATAATAATGTAATGGGCTTCAAGTATTTTAAAATATTAACAAAGGTCTCAACAAAAAGGTTGAGATTCGAACCCATGGCTTTCGGTTTTCGGAACACTTCGTATAATTGAAAATCACCAGTAATTGTCATTTATTATTTGAGTGATTTTAACATGAACAAGCTATTTACATATTATGAAGCAGAAAAATCATAAAATTCGTAAAGTGAGTACGAATAAAAACTACTTTAAGTTTGCTTTGAATGTTGAGTTTGGCAGAAGAAGGCAGAGCGAGGAAACTTGTTAAAAAGCGTCGTGCAAAGCATATTTATATGACACTCCTTTAGACTTTTAAAATGGATACTCTTTTAGTGTTTGTGACAGGTATTACGGATATTACTCCTACAGTTAAGAGACACAAGAGTCCTTTAATTTTATTTTGGAAACTTAGATGAACGAATTTCCTTGTACAACAAACAACAATAAACATTCAGAGACGAAGATAGTCTAACTTGTCAAAGATACTTGTAGTCCTAAAGTAAGCGTCAAACTTAGATTCCACTTCAAATCCCAGTATTTTTCAGTTATATCAAAACATTAGCATCAGCTGCAGCACCCCAAAGACTGATGTCATGAATAAGTATTTCCACAAAAAAAGCCAAATAGGCAGACTTTACGAAGCCACAACTCCTTAAGTTCCCAAGTAAACCAACTACACGGAGTAGCCTGGAACACCATATCACCTATCTATGAAGATACCAGGCAGTTTAACATGGGTATGGTATGAGGTACGTCCAAAAGAGATAATATGCACGGTAACCCCCCCTTCCCCCCAACGAAGAGATTTCTACAACATCTTTACCATCTGAGCCCTATGGTAAACACATCGGTTGAGACCACCTGAGACCGTTGGCTGATGTCTTTGTAAGCCAAACCCTTCAGGTAAAATTGGAAGTGGTTGTAGCGGATCCACATAAATCCGAGGCTCCAGGACCTAAGAAGAACCTCTATCCGATGAAGTGTGGTTCCAAATAAAACACCATTAACTTATAACTTAAAAAACGTGTATTTAAAGATTTCAGTGCTTTTGAAGGTCATCGGATATGCGATATCTTCTGGCTTTACGTCATTGCCAAGGTGAGTCTCGTAGTCACACGTCAACAGACCATCCACCTCCTGGGGCCAAGGTCTAGACCCTGAGTGACCTTGACGTCTAGACCCGCGACGTGCTGCATGAGTCGACAATGATGTCATTAGTGCAAGAGTGTACGATACACGAGTCATGACTGAGGATTCGCCAGATCTTATCGCCGATGTGATGAAGCATCAAGGACATTAACTTTATTTCCTTCCTTGTTAGCTAAAGACTATTTTTAGGGCGCTTAGTAAAACGTCTTCTGGTTCTCACACAAATTGTTCAAACAAGACGCTGACTAGATTAAACTACACTATTTAACACAGTTATTATTTACTACTTGTGTAATCAAGATTCTTATAAGCTGACGTCATTACCATTACCGTAGAAAGTTGATTAAAGTGCATTTCCTTTTACTACTTTCATCTTTCATGCGTCGTGCAATGCCATTCAATATTTTCCGAGTTAATTGATTGCGACTTGATACTTTGTGCGGCTTTACAGTACCCGAATTTAAAATGGTTTAATATAGTTATGTATTGTGGGAATAATTTCTTTTAGTAAGAAATCGGACTAGGTTTTATTTTTGTTTAAGAACTTTATTTTTATACTTATTGTTGTATGTTGTTGATAAGTGTAGTTTGTTTAAACCACACAGTTAGCTATCTAACGACATACCAACTTCTAAAGTTATGTTGAAAGGTGAACAACATTATAAGTTGCCCATTTCCAGAGACAAATAAATAATATAATGAAAAGGCAACCAATGATCGAATGATCTCTGAGGTGTCAAGCGCCGGCGCCTTGTACAAACAAGCTAACAATGGCGGGTCCGTTCACCTGACACAAGAATGGGTCTCAATTACCAGATTTGATCCCGACCTCTACAATGTTGATTAAGCAGCCTCCGCTCTTTGTCAGGCTGATGAATCTTCATTGAGGCTGTGGTTTGGTCCAGTGCTCGACGTCAAACTGGTTTCACCACCGACAACTTTGACTCGCCAATTTCTTTATTATAATGCGGTCGTTCGAAGATCCGTTCTTTTAACTGCCCTGAAACCGAATATAGACCGTGTGTCAGATTCCTCCTGAACTGTGATCGCTGAGGGGAGAAACGATAAGAGCACATGTTTGCTTGCCAGCGTTCTAATCGCACCAGTACTGAGCAAACAGGTTTATCGAGGTTTTGAATCAATAATTGGATCAATTTATAACTTTTGATTCGCTTCACACTGTTTTACTCGCTTTAATCACTTTTTGTACCCGTTTTCAAATGGACTAGTATAATTTGGTTTTAATCGCTACTGTAATTTTAATTTCACGGATGATTTGAAACGCCCGGAGAGGCTACGTTTCTATTGGAATTACGTGTCACTCGGTTTCCCCATCATTATTCATTGCTTGGCTACTTTATCTTCCAGAAATATCCCTAGGTATTTTAGCAGCCTCGTCTCACTGTCTTGGAACCGATGATTTCATAAGGTTGAGATATAAACCTTGCACTTTGGGTTACTCGAATACATTTTATATCTTATTTGCACGTGCTGTTCATATGTATGTGTTTTGTTCAAATGTATTGTATTCATTTGATTTTTCTGTTTCAGAATGGCGTCCTTTCACCTACTGCTGCTACTGGCTACACTCCTAAGCCAATCTATAAGTCTACCTCTGGATGGCAAAAAGATGAAAAGAGATTCTCCTACACATCAAATTGTTCAAGTGCCTCCCCCTTCGTCAGTGAGTGAAGCAACAACGCAACATTTGGCGCGTGCTAACAACTTCGGTACTCATCGTCCAGAGTTTACAGTGCACATCACACGCTCACCAGAGCAAAACGATATATCACAATCCTACAACAAACAAGTCACTAAACCATCTGATCATCCAAGGAAAAAAGCGGGCACAGCTAGAAAGAACCCTAAGAAAGGAAAGAAATCCAACTTAGAACTGCTAAATCATCTGGGTATGACTAAGCTCCGATCTCCGACAATCAACCACCACAGGAAGCGCTTGGCGAGTCAGTCGAGAAAAACTCATCATCAAAAGAGCTCTAGTGATTCGAAGATGTTTGTCATAAAACTGCCTCCGAACCCATACTACTACGCTCACCACGACTTGAACGGATTTGACGTCCTCGAGCCCCAACCAAAGTCAGTCAACAACGTTCCGGTCAACTTCAACGGGAACGGGAAGCCTTCCAGGATCTATCACTGGAACATCCCAGTGCTGAAGAAGATGGTGGCCAGGAAGGCAGGCTCCAGCAAGTCAGCTGTGTTCGCGGACAGTGAGATCTTCAACATCGACAAGCAGGTGACGTGGAACGATACGGATGATGAAAAGGCGATTTACAGGAAAGCTTCTTACTACGGACCCAAAAAGCAGTCCAAACAAACGTTCAGAAAATACTTCGCGGGCAATGGAAAACCACATTCTTTCTACGTCATGGAGAAGAACAAGAAACCGGCGTATGTCCACAGGCTCCTGCCATAACTGCCCTAGTGACCTCGACTGTAAATAATGAACCTTAACGTTAGGTATTTCCGATCTTTATTTAGTTTTAAAATACGAGCTTCCTTTTTACTAAAGGACAAAGCACAATTTACTCTATAGTTGAACAACTAAGCTGGATACCTCAATTTTATCATTGAACCGTCAAGTCATTAAAACACTTTATTATTCACTTTAGTTTTTAAAATGATTTATGTCGTGTTAAATTTATAGAAGTTTGGTTTTGACTTCAGTCATATAAATGAGTGTTCAAATGCTTCAAAGGCGTGTATACGTATACGTATTGTGCTAATTTAAAACCTTCTGATTATTTTTCTTTTACGTTTAATGTAAAGGAAACCCAACCAGTAAATGACAAACACTCGCGTTCCTTTTCTTGACACTCTGATACGAGCACTACAACGAAACTTAGCTGATTGGTGTTGTATATCTGTTTTCTTTATCTATAATGGAATTCAATATTTGTTTTTCCATGTATTTTCAAGCTTTGTTTATCATGTGTGAATGTTGATATTTTTATGATTTTTATATCTAATTGAGTAAAGAACATGCAAACAGTTATTAAGTTTTATTTGATTCATTACACTATTTGAATACGCAACAAAATTGTATTACTTAAAGTCACAATTTTCTAACACAAAAACATCCATATTTACTGACAATAAGGAATCTGTTAACTTCCCAATGCAGTAACTTCTTACTTCATGTATGAATGGGATCCACACATTTTTTGTATAGTGTGATTGTCAAAATTATTTCATTAAATTGCCAACCTGGCGTTTGCAATATATGTAACATGTCTTGCAAATAAAATGTTAAGATTCTAATTCCGACTTGAGCGTGGGTTCTGAGGTGTGAGCTACAATGGCGAGTTTTTGTATAAGGTTTCTCAGTCACTGATGTGTTACCATCCCCATCAGCTGACAAGAGATACAGCTGTTCTTTATTGCAGGTTGCCCAACCTAGTGGGTGGCCGTCACCTGCAGAGCCCTCCTAACACAAGAAATGCACGAGTTTTGTCCCGATGGCTTTTGGGATATTCGAAAATGTTATTGATTTTAAAATTATAATTGGGAAATTATAGGTCCACTTAATTAGGTTGTCGTTTATTGGATTAAACCATTGTAGTTGTGTGGTCAGTGGACTGATTGGTGGATGTCGGTATAGGAAGGTACCTATCCTCTGAAAGAAACCTATTTCGTAAACAATCACTAATAAATGAAATGAACAGAATAGTACCCTTTAACATTTTAATTTGTCGCACGACCGGTTTCGGGCACTGAGCCTATCGTCTCATAACTGTACATAAAATAAAATCGTACAATAACTGTACAACATAACAAACTGTACAATAAAATTGTACACATTAAATTTTAAAAAGGTACTATTCTGTTCACTTCTTTTTGCTAATTACTAACTTTAAACATTTGACGTGTTTAATCTTTTTTTAATGATTTTGAATATGCACACTACTGTAACAGCACAATATACTTTCAATATTATATGAAACTTGTCTGAGTAGACTTCACCCCTTTCCTCCTAACTCCATTAAGAGTACGTTTCACTAAAAGTTGCAGTAGACTTGTTAGTCGTTGTGTGTCTTTTCAACAGAACACTTGTTTATAAATCTCCTTAGCTTATACTTAACTAATAATTTTATCCACGAAGAGTGCCTACAAATAGCTACGGTTCTCTTCTTTACTTTGAAAGAAACATGAACTTTTATGACTTTTAATTTTAAGATAGTCATCTGAGTTTGTTATTATTTGTATTATGTAAACGTGTTTGTTTAACATAGAAAATATTATCATACAGAACTCTGAACATGTCAGTTAGCTCATATCTAAATTGTGGACTAGTATAGCAAGTTCAACTACGCTATTGCTGCGTACTGTAGAGCTTCTTCCAGTATGAAGATAGGCCTTCATTTTTAGATAAACGTGTCTTTTATTTTCATACGCCTAAGAAGTTGTTGTGAAAGTGTACTTAAATTTATTACTCTAACAAAAGACTACACTTGTATTTAACGATCAATTGGGACCATAGACTTTTGAGATATTTACAGATTTTCTACCCATTTACAATTAAATAGTAAGTCGAGTCTGGTATAGAATTATGAATAACATAACTCAAGCTCTTTTTTTGCAAAACGCACAAGTTATATCCGAATTTAAGTTATATAGTGACTATAGACGAACTGGTAATCAAACATTAGTTGATTTACCAACAGTTTTCTTGCTTCAGAATAAAACGCCAGATATACAATGTTGTGCACACAGACGTAATGTCAATCACACTTAAAAAAGTTATAACCTTGTGTGTTTTAGCTGACCCGTGACTGGCTGTTTTCTTTTTAAATAGGAGTAGTTTTTTAACAGTTATCTTTATTTTGTTTTGTGCCAGTAAGTTTAACTGATTTTATTTTGTATTGAACTAAAATGTTACGTTAGTTAGTTATTAGCACGGCAGGTTGCAGTTTTGTGCAACTTTTTAAAATAATAATGTGTACATAGATCTATAAGTTATATTATTAATTTATTCAAATGTTATGTAAGATTAGTAAACTAATAGAGGATAGAATAGACTTAATATATTACTTGTACAAATTGGTTGTAATATAGAACAAACCTTTTGCTCACTTCTTATTTTAATTCGTCTACTATCACTTCTTACGTTAAAGCTAATATAGACTTGAAATGACAACTTTGGTATGTGACAATTATAGCTGTAGCTAAATGGAAAAGAGCACTGTCAAGTCCTAACTTCTCTATGTAAATAGAGAATTGTTCATTTCATTTATGACTAAAGGATTTGGATTAGCAGTTACTTGCTATCAGTTCTACAATAGTAAATTAAGACTGAAGAACTTATCAGAAGTATAGACCCCATTGTAACTAGCATAGGTCTATACACTGTGTAACTGACCTACGCAATGTATTGTTTGATTTCACTCCTGGACATCACTGGTAAAATGTCAAACAATTCATAAACAAAGATTGATACCATCCACTTTCTCTAAGTAAAACTATATTGCAATTTCTGTGTTTCAGTTTAGTTAAATTAAATATTTACTTGCATTCAGCCCAAAACTGTCCCATTTTGAAATAAAATACGGATGAAAAGATTTATGAGAAAAAACAAAGCGTTGCGTTAATTTTGTCTAGGAGTGTATTTATTTAAATGATACAATACTTCCTTGCATATCTCAACAACAGTATAGAATGGTTTTATACGATTTTACATGTTTGTACATATTATACTATGTGAATTTTGTTAAGATTTTAATAAATAAATATTACGTATTACAAACTTGTGTTATTTTGATTTTATTCCAGACGTGGTTTCAAATCAAAGTACTTAAGGAAGCAAGCCCATTATCATTAGCCTGTAGTGCTTCGATTGGACTAGACTCCACACGTTCTCATAATTTTCTAATTATATCAACACATGTTAAAAGTACGAGTAAACTGATATATGCTGCTGATATATGTGATCAGAAATAAGACAATTGATATAAGCTAAACAAACCCACATGGAAAAAGAAACTACATTTACACAGCAAATTCCATGAAACTGCGTTTCAGAACATATAAAGAGATAGTCTGTATAAACCATAGGAAATAACGAGTTAAAGTTGTATGGATCAACACTTTGCTAATTATTCTTTCTAAATGTAGGCTACATAGGTGGCAGTGTCGGATTTATACTTTATGTAGTACATTTTAACAAAAGGGAGGAGTTTTTAAATCATTTGTAGTAGATTGTACACATAGTATAGAAATGCAACGGATAAGGGGTGTATAAAGAAAAGTGCATCGTTGAAAGATCAAGGAGGCGCATTGCCTCACGATATTAGATCAATCGCTCATAACTCCTGGATTTTATAGAGACTGCAGGCCTCCCTCGATAGGGGATGAGGAGGATGGAGGAGGGTGAAGCCGGTCGAGGGTGAAAGATTGATAAAAATATCAAACAGCAGCAGCGTCTACAAGATTAACCCCCTCCCCAACACTCCATTCTCAAAATGGGGATGAAAGCAATGATGTGAATTATTAATGGAAATCTTATCCTCCTTCAGCAAGAGATTACGTACTGGGATCAAACTTTGGGTGGAAGTTGTTTACAAGATTAACCTTTTGAAG
This sequence comes from Matsumurasca onukii, assembly GCA_018831715.1. Lineage (NCBI taxonomy): Eukaryota > Metazoa > Arthropoda > Insecta > Hemiptera > Cicadellidae > Matsumurasca > Matsumurasca onukii. Next base: position 72,787,701 of record CM032060.1, read on the forward strand.
TATTAACTCACCTTTTTCATCAGCTTTATGCTACGCTGTATGAAATAAATGTTTTAAGAGCTGGCTGTGTGCATAGCTAATCTTTTCTCTGTGAAGATGCACGAGTACCTTTGTTTAGCAAGATTGTCAAACCTAATATAAATCTAACCAAACATAACTAGATATTACACTTGCTTGCGTGCCCGTGTTTTGCTGCGGGTTGAAATTTTATGGATAGCATTTCAAGTCAAACAAATAATGAATTATAGTGGAGACACACTATTGCGATGTAGTAACTGGAACATACCAATCAACAAACTGTCAGTAAAAACTTACCTTTGACATAGTTAAAATCCCTTCTGTCGTCAAAACTGAGATAGTTATAACAGAACTATTGTTGTGAATATCTACAAGTCCAAAATATTGAAGTATAGAACACATGTTATTTAAGTCAACAATAAGGCAAAGTACACAATAAGATGTATAACAAATAACCACGATGAATTTAATTGAGTTGGTTTTTCTGACAGAAAGTTGAATTTTTATTTTGATGTGGGGTGAGTTAAAAAATCTATAGTATTCCAAAAACTCCCATACATTATTGTGAATCAACAAGTTTTATTCTTATATTTCTAGCGTTTCATTTGATTTTCCAAACTTATGATTTTTCTTGTGTTTTACATTCTTGTTTTAATTCTGTTGTACGTCCTGTGTTATTTTTATTAGTTTAAATAACTATTGTAATTTCAATAAGTCGGTCAAACTGACATTACCAAGTCCAAACACTTAAAAACCGATCAAATTATCTCATGTAAACACGGTAAATTTGCAGCACATGGCACATAACCCTACAACCACAACCAAACGCCTTGGTCATGAAGGATACTTCAGTAGCTGACCGGCTTGACAGGTGACAATGGACTGTGTGTGGCACAGACCAGCTGTTTAAGGTTAGATCAGCTGACACAATGTTTCTTGTCACAGCTGAGATGTGCAGTGCATGTCTATCACACAGAGTAACGGCCAAGTGTATGTACCGTTTACGCAGTATTAACACCAGATTATGGCGACTTATAGCTTCGGGTCTAGTCACTGTTGTTTGGTGTTCGTATTTGGTGTATTGGTGTTGAGAATCAATGTAACACTTTGGAAAAGTATGTGAATTTTTTTAGCAAATATATATTGTAAACTTGTAGTTAGCACTTTGATAGTGAACTAATTAAACATGTACATTTATAATTTTGGAAACCTTTTATAGTGTGTAAATCTTTTATACGGCAAAAAGTTTCGTTTCGAACGTATGTCATGATATTTTGATTAAATCGTCAGTGTTCATCAATATTCATATACTCTAACTGGAATACATTAAGCATTATACTCGTAAGTATACACCGTATAGCCTAACAGAGACATAATATCCAAAATCTAGCAGTCAATGTCACTATGGAGACTTGCCATATTAAATACTGTAAATACTGTCTTTGTATCACCATATTGGTATGGTCTGTGAACAAATACTTAAAAATCTATTTTTATCATGAAAAACTGTCATTCTACTCGTATTGCAGTCAAGATGTTTTAACATTGACACATTACGGAAAATTCATTCCCATTTATCTTACGGATTATGCATAGTGGGTGATTACTCCGAAACAAAACTCCGGAGGTTTTTATTCTAGAGTAAAAAGCAATTAAGTCTATTAGTAGAATAAAGTTAAGGGAGTCCAGCAGGGAACACTTTAAAGCTCTATCCATATTGCCTTTATTCTCGTTATACATTTCAGAAACTATGTTTTAGGACTACGTTTTTCTTTTGACGAGAATGTTGATCTGAATAATCGGTACAACACAATACATCAAAATTAAATTCCACGAAAATACCGTAGACTTTTATATATTAATACTTTCCTGTTAAAGTCGGTATGATATAATTTATATACCTTCAACAATAAAAGTTACAGTTAAAACACAACCTAAAACTTTATATCGCCCCAAAATTAATTTTAAATCGTTAGATTTTATTGATAGGTAAAAAGCTTTAGAACCCAATATTTTAATAGGCTCAATAGTCTTACTGGTAGTTATAGATAGGATATTGTCCAAAGAAAACAACGTTCTTTGTCAAAGTTTTAACATTAAACTTATAGCTAATATTATTAGTCTGTAATGGTTAATAAGCAAAGAAATAATTCATAATGAAGTCTATCAATTATTATAAAAAGAATCTGAAGCCCCCTGGTAATGTTGTCCAAAACAACTTAGCGGAATCCTTGTTTTACCATCTCAGAAGCTTAAAATAAAACAAACACGTAAATAATTATCGTGAATTCTCAGACTTTGTCTAATATCTAAACATTTTATACTGCAAATTATTACTATATTGTTCATTTTTTCGTTGCTTTTTATTATTATTACATAGTACAAACAACTCGTACTATACACTACAGGATGGAAAAAGCTGTAAACTAATTGAAGGCAGCTTCCTTTTTCATCATACTTTCGCCTCTTTGTTTTGGTAAGAAACTAAATTGCCGGTGAAGTAAAATGCACACACAGGCGTACAAAGTTTTTAATTTAAATTATTTTTAGTAAAAAATATGTATTTAATATGTAAAATATATTTAATATAAAGTACTTATTTATGTTGAGGTTGTGTCGTGTTCTAACTAGTTGTAGGTACTTGTACTTGTTAAACTGCAAAACGTAGAAGCAGTGCTTTTTCATTAACCATACGTACAATGTACCACATTTTACAAGAGTTTGAACGCGGCAATATAAATTCATAATAGATCTCAAACTATTTTAGAAATGTCCTTAAATGATTTACAGCGCACACACATAATGTGTTTAACAAAACTCATAAATAAAAATAGTACCTAACACGTGAGTTCATGAAACTGCACAACCTGTAAGTTTTAGCGGAGAGTATTGGACGAAACCTTGGTAAACATAAAAGCTATTCACGTGTTCTGCAGTTTCGTACATGTCCTAGGAAGTAGACATACATGGTATTGAACAACAATTTAATACCAGCTTTAGTTTTCAACAAAACTGGGAAATTGGTACCGTTTTAAATTTCTTGCTCCTTGAAGAAACTGAAATCCCTTTGCAATACTCGTATTAACTAAACTAAGCTTAGCTGAAACACTGGTCAGGTAAAGTTAAAACTCCTATATTTTTTCATTGAGTCACTTCCTCTTACTTGCTTGCAGGTCTTCCAAGCGAAGGAATATAAAGCCAGTCTATGAAACATATGGTTAGCAGTTGGTGGGAACTTTCAAAATCCATCCTAAGAAATCTGTAAGCATCATCTTTCACACAGATATCAACTAGTTACCTGTTATTATTACAACTAGACACATCTTTTACTTAGCTTCCCAGCACACAAGAATTTATCGATAAGATAAAATTGGATTTCTGTCCAATTAATATCGCAGTGCAATCAAGAAGAAATATACTATCATTTCAATATGAACTACAGATAGATACTTTCTGTATCAAGAAGTTCTACAAAAAACTGCGGTCACCGGTTGGAAAAATTCAAATTAACATACCAGGCACTGAGTTTTAGATCATTTACTGATTTCATCACACAACTCAAACTATCCTGCCTAGATACATTACATGAGACATGGAAAGTGTGTAGCAACCACTCACAGACATTGTCCAAAGTCTGTGCATACTATCAAAAACCCCCGCAAAATAAATTAAAATTTTGAAATACCGTAAATATTATTTTATATATGTATACGTTCTTGGTAGGATCAGACTATTAAGTGTTTGAGTCGCGATCTTTGCAATAATCGCCGGTGCCAATTTGACACGATGATTTTTGAATGAGGTTATTTGTAGAATACTGAATAATCTGATTGTTTATCTCGACATCTATACCGTGGAAACATGCGTCACCGTTGAGTCCAGACTGTTTCACTGTGCTTGATTTACTATCCTCTCTGTATGATTTACTTTATATTCTGTTCAGTTCATTGTTGTTTATCGCCTCTCCATCTCTCGCATGTTCATCCTTTACACCATCTCGTTATCCGGCATCTTCACCACCTGTTTACCATATTACAGAATGTTCACAGAGTATTACTGTCGAATTCCAACGAACGTGCGAATAATAACTTCAATTTGCATCGATGATACATTGCAATAGTAGGACCATTGCTGGATGGAGTACTCTTCACCTTTTTGTTATTAAAGATATCGTTATATTGCCACAGTGGAGTAGAGATTTTTAAGTGCATTAATAAAAAATAATTTATAGAGTAAATCGTTGTACGTGTATGAAATCGCCAATTAACTTTGAAATGCTAGTTTATTATTTATTTATTCGTCTTTATAATACTAATTGAGTCGACAAGTTAAAATAAAATAAGGTAAGCCAACAGCTGGTAACAAAAATGTGAACAATCTTATTATTTCCTATATAATATTATTTCCCACAGTAATATGTACAATTTGCATTGTTGTTGCATTCTTTTGGAAAAATATATATTTCCAAAACTTGTCATATAAACCTTTTCCATCTGGAAGTTTTTTTTACGGTCGATCCAGCATCCATTGAGTCAGCACTATTTTGAAGGTGATTATGGTTTCATTTTTGAGGCGGTCTGGCAGGAGGTTGTTGTATAACGCTCCTTTAGGGTAGTTTTTCTCGTACAGGCTGCGGTGGTGTGGAGGAAGAACAAAGTTTGAAGCATGTAGGCTATAGCGCTGGTAAAAGTGATTACTGGCTTTCTGAATAAAGACTGCGTATAAGATTACTCTTCGAATATAAAGTGATTTTACTCTGAGGATTTTCATCTCTTATTACGCTCTCTTATCTGATTTCTCCTTTTTCGAGAGTATGAATTATCTCCAAGTGCATGGAAAGCGGTCTTTGCTGGTTCTGGTTCTTGTTCGCTAAGGGACAGACAACGTGTTTTGTAATAAATGTGTAAATATCAAAAATAGATGGAGCTTAAGAAGCGCCAAAACATATAGATACAGATCATAACAACTGATGCATACAAATTATTTGAATTTCCCAACAAAAGTGAAATGTTGTAAAGACTTGAAATAAATCATTATTCTCATTATATTCTTAGATTGTTGTATTCATATGATGAAATAAATACCAGATGAACGGTTCTTGCGGAACTGGTCGGTATGCGGCTTTGAGTCCACAGTTAAACCACAGTATTTAGTTTCATTTTGTCACTCGGTTTCACAAAGTAACAAGTGTATATTCCGGTTTATTGTTGTGAAATTTATTTGGACTCTTTTTCTTTCGTCAAGTGCCAATTAGTACTGTCGATTGAGCAGTAATGCTTAGTTTTGTTGGCTTGACTGACAAGTGTTTCTACTGATCTGTCTACTGGTGTTATGAATGAGTAATCCACCTAAATTGTGGTTTGGCATTAATAATGAAGCCAAATTAGCCAATTAGTGTATAGTGTGGTACAGTGTACATGAAAAGGCAAGGTATAAACTTTTAAACGCTGACCTGCATGAGTCTCTCTATTGCAATTTTGCAGTGGTTCATACTCGTATTAGGCTATCTTTTCAATGAAATTGTTAACTAAGTTTTCGATTTTGAGTTTAATAACCGCTCCACAATAGTATCCTAAAATTGATTTGACTTCTTCGTCTGCAAAAAGTATTTCTTTAAACTTGCAATCAATATTGGCATTGCTATCTTTGTATCTATAGGCTATTGCTATATGTTGGTAATTCTTAAACTCCGTCTATTTTTGAGATTGTAGAAAACATAAATATCCAGCCTTCATCAATTACATCCTCACGCCTTTGCTGCGGCACGCCGCGCGCTCTCCTTCTCGAAGGTTGGAGACTAGACCAGGTAGTTAATAATATAAAAACGTAATTTAGTGTTCCGAGGCCTACAACCACCAACCGGTCTTGTTAGGTGTTTTGATTTACTGTTCCTATATAGCCCGTTACGAAATCCATCTGGGTCTCTTAGTAAAAAGGGTCTACATTAGAGATTCCGTGAATTGTAGACCTCAGGCTTTAAATTCGCACACATTTGTTGGGCGTCGAGTTCCCTTCAGCCTCACCATAGAATTTCCAAGGCTGCGGTTTAAAGCCTTGAAGATTTGTGTCAACAAAAGTTCGTATATAATTATAATCGTATATAATAGACTCAGTATCTGAGTATACACTTTGACAGTAAGTACACAATATTATATTATGGAAAAGCAATGGTCCTAGTCCTTAAATTTTGAAAGCAACTACCCAAGTCGAAAAAATGCTTTCGAGATTATGGTCATTCAAATGTTGTGCTTGAAATAAAAATCGTAACCGTCAAACTAATCATAATTAACTTTCTGTAACACGATTCCCATGAATCATTTTTAGTTTAGTTAAAAAAGGACAATTTTCTAAAACATTTTACGTACAGAGCTATTTTACTCTTGTATTTAAGCCGTTGAAATGTTTACTTCGATGTAATTAAAATTATATGGTACCGATTTGTCCAACATAAAATTGTCTACAGAATCGTACCCCTGATAACGCTAAAATGTAAGTATGATTGGGATAATATGTATGTATACAGTGTATTATATGTAAGCCTGCTCTAGTTGTGGACTTGAGCTACAGTTTGATTGCGTCAATAACAGCAAAGTTGAAGTGGTACGGTCGTGGCGGAGCACTATTATCCTACCTGAGCGACCGTAATCACAGAAATACCACATTTGTCCAATTTAAATTCATAAAGTCAAAATCAACTCCAATTAACAGTGGCGTCCCACAAGGATCAATTCTAGGGCCTATCCTGTTTTGATTTATATAAACGATATTACAAATACAATCCCGGAACAATCTTTCCAGTTTGCAGATGACACTACTCTCGTACAAAAGTGAACTCGAATATTTTTCTCAAAATCAACTGAAAACAAAAACAGGATACTTATGCATTCAGAAACAAAAGAAGGCTTATAAACTACCAGATCTCTTTAAGAGGACGACCAACTGGAGAGACAACAAGCTGCGGACTTCCTGGGAGTGAGATTGGACGCAAAGGTAAAAAGGTGGAAGCTAAGCTGCTGTGAGTAAATTCAAAAACGACCGGCTCAAGGCTGGTTTAAGCCTGGTGGAGTCTATCATACTCAATAGTATGAGGGGCTAAGGGCCACTTAAATAAAATTTTTATTTGTGGTTACTTCAGGCCCCTTCAGGCAGGACAGGTCTTGCAAAGATCTAGTAGAAGAAGAAACCCACACTATAATACAAGACAAAAGAACACATTGGCAGCGGCAATATACGCCCAGCTACATAGTTTGAAATTTTAAAGATATTCATAAGTTTAAGATTGCATTAGTCCCTCTAAACCAGAGATACCGTAGATCATGGGCTCGAGCTTAGAGGCCGATAAGAGAGTTCCTCCCAAACGAACTGCAAGATTTAATAGGTGGTGCTTCTAAAGGGACACACATTATGCAAATCCGCTTCCGGGTGTGTTGGTGGTGCGGCTGGTACCACGAATATAAAGGGTTCAGCGAGTCGCTCCATCGATACCTCAGTTTTCACTTTTCAGTCTTCTTTGCTCTGAAGCAATATTGTTCATCTATTTACCAGTTACCACACCGCGTACTTATGAGTTAGACGAGTGAATGAGTTTAAACCAAATTAACTACCACCAGCCTAGGGATCATTGATTAAGTAATTTTAGAGAAACAAATTGTCCCTACAAATTGTGTCCAAGAAAATTTTTAAAACGCGCCGACCAAATTGACAGAACATTAATTTTGAAACTTTTAGTTCAGCGATGCAGCATTAATGACCTTTGGATCCAGTGAAAAGCTGTTACCATTTTTGTAACGTACAATAACTTACTTAAAACATTGCTTGCAAAACGTCCTTATATAAAAATCCCTATCTCGTCAAAACGTCCCCCACAGGGTGCTATAATAAATGCCTTTATAGCTTTTGTTTCTGAAGAATATTGTCAGATGTAAACAATAAGGTTTTTGATTTCAGGCTTTCAATACTCAATACTCTCAATAAATCGTATCATCTCTTAATAAATCGTATCAAAAATCCTTCATATTTCTCCCATAATTTTAAACCGAGCTTTATCCAGCCGCCTCTTATATGAATCGATACTACGGAAGGGAGATAGTAAAAAATACTGAATACATGAAATGCTCGTCAGTCATGTCACCCACAGAATGCCCATTAGTGAAACTTTAGTCAATGCAACTGATATAGTGTGCTAAAGGCAGTATCCTTTGAGTTTGACGTGCTCTGTGGTGTTACTTTACCACAACAGAGGTATTGAGGAGGCTCAATGGTTCAACAGTTCGATTTCGATCATTTAAACTTCGGGCATTTAACCTTCGATCTGTTGAACATAACGCGAATTGGGTGGAAAACTCAGAAGGCAGGTACGGGTAAAAAGTCAAAGCTATAAACACCACAAAAAGAAATATGCATTGCTTATATTTCTAAAATATTTTTGCTATAAGATATTTAATAAAAATAGAATAATGAAATATAATTATCGATCTTAATTTGTATAAACGTTAAATACTAATTTGTTACTAAAGAAATGTAATAATTATATACATTTTTATAGACCAGTTACAAGATAAATATTATTTGCGATTACTTTTAGAGTGAAGTTTCATTTCATTTTATTGTAATTTGTGTTTTGCGACTCAATATTTTTATTGTCAAAGCAGATATATATTGTTATTAAGCTAGGCTGCATGCAAGTAATGTAAACGCAATATTTTAACCTGGCAGGTGGAATACTAGTAGGACTGGGACACCTCAGTAAAAGGTTTGAAATGATGTATGATCTAGCTAATAATTCAAATGAGGAAGAAAATGGCCGGACAGCAATACTTGACCAAGTAGCCGACTTTCTGTAAAATCTTTATTTCTATATATTTATTTCCGAACAATATAAAATTGTGTGGAACATTAACAATAACGAGAAAATATAAGAACTATAATAAATAAAATAAATACTCTGAGGATCCTAGATAGATTTTCGATCATTTGAAACATTTGAACCAGCAAAACAGACGAAAAAATACCCCACCATTGGGAAAGTGGATAGTGGATGGATTGGAGCACTAGAAAATTAATACTCTGTGGATAAGATTTGATCTGCAAGATTTTACTTGACCAAGGTATAAGAACTGAACTGAGGTTAGATAGATAAACTTGTGTATATTGGAAATTATTGTGACAATTTTTCTGTTAGCTTTGCTTGAAGTTATCGGTTAGGTTCTCGAAACTAGAACATGTACAACCAAAACACTACAAACGCCGAATTGTAACGCTGAGCCTCTCTCTTCACAGGTTAGGCCAACTTTTAGGTTACCAACAAGAATAACAATAAAATTGGCAGTAGGCCTATTCAGTTACCATACAAGGTAGGGTTAGTTTCAATTTTTGAGTAATGTAGCAAAGTAATGAGTTTTAAGGCTTGTGTTTGTTTTTCAACCCTAAGACCAAGCTATTCGTAAGAATTTGGTGAACCCCCTATCATATATTAATGGGGGTTTTAAGCCTATTGCATATTACCAAGAACTAGCCGCCTCCTTAAAGTTGCTCGTTGTTAAATTTTACTCTCAACGTAGCTTGTTTTCAGAAATACCGCTTCGGTAAAAGTACAGAACAGAGAGATAAGAAAAGATTAACTATAAAATATCATCAAATTTTAATGACTATGATGGAGAAAACAACACATAAAACTAAACTTCTGTCTCCAAAACTGCTAATAAGTTTTTATTTTGCTGTTGGTATTTTGTTTTCCTAGTGACAGTACTGAGTGATCGCAGGTAGTCCTACCTCCCATCTATGTCCTACTATAGTCATACTTGACTGTGACGTCTCTTTTTTTCAAAAGTTTGGCTATCTGTGAAAATGGGTGTTTCTCTTCACATCCAGGGCCCATTTACCTAAAACTATAAAACTCATATTTCCTTAAGAGTGTTAAATTAACTTTTAAAGCTTATTATAAATCACCAGCGTTTGAAAACTGATACACATTAAATTGCCCGTGCAAAAGCTCAAGGTAGAATTAATGAGCCTATGTAAGTTATAATTCAAACATAGAAATACACATTTTTCGTAAGCTTCAGTAAGATTGATGGAAAAATATAATTATCGAATTTCCTTTGGAAAAATGAGATATTCAAGCCGTCAGCATGGTAAGACCCAGACCCGTTGAGTCGTTTCAAAATGGCGGCCAAGAAAGTGATTTTTCACTATAACAGCGTTATTAGTAGTCCGGTTTCAATAAAAATATAAATGCGTTTTACCTTCACGATATGTAATAAAACTTCCATTAAAAAACACGTAAGTCTGAAGCCGAAGGCAGAAGCGAGGCTAAGAGCATAGCGAGCAGCCTCGTTGCGCCTGTGATAATAAATAAATAAAATAAAAATGCCTTTATTTCGGGCGTTTCTCATATACAATATGCTTTTCAGAGCAACTCATGTCACATAAAATGAATCCCTTAAATTTAATATTAAAACTGATTGTTATTTGCTAATAATATGGACTTTAACTTAAATTTAAAACTACTAATACTGAAAACCTTTAAGGTATGGGGAAGCCCGTTGTACAAAGTCGGTCCGAAGTATGAAGTAATGAAGTGGTCCGAAGTATAATGGACCACTAAGTCTGAGGCCGAAGGAGCGATTAGCCTCAAAGCGCCCATGATAATGGACCATTAGGCCTGAGGCCGAAGCGAGACTGTGAGCGTAGGGAAAAGCCTCGTAAAGGCCGAATACCAAAGCGAGGCTGTGAATGGAGCGAATAAGAGTAACCAATTGCAAAGGAAATTCGATTCACTCATGCAAGCGGCTTAGCAGCAAGTGGCTTAGGGCTTTAGCGCTTAGCTGCATGTCAGCCTGGTTTTAAATATTTGTTTGTCCGACGTAAATGTAAGCAAGAGCAACCAGGTTTAGTTACAAATATTTCTAGATGTATATACATTTATTACAGTGTTATTGTAAATTTTATAATTTTGTTAAGAGGAAATGACTAACAGCAGTAAAGTTTCTTCCAACGTTTATTATGACAGTGATGATGTACCTATATAAAAGATACTTAGGAATGAACACCAAAGCAGAGAGGGACCTTTTCTTTACTGTCTTGGGAAAGGAAGAACCAGGATTCCTTAACTTAATCAATAACCTAAATTTTATTTTATAATTTATGAAAAATGCCAAAGTGGGGTTTGTTTGTTTGTAAATAAAACCAGTTATAAAGTAAGTGATGCTTTATCTTACAATTTATAACCTGATAGACTTAACCTAGCAGAATCTTGTTAAATCTGTTTTATCCTTTCAGGATTTACACGATGGATTGTGAAGAAGATGAGACTCTTTTTAGTGTGCCTAACAGCAATGAAGACAGTGGGCTTGATAATGGCACACTTTCCGACGGCAGTTCAACTTCGTTGGAAGGATTTCATAATAATCTTGAGAACAGTGAATCTCTCCATGAAACAGCGCATGCTCTCAAGTCTCAATGTTCCAAGTTCATTTATGACATTTCTGGGCTGGCAATAAAAACTTTGTCTGAAAGAACATTCTCTTATATGGCTAGTTATATCAAAGAAGTGAATCTTAGTGATAATAAAATATCTGCCTTGCCTGAAACATTAGGAACACTAAAAAATCTTGAAGTGTTAGACTTGTCAAGAAATATTCTGTCAGAACTTCCTAAATCTATGAAAAACCTGAATAAACTTAAAATTCTAAATATATCTAGCAACAAATTTACCAACTTCCATCGTGCTTTGAACATGGTATGAGTTTTATTATGTTTCTTGATCTATCTGATAACAGAATACAAGACCTTCCCGATGAACCTTTGTGCTTTCCACGTTTGCAGTGCCTGAAAATCAAAAACAATAACTTATTAGTTATTCCATTGTGGCTGTTAGGTGACAAATGCAGGAGTTTAAGGGAACTAGACGTGTCGTTCAATTTTTGTTTTGATAGCAAAAATTTGAAATCTGAAATCCAGTTTGCCAAACATAACAGAACTTCAGTTTTAAAAGTGTTAAAGGTGCTCAACGTGTCCAATACAGGAATAAGTAAAGAACTATTTAGCTATATGGATGCTTTTGAACTGCTAGAAGTTCTTCACATGGGCAATGCTGGAGAAAAATCACAGTCATTCAATACCTTTAATGAAATTCCTACAGAGTTGTTTCATGATCCAAGCACAATTGAAAAACTGATCATGCCAAAAGTAGGAATAGTTTCACTTCCAAGCAACATAACCAAATTTACACATTTAAAGGTGTTAAATCTGGCTGAAAACGAACAATTACAATGGCTACCGGATTGTTTTGGGTCATTAAAGACTTTGGAGGAACTTGTGTTCTCAAAGTGTGCCATCACCTTTCTCCCGGAAAACTTCAATCAGTTGTCCAACCTCAAGAAGCTTTTACTTGACCATAATAAGGTAACGAAACTATTTGGCATGTTTCTGTTAGAACTTAACTTAAAATTCTTAATTTAACAACTAACTTCAAATAAAAACATAGCCAACACGTAGTCACAAGCAGTGCCGTGAATCTTAGCAAATGTCCAGTAACAGGGTAAAAAATAACACTGGAAGTGTCTTTTTGAACCCCCTTTTGGATCTTTGTTACCACTCTATAAGTTAAATCACATTGTTTGTCAGACTTTCACAAAGTTTTGCTAGCAATATTCCTTTTGTAAATATTATCTAGGTTAAGTTTGTTAATCATCATAATCCGTTAACCAGAATTGCTTTTTTGGTGAGGGGGTGTTTCCCGCAAATGGGTTTTGTGCTATTAAAACTATATTTATGTTCTGATTTCGATTGAACTTGGTCAAAATCTTAATGACACCTACTTACCCAACATGTGTACCAAAAATTTTCAAAAATCGGTAGAGCCAGACTAAGATGGTGGCTGAAAGTCTATGTTTGTATGTTGAATATAAATATATACATACAAGGCCTATTGTTAAATTAAGTTCCGTTCAAAAATATTAAAATGCACATCTATTCTAGAACCTTTTCATTATATTCATATTAAAGATCATTATTTTACCTATACCTTAACATGTTCACTATAAAATTCAGAACACTTATTATACCAAGGCACAAGGTTTTCTAAGCTATTGCATGACATTCCGTCACCAGTTTCCATATCGAAAAATGGACGCAATGCACTCTTTAACCTGCTTTAGTTTGCAAATCACTGGATTACGTGCAACTCTTTAAATTTAAAGACAAAATTCCTTAATGTCTGGATAATCAAAGGTTTTAGACACTCTTCCACAAAAATTGGATGCCAAAAATTATTTTTTAAAGTTAATAGGCCTATTATTTGGCTGGCGGGAATATTACGTAGAGATAATTTTGTTTTAACATTTAGAGATCATAAAATTGACAAGACAAAGTGTTAAGCATATTGTTGGATTCAATGAGTCAGGCTTTCTTTAATGACATATAATTTACACAACGGAACTTAATTTCTGATCAGTCCTCGTCCTCGTATATACATATAAAGTTTTGCTATTTGACTCGGGAGATGTTGAGAATCTCAAAACTGTGCACCGCTTAATTGCTCTCTCTCGCGATAGAAATACAATATATCTATTTCCTATGGAAATATGCTAATAGGCATATGGTACTGGAATAGGCTAATAATTAAATTTAGTATAAATTATTAAATCTATGGTTAACTTGTCTTAGGTTAATATATTATACTTGGTTTACAGTTGTCTGATGTTTCCCATCATCTGGAAGGTCTGGAGAGTTTAGAATGGCTGGACTTATATGACAATTTGCTGGAGACATTCCCACTCTCAATGGAGTACATGTCAACCAGGCTCAAGAAGTTAGATGTGGCTTTAAACCACTTTGACCTACAGAACTGTCAAGACCAAGTGAGTAGACTACTTCACCTCTCATTCACTGTATACATCTGCACAAAAAATACTCACGAAAATTAAACCAACTTCATAAGAGGTTTAAATTAAATACTCCATTTGGGCTAGCACAAGTTTTCCCACTCTAATAGACCAAACTGAACAAAAAAGTTATTTCAAGGCATGTTACTAATGTGTTAAGAAAGTAGCTTTTAAATATTAGATACTATTTTAAAATTATTATTTATGTTGATATACCTAGAAGAAAAGTAAAAACATATGTGCAAATTATATACCATTTGATAATTCATCGATTTTGTATGCTCTTCAAACGTCAAAACAATACTATATCTACATATGTAATATTCCTATCTTTTAAATAATAGCCTTATTAAAATATCGTATTCAAAAGTAACTTTTTCATCCAATTGTTCATAAAATGGTTTCCAAACTGATTTGAATTTTGTCTTTATCATTAAAAAGTTGTGCGTAATCCACCATTTTACAAACTAAATCACGTTAAAGATTGAATTACGTCCATTTTCCGTTATAAACACGTGGGATTCTTGTGACGGGGTACATAGAAAACCTTAGGCCTTAGTTTGATAAGTGCTCTGAATTTTGTAATGAAATATGTCAAAGTTTAATCGCAAGAATGCTTTTTAATGTGCATTTAATCTTGAATGATATGCTCTAATATTGGACCGATAAAGAAAGAAATTTGAAATTAAATAAATTAATATTTACAGTTTTAATACATGAGGTCTTTTGATCAGCTGTCATCTTCAGATTCAATTCACAAATATTTGAGGTTATCCGAAGATGACAGCTTTGCTGATCAGAAGGCTTCACGTATTACAATTTTAATTATTGGTTTATTTGACTTAACATTTTTTTCATGCATTTAATTTATAGTTTGTGCAAACTGCGTGCAATTTGATATTTTTGAACAGAGATTAATTTTAAAATAGCGGTCATATGATCACAGTATTAGCTTTTAAATCAACTCTTTAAATACTCCAAGCTGAACTTGATGCACCTTTTTTCCTTGTGTTAAAGTGTGTTATAGTTGTTAAAATGTTATTTTTAGAAATCAAATGGAGTCTACTTTTGTCATCTCTACATGCAACTTCAAGAAAAGCTAAGATCTTCCCATAAAATATATGGGGAAAGAACTAACAGGAGTAAAGCTTCTTCCAATGGATATTACGATAGTGATGATAGTTCAGGTCAGTCAAAGTTAGCCCGATTGACAATAATCCTAGTCGTAACATAGTTTATGCTTCTACAAAGCAGGCCGTAATTCTTTTCTTCTCTTTGGCTCCTTTCCATAACTCAGGATTTTTAAGTTTCTTTCCAACTGAGTAAGGATAACACGTTTTTAAAGCAAAACAAAAACTTACCCACAGTGAAAATTGACAGAAACAAGGTAGCCAGCCACAGCTAGTGAAACTAGCATCGTAGCGATACATGTCATACAGCGATCAATTTGGTTTTGTTCCAGATCCTTAGGTTTATCCGATTTTGAAACAAACCTTTACTTTGCACATGTAAACTTTAAATTAGATCTTTATTTTAAGAGGTTATAACTTGGTCTATCTACTTGGTTATCTACTACAAACAGCAATAACAAACTGCAATAACAAATAAAATTTGAGAAAAATTACCCATTTGATTTAGAAATCATACAAGTGAATGACGTATATTTTCATTATTCATGAACTGCTCTAAAAACTAAATCCTGTAATGTTTTAAATGTTGCAGACTCAGTGATTTCTCGAGCTCGCTACCCTCTTTATCACTCAAGCTCATCCCAGGATGAGGATGAGGACTATGAATACACTGCTAACCAGTAAGTGAAACATTAGATGTGCCTCAAACTAATACACAGGAACTAATTATCATTATCACTTTATTGGATACTTCACAGTAAGTTTTAGAGAAAATATTCTGATCCGAGAAAAAGACTATTACATAATGTTTGCGTGGTCAGTGAAATTCTCAATGGTATAACACCGCTTACACTGTTCCTACCTGCTACTCATAGACAAAGAAACTGATCCAGGCTACTTTTAGTAAACATTTTACGAGAGTCATCCAGAAAGTAAAGAACGTTTTGGCATGGTCAAATAAAAAATAAATATATCAACACAAAACTTTATTTACAAATGCATAGAACCTTCCTCTATTTTTCTACGCAGTTGCCATGGATTTCAAAACACTGGTTTTAACGTGGGACCAGTTTTTCCATACCCATTATCTACTCATTTGCCGCCAAAAACCCAAGCCAGGATTTCTTAGCTTCTTTGAGTTCCTTATCGTTAGCAAACTGTTTTTTACCCAAAAAATCCTTAAGCTTCGGGAATAAGTGATCATCACTCGGCACCAAGTCAGGACTGTAGTCGTTTCTTTTCTTGGCATAAATTCGACATGGATTAAGCCCTTTTGATCCCAAAAAACAGTTACCATGACTTTTCCAGTGTTCAAATTTCACACTTAACATTTAGCGGTGTTTTCAATTGTCGATGCCATTATTAATCACTGTGGACACGAAACACGTAATCACACAGCAACGAACCTAGACTCAAACTGAAGAGGAAGAATGTAGCTAGCAGCTGCACGCGCGCTCATAGTGGTGAGGGTGTGCACGGCGTGATGCGTAATCGTTCTTTACTTTCTGGATGACGCTCGTAATTTTTATTACTGGTTTCCAACAGTATAACTTAGCAATGTATTAGGTATGAGTTAGTATGAACAAGTTTCAGGTTGACAAAGCCATACTTTCTTTTGAGTCATATTTAATTGCATAGCCCTATGCAAAAGTCCATGTCTTTGAACTCTTAAGAGAATTTTCTAGGAAACAAATATTACATAAAGAGTTAATTTTAGACAAGGAAATTGTAAGGACAAAATGGTCACTAAACAAAGGTCCATAGAAGTTGCAATACATTGAAAATTGTGTTTTATCAACTCACAACTTTGTTTTCAAGTTTTTATTGCTAGCTTGTTCATTGGATGTGGCGTCGTGGAGTCGTTATCAATGTTTGTTGACTTTCACAACTCTATCTTATACTGATGTAAGTGGGACACTAACACAATCTAGAATCGCTCCTGTACTAGAATTGTATCAATGTATGTTAGGTGCAGTGGATTTTTAAGGTGTTGTGACTCCAAACTACCAGGATTAAGATTTTAACTTTATGATTTACTTAGATATTTACTAACTGATTACGTTAAACATAGATTGTTTTACTGAATCTTCAGATGGCTTTGAGTGAAGAAAATATGACAGATGTAGTAAGTGTTAAGATAAACAGTTTTTGTAAAACCTTTAATTCATTTGGTTTTCGTAAAAGGATATTCCCTTCAGGTATGGTCACCTTACCTATGTTTAATCTCAAACACGCTCAAGAAATACTGGACTTGGAGGTTCGTATCGATGATATTTGGGTGATTTCGTTTCCAAAAAGTGGAACTACTTGGGCTCAAGAAATGGTTTGGCTACTCAGCAACAATCTAGACTTCCAAAAAGCAAAATCATCGACCCTGAACCAAAGATTTCCTTTTGTAGAGTTCCCAGATTCAGACAAACTTAAAAGTGGCTACTGTGTGACAGAGATTATGGATCAATTACAGTCCCCGAGATTTATCAAGTGTCACCTTCATAAACAGCTTCTTCCGGTTGAAATGTGGACCAGGAATCCGAAGATAATATACGTATTTAGAAACCCAAAGGATGTGGCAATTTCCCTTTATCACCATTACTGTCTGTTCAACGAATATTCAGGATCTCTAGACCTCTTCTTGACAGGATTTCTTCAGGGCAAAGTACTGAATACACCTTACTGGGAACATGTTTTAGAGTTCTGGAATCTCCGCTCTCAAAAGAACATCTTGTTCTTAACCTACGAGGAAATGCAAGAAGATCTCAAATCAGTGGTTACAAGGACTGCAGACTTCTTGGAGGTGGATTACGACAAGTCAAAAGAGTCAGAACTTTTGGAACATTTGACTTTTGGAAGTATGAAAGACAACCCTGCATTAAATTTTGAACATGAATTGGATAAGTTGAAAGTGAAGCGGGATGGTAAAAGATTTATCAGGAGAGGAGTGATGGGAGGTTGGCGGCAGGAAATGTCAATGGAGATGGCCAAGTGGTTTGATCAATGGACAGAAATAAAACTACAAGGATCGGACTTTCCAAGACATTACCTCAGACTGGCAGAAGACAAAAATAATAATTAAAGTTAATGTCCAAACCGTTATATTTTATTAACCCTTGTTCAGCTAACTTTAAATAAAAAAGATTCATAATAATATTTGCATTAAAATTTAAAGTAAATCAAACTGTTGTCCATAAAAATTGTCTTTTGAACAATTTGATTTATTTAAAATGTATATATTTCAATGGTGTATAAGTTCAGCCCCAAAATAATGGATTATTTTTAATTCTTGAAAATTGTCTGAGGAGGCTTGCTATCAGTAAAATTGTGACAATATAGTTGAAATTAATCCCGAGCAAGCATGCCAAAGAAATGAAGTTTACAAAAAAAGAATAATAATTTTTTTCATTTATTTATGCTTGTGTTGGTAAAGTGTTTTCTTACGGTAACAAGTACCAAATAAAATGGACAAATTGAAGAATTGGCTTTTGTTGATTGTTGTTCAATCTTTCAATGCAACTTAGGCTTTAAATCTAATTCAAATCATTAAAAGAAAATTAATTATAATTTGTAATCGGTTCATAAGTTTTTTAGACTGAACTAGTATTAATGACCAAACTGCCCTACAATAGAGCTCGGCCTTCTTAAAGAAACCTCCTGCCACAGTTCACTTTTATTAGTCAAATCCTAGCTTAACATGTTATGAAGTAAGGTCTGGTTAAAAACACCTTCAACACAGTAAAAGGGGTTATATTTTGGAACCAGGTTTGTAGGCATTTCCTTAACTGTGAGGCTTTATTGAGGCGGAGAGGCTGTTTTAAAACTTTGCACTTACTCAAGAGGTATTTTCCTAAAATAGCTGTTTGGAAGATGACCTATAGTTTTCCATTCTATGAGTGATTTGTTTGTGAGCTTTTGGTGCTTAGCTATGGGAGCTAGGAAGAATGACGGATTGTAAATAAGTTCACCTCCATACAGTTCTTTCATTTCTTTGAACAGTGACCAGCAATCATCCCCAACATCCATAACAGCCATTGTTAGGAGTGCTTCCTTGTGCGGTATTAACTATTAAGACATGTTCAATATTCTTATTTGGAGAATCCCTCCTCTCAAACAACAATGCCATATTGAGTAGGGCTGAAACAGAGCACGATTAGTGTGTGCTCTAGTTGAGTATCTCATGTTCAAAAGAATTGTAATCAAACGGTGAAATTTACGACCAAAAGTGTTCCAATGAGCTCTGATTGCTTACTCTCTACACACCATAGCTTGCACAGTTTGAGGGCTCTCCAGAAAGTAATTCCTCTGTCGTTGTATAAATCGTAGAGATGTACAGATTATATCTACATTGTTGGATAGCCCAACTCATTCTGAATGAGAGGATAGGCTTGAATCATTGATGAACCGTTTCTCTGAACTCTAAACGTCTGCTCAAATTTATGAGCTTTACATTGTTAAAGACTTTTTTCAGTCACAAACTGTCATAAGCAAGCCACACAGTCACAAGCAGTACACTTGGACTTTATCTGGTTACTTCTCAACTGTTATTGGATTTAACACTTTAATTAAAATTAAGTCCTTTAGCCCAATTTTTATTCCTGATTTTAATATTTTAATTCACAAAGGTTTCTTCCATTTAGGTGGTTTCTGTAGTAAAGTTATAAATTTTACGAAACTGGTCGTGTGACAAATTAAAATGTTACTATGCTGTTCACTTCTTTTTGTGATTATAAATTTTGATATTTTTTGTTATAGAGCTGAACCAATTAACCAAGAAGAAGAAGAATTTTGGGATGAAAGCGGAAATGATGAAGTTGATCTCACTTGTGAGTAATTTTTATGTTGATAATTATTAGTACAGTACATAATTTAAACATGTTGGAAGGGTCTATACTATAGTTGAAGAAGAATCTTACACTATATTTACTATATGTACACTAATTTAGAAGAAGTTTTGGCTAAATTAAACTGGACTGGAACTCTCAGCTCAGCAGTACTCTTCCTAACACCTAAGGTCACTCGCACCATAGAGTAGTCACTTGGCCTCCATCTCATGAACTTTGAACTGTAAGCTTGAATACGATAGCGCCGTGCTACTGCCGCTTGCCCTGAAAATAATAAATGCATGTTGCAGCAGTAATGGATGAAAATATAGGTAGTAGTGTGTCTCCAAACGTTTGTAGACATCACCACTAATGAGTGTTCGTTCAATAGCTGAGATTGTATGCATTGACCAAGAATTTGTACACCAAACTTTGCCCAAACACTTCATCACGACAAATTACAGTGCCCAAGGACCTTATTTCTAATCAGGTGGGTTCTCATATAAACAATGTAAGAAAACAAAAATAAATGAAAGGATCCTCAATTTTTAAAAGTGTAATAACCCTGAGCATTTTCTGGGAAAAAGCAGTAGTTCAAGTTTAAAATTTCTTAAAAATACAGAAATAGTGATGAATGTTAAAATGAAATTAAAAAGTCTTTACATGGCTAGTTCTCTGTCACTTAACCATATAACATTCGCACAATAACGTAGTTATTGTGTAACGCCCGCACAATAACTGTAACGCGGGGCACAATAACGTAGTTATTGTGTAACGCCTGCACAACAATAACTGTAACGCGGGCACAATAACGTAGTTATTGTGTAACGCCCGCACAATAACTGTAACGTGGGCACAATAACATAGTTATTGTGTAACACGGGCACAATAACGTAGTTATTGTGTAACGCCTGCACAATAACTGTAACGCGTGCACAATAACGTAGTTATTGTGTAACGCCTGCACAACAATAACTGTAACGCGGGCACAATAACGTGGTTATTGTATTAACGCCACAATAACGTCTGCTCTTACTTAGTTTAATTATATAATAGGCTTTGGAAAAATGAGATATTCATGCCATTAGACCAGATATTCATGGTAAGACCAGATCCGGGACTATGCAATGAGCATCAGTCCTGACCCCCAGAACACGTTTGGGAACACACTGTATATCAACACTGGATATACACCTGGATATACAGGGCTTTACCACTTGTGTGTCGGGCTAGTTTATAAACTTATGTCATGTATGTAAAAATAGTGTAAGAGAAATACAAAACATCATTACAAATTTCTTAGGTTGCTAGATATTGCTCTTATCAAAGGCTAAATCTCAATTGAGACTGCCAAAAAACTGTCTGATTGAAGGAATGGTGAAGGGATATCACTTAACTACTCTATGTTGCAAGTTACCTTGAAAAGAGTGCTATTGAGGGCTCAATGTTCTAGTCTAGTTTATAGCCAACCTGTGTAGTTAGTAATTACCGTAACTAAACCAACCACTCCAAAACGCAAACTACACTTTCAAAATAAATATGTTGGTTGTTTAAAAACATAAGAAATTGAAATTTAGTAAAACCGTTTTGAAATTTAGTAGATTAACATAATGGATGCCTTTAAGATAAGGAATACCTTTTGCAATGTATTGAGTGATTAGTTGTTTTTTAAAGTCATTATATTTTCTGAGCCGGACACAAAGCCTTAACCTCAATCTTTCATCAACTAGAACCTTACCAAAACAAACAACTAACAGCAAATGGGGCTTGTTTTCAGCAATCAAAAGGCTTCCTCTAGAGTTCGAGGAACCTGTTGGGAACAAACCTTTTGGATGGAAACCACCCTTGTACAGAAACACCAACAGTTATCTAGAGTGTTCAGTGCCCATGACTCAGAGATTTACAGGGTTCATATTTGTGCCAGGAGATACTCATCTGAAACCTCGTAGAATAAGAAACAACGTAAGAGAGCTGCCTACAGATGAAAATCAGTTCTGTGACATTGAGGTAAGCACGATTTCTGATATTCAAACATTATTTAAACAGCTTCTTTGTTTTTCATCGCTGAAAATTATAAATTGAGTAAAGTGCACAATATTCTTGACTTTCTCTCGATTTTGATTGATTTGGCAACTTGCATGTGAATGTGTGTGTTTGTGTTATTTATGTGTGTTATTGCCTAGTCTGGTTAAGTACAGTACTTTATGTAACGCTTTGCGGACTTATTATGGAGATATATTTTGTTTACACTTAACATACAAGTGTTTAACACATATGTATACCTAATATACTTGAGTAAATTAAACAAAACCTTGAATTCATATTAATTGAGAAATATGAATTCAGTGTTGTTTTTTATCTTGAATCAGCGGTTTTGGAACAAACTTTGCCTCTACTCAACGCATTTAAAGTTTTTTTGTAAATTCTCTTGACATAAAACAACAGTGAATATTACTTTTTTGTCATTTCAAGGATTGTTAGCTGATGGTCTGATCGTGTGAGATCATTCATTTCAGTAACACAATCATCACTGATCGATGTCGAAGGCTGTCCAGAACAAATCATCTTCTGTTGATGTTTGGTTATTGATGTACCACTCATGACAACGTAATGGGCTTGAACAGTGTTCACCAAAAGCTCTGTTTCATTTCACACAGACACGTTGTTTTTCTTCCACAAACCAAAAAAATGCCGGAATCAAAAAACATGTCTTAAATAAACCATTTGTATTTGAGCAAGAATAGGATTGATCCAAAACCACAGCTGTTGAATCAGAGAATGCATTGCTGCAAACCGCATTGTTATACAGTAGGGTCCCGCTAATCGAACCCTGTTAATCCGAAAAACCGCCTAATCCAAACACTGTTGGGGTGAAAAATGTATAAAATTGTTGAGTTAGTAAAATTAATAAAACTAGTTGCCCAAGTTACGGCACACTGTATGTGACTCTCAATGGCGCACAATACACGCAGATGTGCGCACAATACACGCAGATGTGCAATACACACAGATGTGCGCACAATATACGCAGATGTGCACAATACACACAGATGTGCGCTCAAAACCAAACACACTGACGGTATGACACGGTAAGTCATCCTTTGTTTTTAGAACGGATGACCATACTGTATAAGCCTGGACGCAGGGGTTTGGGTGGAAAGGTCAATGTCCTGCTGGTACACCCTACTACCACAGGCCATCTGTGTACTGCCCGTCATATCCGTGCATAACTCCACACTGTTTATTATTGCAGAGTACTACACTACATACGTACATGATTTCTTACTTTTAAATATAAAATTTGTGTTGCTTAAAGTCAGTATATGATCTTATAAGGCAAATACACAATAAATTAACCAATTCATGCCAAAAATCTGCCTAAACTGAATTTTTGCTAATCCGAACAGGGTCCAGTCCCAATTAGTTCGGATTAGCGGTACTCTAGTGTATGTTGCTTCATTCTCACACTATATAAAAAGTCCTGGAAACTTTTGATCACCCCTCGTATAAACTACAAGTCTACTATTGGCTGGTGTTTGGCACAGTTATGACAAGATGTGCCGCAGAACTATAGTGTATGGACAAATATTCCCAGCTGAATGTACCCTTCCTTTGCTCGACGATAGCTGGGTCCCCAACTCCTCTCTCACAGCATTATGCATCAAGAATGAAATATTACAAGCCACAATTGTGTTGGTTATTGCTGGGGAGGAGCGTTATGCAGTTACAATGTAAACAAAGCAGTGCTGTGTTGACAAGTTCATCCTATTATAGTAAAGAGTTGTTATTACTGCAAAGTATGTTAGTTCGAATGCGGAAAAAAAACTTAGAAACTCAAGTTATCTTGGGTCTATTTTATCGTTTCAAAGGGGGCAGGAAGTAGCCTAATCATTAAACTTACACTTATCCGGATTGAGTAACTGGTCATTAGCATTATAAGAATTGCAGTATACTTTCAACCCACTACATTTTTACAGTGTTATAAAGCAAAATATATCAATGACTAGATCAGAAAAAGATATAAACACTTGAGACTATTAATAATTATTGTCTACATTGTGGTGCATACTGTAGACTGTCGATCTCCTCGTCTTCATCAGGAGAAGGGGTTATCTGGTATCAAGAGCAAGCACTTTAACCAATCACATGCTTGCATCTACAGTATATTTCTATTGTCCTGTTGATAAAACGTTTCTTCTTATATCATAAATCATATGTCACTTTACTACACACACTAACAAACTTCAAAGCATATAATATTTGTGGAAGAAAAATATTTAGAAAACATGTTGCTAATAGTTTTGACTTTTGAGGTTATTTATTTATTTTCAATGGCCAACATTACAAGTATGCTACTAATTTTAAAAAGATTTATTTTTTTGCTCTTTCAAGTGCAGTTTTATTTCTTTTTTTTATTTGTATTACGTCTTGCAGCCTGTTACCTCTTTGTTGCCACATCACTGTTTCACTCACACACTAGTGTTGTCATGTGTATGCAAACACATTGACAGTAGCCTATTTATACAAAACCTAATTTTATTATAAAACTCTTCTTGTTCGCTTCGGCATGCTTAACTTTGATATTTTTAAATATAAAAAATTAAAGTCCACATATTTATTCACTGTTTATTGTGTTCTTCGTCCCTGAAGATGCTCATGTGAAAATGAAACAGCACTTTAGTAATTGATAAAATATTAACTGCAAGGCCGAATACGAATAAAAAAGGTAACTAATTTGAAGATAAGAAAATTAAATTACCTTCAACTTTTATAATGGGTATTTTGTCATATTATGACAATTTAGTTTTCCACAGAGGGTGATAGGTACCCTTATTTTTGGCTGTACCCATAGAACTACTGTATTTTATACCCTGTCTATAATTTTTTTTAAATCCACCTTCACCTTTACTAGGTTAACTCTGAGGTACTGGAAAAGCGCAGTTTACTTGATGGTGAGTTAAACTTATTTGCAAGATCTTCAACTAACTTATGAATTTGTTTTTAGCTCTTGGAAATTGAATTAGATGTAGTTCAGGTAACAGGTAATGGGAAACCTGATTAAGAATTACAAAGATCTGAGATTTAACTCAATCATTAGTAATTTGTTTCTGTATGTATTACTTTTTTAACATCTTTGCTGGATAGGGTGATTGAGATAAGTAGATGCCTTTTACCAAAGAAACGTTTTGGAGTTGGGTTTTTCCTTTTCAAATGGCTATTGGCTACTGTAGTGTTTTTATTTTTGGTTATTGCAAATATAAGCATGGTAGTCACGTTATGAGTTGACTGGAAAATGGTCTCATCTTTTAGGACGGTTTTAAGGCCATCATTTTGTCCCAAAACATATTTTACAATAAGTGTACAACTAACTTAGTGTATGTAAGGATTCTGATCTGGCATTGCATGAACTGTAGAAATCAAACTTATCGAGCTTTTATAAACATACAGTGATGGCTAATGATGTGTATACATATGCAAAAAGTGCATTAGTGTAAACATTTCTTGTTCACCAACAAAATGTACATAGAATACAAAATGGAACACCATGCGGTAAAAAGGCATACTATGTACTATGTAGTAAGTTAATAAAAAGCACACTATAAAATAAAAGAACAAAAAATGGATACCCAAAAACGTATGGTTCAATATTTCTTGGTGGTTGGCTTCAAGAAACTACTATACACTGTAGAAAGAGTTTTTAAATAACTTACTTGGTACTTGTTTTCTCTACTGGGTTGGATACTGTCTTAAACTGTATCTTTTCCTATGTTAAAATTCAGTTTACGTCATCTAGCAAATCATCTGTCCTGGAACAGATGTCTTGCAGTATCGGTCATGGAGTATTGGTTCTGGCGGTAACTGGTAAGACTGAGATGAGAACGTGGAACCAACCCATCCCTAACATAATAATAACTGATAACTTATTATTCGGATAAACATTCAGATTTAAGTACTTATTTGAAGGCAGAAATAGTTGGGCCGGATGGTGTAGTGGTGAGCATAACCGCCCGGCAAGCGTGAGACCCATGTTCAAGTCCCGGTTCGGTCCAAATATTTTTGTCTTCAAATTTATTTAGTAATAAATTAGCTATTTAGCGTTTATACAAATTAAGATCTAACATAATAATAATATACACTGTGTCCCAAAAAAAACTGAACAACTTTGTTGCCGTGTAAACTTTTTATTAACAGATGTATGCAAATTTTATTACATGTAAAATAACACACATATTCTTAAGTTTTTTTAGACATATATTTCATTTAAAAATTTCAAATGGCCTATGTGGTTAGCAAAAAGATAGTAAATGCGGGTATCTTATTCTTGTTCTGACCACACTATGCCGCATTTCATCAGTGATGTTTCTGAAGGCTTTATTAATTCTCAATCCTTATTCTTGACTATTGGAGACCTTTGTCCTATAAACCTGGTCCTTAATAAAGCCCAGACGAAAAATCACACGGTGCTATGTCCGGGTAGCGTGTAGGCCAACGATTGGGTTAGACAGAAATTAAATGTGCAGTTGTGCACTATATCTATATCTATAGTGCACATTTAATTTGGGGCTGTCTGCCTTTAACACGTTCTCGAACGTCAT
The DNA here is from genome assembly GCA_018831715.1 of Matsumurasca onukii. Taxonomy (NCBI): domain Eukaryota; kingdom Metazoa; phylum Arthropoda; class Insecta; order Hemiptera; family Cicadellidae; genus Matsumurasca; species Matsumurasca onukii. The sequence continues at coordinate 72,814,145 of CM032060.1, forward strand.
GTGGCTTTTCAGTGTTCCATATTCAGCCGTTATGTTTGATAACTTTTCCACATATTCCTAGATTTTGGCAAATTTAACTTGTGTGCTGCAATCCGAACAGATTTTTGAGGACTTCACGTGAAGGAATGATTATTGCTCATTATGAACACCCTCAACTGGGAGCTTAGTCCTACCTCTACCTTTCAAAGGTTGAATGCGTCCATTGACCATAAACTAATTGTACCAGGCTCATATGGAGTTTCTTGATGGAGGATGTCGACCATAGCGTGTCCTAAATCCTATTTGCACAAAAATATATGATTTTGTTTTGATGTACCATTTAACACACTGAGCTGTCTCTTGCACGTTTATGATGTTTACCTTATGGTAGGTAATGTTTTTGGAACTTAAAGCTTCGAGTGACAACAATGGATCAGCTGATACATGTAAATTATGTCAAAAGAAACTTTTTGAGTTCCTCTACGATTGAGTAATCTCAAAAATTATATATGTGTACCCGAATACCTTTAATTAGTTTTCAAAGTGGTTCAGTTTGTTTTGGGACACGGTGTACAGTTAAATAAAGTTTGCCGTTTGAGTCATTAGGTGTTGGGAAGCTCAAAACTACTTTTCACTTTGTACTATGACATTTTGTTCTATATAGTGATAGAAATGATGAGCTCTAATTTCAGTGCTAATTAATGGTAAATTTGCTAATTATGGTGGAGCGAATGTTAGATCTTTTTTGGACCCTTCTGAATAACCACTCGAAATTGGCTAGTAAATTGTAAACTGTTGACAGACATCAAGCAGTCGCAAGTGTTTGTGAGGCATCCTACAGGGCCCCAGTTGAGAGTGCAATGCAGATTCTGCCACTTCCGAGAAGACTGCTGGCACGCTGGAGTATGGGTCAGGTTCTAGCACTCGAGTACAAAGCTGAGTAGGTTAAGTGCAGGTTATTCACTGATCAAAGCCAGCATTTATCGTAAGGAACTGGAAATTCAAAAACTCTTATACAAAAGTACCATTTGTTTCAAAAGATAGTTTTAAATTTAAAAGTTTAGTGTTACAAATATTAATTTATTTTGCCAGGATGAGCTTGTTAATTTAGGATCCAATAATATGGTACTTTCACTAGTTTGGTAAGTCTGTTATTTTAGAATGATTTTGATTTTTAACGATATTCTTGATTTGGTTTTAGTAACATTTGGCCTATTTTGGTGTCATGTACTTTGAATACGCTCAATGAATGAGTTGACAAAACTGACATCACAAGTTCCTCAGTGGGAATGTGTTGGGTTGGAAATCAATTCATTGTTTGTTTTGGAACAAAACTAATTTTAACGCTGAGTGATCTGGTCATCAATATCAAAGTATGGAATAGCAGAGTGTAAGCTGAACGATACGTTCTTTAAATTTTAGTTTAACATTTTTAACTCATGTCGTGCTTGACCTACTCCAAGCCTTTCTATATGTAATAGATATAATAATTTATGTTAATGTTCAGGTACTGTAATTTTGTTTGTGTGATATTGATATTACTTGATAGGGTTCTTATGTGTAAAATCTATAATGTATGCCTACCCTTTTGTCACATTCTGTGATTTATGTGTTCAGTAAAGGCGCATTTGTTACTACAATGTATGTTCTGTGCGGTTTGTCTACTATTTGTGTCAAACATTCGTCAGGTTCATTGAATAAATATTTGTTCTAATTTAATAAATAGTTGGAAAAATACAAAAATAGTTAAATACTTTAAGAGGCGGCCGGATAGAGCGGCCTCAGGTCCAACTCTGAGTACCGCTTATAACACGGAATAAAAACTACAAACGACGTTTTAAGCAAGTTAATTTACTTAAATGTGAAAACCTTTTCTCTGGAAGCATAAATCTATTGATGCTGCTTCATAGAAACACTAAAACTTTTACTTTCGTTATCAAATAAACTTTGTACGTAGCTACTACTAAAAACTTGATTTTTCCATAAGAACATAGTATGCGAAATTCAGTATTTAAAATTATATTCTAGAACCAAACTCTATTTTCTCGTTTTTATGGGGAGCAGCACTAATTGGTCTATGCTTCCATAGAAAGATCTCCACACTTTAGTTCGTTGACTTACGTAAAACACTATTTTCAAATTTTCCCATGTTAAATTCCCTATCCCATTTGAACGCCGCTCGGGCTATATCCGGCCGCCTCTTAATAACAAAGAAATTGTTATTGGAAATAAGGAACAATTTTACCCGAGCAACACAACACAAGACACTGGCACAGACAAATGTAAGGTTGTAAGTCAATGCCACACTGGCTGAGTATTGAGTAAACAAACACAAGCAGGTGCAGAGTATATAGACAGACAGTGCAACAGCGGAGTAGTGAGTGGAGTAGTCCAGTGTCCTACAACCACTGCCATAAGAACTGTAACTGAATCGTATTTTGAAGAAATAATGTAGTAGCGAGCGGTTCGTAACCATCCTTCTCATTAGGTTATAAAACTTTGTGTATGTTATTTTTCTCTAAAAGTGTTTGTGACAGTTGGTGTTAGGATAACTGGAGTTCTATTGTAATAAATGTACTTAAATTAAAATGATTTGTAAACTACTATTTCATTGTGACATGTTACTTTTGATCTTTTGAATGTTTGCAGAACTTGCTCTGCCATAATTTGTGTTAAAACCAGATAGTAGACAGTGCTTCAGTTGTGTCCTCGTGTGTCTCAATCTGTGCCAAGATTTGTAAGGTTGATTGTTTATTTAGTGTTGATTATTTGTATTATTTATGAAGAATTATCAGTAAATCCATTAAACTGGCATTTGAAATAATTTCTATTTTCTAACTTGTTTGTTTTTTTTCATACCTTACTATTCTTTATACCTTGACAAAGAAAAGTTATGGACTATGGTGCCACTGCCCTTCATTCCGTGTAAGGCACCACCAATGTACAAAAGTGAAAAGAAATTACAGTTATCTACTAAGCCGAGAGCTATTCACCATTGGTTCTATCATTGATAAAAACATATTCAGAATATATTATAATTGATCCAAACCATTTTACTCGGATTGGTAGAGAGTGTGAGGCACGCGGGAGAAGGTATAATTTTAATTAACATTACACTTTGTAGCATTTTAAACATGGTCAGTGAGATCAGGGTTTCGGAAAATGAGTATATTTATTATGTGTCTTTATCTTTACCTTTTTTATGGAAAAATCTAAACTAGCATTCTTTTTCGATAAAATGTGGATTTCAGAGGGAGAGAATATTACAATTATATTATTACTAGCTGCGCCAGCTGGGGGCTTCGTCCCCAGATCCCCTGGCATGCTCGCTCGCGAGCCAAGCACTTCGGCCTACGGCCTCGGTGCCCGCTTTGTAAAACTCATTTAATAAATAAAATTTTAGGTTTTACCCCCCCCCCTTCCTTCCCCCAAACAATTTGGTAGACAACCAATATATTTTTTAAATTCATCGATTTTATGATTTTTTTATTTCTTGCCCCCCCCCCCCAAATCCATATATTGTGCCCCCCCGAACCCCAAAATCAGTAGGGGTCTTTGGGTTAATGGTATACAACTATGTGTCGAGTTTCAAACAAATCCGTTGATATTTACTAATCAATATTTACTAAAAAAAATAAATATAACATGGGGAATTAGGGACCTCAAAAACCCCATAAAAATAAAAAATCTATATAATTTTATTCGTTTCCTCCACCCTCCACACGCTAAGGACCATTTCTATTCAAAAAATCTGAATTACTCCAGCCAGATTCCGAGACCTCAACACTCCAGACAACCCTAACCGAAATACTAATAGTATAGATTATCATTATTACAATCTTAAAGATCAAACATGGAATCAAATATTTAAAAGATTCACAGACTACTACAATCAGTCCCTCCAGTTCAAAAATTCCACAACACTAGAAGGTTCTTTCTGTAAGCCACTGCTGCAGCGTCTTCTTCAAAAAAGCCTGGGTCCAATCCTTTTTAGTTCTTGAGGGAGAACATTGAAGAACTTTGCACCTGCACAACTGGGTTTTGATTCAAAGAGCTTCAAGTGGTGTGGATGAAAGCTTAAGTTGATTTTGTACCATTCTACATTACATTACATTGAGAAGGGGCGGTCTGATCCTGATGCACGTCAGCCCTTAGGACTTATTGTGCTCCCCTTATGTTGGTGTAGAGAGATGCTACTCAAAAAGATTTGTGAGCTCTAAGAACTCCGAAATCCTTCTCACAAGTCCCTCTTCCGCTAACTTACCACCCTTAGTCATCTCACCAAAAGTAGCCGTTCTTTCCTGCTCCAGACCATGACAGTCGAAGAGAATGTGTTCAGCAGTTTCATCATGCATGCCACACTTCCTGCATGCAGGGACCCCGTCAAAGACTCCACATCTTTGTAAGTGCAACCTGAGGCCACAGTGACCAGTGATGAGTCCAATTATCAGCCGCAGTCTGTCCCTCTTGAAGTGGAGCAGATCTGATGCTATGGTGCTGGAGGGTTGAGAGAGAACCAACTTACTCATACGATGGCCCTGAACAAGCTGCCACATCCTCTCATGCTCCGTTCTTACCCACGCTCTGATGAGTTGATGGACTGCACTACTGGGAACTCCTCAGAAAGGTTGGGGTCCCACTAACTTTGTGATTGCTGCATTATTAGCTAATGCGTCTGCACCTTCATTACCTTCAATACCCGAGTGTCCTGGTACCCAACACAAGGTGACCATGTTGAGCGTACCCAATCGAGAAAGTGTACTATAGCAGTCCCAAACTAACCTGGACCTAAATTCGCAGGAATTTAGAGCATTAAGGGCCGCTTGACTATCTGAAAAAATGTTGATAGACTTGTTTCTATAACCAAGTCTAAGGTTTTCCTGAGCACACCATAGTATTGCAGTAACCTCAGCCTGAAACACTGAGTGATGCATTCCCATGGGGATACAAGCTTCCATCCTAGGGCCTCTGCACCGTACGCCAGCCCCAGTACCCTTCTCACCTTTAGAACCATCGGTGTACCACTCCATTTGTGCCCGAGGGATAGGCTTATTGATGATTAGTTTCACATATATCATTTGAGAAATTTATCAGAATATTGTCAATGCAAGAATTAAAGCGGGTTGGAGTTTTAATTGTACAGTAAAGGTTTAAAGATCTAAGTAAATTCCAAAAAATATTGAGTTAGGGGAGTCCATTTTTATGAATTCAATATTAAAGTCACCACAGACAGCTACCAAAGAATCACCTTTCAAGACAATTCTCATAGCTGATTCAAAGTTTTGAAAAAATAAGTTAATGTCACCTTGAGGAGGCCTGTATAAACTTATACCAAGTTAATATCTAGATCAACTAATCTTATGCCAACCATTTCACAATGGGATTCAGATGTGAAAGCACTAGAATCTAAGAGTTCATAGGTAATGCCAATTTTAACAAAAATACCAGCTCCCCCATTCCTCTTAACTTGTCTACAAAAAAAATATGCGGGTAAAACCCCCTGAGGAACAAAAAGGCCTACCTCTTGCTCAGTTAACCAATGTTCGGAAAGACAAATTATGTCAACTCAAGTAAGAACAACTTATGTTAGTTCTTATCACCGAAACAAGCTTTTTAGCTGTTTTATAAGCTGGATATGTTGTGTAGTCAACTAAGGGCCGTATTCCCCGTATAGGCATGTTTTGCTTATACGTTTTTGGTAATCGTTTTAATTTCGGTATTGTTGGGTTTGGACATTTTTAATATTTTATCTCGTGGGCTTTATAAAGATCTATACATGTACTTAAAGTATTGTTAATTTCTTTCTTTAATTATGGTCTGTCCACTCGACAGTGACATTAATTTTGTCAAAGCATGTTGTGGTTAATACACAATTTTTGAAGTTCGGTTATCATTTAAAATTAGTATTATTACTTTTGCAAACTGTGGTCACCATGAATAATATTTTACTTGGCCTAGGCTCAATGCTCTTGATTATCTTTAGTTACTCTATGCTCTTGATATTCTCTCCATCCATTTCACAGCACAGTACTACACCCTGACTATAACAAACTGCGGACAAAGAAGAAACCACGCTTAAAAATGTTGACTTGTCGTGCCCTGCCCCTCTCTGTGTGCGGCAGCCAAAGTCAAGTGACTCGTCGGGCCCTGCCCCGTTCTGTGTGCGCCCAGCCCAGCCTGTAGACAGGCCCAGTTTGGCCTGCGTCTGTGGCTCAGTAGGTAGAGTCGAGGCTTTCAAAGCGCTAGGTCGCGGGTTCATTCCCGGCGCAGGCACAAGGGTTTGGACCGCTTTCCCTAAAAGCGTTTTGTGATGCCCACCATTGATTTTAAATATTAAAAGTCAATGTGCCCACAAATCCCAAGTTAAGTCTCGAATTAAAAATACCGTTGGCGTAAACAGTATTAAAAAAAGACAAACCTAACGTTTTACTATTCGGTGCCCTAAACATTCCTCTGTGCCCTAAACCTCTGGTAAACTCAGATCACACACTCACAAGCTGCTGACAACTGCAGTAGTAAATATAAACTTCTGTGCTGACATTGACAACCAAAGCAAATTTCGAGGTTATAGTGGTGACTGACATAGACATTGAAAACCAGGTAGGCATGTAAACAAAAACCGTAGAACAAATTGTAGTTTAACTTTTTACTTTGCTATGAAGTTAATCAGGAGTTAGTTTGGGAATAAGCTATCATTCCGACTGAGCTAGCCAAGTTTACCTTTAACTCAATTAATAGGCCTATAGGCTAGGTTTCTAAACCTGGGACCCTCTTTTCCCACTTAAAAAACTGCTTACTGAACAGCCGTGTTTTCTAATAGACCTGTGTCTAATTTGAAAATGTTTGGCTCTATTGTTGAAGACTAGATAAGCTTACTACTATTGCCACTGACATAGTCAATCAAGTTTTACGTCGATATATAGGCGGCCACACACGGCAAGACAAATCGCTCGGTCAGGGTATGTGGCTCTGGAAAGTCCCTAGTAATACAATAATTATTGTAAGACTTCTCCAAGTCTAGGGGAAACATCAGATGTCATATTACTCTTATGGTAGTTTATTTCCCATCTAAATAATTTGTCGAAATAAAAGTCACAACCCTCAACCTTCCTTAATTTTGTCTAGGGACGGCTTGCTTCTTCAACTAGTCTTTTAAATTGTTTGTTCCATTGATTTCTGGTAAAATATCCTTCCTGCTCCCCAAATTAAACAAGCACTAATGCCATTGCATCATTGTTGTGACAAACTGGGCGTTAAATCATGGCATTAGTGGACGCTATATTGGCCACAGCATTGTCGCCTTGCTAGCACATCAAGCAATAATATACAAGTGTTAGTTTTTTAGTTACATAGCAGCTGTGAAGTAATTTGGGTACTATTTATAATATGTTTGTTACAACTATATATAGCACTCAGTCATATAATCAGATAACACATGATCAATGAGTAATGACTAGAAGTGAAACCCAGTGTAGGACCAAAGTTCAATTATTAATTACCTTGTATTAGGCCTGAAGATCCTACCGTTGTTGTAACTGTGGATGCGATTTCCCCGCTTGTGGGCATCGCCGCACACTTATTGTCCTTAACTAAAACATGTATGTACACTATTTACATTAAATTATTGTCTTATACACAGGGGAACGCTAACGCGGTGACGACTACGCTGGTTTTCGTCCGTGGCCGCCTACTTAAACATCGCGACTGGGGATGAATGGACTACTAGTGGCAGGTTGGTGGTGAGCTGGGTGCGGGGCTGGCCTGGGAAGCCCCATGGCCGGATAAAACCCACGGATCCAACTCACTACTAAACAAAAAAGAAGATATGAAGAACACAGTAATTTTAATTGCCAGCTAGAAAGTAGGTCGCCAGGGACAACACAAAGCAGAGAAACCGCCATGGGGCTTCCCAGGCCAGCCCCGCACCCCAGCTCACCACCAACCTGCCGCCAGTAGTCCATTCATCCCCAGTGCGATGTTTCGAGACGGCCACCGAAAAACCAGCGTAGTCGCGTCACCGCGTTCGTTCCCCTGTGTATAAGACAATAATTTAATGTAAATAGTGTACATACATGTTTTAGTTAAGGACAATAAGTGTGGACTACTAAACATCCACCTAAACATATTTTATTTTACCAACTAATATTTTAGCAGGTTGTAGTAGCTCAGTTACATATTCTTCCTGCTCCCCAAATTAAACAAGCACTAATGTCATTGCGTCAAATTGTTGTGAGAAACTGGGCGTTAAATCATGGCATTAGTGGACGCTATATTGGCCGCAGCATTGTCGCCTTGCTAGCACATCAAGCTATAATGTACAAGTGTTAGTTTTTTAGGTACATAGCAGTTCTGTAGAATCATAGATGTGAAGTAATTTGGGTACTAATTATATTTTTGTTACAACTATATAGCACTCAGTTATATAGTGAGATAACACGTTATCAATGAGTAAATCTACTTAACAACCACCTAAACATATTTTATTTTACCAACTTATATTTTAGCAGGTTGTTGTAGCTCAGTTAGAAACATAACTTCACCAAGATGATTTCAAAATGTCCTGTTTAATTTTTAATTACTATATTAACCGCTGTAAACATATTGCTAAGTTAATTCTTAGTTCTACATGTTGTGTGTGTGTGTGTGTGTTTATATGATTTACTTTTTAAATTGAGAGTGTCTATTTTTATCACAGTTAAGAAAGCTGTAATTGTCTATTATTACACATTATGTCGAGTGTTGTTTATTCTAAGTTTTATGTAGTTTAGTCATGTTCTCCTTAAAATACGTGTACTGTACATGTTGGACAAATAAACAATTTTGATTTTGATTTGATTTGATTAATTTTTTGTTGTAATAAATTACAACCTATCCCGTTGTCGAAGACTGACCGGGGTCAGATAGACAACACTGTAATTGCAAACATAATGACAACATGCACTGTCAACAAGCTGCACTAAACTCAAAAGGGAAATCAACCCTTGTGATATAGGCAAATTTATTGATCGGGTGCAAGCGTCACGCTAATTTGCTTGCATTAATGCTTGTTTTACACCCTGTTGAAACCGTTGTTCCATTGAATTTTTCTGTGCACCCAACTATCCGTGTTTATCTGTCCTGTACAAGTGCTACAATGGAAGTCTCATAAGTTAGCAGGACCAGCATTGGCGCGATGACGTTGAAAGTGCTAATAACCTGGAAATTGAATCATTTTTATATATTTGCTCTTTTGCTAGGTGTCAACCTTCATTCTAGCCCAATGAACAATTTGTGATGTACAATCATTTGGTCAAAGCCCTACCCAACGTAGTATCTCAAGGTTTACTAGCTTCTTACTGTAGAGTTGGGTAAGTCAAAATTCATTTATTTAATATGCAGAGAGAAAGAAATAATGAATATCAAAAATTGACTTCACTGACATTCTCGCTTGAAACTTGATTTGCAGTAGTTTTTACATTAATAATTTTGCTATAATCGGCACATCATATACATTTTTTATTGTTATTAAATGGTAGTTTTACGTTAACCTGTATAAATAATGTTCGGTTTGTGTGTTGCAACTGGAACAGTGAGCATTTTTTACATCCATTTATAAAAATAATTGATAAAATGAACTTGTATATTTTAGAGCGTGGGCTGCAGCAAAGCGAAGAGAGGACAGATTTCACTCAGCACCTAGATTAATTGTATTACCAGGCATGGACGTGAAGATCATACCAGCTCTTCAAGACAACTATATGTATCTGGTTGGTTAATTTGTACTGGTAATTTTATGAACAAAAAATATAATATAATATACAGTTTAACTTATATCTATAATGTTTTGAACTTCAAAACAATGTAGGGTACCCACGGAGTCAGCTCACCAGGTTTCAGCCCTGTCTAAAATATCATATGGAAAACAAGATGATAAACTAAATCAATTTATCATCTTCTGAGTTTTCAAAAATTTAAATATTATACCTGACAGTACCAGTGCTACGCTAGGGGATTTAAATATTGAACTTTTGTGATTATATTTATTTAAATGTTTCTTAAATAAATCAATGTTTGTGTTGTAAATCAATTATAATGTTCTCTATATAATAAGTTGGCCACTATACAGGGTGAGTTTTATATGTCCCCCCATCTTAACTTTTGAAAAAGGACACATTTTGTAAAACCCGTTGGTAAATGTTTTTATAGGGTCCTGAAGATTCTTTTGACGTACTTTCGTTACCCGTCCTACACCCAAAAACCGGGGGGGAGCCCCCTAAATTTTTTAAATACAAACCCCTTGTGACACTTGATTTGAAAGGGTATAAAAACACAACCTCATTGATGCCATTAAAAAAATGTTACGACGTTCCTGTACAAAACGGCGGTTCAAAATGTTTTACATTTTTTAAACAGATAAATGGACGCTGTCACTATATTTTCAAAATTTTGAAAACAAAATTATAGATTTAGTTTTTGGGTACTCAAAGCTTAAAAATGATATGTTACAAGATAAATTTTGCAATCCATTATCTTGTAAAATATCATTTTAAAGCTTTGAGTTCCCAAAAACTAAATCTGTAATTTTTTCCAAAATTTTGAAAAATTTAGCGAGAGCGTCCATTTATCTGCTTAAAAAATAAAAAGTGTTTTGAGTTGCCTTGTAAAATTTTTTTAATGAGTTTATGTTTTTATACCCTTCCAAACTAGGTGTCACAAGTTGGGGGGGGGTTCGTGTTTAAAAAATTTAGGGGTGTTTAAAAAATAAACTGCTACAACCCGTGAGAAAGGTGTTTATATTTATTATTGATTTTAAGCTATAAGCGGTCCAATATGCTTTAAAAACATTACAGACAGACAGACAGGAGTTATTTTTCGCCAGTTTCAGTGTTTGCAAAGTATAAAAAATCCGAATTACCAATACCCGATGGATTCATTGCAATGTACAGACAAAATTCTTATTTTATTTATATTTTATATAAATAAATGTTTAGTCAGACTTTATTACCCTCCAGTGATATAGTAGAAATGACTTGTCATCAACAGTCAAGTAAAAGGTTTAATTAATGCAATGCAATTAAAATGCTATAATTTAGACATATTTTAATACATTTTAAGTGTAACTTAAAATTAACTAGTTATTCATTGATTGGAGAAAGCTAAAAATATTGCCTTAAGTAGAGCCTCGGGATTTATAAGCAGACTTGGGAAAGTTACTTTCAGACAGTAACTGATTACAGTTACAGTTACCCTTTATAAAATGTAACTGATTACAGTTACAAGTTACAGAAAACCAATGTAACTGATTACAGTTACAGTTACTCCGAAATGTAACTGGTCAGTTACAAGTTACATCGGGCTCAGTTACCGACTGGCTTCCGCGGTCAAATTAAATAATAATATTTTCATCCAAATATTTGTCTAGAAAGAGATTTCTATTGGTTTTTTACTTTAATTAAAGATTACATTGATTGATATACTAGGATTAAAAAGGAATAGCCTAATGCTAAACTTACTAGTCACTCTTAGCCTTGGCCAAAACTCAAAACATAGCCTAGGAAATAAAAGCAATGCTTGACGGGTCCATCCATTCTTTTGAAATTTTGGCTAGCTTGGCTAGGGAATCTGAATTATTGATTAATTAGTTGTATCTGTTGAAACATCCTACTTATGCCCGGCCAAAGTGTTTCACCTTCTTCTCAAGTATCTTCAGTAGTTGGATCTTTTTCAGACATTTTTACAGTAGAAATTTAAACTACACAACTATTTGTCTATAACTGTGTGAAAATCAGTATGAGACAGGTTAACATAAATGTATTTGGTCAAGTAGTTATTGTCTATTACAGTTTTGGGATTTGGAAAAGCCGGAAAAAGGTTAACTCTAGTGGTAGCCATTAAGCGTAAGCGGGTAGTGAATTCTACCAAATGACTGAAGTGAGTACACATCTACTCAAAGTGAAACAACTAGCAAAACAAAACATCACATCTAACTCAAACTACATCTAATGTGAATTACTTTATAAATTATAATAATAAATATAGAATTTATATTAATCCAAAATTAGTAATTACAATGCAGACAGCCGGCTAAAGTGTAAACAGCATCCGACTACATTAGTACCTTCAAACATTGCCGTTTAGGGATTATAATGATGCTCACTTTTTATTTTCTTAACTTTATAATAACTTGACAGATACAGTCCACAGATAACACATTTTAGATATTTTATAACTGTACAAAATCACTTAAGAGCACATATATTAAAGTAAAATTCATATTAAAATACTTGTTTTGAAATCACGCGTATTTTTAAGATTCCAAGCTGAAAATGTAACTAGTTACATGTAATCGTTACCGGCAATTTGTAACGATTACCCGTTATTCGTTACAGCGTTTCAAATGTAACGGTTGCGTTACAAAGTTACAGGAAAATGTAACGATTACCATTTTGTAATCGTTACTCCCAAGTCTGTTTATAAGTAATAGTGTTCAGCAGTCTTCACAACTCCTTTAATTACTTAGAAAGCAGTGAATAGGAAATTAAATACCACATGTAGTATTGTTCTCGTATTGCCAATTTGTGGGATCATCAATAATAAAGACATAAATAACTCCCAGGTGTTTCCCTGGTGAAATGCAAAGAACGTTCGTTGCTCAAGCACCTGTCCCCGTAAGTGTAAGGGTAGATATTTTGATAAATTAGAGGCACAATATGTCAAGTGAGGTCCAACAAATGCCCCTCATGAACTCATTCAGCTTGTTTCTTTCCATCTTAGTTACCATATTTAAAACTGTATAATCAATTTCCTACATATTAAATTACTACTGTTCGTCTAGAGAAAGACTAAATTATAAATTTCAGATTGTCGATGAAGTAACTAAAGAAGCTGCTGTTGTTGATCCTGTCGAACCAGAAAATATTTTAGAACACTTGAAGGGAAAGGATATCAAGTTGACAAAGATTTTGACCACACACCATCATTGGTATGTAAAATTACTGTGCAAGTAAATTACATTATTTAAGGTGTTAAGAAAGTAATTAGGGGCAGCAAATTTGCTAGTGTAATTCAAAAAATTAAAATAAAGCTGAGTCAGATTTTAAACAAGTTGGATTAATCTGAGAGTTAAAAAAAGCTTTCATGTGAACCACAAAAAAAAAACTCTAAGGTAGTCATCGTCAGTTAAAAGACAGAAAAAAAGAAGAGAAATGAAATAATAAGAAAAAGTTTTTAGAAACGAATAGTTATTTTAAGATTGTCAATTATTATTACGAATATTATTTTAATCAATATTACAAGATTGATACCATTTTTTCTTTTCTCAACAGGAATTTTATTTACAATTATAAATCAACTTGCTTACCAGGAACTATAAAATGCAATATATGTTTTGATACTATTTTACATACAGACAATTTATACATTTTCATCCAATTTATTGGAGAGCATCTCTTTTTACAACATTTTATGTCTTCCTAACCCCGTGGGAGAGTAGGGGCGTTTGTATTTATTATTGAGGAACAGAATGCCAGCTATATTAGCCAGCGACTGAAGTGGAGCAAATAAACCCTTCCCCCCACACTCCCCAAGATGGCTACTGACTACCTTGCGACCAAGGGAGTAAGGAGTGTTGGGAGGACTAACTCACCTGACACACTGTAGAGCGCACCACTGCTAAAAAATAACCTTTTCAGAGCTTCATACAATTATAACTTTCATTCCATACCATTTATTTTGTGGATCATCTTGTATGGATATGAAATATAGCTAAAGACACACTGCAAAATGGAGTTAACTCTTAAAAAAAGTTTCATCACCAAACTTTCAGCCAGTTTTGAGTTCCAAAATGATGAAAGTTTTGAATGTGTTCTAGGGATCATGCTGGAGGCAACAAGAAATTACTAAAAACTTATCCTGAGCTGCCTGTTTATGGTGGAGACAATAGAGTAGAAGGACTAACCACTCTAGTTTCTGATGGCGACAAACTGAACATCGGTAAGTTCTCTTAAACAAATCTGAATAGGTAATAACTAACTGTTGATTGGAAGATAACACACTGTCAGAAATATTCTTTAGCAGTTGTAAGAAAAATGTAAATACTCCCTGTTCTGTCAATTAATAGACCTATTGATCAAAGGCCTCGGAACTGGATAAATTTAATGAGGTGTTTTTAAGTACAAACATTATAAGGGGAGGACCCGGAGTTCAGGTTTTTTTTCGAGAACACTTTCAAAGAGTTTAAATAAAATATGTCCATACATTATTCAAACTAACATAGCCTAGTTAGTAAATTGGAAATGTTCACAATCTAGATCTTCCAAGTACCTATCATATGGATTTAGGCGTTTCCAAGTGCCTAATATTGTAAACGTAATGTTAAGCTTTTCTTGTAATCTCTTACCAATCCGGTTTTTTGTTGCTATCTGGAGAGTTTGATTTTTTGGTTAAATTCTTTGGTTACAATTTCCAAATCAAGATTGTTTTTGGAGTGTAGCTAATCTACCTTTGGTTAGTAGTTGTACGGTAGGAGTCTAACTTATCTGCGCATTGCTTATCCGATATTCTATATTATCCATCATCTCATCAGGACAAAAACAATGTAAAAGTAAAAACAAAATCACATGTTTGATTTTATATCGCCATAAAGTGTGTTTCATCCATTAATTCATATATTTGTATTGTGTTTTAGAGTAGAATGTTTCTATTTAATGAGAGGTAAAACTATTTTTATCTATTTACAATTTTACAGCTTTTTCTTTGTTATCCGCCATTTACAACGATTAATGACAGAAATTACTGTTGATTTCTGGTGTGTAATTTAACTTTTTTCAAAAATCAAAACGTTTGTTTGGTTTTTTGCATTACCACTCAAAATGTTTAACCTTTTGGGTTTTAACGGTTTTTGTTTTATTTTGTAGATTGCGGTGAACAAGTTTATTGAGTTTTCACTTGTCAACAACTATTTATATTTTAAAAATTTTTAGGGTATTTATTATGCAATTCAATTGTTGAACATTTGAAAACAATATTCAATATCCCAAACAGGGCCGGTGCAAGGAGTTTTTTCGGCACATGCGGGATATGGATTTGGCGCCTATATATATATGTATTTTATATACATATATATAGATACACATATTAGTGACTTCATAAATTGATGCAAACGAGCATATAATTTTATATATAATGCTCACCTTGTTGTTCTATCGTTCTCATGAGTAGCCTACTACTGTAGGAATAAAAACAAAGGAAATAACGACTAAAAATGTATGATACAACTATCTTATTTTATTTACAGTTTCTTGAACAGTCAATAACACAAAAATTAATAAGGTCATCATCATCATCAACGTACAGCATACTCATAACTTCCTAATTACACTCGTTCTGTCGTTCATCAGTAGTGTTCTACTCTACTTCAGAAAAGCCTTCTTTCTTGATTTAGCTTTTGCAAAATCCTTTGAAATCGTATCTGTATCTATTGTGTTCAATATTTCATTTTCAATGGCCAATGTGGCGAGACCACTGAGACGTTCTTGTGAAATGCTAGATCGAAAGTAGCTTTTTATTCTTTTTAGTTTTGAGAAGCTCCTTTCTCCATTGGCCACTGATATTGGTAGTGTTAGTAGAATCCTCAACGCGATGAAAACATTTGGAAATATGTCTATTAACCTGTTTGTTGTGATATAGCTCAGTGTTGTGTGAGGGGGCTCTTCTTTTGACAACATTGTAACTAATATTGATATTTCCTTAAAAAGATCTTCTGCATTATTGTCTCTTTTATCACCTGCTGTCAGTACTTCGCTCAAACGTTGACAATTTCCTTTAATAGTTTTTTCTTCACCATTTTCTAACTTTTTGCGACAGGAAAACAGGAAAGCACCGCGCGGCGCGCCACCACCACATAGCCGCCAAACGATGAGTCATCGACACCGCATCACCACCGATGCTCGCATATTGCACAGGAACACTCTATCTGTTAAAAAATTATAATCATGTTCATGGCGTTTATTTATTTATAAAACTATTTTGCTCAGAAAAATTTGCCCAAAAAAAAAATTGTCTCCCATGGTGGCGTGGCGCCACATGGGCCTGGCGCCGGCCCTGATCCCAAAATTGCTAAAACTAAACAATTGTAGGGTTTTTTATAAAATAAACAACTTGATAATACTTAAGCTACTTGCATAGGCCTAGTGGCGGCTAGATAGTTCTGACCTATACATTTGGCAATGTGTGCTACAAATAAGTCAGCTAGCCTCAAATTACACAACAAACTGAACTCAATTTAATCATTAATCATTTTACTTTCAGGAAACTTAGAAGTCGACTGCTTACACACACCTTGTCATACCCGTGGCCATATTTGTTATGTTGTCAAACCAAAAAATAAACCTCAAGCCGTTTTACAGGTAACATACAATAAATTATTAGCAAAGTCCTTTAAGTTATATAAAAGATATGCCCCAAGTTATTGCTAATCCTGACTAGAGTATCCTGACTATGTCTACTCTGTATGCAGATGCAGATGACTCAGATCTAGAGCTTTCAGAAAAATCAGTCCCAGAACTAGAGGTTACAGCATTTTTAGAACTTGAAAATTTCAATGAATTTCTAAAAACAAATATCCTTGTTTTGAAAACTCATTTTGTCACATTCTCAATTTTTAAAAATCAAAATGAACTGGTTTTGAAAATGAACTCAACAGTTTTAAAACAAGTAACTCAGACAAAGGTTTTAGGTTTACATATAAATCAAAACTTAAACTCGAACTGTCATACTGAAAAACTATTAAAACTCCTTAGTTCAGGACTTTACGCATTGTCAAGAATGTCTCTCTTATGTGTCTTTTATAGAGATGCATTAAAAATATTTTCATTGCTCAATTCTCACTTATGTGTTGTAATTGTGTTGTGTGAAACTTGTATCTATTCATGAATAAATGACTTATAACTGTTGAACTAAATTGAGTAATCTACAGTCAAATTGTTAACATTTCTGAATGTTATAATCTTTAATTGTTAAATTAGTTTAAACCTTCAAGTTTAGCCTCTTGGTTTAGTCATTTTATAAGTAAAACCATAAATAAATAATAATAAGTGCTATGTTTATTGTAATTCCTTTAAGGTGACACACTCTTTATTGGTGGCTGTGGAAGATTTTTTGAAGGAACAGCGGATCAAATGTACGAGAACCTTTGTAAAAAGTTAGGAACCTTGCCCAACGACACGGTGAGTTCCACTTAACTACCATTGCAGTAGTCTTGCTTATCCGTCATGCACGAGCAGGGAGAAGGGTGTATAATTGAAAATGTCAGTTTATAATAATAATCGAGATTACAGTAAATGTAATATAATAGTTTTACCTTTAATTTCATAACAGCACTCTACTATTTGATCAAAGAGGAAATATATGAACAAATCATGGAAGAAACACAAACAAAATATTTGAGATTTTTTACATATCCCCTTCTCAAATGGATAATACACAATGTCCAACAAAAAAAAGTCGGCGTAGTGAAACTCTACTGTATTTTGAAATGTAAGAGGAAAATTTAAAAACAACTTAGGGCTGGGTAAAACGAGGTTAAGGCAAGGAAAACTCACGGTGATTATCTTACTGAATTTCTTGTTGAATCCGGTAATATTTATTTGAATACAAAGTTCAAACCCAATCCGAGTGGCAGAACATAACTAAATGCTTAAGTCTGCAACTCAAATTGAAGCTTTTGAGTTCAAGGTGTCAACACATTTTCAACAATTAAGTAACTTTTTTCTCCCCTGGGTTTCAGAAAGTGTTTTGTGGTCACGAGTACACATACACAAATCTGAGATTTGCCTCAAGGTTGATCCTGACAACAAAGCAGTCGCCACCAAACTGGCCTGGTCAGAAGAGATGGCAGGGGAAAGGCAGCCGACAGTGCCATCAACTATTGGTGAGTTGTGAATCATAACAAGATATTGACACATTCACTGTGTTAGACTACCGTTTAGTCACTTAAGTGCTCAAAAGGTTTACTTAACACTGTGCTCCCAAGAGGAACATGTTAAGCTATTTTTCACAGGAAATAAAGCTTCTCATTTCTATTGCCATATAATAAAAAATTAGTGTTGGGTTGATTTTGATTCCTTGGGTAAGGAGTCAGTCAATAAAGTCGATTCTGATACCACAGAATCGGAATCGATACTTAAGAAAGAATCAATAATCGGTTTTGGAATTGCTATTATATAAAGAATGGGGAATCAAATGAATGTCAAAGAAAGAATAAGTTTTGGAATTGGAATCGATCGCTTAATCAAGAATTGGGAATCAATTGTAGTATTAAGAATCAAAAATCTGTTCCGGAATCAAAACCGCTTGTTTAAGGGTTGCTAGCTAGACCCTGCGCAAATGGACTAGTCCACTCTCCTGCGTGAGGAAAGAGAGCTAGCCAGAGAGTTGACGAGTCCATTGTATTCGACAGTTGAACATGCGACAGGTGGTTGTTTTGACTGGATTGTGACACGTGTGTTTTGTATTAATATATAGGTTTAAATTACCTTGTTGATCTGTCGAGTAATCCTAATGTAGTTATAAGCACTACAGCTGTTTCGCGTCCTAGGCCGCTTCTTCAGGTACGAGGACGTGTAGTTATCACTCAAAGAGGTCGTCAAGTTGATTAAATAAACAGATAAATAAATAAAAGAATAAATAGACACGCGCACATTGAAGATACATTTAAACAGTTACAACAAACGAAAAAACACTGCTTGGCCAAGCACACCCGCGCATGAAGGAACAGTCGAACTGGAGCGCGGTGGGGTGGGGTGATAAGGCCTTCTTGATATCAGCTGGTCTATCCGTTATCGCTGATGTGACGTATGAGCCTACTCCGACACCTGTTGTCCTCTTCCAGCATATTCATAGCGGTGGTGTACAGAGAATTTGATTTAAAATCCACTTGTTCATTTAGGACATTGTCTGGCTCAGTTTTTATAGCCTTGTAGATGTGAAATTCTTCAACACAATCTAAGAAGCGGCCTCTGTTGCTGCACACACTAAGAGCTGTCATACGTCACATACTCATACGTCACATCAGCGATAACGGATAGACCAGCTGATATCAAGAAGGCCTTATCACCCCCACCCCACCGCCGCCCAGTTCGACTGTTCCTTCATGCGAGGCGGTGTGCTTGGCCAAGCAGTGTTTTTCGCTTGTTGTAACTGCTTAAATGTATCTTCAATGTGCTGTCTATTTATTCTTTTATTTATTTATCTGTTTATTTAATCAACTTGACACTCTATGAGTGATAACTACACGCCCTCATTCCGAAGAAGCAGCCTAGGACGGCCGCGAAACAGCTGTAATGCTTATAACTACATTAAGATTACTCGACAGATCAACAAGTTAATCTAAACCTATATATTGATTATAGTAATCTGGTGGCTTTCATCATGATGCTTTGTATTTTCGAAAGTTGGTGACTAGTATGTATTAATATTTATTCTAGTGGATTTTATTTTGTTAAGGACACTACAAATAGTATGTGTCTGCATTTGTGTTCTTAGTGTTAGATTTTTTATTTTGTCTTTTGATGTATATTATGGTGTAATACTGAGTTCATGTAATTTACCAAACAAATTAAAGGAATATCTTATTAAAAGGTGTTTTATTGTTTTCAAACATTCAGATACAAATGTGATACTTATTCTAAGGACAAAACTTAAAGACAGTCCTAACTCCCTCACTAGTCACAATCGTGATATCTAACGAGAATTGTTTCTAGTTTAATTCATTGATTTATTATAAATGTACAACAAAAACAACTCTCCTCAATATTATTTAAGCTTAGATCTGGTTAAGATTGGTCTTGTAACATGATACAGTTTTGAATTTTCAAAACAAATGAAGGTAGACACGCATGAGTAGTAAGCTACAGCCAATATCCTGCAATTGAGAATCGGCTGGTAGAGTTGATTCCGATACCGATCCCCTCCGTAGGTATCAAGTATCGGGAATCAAAGGCCGGAATTGAGATTCGGAATCAAACCTGGAATCGAGAATCAATATTCTAGTATTAGAATCGAGAAAAGTAGGAACTGACCCGACAATACTACGAACACATGTGGGCACATAGAATTGGTATAGATATATGTTGGTATCGAATCGACCCAACACTAAAAAAGGGTTGCAGAACAAAATGGAAAGCAGTTTTGAGCTTCCACATACCTACCGAGTTGAATGGCAGAATTATATACATTTGTAATAATATGTAGTTTATACATATTCCCTTTAAAAGTGCACTTCCATTAGACTAATTAAATCGTTTAAGTTAGCCAGAATGTTTTTTTAATTAAATCTTTAATTATTTTACAGGAGAAGAAAAGGAGACGAATCCATTTATGAGGGTTAACGCAAAGAACTTACAGGAGCTAGCCAATACTGACGATCCCATCAAAACCATGGCTTATATACGTAAAGAGAAAGATAACTTTAAAGCTTAACTTTCCACACAGTAAATCTTAGGTTTTGGCTTTTATTATACTCATCAGGTGATATTATTGTTTGATATTTTATATTTGCAATTGAGTAGCCAGTTGGCTGTTAAATTATTAAAGTAACTAATAGAAAAGCAAAATTATTGTTTTGTTATGCATACCTGAACATATTCTTAAGATCGCCAGGGCTCTAGTTCAGCCAAGCGTTGAGTAATGCGGCTACAATGATTTGTTACACTACACTCACAGCTGATGCACGACTCAGTGCAAAACTCATATGCGGAGCTCCCAGACACATGTGGTAGTATTGTATACTGTTTCTCCTCCAACCCTAGGTTAAACCTGTTTTCTGGCAATAAGTTTCCAACCCGAAGTTGGTTTGTGACGAATGAAGAAAAAGAAATGAAATCATTTTACCTAACTTGTACCGTACATATGCATTTACAGGTAGTGTTTGGAAATAAAGTCCAGTAGTGATAACTTTGGTATGACTTCACTTGTCGCTGTTCATTTCATTGAAACTCAGGTGACTTCTTGTGGCACTGCAGTGCTAATAAATAATACAGGGTGACACACGGGAAACGGACAAATTTTAATCAGTTGTTACATTGTTGTTTGTTTTCTTAGAGATTTAAAGGTTAGGTGTCATTGAAAGGAGTATTTCATAGCATTTTAGTGACAATGGTTCAATTGCTGTCAAACATTGTGCTTTCTCATATGATAAAAATTACAACTCAGTGAATTAAAACACAGCGTTTGTTTCGTCGAGATTTTGACATCCATCGGAATCAACCTGTATCAAACAGTAACACGTTGTTGAAATGGGTAAATTTGTTCAAATCAAAAGAAAACATAATAAAAACAAAACCTCCAGGCCCTGTAAGGTCTGCTAGGACATCTCAAAACATCGCTAGGGTGAGAATGGCAGTCATCAGGAGTCCCAGTATTTGAGAGATGACAGGCACGGAGCTTAACATGAACACTGTGAGACCGTGAGAAGGATTCTACAGCTTGATCTAAAGTTTCACCCGTACAAAATGCAAGTGGTTCAGCTTCCCAAAGCAACTGACTATGGACAACGAATAGTAGCGTGAGTATGCAAACCGTGTTGAGAAATGATTCATACATACAACGGCCACCAGATTTGTCTTAACGTGACTTCTTCCTGCAGAGATATTTCAAAGATCGAAGTCTTCTTTCACAAATCACAAACTCTAGCCCACCTTAAACAAGCAATCAGGGAAGAGATACAGTCGATTCAACCAAACAAGTTGACCCGGTGGTGGATGATTTCACCAAAAGACTGGACATCTGTATCCGGTGTGTGAGCACCATATGAGTGACGTTATTTAAAAAAAGAGTAATTTATAAAATGCTAAGTCCTGGTCTTAATATCAATTTATGTCCAAATAAAATTGGTTTATCTCTTAAAATGGCTTTGTACTATTCTTTTTAAAATGTCCGTTTCCCGAGGTTTATGTGTGCTCTCAATTGAATTAGGTTTAATTTGACCTCCTGTAGGTATTTTATCATTTAATCCTATTAACATTCCCATATTAAATACAATTTAATATTGTAAGTTAGGGAGACCAATTGAGCCTGACATCTTCGGTAATACAGTCGTCTTAAGTTCGACAACATGCTACATTTTATGAACAACTATAAATTCCATCACATGTACACAGTGTCCAGGATAAGGGAATCCCAGGAATTATACAGGGATTTTGATATAGGAGACAAGTTGGTAATTATGCAGGAATTTGGTCAAGAAACTAGGAAATTTTGTGAAGGGCCATAATTATTTCGTCACAGATGCTAACGTGAAGTCCATTGTGCCGAAATGGGCGGGAGTAACTATGATTCTCTTGACAAAACAAAATCATTTGAAGAAAACTAGGAAATGGGCAAAATTTACCCATGAAAATGCAGGAATTTTATTTTTTCTGAAATTTGAGAAGATAACCTTTGAGAACATGGAAAACCACTAAAGTCCTTACCCCCAAAAAATTGTGTCCTCATTTGGGGGACTACAAGAGCGAGTTTTGAGCACTTTTTTCTGAGGGTGTTCAAGCCCATTATTACCTATAAACTTATAGCCAAATCTCCATATTGGTCATAGCCTATGAAAACTTGAATACTTTGGTTTGAATAAAAAAATCAACGACAGCACAAAACTTTATTCATAAACAATTGACATATAAATAAATATCAAATAAAGTATGCACTCTTTAATTGCCCAATTTTAGGATTTACAACTGATCATTTTGCGTGCATCTTGAAGTAGTGCTTAATCAAGGGAGCCTTGATAGCAAAACTTTTATCACATTTAGAGCAGGGATACTTCGCTTTTAAGTGGTTTGATCTATTGAAGGTTTCGTTATTTTCCACCTGTAAGCCATACACATTTAAATTAATACAAAAAACTCACTATTGTAGGAATTTACCACATTTATTTACACGATTTCTATGAAATTCAAGAAATTCAACATATGGTTTTATGTTGAAACTTATGTAGTCAAATACTACATAATTTTACTGTTGGAAGTTCAATGAAATAAAGATGTACAAGTTAAAATGTCCAATCAGATCAAAATGTGATGTTATTGACAATTGACATTCAAAATTATTGAGCCATAGTAATTTATTGAGTAAACCTATAGCATTTTTAAATACAGATAACAACAAATGTCTAATTTAATACTTTTATAGACTGTCAAATTAAGTGTAAAAAATCAAATTGTTTCATAGTTTTCTCAAATGGTTGTCTTTATTATTAATTATCTGCCATTAATTTTGTCATACTTACTGGTTTTGGTGATGTCGTACATGCAGCATCACTCTTTTCAGATTCAGCCTGTAAATCTAGTTCTGATTTCTTGTAAAGCCTAAAAGTGGTCCCATACCATTAATGTATTATAATTTTTCATAAGCTATGAGAATTCTAGTAGATTTATCATTTTGCCAATATATTTTTTTTGAAATTTCTAAACTTATATTACCATCTTTCACACTATTTGTGATATTTTTGATTAATTTATTGTATTTTGGGATGAAATCAGTTATCACTGGTATTCATGGTATTTTTCTGTCGACCTATACTAGACACGTGACCTCATAGGATTAAACATTCAAGTTTATAAAGTATCTATACCTGCTTTGAATTGGATAAAATCTTACTTAACCAAAGCGATTCCATAGAACAGTAATTTTAAGAACAGTGTAAATAATTATTCTTAATGGAATGACTATGACTGCGGTGTGTCTCAAGGATCAATTTAGGACCTCTTTTGTTTCTTATCTATGTAAACGATCTTCCTTGTAACTTAACCTCTAAACTATATCTTTATGCAGATGACACTACGGCAGTTATCAAAGTGATGTTTTTTATTTTGACTATTATTATTGGAAATAAATAGTTTATTCATGTAAATAAGCTATGCTGGTACACTACTCTGCCTAATGTACAGATAGTTACAGGTAGTTATGAAGCATTTCTTTCATGAGGCGTTAAATTAGTTCAAATTACCTACTACTAAACAAAACAAACACGCAATCCATTGTTTTTACTTTAAAACAGATTATAAATTTCTCAATAGACAGTGTAAACTCTTAGGTAACTCTGTGTAACTAAATTGAATAGACATAATTATACACCATGTTTGCAGCAGATCGTCCAGGACAATTTTCTCTTAAGAAGCTTGAAACAATCCAAGTACTTTGATAAATGCATCCATTTTCTTTTGGTGTGTTTTCTAGTAAAACCTGAAATGCAATTCTACAGCTTATTATGGTGTGCCTTACTTAGGAATCCACAAGCCTTTGACAAGGTGGGCAGGTTCAAAGGTCATTTTATACTGCTCTTCCATCAGCTTGTGAACCACGAATGTCTCAAATGAATTGAACATACGTTGACATTCCCACAAAATAAAATATCCTCTGAAACATATGACATATTAATTTATGAGATAAAACTCAAATTAAATAAGTAGTCTGAGTTTCTATCAGTTATTTTGGGTTTGAAAACTGCAACTTTGACACCATTAGCCACTTTTAGAAAAAAGATAACACACAAAATAAAGCGCTTCAGAAACATAGACACTTGGAATTTGATGTAGAATATCAAATTAGCAGCAGCTGAAGATGAGCAAAAACATTTTAAGTTAAAACAAACTACAGTATATCTTAGAATAGAAAACTTGAGCCATAGTATTGGACTAAATTTCAAAGTTAGACAAAATAAAACAAAACCAATACTTGTGATCATTTAACTTACAATGGTGTCTGATCTTCGGTTCTGTAGGAGTGTGATATCAACATTTCTATCTTGTTTTGCACACACAATTTTGTACTATTCAAAGGTATCATTGCAAAGGTAAAAGAAGGTTTACAATTATTTGTGTAACCACAAGTTAATTTTTTTAATGAAAACAACTGTGATACTTTATTTAACCCTCTATCTGGCAAAAGACTATCAACCCTTAGAATGCCAAATGCGGTTATAACCGCCAACAGGGTTTTCAACTTCTAGTGCCAAATACAGGTTTATTAAGTTCAAAATACTGTTTTGTTTCAGTTTATAAAATTGAAAACATTTATTTCTCATTATTATAGTATTTGCATCTTGACAAAAGTATCATTCCAAAGTTCCCTGTTCATTTAACGCCCTGACTGTGCCTCGGACGTTAACTTGACCTCGTAGCTTAAAAATATCACTTTAGGACATAGACGAAAAGACAATTCCAGCCCCTTTTATTGGATGATAAGAGATACCGACTAAATAATAAAAGCAAAGTTTCACACAAGTTCACCGATTTTGTATCTGTAATGGGGGACAACTATTAAGTAACAAGCATTTGCTTTCACTTACTTGTAAAGACATTCTGCTTTCCTGGTACAGCACTATTTTTATCATTTCTTCTATTAGGAACACTAGTAATGTCTTGCAATGAGTTTTGATCAAGGTTTCTGTAAGAACTGTCACTTGGCAATTTACATGGGTTTACTTGTAGATTACAGTTATCACTTTCATCATATTGCGGAACCGTATAAGAATGATCTGAAACCAATGCTGATTCATAGTCCTGACAATATGAATCAGATAACCTAGAGCTACTTCCAGTGTCATCTATTACAATAAATTCGGAAAGTTTATCAGCTATGCTATTGGATTTTTTACTAGTTCTAGGTGTATCTGATGAGCATATCTCTTTTTGTTTTAAAGTATTTGAAAATCCACTAATATTTTCCTGTTGTTTACTTATTTGCAATTCATGTTTAGTTGACCCGAAATCAATGTCACAATCGAAATCAACTTTGGTATTTGTTTCAGTCAAGCTTACAACAGGGGACAAACACTCAATTTCACAAATGGATTCATCTTTTTCTTCAGGTCCATTGGGCACATGATTATCCTCTACCTCAGATCTGCAGGTTAGGGATAGTGAGTTTTCTTTTTCAAGTTGGGCTTTTCGCAAGAACCTATCCAAGCGAATGATCCTACCATTTCTATTAAAAGTCCCTTCACTTAAATCTGGCTGCAATAGACACTGGCTGTTAGAATCAAAAACAGGTCCATGTAGAGTCGGAACTGCATACCAGAGCAGCTGGTGACGGGCTGATGGGTTTTGGAAGGCTTCAGACTCAAAGTGTATATCACACACAAAGTTTGGAACTTTCTTATTGGCGCTTTTATAGTTTTTGATACTTATATCACCACAAAATTTAACCCATTTGTCGAATCTGGAAACAAAAGACCAAAACCATGAATAGGCCAGTTAATGATAATGATGAGGAGGGAATAATAATATAGGTCAGATCAATTGTAATTTATGTTGATCCTGAAATTAACTGAAAAATTATGAATTATGTTAGAAACTCATTTACTCTCCTTTTCCAAACTGACATTCAAGTTGTTCAACAACTTATCTATTAGAACATCCAGACATACAAAAAACTTTTGAACACTAATTACAATCATGCCAGTAAATGTTTAATTTGTGAAGCACTTATTTAGTTTGTAACTTGACATAAAGTTTTACTACTTCATAGCTGTTGAAGGCGCACTGGGGCGAAGTTCCTTACGTGACGTCCGTTATTGAACTAATAGGAACCGTTCTAGAACTGTTCCTAATGACTAACTACTTCAAAGGAACTGGAATATTGGATACATACAATGAAAATAATTTTATTTTTTAAGTATAAAACCAATATGAACTTTAAATAGACGAGACCTTTCAAAGGCAAAGCCTCTTTATCCTCAGGTTCGCACTAAAAGGACCTGAGGATAAAACTTTCCCTTTGAAAGACCTCTATTAAAAGTTCTTTAAAATTGATTGTTTGATATTTCAAATTATTTTTATTATACGTCATAGTTACTACAAATTTACGAGGCCAATATTGTTGTAAGTTATATTTTAGCGAAAGGGCACCCTGCCAGTACAGGAGTGCATTGTTGCCAGCTTAAAGGTTACGGTGAGATATATGATTCATAGGTTAAAACCAACAAAACTTACACTTTCGTTTTTGTGTGGATGTACCCCACAATTTTGCGAGTGTTGCCAAGTCTGACATACTTATCTGGAAAACTGAAAAATGTATGGTCCTTTTCGGTATTGAAGCAGTTTTTTACACTACAGTATCTAGACCTAACCATTGTTTGAATGTTAACAATTAAATCCACTGAACAGCATTTTAAACGGAAGAAATACAACAGTATTCTCTCACACAACACTTGTCTAGCCTAACCTAACCATTTAAAATCAATGCGTGTAAAGTTTCCAAACTTATCAAACTATATTGTCCACAGAATACATAACAAACCACCTTTCACGGATTAAAAGCTTTCACGCAAGTGTATTTAAATCATTATTATGATAAATCGAACAATGAGCTCTATCGTAAGGATTGCGAAATAACTACTATGATTATGGATTATAGCCTGTAGGAATGATAGATATAATTATTATTAACCAATTTACTATGTTTACAAACACTGCTGGTTGAGGAGGATAATCGCAGAGTAGTGAGTACCTAAAGAAGATATATATATATATATAGCATAAGCCCGGCAAGGGACACCCCAGTTCAAGTCCCGGTTCGGTCCAAACATTTTGTGTTCAAATTTCTTTAGTAATAAATTAGCTTTTTAGCGTTTATACAAATTAAGACCTATATATACATATTACTAAATAAATTTGAATATATTACTAAATATATTACTTCAAATGTATTTAGTAATAAATTAGCTATTTAGCATTTATACAATTAAGATCTATGTATATATATTACTAAATAAATTTGAAGAAACAAATATTTGGACCGAACCGGATTTGAACCTGGCTCCCGCTTGCCGGGCGGTTATGCTAAACCACTACACCATCCGTCCCAACAATTTCTGCCTTCAAATAAGTACTTAAATCTGAATGTTTATATATATATATATATATATATATATATATATATATATATATATATAAACAAAAAACTGTCGTTCGACTTATGGCATACAGTAAGTAAAGTCAATTTAGTAGTTTACGAACGAACAATCGAATCGGATAGTTTTGGCTTTCGATAATACAAAGCTATCGATTCGACCGACTGGGAGTGTATGGTAACTTTCTCGTAGTCAGTTCTCTTCTATTTAGTTTTAGATTGTCAGTTCAGCTGTTGTCATAACATAAACAAGATGGGTCAAAGTGGTGAAACACAATTGTTAAGTGCTCCAAGCCTAATAAAATGGTTTTCTATTGAAGGTGTCGATGGAGAAGTGCTTATAACGTTTATTTTATTTTTGTGTCAACGATTGTATTTTTATCCAACTTAATAAATTACATTATCTTGTGGTGGGAAGCAACAAGAACTCATGACGATTCTTTGATTCAACAACCACCTCAGCCAAGTTTTAACCGATCGGAAGAACCTTGTCCAGTTTGTTTTTGTAATATAAGTTTTGCTATTGAAACAGATTGCTACCATTTATTTTGTGGTACTTGCATCTTAGGACTCTTACAATATGCACGCCACAGAAACATAACCTGTCCTGTTTGCCGCTCACAAGTTCTCATGCTCTACCCTGTATTTTCTATTGATGAGTATAATCATGAAAGACAATCTCCAACAGGACGTACACGAGACAGCCTTATAACTGAAATTCAAGAATACAACCGTTTATTTTCAGGTGGAAATAGAACGTTAATGAGGACAATATTTGAACTTCCTATTTATATTAGGAGACTTTGGCGATCCTTCAACAATCCAAACGATGTGTTAGTTCAAAATAGAATGAAAACATTACTGTATATCATATTATTTCTGGTTGCTCTTTATATACTCTTTCCTTTTGATTTGTTTCCTGAAGTATACTTTGGTATACTAGGATTTTTGGATGATATTTTAGTACTTGCTATGTCATTGGTGTATTTAACAAGTGTATATAGAAGTTTATTTTTTGATCTTGAAAATCATCATTAAACATGTCTACAATAAAGGTTGGTTAATTATTTAACTTTTCATGAGTTCGTTGTTGGTTTTTATTGTAGTTAAGGTTTCAATCTCAAAAATTTAGATCCCAGATTATTTTTAATTTACTGTCTTTCATCTGGCTATAGCTTTTCTATTGAAGGGACAGAGATCAGTGGTAAAGTGTGTGCTTGGCACCAAATTGCACACAAACCCTAAGTTAAGTCTCTAATAAAAATGCCGTTGGCGTAGACAGTACAAAAAAAAAATTGGCCCAGACTCAGCTCCAAGCTTTCCAGTAAGAACTTATTCACGATGGCTCCCAGTAGTTTGGATGCCATGCAGGGCTGTTGGTCCATTTTCCATTGTTCATTGGTGTTAATAACAGCCACCTGACAATTAATGTCTTATGATAGTTCCAATCTGCGAACATTCAGTCCCAGTTTGTAACAGGACTATTTCTCATCATCCTTCAAGACTCTTATCTCACACAACATTCTTCCTAAAACCTTAAATTATAGACCTTAGTTTGTAGAATCTACGGTATTGGCCCTACTTACTTTTAACCTCTGTACTTTTCTTTAGGGTTCTTTTGTAAATTCACTAATAGTTATATTATCTGCAAACATTATTTTCCATGGCACTTCACCTCTTGCCCCTTTTGTTAACACATCTATAACTATGTCAAATAGGCGGACTTACTACATATTCCTGTGTAATTCTACACATACAATCTGTAATCCTAACTAGTGATGGGTTGGATCCAGATTTCTACGGCTCTGACATCGGAGTCCGAACCACCCAATTTTGACAAAATCAAATCTGGCCAAGAACAGACTCGGAGCCGAAATTTAACTCCGATCCGTCGGATCTGTTAATAGTCTCGAAACCAAGATCCAACATTTAACTCAGTAGATTCAGATCTGAGAATCAACTTTGGGTACCCCACAAATCCTTAAATAAACAAACACAAAATTTGTTCACTATTGATTGGGATAACCTGGGGACAGTGTGTTACGGTACTTAAACCCTTTGGTATTAACACAAATCTCCCCAACTCTCTCTATCTCTAATAGCTTTTTAAAAAGATCTATTTTCTAGAGAAAAGTCTCAACGCACTTCTGTGTAAAATTTATTTTTAACTTTAACTGTCGAGTTTAGGATATCAATCAGTTGGCCATCATGATTAGATAGCATTGTTATTACACCACTTACTTTTGATATTTTAATTCAAAAGAACTTTCAACATCAACCCTGTCGTCTCCAGGCAAACTAGTTGCTAAAAACTCAATTAGTAATTTTTATGTAACAAGTTTGCCTGACGATGACAGAATTAAAAACAGTTGCTGTTGAAAGCGCTTGTGAATTTAAAAAATCTCTAAATTTTATTTTTTTTTAGTTTTAAGCATTTGTAAATGCATAATAATAATAATTTATTTGCTATATACAAACACTTTTGCGTTGACAAAACTGCAAATACGAAAAAGGTAAACAAAAACAAGTATAAACAAATATTTAAAATAAAACAAAGCAAACCACTAGTATAAGAGTACTGTATTGCAAAACCTAATCTAAATAATTAGTAGTTCAATTTTTTAATCACATTTAACTATCATGAATCATGATTTAAACCCTTATCTAAAAATTCCCATACAGAATATTATGTGCCTTCCATTAGATAAGCTCAACTTGTAAAAATATCAATACAGTAATATAAACTCAACTTGTAATGATATAAATCAACTGTAATAATATCGAGGCAAAGTTGTACAGTATCTACTTTATAAAATGTCTACCCAATATTTAAATGGTTTACTATAAATTTGATACACTTACTTTTTTACTTATATAATGCTATGCCCCTTCCAAAAGGCTCTAGTGTGCGACTGTATACGTCACATACTCCAAGGTCAGCCCTGTGATGAAGTGAGCTGCGAAAATACAGAACTCTAATTTTCAATTAATCGATCGAAGCTAGATCTAAGATCTAACATGACCGTTTGACATTTGGTTTGTAATATTGTAACTTAATTTTGATGTCTGTGATGTCTTGGTTTTTTTTTATAAAACCAACTGTTTTCTAGGATCATGATTTTATTGCAAAGCAAGAGTAATTATCTATAACTACTATAATTGACGCTACACCTCACTAACAGACAGTCAACTGACTAGCCGAGCAGGTTTTGGAATGGAAGAGATTAGTCTGGATGTACCGACATAGCTGGCGCGGTTTTCATGTACGGAAAGCTGGGAGGGGGTGTGAGCTGATTGTACAGTGTTGTTGATGGGAACTAGCCTATACCTAACTTCCCCTGGTTGCGGGAAAGCTGGGAGGGGGTGTGAGCTGATTGTACAGTGTTGTTGATGGGAAACTAGCCTATACCTGACCCTGGTTGCGGGAAAGTTGGGAGGGGTGTGAGCTGATTGTACAGTGTTGTTGATGGGAACTAGCCCATATGACCCTGGCTGGCGCCGGGAAAGTTGGGAGGGGGTGAGCTGATTGTACAGTGTTGTTGATGGGAAACGCCTATGACCCTGGCTGCGGGAAAGCTGGGAGGGGTGTGAGCTGATTGTACAGTGTTGTTGATGGAAACTAGCCTATACGACCCTGGTTGCCGTGGTTGGGAGGGGTGTGAGCTGATTGTACAGTGTTGTTGATGGGAAACTAGCCTATACTGACCCTGGTTGCGCCGGGAGTTGGGAGGGGTGTGAGCTGATTGTACAGTGTTGTTGATGGGAACTAGCCTATACCTAACCCTGGTTGCGGGAAAGTTGGGAGGGGGTGTGAGCTGATTGTACAGTGTTGTTGATGGGAAACTAGCCTATACGACCCTGGTTGCGCGGGAAAGTTGGGAGGGGGTGTGAGCTGATTGTACAGTGTTGTTGATGGGAAACTAGCCTATACGACCCTGGTTGCGCGGGAAAGCTGGGAGGGGGTGTGAGCTGATTGTACAGTGTTGTTGATGGGAAACTAGCCTATACGACCCTGGTTGCGCTGAAAGCTGGGAGGGGTGTGAGCTGATTGTACAGTGTTGTTGATGGGAACTAGCCTACACGACCCTGGCTGGCGCTGGAAAGCTGGGAGGGGTGTGAGCTGATTGTACAGTGTTGTTGATGGAAACTGCCTATCTGACCCTGGTTGCGGGAAAGCTGGGAGGGGGTGAGCTGATTGTACAGTGTTGTTGATGGGAAACTAGCCTATACGACCCTGGTTGCGCGGGAAAGCTGGGAGGGGGTGTGAGCTGATTGTACAGTGTTGTTGATGGAAACTAGCCTATCTGACCCTGGTCATGCTGGGAAAGCTGGGAGGGGGTGTGAGCTGATTGTACAGTGTTGTTGATGGGAAACTAGCCTATACGACCCTGGTTGCGCGGGAAAGTTGGGAGGGGGTGTGAGCTGATTGTACAGTGTTGTTGATGGGAAACTAGCCTATACGACCCTGGTTGCGCGGGAAAGTTGGGAGGGGGTGTGAGCTGATTGTACAGTGTTGTTGATGGGAACTAGCCCATGTACCTAACTGGCTGGCGCCGGGAAAGCTGGGAGGGGTGTGAGCTGATTGTACAGTGTTGTTGATGGGAACTAGCCTACACGACCCTGGTTGCGCGGGAAAGCTGGGAGGGGGTGTGAGCTGATTGTACAGTGTTGTTGATGGGAAACTAGCCTATACGACCCTGGTTGCTGGAAAGCTGGGAGGGGGTGAGCTGATTGTACAGTGAAAGTGGATGGAATAGTGAGAATGGAATGGAAGGGAAAGGGGTGGAAGGGACAGTGGGGAACAGCTGGAAGGAAAGCTGGGAGGGGGTGTGAGCTGATTGTACAGTGTTGTTGATGGGAAACTAACTAGTAACTAATTAGACTAACTAGCCTATACGACCCTGGTTGCGCGGGAAAGACTGTCCAAAACTATTGATCTAAACCATTGTCTAAACACAGGGTGGCCACCAACAAATAATTCCGGGGGGAAACCGGCTCTCAAGAGTTATCGTACAACGAAATGTTCTCATATTATCCATAAGCCTCATATTTTAATTCTACTTGTGTTATTGGCAAAAGGAATGTAAATTTATTTAGTCTTTGAACAATTATTTTATTGTGTAGACAGTATATAACTGAAATAAGGATACCTACTCATTACCTACTGGTAAGGATGAATTCAACTTAAAGATTGATTTATTAACTCTTCCTCGTATGAAATTAATAAATGATTACAAGTTTTTAAAGTTACTTTATACAGGCTATTTGTTATTAGTGTTTCAAAGTTTTCCGGTAATTTGTTACATTTAATTATTCTTGTTCGAAAATTAATTGGTTCAACAATTCTAAGCGATGACCTCGAAAATAAGTCTCAGGTGGTGCCAGTTATACAAATAAAGCGTTTGTTCAGATTTTGTTTTGAGAAAATAGATTAACAGAATATCCTAGTTTCAAATAAATAACGTGAAAATATAGTTAATATTCCAAGATATTGCATTGAACGAAAATGAGTATAACGACGCTTTCCCATAATACTATTTGTTAGTAGAGGCACTGGGTAGATCTTGGTTGTTATAAGCACAAGATTTGCAGAAAAAACTACTATGACAAATAAAATATGTCTGTTTGTATTATTTCCGATTCCCGAAGGTTACAGAGATTTGAATCGGGACAAGTTCCCGCGGATTCAGGAACGGAAGGAAGGCGCGGGTGCTGCGACCTAGCGGCGGTCAGTCAGACTACTGGAGCGAGCCGTTGATGATTTCAGCTGTGCTAAAATTGAAGAACATGGATTTCCTTGAGACGCGTCACTGCTACATTTGAGGTCCGATTTTCTTGAAATAAATTTTATTTAAAAGTATGTTAAATTTTCTAGTGCCAGCGCTGGACAGATTTTTTGTTTTCGTGGTAGTTAGGCTCCAAACAATTTCTAAACCTAAAAAGTCTTATTTTCTTTGTTATTAATAAATGGAATTTTTTATCAAAAAAGTGGCCAGTGAAGGCATTACATAATACGTTTATCTTTTAAATGAGACATTAAACTTGTTTTTACTTTGAAAAATAATCACATGGAGTATCTCAAGCGTTTACATTGCTCATATGGGAATTAAATTTAAGATGGCCACCAGGCCATCTACCCACTCTTAACCTCCTTTTGAATGAGAGAAAATTTTCAGTTAATTTAATGTTTGAGGGGAGTTAATTAAACAATTTTGCACCTGCTTGTGATGGAAGCTTTCCATAAATGTGCAATATATGAGAATTTTGTCTAAATGTATGAACTTGCCTAGTATTGTGTATAAATATAAATAAAAAATCTTGTTGGTATGGTGGCTGAGTCAGTAGCACATGAGGCTGTGGATCCGGAATAAAAATGTTTGTAAACAGCTTGCCACCAAGCCTCCTGCAGCAGCAGCTGTATCATTTATACCGGACACAGAGTATTTACCAAATCTAAACTTTTTCAACCAACAAGTAAAAATGTGATAGTGTTAAACTATACTTAATTAAGAAGCAGTCACGACAGTGAACTCTTATTTCCTGTCCATGCCAACGGCATTTTTAATACATTACATAACCTAGAGGTTGTGGATCACAAAATGTTTTTTGGGGAAACGTTACATTTCATTGTTTTTAATGTAATCAAATTAGAGTGTTTTTCTAACAAAAAATGGAATCTTCTATCCGATTTCATTAAAAAAGTTACCATAATATTAACTTATTAAGCCACTAAAGAAAAGTGTAATGGCTTTCCCAGGAAACCATATTCTTAAATGTTACAGTTTGACAATGAAAGATGTTTCTTTTTTTAGTGGGTCATCAAATAAAAAACCCTATGTTTAAATAATAACAACTTTTATTATAAAAACCAATATAATATCATGATTATTTACAACGCAAAACTTAAAAAAGTATATAAAACTTATGGCTAGTACAGAGTATTATTGACTTAAACCAGAATACAAACAACTTGAGCTTTTGAACATTAGAAAAATATGATTACTATTAAACTGAAAACTGTCTTCAAAGCTACAACTGACAGGATTGAACAGCGTTCAGAATGGTTCTTTTACAAACCTGCCAAGATCTGTTATTCATAGTTCATGAAAAGATGGAATGGGGAATTTTTCAGCAAATACCTCAACCTCTTTGCGAAGAACCTTCACTTTGGAAGCGATTGTTGCATCTTCCAAAACGACTTTTTTGTAATCCACCAACTTTGGACCAGAAATCACTTGTGCTTCTTGGGCTAGTTTAAGACCTGAAAAACAATCATTCTGAATATTTTTAGCACAAATAATCAAGAATTTGTGGAACACAATAATTATAAACATTTGAAAATGACTTTAAAAAGATTTTTAGTTACTTGATTATTTTATTTCTTAGGCTACAAAAATATTTCGATTGTATGGAAATAACTTATTAGGCCTGTTTTTGTCTCTTGTCCTTACTAGTATTCATTCGATTAATCGAAAATTACAAATAAAAGTATTGTACCCTAAAAGAATCGGGAACTGATAAGACTAAAGAAAGGAAAAGAACATAACAAAAAAATGAAACTGACCCATCTTTAATCTTATTTAAGATATATGAATTTTGTGTGGTTTTTGAGGTACCTAACTATTTATTCTTTTTTCTATTTTAGTTATGACATTCTATTTAGTCAAAAAAATGTATGTATAAAGTATAATTTATTTTTTGTTGTGACTATTTTTTATAATATTTTGAATAAATAAATAAAAATATTGAAAAATTGAATTGAATTTTTTATTTTAAGTTTAGATTTATTTTTGATAAGTAAAATATATACAAGTAAAATCTGTTTACCCTGTTTCATTGTATGCTACTAAAAAAGCTATAAAATGAATGGAAGACAATAGTTCTGAGATTTACATAGTTAAACTTACAGGGGTGCCATTGATTTCAAAACATGAAAGGTGATGTACGGAGATATCCTCCAGGTTATGAAATAAATGGGGTACTGTATACAGTCTGTATGTATTGTTTATAACTACAAATTCAAAAGAAATACCACTAATTAAAAATAAAATAATACTTCAAAGTCAAATATAAAATTAATAATATCAAGAAGAAAAACATTTTGAAAAACCACAACACTCAAAAGTTATAATTTGATCAGTCGAGTATTGGTTTAACTGTACTTGCATTAGGTTTTTGAGAAAAAACAGTCTTTATATTTGTAATAGCGTAAAAACAACTGTCAACTACCAAATAATAAAGTAAGTTAATTACAGTAAATGTAACAAAAACCAAATAACTAGAGGTAACACAGGGAACTGAGCTCCGGGATTACTGTTGCACAAGCAGTGAGACACGGTGGAAACCTCCGTGCTGCACCAGACTTAGGCTCTGACTGAGGGTGTGGTTGAGGGTTGGGGGTGAAAGTTGATCAGTCAGTTCCTAGAAAGAGATGAGTAAGGTACACTGATTCTTGGGACTGCCGGCACACATGACCTTGTCTTTATTTAAAAAATTATATGCATCTGGAGGAAACCTCCGTGATGATACCTCTGGAAAATTAAATACAGGCAGTGAGCGATTAAAAATGTCTTTGACATTATGATGATACTAGGGTACATTTATTTTTAGCGATAAAACAAGAAAAGAGTTCATCAGGACACTTAAATAAAGTAAACTTAAAAGTTTATTATTTGAAAAAAATGCCAATGAATCTTACCTTTATCAATGAAGTCAACTACTTTCTCTATGTCTGACTCCTTGAGACCTCGAGTAGTAAGAGCTGGAGTGCCAAGACGAATTCCACTTGGGTTCATAGCACTCTTGTCTCCAGGCACTGTGAAGAAAACCAACATACCAAGTAATAGTAGCTTGATTCTCAAACTGTTTGATCTGAGTATGACACTATTCAATTAATTTTGGGCACACAAATAGTATTTGAAGTTTTCAACTACAGTCAACTCCTGGTTAACCGCGATGAAGTTATTTTTGCTTAAACCAGCAGCTGCTGGGCTGATTTGGGCTCACCAAACTCAATATATCTTTATTCAACAAAATCTACACACTGAATATTACCAAATACACTGAATATTACCAAACGACAAATAAATGCATTATTATTATTATAATAGTGTCATAACATACTAATGTAAATCAATGTCTTATTAATATTAGTTTGCTTCTAGTAAAAACATAATTCCTTGATAATGAAAATTGAGTGAGTTATGTCCATAAAAATTAAAGTTCTTAAATGGTATCGACTCATTTGCTTAGCTTACTTCCTTAGTACATTCCTTCTTTGATTGGCATACTTGTTTATTTTGTTCTTATAGATAACTGACTGACCTGTATTCTTATTACAAGCGATGTTGATTTCCTCCAGGATAAACTCGGCTTTAGATCCGGTAAGCTTGGCAGAGCGTACGTCGACCAGTATTAGATGAACATCTGTTCCATCTGTGACGATCTTGTAGCCCTTTTGCTGCAGTCCCGTACACAGAGCCTGAGCATTCTTCACTACCTGTTTCACACAAGAGGCCTTGATGAGTTAGCAAAGTTAAGCTCTTATTATCTCAATAGAAGATATTGATTGTTTGAAATAACATTTGCAGATTTATCGTTTTTCTCATGAGTTTTTATTTTGGTAGAAACATGACTGTAACTGAAATATCTACCCAATTTTGCGTAATACTGTAACTTTACATATTTAAATACTAGTGCTTGAATAATTTTTTAAAACCGTTTACAATTTTTATTTTTTCTAGTCGATTTAAATATGTTAGGCCGTCTGCACACGGAGCTACTGAAAAGGAACTAAACTGGTTTGTAACTTGAGTTACTAACCGATTACTGACTCATTATTGACCTGACTCCGCACACGAGGCAACCGATCAGTGATCTAAATCTGTAGTCTGCCCAGTGTCGTCATGGATACAACACAGTCAACAAGTGTTTTAATTGGCCATTACATTTTTGGTCGGTATTTCAGCGGGGTAAGGAGGGGGATGGGCGTTTCCAAGTCACCGGGGCTGAAGCTGCTGTATAGTGCCGACTGCAAGTGCTAAGTAGGCTAACAATGCGGTTAGCCTATTCATATATAACTTCAAAAGCTGCTGTTCTTCGGTCTGGCGAATTTAAACTGTAATGAGAGGCATATAACCTTGAAAATTGTACTTAGTAGTTACTTTGTATTTATATTACAATTCAGTAGACTGTAATGTGCATTTCAAATATGCTTGTGAATAGCGAACAAAACCGCGCAGGTCTCTGCTTGCTATGGTTACATGTTTAACTTTGGTACTGAAAATGCATATCGCAGGAGCGATTGAGAATTTCATTATGTAATAATCACTCAAATTTGTAAACATATATATGTACATAGGAAAAATAGTAGATGATTGACTCACATATCAAAATGTATACCTATCAATATTGATTACGGTACTAAATTTAATTAGGACCTGCTTTGGGAAATACAATATATGAGATCAGGCATAATTTTGTTTACATCCCCAAAAAAGGCTAGTTCTCAAATGTTATTTCAATACTATTTTCAGCTATTTAATCATTTTTGGGTTTACTTTTTCCCGAAACGTTTTTAAAAACTGACTACCACCCACCCTGTACATTTAAAGAAATTTTCATTATTACCAGACAATTTTACCACTTCGCCAATTTTGAACTATGCATTATCGGTTTCGTGCTTCTTGGAATAGCCAGGAAGTTTTAAATTATACAAAACCAGACATTTTTCAACTTCACGCACAAGCAAAAGATTGATTTGTTGCTCATTCAACCTGGAGACTGGAAAGTGAAATCATCGAGTGACTCGACATGTCAGTTACTAGGAGACTGGTTACTAACTGATTTCTGTCGCGTCATAACCGTAACCAGTAGCGCCGTGAGCGGAGTCTCATTGCATTACATTGGAGTTACTCAAAATAAACTAGTTAGTGATTTGAGTCACCAATCAGTTCCTTTTCAGTAGCTCCGTGTGCAGACGGCCTTAGATAGGATAAAAGCTAAAAAGAACACGTTTTTCAGAAAGCTCACCTTTGATGTTTGAACCTAAGTAAACAAACAAACAAAATAATTCCCCTTAACCACATGTAGATACTACTTAAATAAACTTAAGGTACCCAAACTTTCAGAACAAAAGTAAATAAAAACTTAAAAAGCAAGTACAGTCAACTCTCAATTAACCTTAATCGGATTAACCGCGACACTTAATGGAGAAAAATTAAATGACGCTATCTCTCATAAAACAGACTAGTGTCCCGCTTGACCTTGACTCGTCCTCTTTGACTCACCTGACAATATTAGTCCAAAAATAGCAATTCTCTCCACCTACCAGAATTAAACATCCTCCTCACTGATAAATCTGACTAATTATTCAAGGTTTTGACTGTGGTATGAGAGGGCGTATAATTTTCTGAGGTTCGGTTGCTGAAGTGGTTTTGTTATTGGGGAGATTATTGGGGATCCCAAAATGATGTCCATTAAACGCAAACAGGTTGTATTGACAATACAGCAAAACTCGACATAATGCAAAACATTGATCGCGGTTTAACAGTAAAACAAATGAGCAACCAATATAACCTTGGTGATTTAACAGTGTCACAGTGATATACGAAATTAATATAACAATAACAACACTCTGTCACGATCTTGTCGCCATTTACTGGTTGCTGTAGTAACCAAATCACGTGACCTGTTAAGAGTTCGACACCAGTGCTCCTGACCGCTCCCTCAGTAGCGGTCTAATAACCGTGGAACCAAGGCTAAGGTATACATCACCGAGCCTGTTATCCTCATTTTTCGATGTTTTGGTCTTTATATACTTTATTGTACATCAGTATTTGGTTCTTGCGGATAAAATGCAATTTTGCTTATTCGAGACGCATCAACCCAACTTTATTACGGTTAATCGGGAGTTGACTCTAATAACAATAAATAAATAATGTTATCTCCCTAATTAACTATGATATAGGTATGTAAATTATACATAAACTATAAGCGATGAAGGAATGATTTGTGTCAACTCTAAATAAATTTGGTAAACACTTTATTTTCAGTTTTATTTTCAGCAAATAAACTAGAGGAGAACCTTTAAAGGCAGAACCATTATTAGCCACCGTAAGCTATAACAGTTTCCACATTGAGCAGAAACGTTTAGAATCTGACTGATAAAACATTTGTTGGTCAAGTTGGAGTGAATGTTGCATGAGTGGTGTTACCTGTATTTGGTACTGCTTGAATTCTGGTGTCTGAGCTTGCAGCATGGCAGTGGCTATGGCTCCGATCTGGTGATTGTGAGGCCCTCCCTGCAGAGCCGGGAACACAGCCTGGTTCACACGACTCTCAAAGTCATACATCACCTTCTCTCCATTCTTGCCTACTGACTTCACACCTGTACACATACCATTCACTCACTCATTGTGTGAACACATGCATACAAACCTGCATACACATTTTTGCACAGTAACTGTATGTTCTTAAATTGTGTGATAAACAATTGCAAGTGAAAATTTTTTCTGACAGCATATTGCATAATAGATAGATAATATGGGTTTTACTCATTAAACTTGATTGCAGTTTTTCATTTCATGGCAGGATTATTTTTTTGTGTTTAAATGCAATAACAATCAATTCTTTTATAAAGAGTGTCTTCTAGACTTCTATTCTGAAATTCTTGACTTTTTCCCTACCTAATTATCAAAATAACCAACCATAACCAGTGTGTCTTTTTCCATACTATATCGTCAGTTTTTCAACATCAAAATTCGACAAATCACTGTACTTTTTACAATTATACTTTGTTTTCCATTAGAACAGACAAATTATAATATATTTACAACGATAATTACAAAATAATAGGCCTATAATTAATAATCAAAGATAAAATTGTGTTCCTTCATGTGAGCATCAAATCAGAATCCATGGCCAGCTGATCTGGATTCAGCAGGAGATAATAAGGTATAATGGTAGGCCTTAACCTATCACCATTAACTTTCCTTTTACAAACTTCTCTTTAGACTATTTTTGCTTTTTGATTATTTCAATTTTGTAAAAAATGGCAATAATTTAAATTCTAGCTAGGTCATATAGTTATAAACCAGGCCGACAGGCAGCTAGGCTAAAAGTCATCAAACTACCTTTCTTGAAGAAGATGACCCCCGCCCGTGGTCCACGTAAGGTTTTGTGTGTCGTCGTGCTGACAATGTCGCTATACTCAAAGGGAGAAGGGATGATACCAGCTGCCACCAAGCCAGACACGTGAGCCATGTCTGAGAACAAATATGATCCATTCTCGTCTGCAATCTCTCGGAAGCGTTTGTAGTCCAGGCAGCGGGAGTAGCAGCTGATACCTGACACACAATACACATGACTGAGTTTGTGAAATATAATAAGAAACAGTTGTCAGTAAAGACTGATTCATAGTAACTTGAAAGTTGAAAGGTAACCTCAGTTCAAGATGTATAAAGTAAACAGGTGGGCCAGAACCGACAATTCCCCTTTGTAGATGTTGAAAACTTTAAAAGCATATATTAACTTAAAATAACTTGTCTATAATTGGCTATTCTCAATTGTTATTAGGCCAATTTTAATTAGACTTTTATTATTCTGTAAGTAGTTTTATTGTTAAACTTTGTGTGTGCAATACTCCTATAGGAGTTCAATGCGTTACTTTTTATTCGATAAATAAAAATGTAAAATACTCTTCAAAAACCACCTCAAAAACCACATAAACATAAAAAATCTATATAATTTTATTCGTTTCCCCCACCCTTCACACACTAAGCACCATTTCTATTCAAAAAATCTGAATTGCCCCAGCCAGATTCCAAGATCTCAACACTCCAGACAACCCTAACCGAAATACTAATAGTATAGATGTACAGTATAAAAAAAATAAACATAGCACCCTGTAAAAAGATAATGACTTAATAGTCAAAACCGGTCGCGATAATAATTATACAGATCTTTTTACAGGGTGCTATATGTTTCTTTTCTTTATACATTATATAATTTAAAATGTTAAATAGTATTTAAATTATGTAATATTTCCAGCTTGTTGATTTAAAGTCGCTATTGACAGTCATATGTTTTGGATAAACATTTAGATTTAAGTACTTCTCTAAATTTGAAGGCATAAATAGTTGGGCCAGATGGTGTAGTTGTCAGAATAATCACCCGGCAATCGAGAGACCCGGGTTTAAGTCCCGGTTCAGTCCAAACATTTTGTCTTCAAATTTCTTTAGTAATAAATCAACTATTTAGTGTTTATACAAATTAAGATCTCTACATTTATTAAAAGAATACATACCAGCAATAATAACTTTTGGTTTGAAGAGTTTTGCTGTTTCAGCCAATTTGTCATAATCTATCAGGCCTGTAACCGGGTCTACCTTGTAAGGCATCGATTCAAAAAAAATTGATGTGGCGGAAATTTTCTTGTTGGCTGTCATGAAACCGTGAGTAAGATGTCCTCCATCTGGCAGATCCAACCCTGTAAGCAGAGATCATTGGGTAAAGGAGTTCTGGCGCCTTGGTTGTGTGAATATTGTTTGTGTTAGAATTACTTATTTTAAAATAGGCTACCACAGTTATTTAAAGTCTGAATGTAATAATATAAATGACTCTTCCATGTCTGGTGTAGGAAGGGGGTCAACAATTCCAATACATTTAGATAAACTCAGGTTTTCTCAAAAGATTTTGTTTGAATTTTGAAGGATGCCCAGCTATAGTGCCTTTTATTACTCTCTTGATCAAATCTTATAATACTACGAAACTTTTGTAGTCAAAACCATGTAACAAAGGAAACCTTTAATACAAAGTTCAATAGACTTTTTCTAGAGCAGATTACGATAATTCAGATTCTGTCTTATCTTGACTACCCAGCAGAGAAAACATATAAACCACTTTTAAATGTTGTTATCTTTAGGCCTAAAGGTAAATAACAATTCTGTGCTTTGCTGTTAAAAGCATTGATGTACAATACTGTACATTCATCACCCAGGATTTAAATGACTGTACTACAGTATGATGTCAACAATTCCTGAGCTACAAACTGCATTTTTACTTAGGCCAGTAGTCTGCATTTAATGCCAAGACGTGGCATGCCATTTTAATGTACAAAAACATGAAAAACATCAATACCACCAGCTGTTTGTAAACTCTGTATATGCAGTGAACAAGCTGCTCGACCCTTCTTACGTACTTAGCGATATGCAATTGTAATGTAAAAAAAGCAGTGCAGTCCACTTTAAAAAGAAGTGATCACTAATAAGTAATAATGTATTATCTAGTTATGTAAGTTAGACAGTTACATACAAGATAAACATGCTTATCTGTTTCAGATTTTTACATTTAGTGTATCACAAGGTCAGGCAGATTTAAAAACCTTATCTGAAACTGATAAAACATTTATGTCACTTATTTTGAACATATTGACCGTGTTAATTTTCACCATTTGAATAAACAAATAGAAGTTCAGAGCAATTCTTTCCATAAAAAGAACATATTGTAGAGGAATTTCCTTAAGTGACTATAAAAGCTGATTCTGATGCAATAAAAGCTTCCATGCACATACCCACAAGTCACAACTGTAACTTCCTAATTTTACAATTTACAAAACCATTACTTTCCTATAGTTTAGAAGGT
This sequence comes from Matsumurasca onukii, assembly GCA_018831715.1. NCBI lineage: Eukaryota > Metazoa > Arthropoda > Insecta > Hemiptera > Cicadellidae > Matsumurasca > Matsumurasca onukii. The sequence goes on from CM032060.1 coordinate 72,857,648, forward strand.
AGGTATGATAAGACTGATGAGTTTAATCTTGATTTAACAGGAACCATTCAACTATAGCTGCTGACTGCTGAGAGAGAGAGACTATGTTTTTCCACAACTTTTAAGCAAAAAAGTGTTTAACCAAAAGCTCATTCGCAAAGTACTACTTTCAGTATTCCACTTCCTGAAGAGTTGTTTATGGCTTGTCTCTGAAGAATGTCCTGATAAAGGAGTAGACTTTGACTAGTTTATAGCTAACCTTACAGACGTGTTTCCCAAGGGTGAAGGCTCAATATTGAGGCCAACCCTGTAAAACATGATGCATGATGGAGTGTTCTACCTCAAATTTAAATTCCATCATTTTCACACTTATTTTACATTTTGTGATATAAACATAATTATGTCACATTATGGTTAAACTTAATACTAGTAAAATGTTTTGTTGTTTTATGACTATTTTTACAATTATTCTATTCATTAAACTATGGTTTCCTACTTTCCTACAAAGTGGTGACCGTTATTTTGCAACCGTAATATCGGGTGAATTTAGCGGACTCAAGGCGGATAGGTTAAATCCCGTACATACAGTGTGTCATTGTGAGTGCTAGTTCATTATTAAACACATACAGTATGACGTAACTTAAAAAAACTAGTTTTATTTATTTTACCAACTCAAAAATGCATTTTCTCTCAACAGTGTTTGGATTAAGCAGATTTTCGGATTAGCAGGGTTTAAATTGCGGGACTTACTTTATTTCTTTTTTCCCTTTATCTAACTATGATACTCTTTGTCAAATTAGTATTCCTGTTTTAAAGAGTTTTACATTTAGCAGGACTAACTACAATTTTAATTGTTTGGGCTACCAGTTAAACAGCTTCATGAACCAGAGTAGCAAGGACCTTGTTCTGAGTCTATGAACAGGATACTGAATCTGAGAGTTTCCCAAAGAGTGCCTGTGCACAGGTTCTATTTACAACACTTTCCTAGCCATATCTGCAAAACATTATTGTTTTCAACATGAAAAGCCACTGTAGAGTTAAAAAATGTAGCTCCTTAAACCAATTTACATTTACAAGCACAGGCAAAAAATAATCTGTTGATTCCAGTCATGGCAAGGTGGGTTAAGAGAGGTCATGAAGAACCAAATTTCTACCTAACACAGTTTTCTTCCAGGCTAGGTGACTTCAGAACGTACCTCTATAGGGTACACTTATGAAGACTGTTGATACTGTGGAGATGAAGACGAACCAGACCACACAATACCGAACTGCAATCGATGGGATCTGATATATTTTTCTTAAGAAGAACACAGCTGCTGGAGCTGAACTAATGTTACGCTTATTTTAGCTTATTTAAAAGAATAATGTACAGGTTCAGTTTAAAAGTTGTGAATACACATACCCATTATTCTGTCATGAGGTTGAAGGAGAGCTGTGTAAACGGCCATATTAGCAGGTGAACCGGAGTAAGGTTGAACATTACAGCCCCACTCGTCAGAGTTGAGACCGTATGCATCTAGAGCTCGCCTTTGACACAGCAACTCTATCTGGTCAATGTACTCGTTACCACCATAGTATCTACAACAAGATTACAAGTGAACAAAGCATTGTCTGAGCTCATGTTTAGAATCTTACCATCAAAATACTTTTGTCGAGTTTGTTGTGTTAATGACTTATTTAGAATAGTTAAGACTGTAAAAGGTCTGAAGTGGTATTTACTTAGTAAGTGAGGAAGTATCACACAAATTCTGTCCTGGTCTGAAGGGATATTTGTTTACTTTACTTAGTAAGTAAGGAAGTATCACATCAGACCAAGACAGACATTTTTACAGTCTTCATTGCTCTAAATACATAAATATAAGTAGATACTTCATTATAGCTTACTTTAATTACTGGATCTTCAAGATAATGAAACATTGACAAATCTCAAACTAACCGTGCTCCAGGAAGTCCTTCCGAGTACTTGTTTGTCAAACAGGAACTCAGAACTTCTAGAACTGCAGTTGATGTAAAGTTTTCAGAGGCAATCATTTCTAAACCTTGTCGCTGGCGTTTCTTTTCTTTTGACACTAAGTCATAAAGCTCAGGGTCTGACACCTTCAAAGATGTAGACAACAAGGCACTCATAGTTGAATTATTTGTACCTGGGGAAAAAACAAATTGTACACATATTGCAATTGCTTTCTGGTCATTAGGCGAGGCCGCTTTCTGCAAATTGACATTTTATCTTTTATAACATTTTTGTTTGTTCAGAAGACTGTCCAAAAAGTAAGTACTTTGTACGCATCACAGAGGTGTTAAACTATAGGTGCAATTAAAATTAGTGAATGCATGCATATGCTATAAACACTAATATGCTATGTCTCCTGCAATCTCAATATAAAAACGCCCGCTTCATGTATTTTTACAAACCATAAACAAATTTTTTAGACTGTAAGTTTATACCAACAGGTGTTTTGCAGGGTGAGAGATAATGAACTGAAAACTAAAATCTGTTATAGTAAATAAACAAATATTTTATTGCGTAAACTTTTTTACATAAAATGCATGGCAATCGTCTTTTTTATTAGCTAAAGTTTCCTTTCATACTTCCATCGAAATCCCTTTCAGACATACAAAATGTACAGTCACTCTTTCCTATTCATTCGAATAGAACACATCTAGACCCTTTTAGAAATTTAGTCGGCCAATTTATACCGTCTCCCAATTATACGCCATGAACTCGTCTGTGTTATAGAACACTTGAGCGATGGGAACTGTTTTCAGATGAGTTTTAAATGCCTTGGGCACTGCATCGTTTTCTATCGAATTTGGCAATTTGTTGATGAAATGAACTCCTGCCTGAGAAGGCAAATAAATGTTCATGAACTACCGTTCTGTGTCCCTCAGTTCGGTAGTTTTCCCTGTCTCTAGTATCATAAGAGTGTATGGCACTACACTTGAAAAAGATACTTTGTCTCCAAAATGTAGAGGCAGGGTTGGGTCAAATGTTTCAGGACTTTGAAAGCTTGACAGCACGAATCTCTTGTACGTAACTTTGCAATTAATCGAATTGCATGTTTTTGAGGCTGTCTGGGCAGTACTCGGACAGTTTCCTCAAAACATAAATTCCTGAGGATAGTTTGGAGCAAACGTGGGCTACGGGGACGTTCCGTGGACCCTCGGTCAAGGTGTGCTCAGTATAGTTGATAAGCATAAAAAGTGAGGAGCATTTGATTATAAACCACATAATCTGCATTGATACAGTCAGGTGAATCGAAAACCTAACTCTTTCCTTGGAAACAAAGTCTCTTTTTTTATAAATATCTAGTTTCCAGATCCAGACAGGCTTTTCGTTGTACCCAAACTAGTATGAGACAAGTTGCTTATAAATTCCTACGTTTGTATCAAATTCATTTAGTTTTTTGACAGGGAACCACTCCTAGAACACAAAACCAGGACAACACACAGCCAAGCGCTAAAGTGCCGCTGGCTTGAGTAAATCGAATTTCCTTTGCAATTTGTTACTCTAATTTTCTAAAGTTACTGTGTGACCACGGATGTATCGAGGCTTCCGCTCACAGCCTCAGACTTACCTCGTCCATTATCGCGGGCACTATGAGGCTGTGAGTGCAGCGAAACTAGACTGCTGACTTAAGTTAACTAGACTGTTACTGTAAGTTTTATTAAACATCTTGAAGTGAAAGCACATTTCAAATTTCATTGAAAAAGGACTACTCATTCTGCTGTTACAAGAGAAAATCACTTTTTTGGCCGCCATTATGAAACTATTCGAAAGTTCTTAATACGTAGGCTTCAGCGACCGGAGTCATAACTACATTCTAGGCTATCATATTGTGTCAATAAAACTAACATTAAAGTTGTCAGATGTTGCCCATTCTGTGATGTGGCAACCCAAGTGACACAGGATCAGACAATCTGAATTTGAATGAACACAAGATTGCAAAGAGGCTACAGTGCTGCTTGGTCAGAAGGCTTCTGAACATTGAAGACAAAAGAGTAAACTGCTTGATTGATTCTTCAAGAGTGTACATTTTGTAAAATAATCTTTTGGGGACACTATAATATACATATACGAGGGTCATCCAGAAAGTAAAGAACGATTGCGCATCACGCGCTTTTCACACCCTCACCACTACGGCCCGCAGCGTGCAGCTACATTCTTCCTCTTCAGTTTGAGTGTAGGTTCGTTGCTGTGTGATTACGCCTCGTGTCTACAGTGATTAATAATGGCATCGCAATTGAAAACCCCACCAAATGTAAAGTGTGAAATTTAAACACTCGCAAAGTCACAACAACTGTTTTTTGGTATCGAAAGCGCTTAATCCATGTCTTTTTTATGCCAAGAATAGAAAAGACTACAGCCCTGTCTTGGTGTCGAGTGATTATCACTTATTCCCATGTTTTGGGTAAAAAAACAGTTTGCTAACGATAAGGAACTCAAAGAAGCTAAGAAATCCTGGCTCATGTTTTTGGCAACAAATGAGTAGAACATGGGCATGGAAAAACTGGCCCCACGTTAAAACCAGTGTCTTAAAATCCATTGCGTTTGCGTAGAAATGTAGAGGAAGGTTCTATGCATCTATATAAATAAAATAAGACTTTTGTCTGTACATTGCAAAGAATCCATCTGTTTTTGGTTATTTCGTGTTTATATACTTTGCATAGACCGAAACTGGCGTCAAAAAAAATCCTGTCTGTCTGTCTGTCGTTCTGTCTGTCTGTAACGTTTTTAAGGCATCTTGGACCGCTTATAACTCAGAATAAACTGAAGCTATGGCGGTGAAACTTCGTTTTAGGGCTAAGCCCATTGCGCAGTGTGTCTTTAGCTATATTTTATACCCATACAACATCCACAAAATAAATGGCGAGGGGCCAAAGTGGGCACTTTGGACGATTTTAAGGAATTTTAGACCGCTTATAACTCCAAATCCGCTGAAGCTATGGCGGTGAAACTTTGTTTGAGGGTTAAGCTAATCATTCAGTGTGTCTTTAGCTAAACTTTATGTCCATATAACATCCTCAAAAAACGGGAGTAACTATGACTCTCACAAGGTAGCTAACACGTATCTATATAAATAAAATAAGACTTTTGTCTGAAAATTGCAAAGAATCCATCGGTTTTGGTTATTTGGTGCTTATATACCTTGGATAGACCGAAACTGGTGTCAAAAATCCTGTCTGTCTGTCTGTAACGTTTTTAAGGCATAATGGGCTGCTTATAACTCAAAATTGGACGAATCTATGGCGCCGAATCTTCCTTTAAGGGTTTAGCTCATTACGCAGTGTGTATTTCGATGTATTTCATACCCATACATCATCCAAAAAATAAATGGTGAGGGTTCACTGAACACGTTTTTAGGCGTTTCGGACCACTTAGTCAAACTTGGCTAAAACTATGGCGGCCAAACTATGTTTAAGGGTTAAGCCCATCACGCAGTGTATCTATAGCTATATATTGACTTTGAGCTACTAATATTTTATATTTAAATGTAAGAAATGATGTATGTATGTCCTTCAGTACTCTGCAATGATAAACAGCGCGGAATTAAAATGCAAATATGAGGGGCAGTACGCAGATAGCTGTGGCAGTAGGGCTTACGTGCATAACAATAGCCTAATAAGACACTGACCTTTCCACCCCAACCCCAGCGCCCAGGCCTAAACAGTAGTATAGTCATCCGTTCTAAAAACAAACGAGGACTCACCGTTTCGTATTGTAAATGTGTAGCTTGCTACCCCACCGAGTGGATGTGTTTTGTTCAAAGCTATTATTTGAGCCAATACCTACCTGTATATTGCGTCATTGTGAGGGCTGGTTCTTTATTAAACACATATAATAGTATGACATAACTTGGAAAACTATTTGTATTTATTTTACCAACTCAACAATTTTATAAATTTCCCCCCCCCCACTTCAACAGTGTTTGAATTAGCAGATTTTTGGATTAACGGGGTTCGGATTAGCGGGACTCTAGTGTTCATAAAATTATATATACCATTCATTAAAGTGAAAAAAAAATCACCTTTTAAGTGAATCTCTCATTTCTCAAATACCATTCATTATATAGGCTCATTTAAATATATAAAAATTATTCCTAAATTAACCAATAAAGTTTCATTTTAGAAACATGTAGATTTATTTTTAACACTTCAGTAGGCATGCAGAGGGCTGTAACTATGTTAGGTTTTTATTTTTCAGTGTTAGGTGCTAACATGTAAAAATAGCACACTACTTTAGCATCACTATTAGATTAGCGTCAGCATGTTTTAATCTGAGCAATTATCCAGCATGGCTACCATTTTGTGCAGGGTTGGCTGTAAACTTTCCAGAGTATTACACTTGCTCAGAAAGCTCAAGTGCCTGATAACTCCATCTTATTTGCTGAGCGTTTATCACTCCCTGTTCCACAGTCACCTGGGTTATCAGCTGCTCCTCTGGGGACATTCGCCGCACACATGGAGGATACTGATTCTGCAGAAGGCGGCACTCAGGATTATTGCTGGGGCTGGGACAAGGAATTACTGTCGCCCTCTCTTCTCCCGAATGCAAGTTCTTACAGTTATTGGCCAGTACATTTTTTATTGTGTTGGCCACATAAAGAAAAATGTTCACAACTTTACCCCTCGGCAGGATATTCACAGTCTTGATCTCAGAGGTGGGCAAAATTTGAATGTGCCAGGATGCAGACTGTTCAAGACCCAGCAGAGCTTCCCCCACTAGGACCTCAATCTGTACAACAAGCTGCCTCAGTGTGATCTCACCTACAGTACGATCTCACTAATCCGGCCCTATATCGGATTAGCCCGGCATTTCCGCTAATTAGTGGAGGTTCACTAAAAAAGATTCACTTTGCCAGGAATAATATTTCTTACGTTAGAGGACAATTCACCTTTCTTAAAGAATGCTTCAATTTCATTCTTATTCTTCCTTATGTCTAAGAATTTTTGATCTGGCGATGTTAACTTATCATCACCTTCTTTCTAATCATTTTAAAATCACGTGCTTTTAATCTATGTCAAAGTAACATGATTAAGTTTTTGCGACATCTCACGGCCTTTACTGAATGGAAGCACCGATTAGCAATAAAGAATGCACGCTTTACAGACAAGTAGAGACTTGAAACAGGACCTAAATGACGCGGTCACAGCGCCGGATTACTGGACGTGTCGGAGTGGCGAATGGCTGGATTAGAGACTGTACTGTATATCAGATACGCCTACTACCTAAGTCGTTTAGTCAAAATGAACAATTAAGCAAGTCCAATAGCACATAAGTGATTTCCTACATATATGCCTAGGTATATAAAACTAAATGAAGGCCTAGTCTACATTTCCAATTGAAATAACAGCTTGATAATGACAACACTAAAGGAACACCAACCCTTTAAAAGGCGTGTAAATAAAAATATATTTTTAAGCATGGGTCCAATTGAATAGGTAAAAGTAAACTCCATACATACTTTTGCCTCGAAATGTCAGTTTGGATACTAATGTCTTTTGAACACAATAATTCTCTAATGGACTACCGTGAATACTCCAGATTTGAATAACACTATTAGCTAAGCGTCTTAAAGAAAACATATTTTTCAATTATAAAAACACTGGACTTGCTGACGTGATAGGTGTCGACGTTGTTGACGCACAAAATACGATTTTTATCGAATAACCCTAGTGCCAGTTGGGGTTAGGTGCCATTGCCATGATTACATAATAAACAAACTGAAATAACTTAACGATCAAACATAAGCTTAAAATCATTCCCCTTGTACAAAATAAATGTAAATAAACATTAAACTTACCATTTTCCATGTTGAAAGATTTATGTTACTGTAATTTTAATTTTTGAGCTGAAACAAACGAGAAACACTCAACAGGTTGCAGAAGCTTTCCCGGGTTCCCGCAAAATTTCAAGTTGATTTCTTACGTCACACTTCAAGTTTTCTAGAGATAATGTAGTCGCCAAAATAGTTATGTAAGCATATTTTATAAATCATTATCTCGTGCTTCAGTTCAAGGACTCTAATATACTTTACTTCTCACGCTCATTTGTATTTTATACTTTCCGTGGACCGTGTTTGGAAGTGGGTGTAGTTATGGTGTTTTATGAACAGCATACTGAAATATCTGAAAATGTTTTTCATATAATTATTTTACGTTACTAGCAAAATTAAAGTAGCTTTTAAAACACGTGTCCCACGACGCTAATTTGATGCGCGAAGTTAAGAACCACCAATAGTAATAATAAGTACATAACATATAAAGGAGATGTTGCCAAGTGCTCTAATTTGTTATTGCTACCTATTCGCGCGACAAATTCACCGGGGGGGCATAGCTCTTTGATAGAGTATTGACTTTAAATGTTGGATATATATATATATAGCCAATGGTTCAGCAGCAAAATCAGTTTTTTTGTGATTGGTATTTTTCTCTAACAACTAATTCAGTCCGTTCGTAAAAAAACCCACCATTGGAACGCTTATGTCGGCTGAACGTAGTCGTGGGCGACGTGCTGTATGAAGACAACAAACTATTACATAATTATGTATGGTATTGTATGTATAGTAGTAATTATTTTATTTACATACATAAACTAATAGAAAATTACTTAAAACCGGCCTGTCCGACAAGTTCTTCTTGGACAGGTCAATGCATGTAGTATTATGAAATAAATAAAAATAAATGTCTTTAGATACTCTATGACAACAACCATAACAATAGCACAGTTTAGTTTGAATTGTATTTTGAGTAGGCATATTGACTTTAAATATACATTTAAAATCAATGGTAGGCATGTCTTGACTCAAAACCTGTTGACCTCTTGACCTGTTGTTTTGTCACTGCCAAAGCCAAATAGTTCTTTTTTGCGGGAGGGCCTGATTTATAGTTATAATCAATACTCTGTGGGGCAGATGGATTGTCTGTTTGTTTACTTTGATGTTTACTAATCAGTAATCACAATTCACAACACACAAATGGAGCGTTTCAATTGCCATAACTTTGTGCTGTGGTAGTCTCGGGTGAGAGGAATTAGGAAATGATAGTATTAAAAAACCAACATGGTGCATTTTGAGTTACTCTAGGTAACTTTTAATCGTCAAAAACGTCTAACCAAAATGATCGTCATATTACTTAATGATAATTTTTTCTCTATATAATATATTTAACCGAATTTATTGATAGTTAACCATAGGAAGGGTAGTCATAATCTGACTGAAATAGTGGTTGTTGTTGCTGTGGCTTTGAATCACACATGCACTCTGCCCTGGCTTGCTCTACAGTCTTCCCAGGAGGTAATATACATTGACCCCCAGGTACACCCGATTTGACATGACCACTAGATCCACTTGGCCCTCCTGGTCCATGTGGTCCTCCTGGTCCATATGGTCCTCCTGGTCCATGTTGTCCTCCCGACCCTCCTGGTCCATGTTGTCCTCCCGACCCTCCTGGTCCATGTGGTCCATAAGGTCCTCCTGTCCCTACTGGTCCATGTGGTCCACCAGGGGTTCCAGGACCTCTGGCTCCATTATCTTGTGAGTTGTCCACATTGAAGATAACTTGTTCATCAACATTTCCCATAGACCTGTAAAATATGTACATTTTCCTTCTTAGTAATTCTTTTGATTCATTTTTAATGGTAAATATCCATTTCTGTAATACTCAATATTTTATTCAGTGTTTTTTTGGAGTGAATGAAATTAAGGACCAATCTTGCTGTTAGCACAATTCCCGTAAACCACAATCAATCAATCACAATTGGCGAGACTTTAATGGTCGCAGAATAAATACATTAAAAAAAATAGGTATGGTTAGTTGTACTTAACTTACAAAAAAGTTACTCAGATAGTGACTAACCACTATTATGAGCAGCGTACCACAGTAGTTTTACTGAAGCAGTACTGTAGTACATATCCCAATAGCGAGTTGACTTAACTTCCATGCGCCAGTGGTAATTTTGCAAACTATGTCAATGCAAATTCCCTGGTGGTGTAGTGTGGCTTAAATATTATTTTATTTGACATTTAGTTTTTTACTACTTTAGATTTATTTATATTTGTTTATTTTATATACTTAGTACAATATTGAGATTGTGAAAGCAATAAATGTTTCCTTTCTTTCTTAAAAAGCTTTTATAATATTTATTTTATTTGTATCGTTCTATATTAAGTTTTAAAAATACATCCGTTCAAATATTTTATAAATAAAAGTTAATTTGATGGGCTAGCGGGACAACAAATCATCCTGTAATTAATTATTTTATGGGTTAAATGTGACAAAAAAATCCAACAAAGAAAATACTTCAGTAATTGTGATTATTATACACACTTTTTATCCTCATAATTATTAATTTAGATTATTACCATATACTTACAAAACATCACCTCTTCGCCCACTAGGTTCTTTTCCTGAAATTAGATCAGAATTGTTTAGCCTTATTTACAAAGCTATGACGTTTTATTTAATTTTGTACTACATAAATCAAAACTATGGATGCCGAAATCATTTGATGAAATATGTAGTTGGTAGTAAAAGACATAGTTTAATTACTACCTAAAATGGTCAGAGGGATCACACTATTAATGGTACCTAAATCAGCTGGGATCACAATGTTGAAATGTAGGCCTCGATTTAAAATTCTATCCCCACTTACAATAGTCAACAATTTAAGTTACTAGAAAAAGGTGAGTAGACAGCAATGTCAGCCTCATTTAAACACAAACGTAATCCAGAATTCAGTTTCTGGTGATAGTTAATATTAAAATATTTTAAGTTACAAAATGTTCAAACAATAAGTCTACAACAATGAAATTGTTTAATGTCCAAAAGCAAAGCTTTGATACAAGCTGAAATTTGACATAAATCAATTGATTTAATGTAGGATAAATGAAATATGAATACACTATACCTGGTTGGACCGTGGTTTGAATCTGAGAAAATCCTAAGCTGATAATGCTGGCAATATAAGTAACAGTAAATATCCACATCGTACAAACTCTACCTTCTGAGGAGTGATCGATTTATGAACCTTGTTACTAACACTCTTTACTCTTCCATCAGGAAGTCTCATTATTTTATATTTACAAAACAAATTGTCATTGAGAATAAATCATTATATGTAATGAGGCAATAAACCCTTTCAGCCCCACTTATTGAAGTGATTGGCTCATTATTTTGCTACTAAATATAGTGAACAATGTCCAATGAAGACTTTACGACTTCTTCTGATCTCATTTGTAGTTTACTTTAACAAAGACTTTTCTTTGACTGATTTTATTTTCAAAATAAATAGTTTTTTATTAGTTTTGTGAAAGAAATTAAATTAGAAGTTAGTACTGATTGGGTTTGAATAAAATTCAATGAAAGGGATCTATAATATGTTGTATGGTTTAAATTTTATAGGAGATCAGTTTTACAAAAGATAAATAAAATAGTTTTTATCAAACCAGTTCTTTATTTTCATTAGAAACAATGATAAAACTTAAATAAAGTAATATTATTTGATGATTCACTTATTTATTTATTTATTCATTTACGGCAATACACCTTTTTACAATGCTTTTTTATATGTTCTGTTGGCTGGTTGAAATACAATTTATAAATTTATAACAAGAATATACATCTATAATAGGACTAAATAACAGCTGATAAATAATGTAACATAACAGTAAACAATTGACTTAGCAGGGTTATTTGGGATAATATATATAAATACATAAAAACATAGTACCCTTTTTCAAAAATCACTTTTGAAAAGGGTACTATGCTTATATATATATATATATATATATATAATTTGTAGTAATATTTTGACTCTTTTTAACCTGGCCCAATAAAAAAAATTACAGTTTTCTATCTTTTTTGTTTATTTTATTTTTGCGGTTACTTAATGGAATGCTGATACTTGCAATCTCTTAATGGAAGTGTAATAGGTACCCAACAACAACAAAACATGTGTCCTCCTTCTCTATACAAAGCAAAAAGTAGCAAAACAGTTGTTTTGAGCAATCTATATTAAACTCCTTTACGCCCGTTCCGGTCAAGGTTTATTTAAGGTGGGTCGTCCCCATCACTAAACCACTCGTAAGTAAGCTCAACATGGATTGCTCCAGCTGCAAGATTCGAACCCGCAACAACCGAGTAACCTAAATTGCCAGCTCGTCAGCTGATGCTTTAGATCACACGGCCACTCTTACACCTTGTAGAAGCTGTCGTCGCAGTAAACTGTTCAAGCTTGCACGGAACACTAGCGCTCTAGTAGCAATCATGTTAACTACTTCAATAGACGGCGCAAGCATGTTCTGGCTTGGCTTCAAAGTGTTAATATGTATAGAAATTATTAACGAGTTTAGCAATCATGAACTTTTTGACTGTTTAGCAGCTGAAATTGCATGCAGTAGAACCCCATTTAACCGAACTCTAATGGGAGCAGAGTTGTTTCGGATAATCAATGTTTTCGGTTAAGACATGGTTATGTAGTTTGGGATGGTTTTTGGCACATTTAAATAACTTACACATGTTTATTTAATGTATAAAGCTTTATTATATGTGACTAATGTATTAACAATATTGCAGTTGTACAGTAAGACAATAAGGGAAACATAATCTAGTTTACCTTAAAATAATCCAGCATTGATTTATGATTATACTTTCGCTAGTGCGTCACAATGCACGTGTTGAATAGCACAATCCAACTGAAATGACAAAGTAGCAAATGAGTAAGAGCACAGGTGTGAGTAACTGATGCTTCAGAGCATAGGAGTGTGTGGGGGTGTGAGGAGGGGTAGTTTCTAGGACCGTCAACGTTGCACACGGGCAGCAATAATTTTGTATTAGTTTTGGTTAACCCGGGTTTCGGCTGACCAAAGTTTGGGGGGTTTTACTGTATACGAGACAACACTCCCCCTTTCAAACATAATAAATTGATCAATTACTCTCTTTCATTTAAATTGTTTCACTCTAGCCCTTTGTCAGTCAGTATGATCTACCTCTCTCAGTCATAAGCAACACTTTCCCTAGCACTCTACATGCCTTTTCTGCTTGTCAGTAACACCCATACAAGTAGCATGCTGAATGGAAGGATGGCACTATGCTACTGGCTACTGGCTACCGGCTACTGGCTACTGGCTACTGGCAGGCATTTAACGTTTCTCTTGTACAGACTCTATGGAATAGGAGCTGTACTGTAGCGGGCTGCAATGATAGAGATCAAATCTCAGAATACACACACAAAAACATGTGCAACCCTTTCTTACAGGATGCCACGTATCTTATTAACGGTATGAAAAATCCTGTTCCTAATACTTTTAAAACCATTAAAAAACTAAACTCAAAATTGAATAATTCTAAAAAAAAAACAATTGAAGGTTTTAATGCACTTGGAATATATTATGTTAAACTTAATGGTTATGACCACACATATTGTATAGGCAATACTAAAAGAAATTTGGAACAAAACTTAAAGAACATTTCTCTTATATAAAATAAAAGAGATCTGAAACATCAACCGTCGCTAACCACTGTTTGGATAACAATGACTCTGTCAACAAAAACACTATTAAAGTCTTAAAACAAAGTACACAACAAAATACTTAAAACTAGGGAAAACAAAAAAAGATATCTGATGAACAATGAAGCTAATCCATTAATACATTGAAAATTACTAGAAAACAAGTTTATCTCAAGAGTTTGATGTTTTCATATATTTTATTACATATTAATATGTTCTCAATTTTTTAACCGATTGACCGATAAATTTTAGTTATCTTATGTTTATAATCTTTAAAATGTTAACAACACTTTTCATTTTCCATTCATTTTTAAAAATATTGTGTACTGTAGTAATCATAAATGCTGTAAGATATGTTATACAGTAACTTTGGATTTTCTGTTTTGGTGCATATAAACAGTCGACTGAGTTTCAACTTTATTTCAAAGTATGCACAATAGTAATCAGTCAAAGTGAAAGCGTTTATTGTCTAAACACATCTTACAATACAACAATAAATTGTACATACATACCACATGTTTTTTAGTGGATTATTAGTAACATTTGGTTTGATAGATGATTTTTGACAAAATCATCTGTTACAATTCAGCCAAGTAAACAAATAATGCATAACCAAAATAGTGCATAGAAACCGGGTTGCTTTATGTTTACTAGGACAATATAAGTATATTTTGAGCAAGTGCTGTATTTTAAAGCTATATTGACCAATGTCTATTAAACATCATTCTTCTACATCAATCGAAAGGTCTCGTGTTCTAACAACTAGTTCTGTTGACTCTCTTCCAAAGAGCTCTACATCAACAAGTCAAAAGAGTCTGTCATCCAAAGATGAATCCGTTGAACATATAGAGACCAGTCCTCTTGCAGGAGTTTTACAATTTGAGTATCCTTTTAATTGTGCAACCATATTGATACACAAAGCAATAATATTTTACTGAGGAATAAGTTGTACCAAAAAACACAGTTTTAAGAAATTATAAAAGTTTGTTTTCACTGTTAAAGACCTTTTTAAATGGAATCGGCTTTTGGTCAATTGTTATTTGATTGTTAATCACTATTTGTTCAATCAAATCAACAATTATCAAATTCACATTTGGTATACAATTTTAACTTTCAGACACAACTTTTAGTTGATTTACTTTCCCAGAGTGGTTTTAGAGAAACAGTTTTTTGGCCTTGTTATGACTTCCAAGATTTCCATTGCTTTCAGCCCATACCTAATTATTCCTGGTCTAGACAGAAATAATCTAATAGTCACAGGTCACTCACCACCCAAACATTAATTTTGTTATTATATGTTAATTTTTAAATTTTGAGTAATTAAAATGACAAAATATTTTAACATAACACAATTGAGATCACAGTAAATTTAGCGTTGAATTTTTAATATAACTTATTGATAGTTTGAAATTTAAAACGCAATGTTTACACATCCGTAAATTTTGTTAATTATTTTCTGAATTAAGACATACAGTTTATCTTAACCCAAGTCAAGTTACTCTTTTGGATACGATTGTAAACAGCACTTTAACCTAACAGTAATTGATGAAAAAGTTTTAATATACTACTCTGGAACTTGGATCCACATTTTTCACGTTGATACTTTGGAGTTTGAATTCCGGAAGAGTTTTAGTAAGAGTGGAATCGGACATATTGCTGTAAGTTTCAACTGTAATTGCAGCTTGAGTTAGGTACTTCATTAGTTATGTTTATTTTATTATACCAGGGTTTAATGTTAAAGACAAAGCTTTAGTGAATAAATTAACTTAAAATTTCACTGTTCTTATAAAACCAGATAATTAATCTCGCTTTTGTGCACAATGGTGTATTTGTAGCGGTTTACTAGAAGGTTCACTGAACGAGTGAACCTATAGCACGAGCTGCCACTGGTTTCATTTATTTTTAATCAAAGATAACTTGAGGTTCCTTTCAATACATTTGCTAGCCGATAAACCCTTTCTTGAAATGGGTGCTGTCAATTCTTTGTAATAAATTATATTTTGTTTTTAGAAAAATCCAAAAGAAAAACATGTTGCTGTTGGTGAAAAGTGTGAGAATCCTCTTATTATTGTATATGAGTGGCCTAATTTTGAAATAATTTCTAAGCTGAAGGGTGGGACAGTGCGTGGCTATGCTCACCTTGGTTACAGGTCAGTATGAGTGCCTTGTTTACTGGTTGGTGGATACCGATTACAATATCACAGGGTAAACACTGCAGACAAAATTTTAAGCAATCTGAAGTATTTAAATGTGAAGATTATCTCTAGAACAATAGAATCTATTGAGACTGCTGAACCAATCCAATCTCGGCCCATGCAATGGATCATAACCGTAGTTTTAATGAGTGTTTTTCTTGAAAAAGTGTCCACCAATTTCAAAATTCAAATCACGTTTCATTGACCCACATGGAAGTTGCCCATCAAAAAGTTTAAAGGACTAAATTGCCTTTTGGCATTAGACAAATAGACAAACTTTATTGCACAAAATACGTTTCAACATTGTGTAGTACAACAAAACTGTTGCACTGTCATTAGCAAACTAAAGCATAATGTTTAACTCAAATTGTTTACAAAATTAATAACAAAAAGCATTAACCTAAGATTTGACTAGCTTACCTTTCAAATGTTAATGTTCTTCTAAATGTCTTTTCAAATTATCATATGCATCAATAGTTTGTTTTATTTCTTTGTTATGTTTTTAACTTGTTACAAAATTATTTAATTTTAAGATGGACACATGTAATTTATACATTAGTTGGTTTTGTTTTGTTAATAAGTTTACTTCCTCTTCTCCTCTCTTGACAAAGTTTGTATTCAAATGAAATATAGAGTTTTCTGCACCTCCCCCTTTCCTTTCCTCTCTTTAAATCCTTTTTTAAGTAATGTATAAGCCTATTGGCATTTCCTTTTAAAGATTGTAAACATTAAAATTCATATTTTGTCAAAAATGAGTTTTGTTTCCAATTTAACTTAATTATTTGAAAAAATAACACTTTTGAAATAAATATCAACTCAATATTATGTTGGTATACATAAAATAGTATACAAAACAAATCAAAACCAGGTTGACACGCTGATAAGCACTAAAACGCCGCTAGCGTGAGTGCACCAAATTTCCTTTGAAATTTGTTGCTCTAATTCATCAATTGTAATTCTAATTCGCTATGCTCACAGCCTCAAAGATATTCTCCGCTAGGATTTACAATAACCGATAACGCTTGTGGCTGCAAGTCGCCTATGTTTTTATTTGCTTACCTATAGTTTTATTCAAGGCAAAAGTGTACCAAAATAGTATTGTTTGGATTAGTGATGCCTATAAATTTATCAATTAAATTGTAAGGTCTTTAACTTTGTACAGATATTCTTGCTTAATTTTGTACTATGAACTTTAAATCAAATTGGCTCTCCTTGGCTTGGGCAGCCTTGGTTGTGAGCCTTTTTTTTTATTTCCTGATATAAAAGCTTTAGAAGTTTGAAAACATCCTAATTGTACTACAGCTACTCATAGTTAACACTTAATATCTGCCCAGTCCTGACGGGAAGATGCTGGTGTCGCAAGGGATGGAGCCGGATCACACCATCACCATCTGGGACTGGCAACAAGCTCATATCATTCTCAGGGTCAAGAGTCATGGACAAGACGTGTTCAACGCAGAGTTCTCCCAGTTTGTTCCTGGGCAGCTTACATCTAGTGGTATGTCCTTAGACATGGTTTAATCACATTGCTGCAGGCGTGTATGAAGTCCACTCTTGCTTCTTACTCTGATTTACTCTATGAGTTATTTGAATGGAGTCAAGAGTAGATTATGCTCAGGTATTTAGTGTGCACATGCTCACGACTGTAGCGTAGCCAGGATTTTAGAATGGAGGGGAGAGGAGGGTCTTTCAGAGCCGAGAGCGTGAACTCCCGGAAGAATGGGAGGTACATTCCTCAGCAATAAAGGGGGGTTCAGGGCCCTTCAAAAGATGTGCTAAACTTGGATATGAAACAGTGATTTATGAGCTGTTTTAGGGGTGATTTTTGACTTAAACCAACATGTTCAATATGCTGATTTTTTGAGAACGTAGTGTTTGGATCCTAAAATAAAATCAATAAAATATTGAATTTTTTAGATGAACTTAATTTTGTGTTAAAGGCCTTGGTCATATCAAATTTTGGAAAATGGCAAAAACCTTTACTGGTCTTAAGTTGCAAGGAGAGCTTGGACGATTTGGAAAAACAGAAATTTGTGACATTTTGAGTACTTGTGCGTTGCCTGATGAAAAGGTAAGCATTTATTTAATTGTTTTATATTATTAAAAAGTGTTTTTAAGTTTGAAAAAATAACTCAGCTATGATAAAAACTAAGTGACATTATTAAAAAAAATGCTGATTGCCAAGAAATTATTGATGTAAGTCTAGTCTTTTCTTAGTAACTGTTTATTTTAACAGGTAATTTCAAGCAGTGAATGGGGGAACTTATTGGTTTGGGAAGATCGCTTGATAAAGCTGGAGGTGCGGCAGAAGGTGAAAGGCAATTGTCACAGTTCACCAATATCTCAAGTGTTGTACAATCCTGAGACCCAAGACATCATCTCAGTCGGTTAGTACCGAAAACGCTTTATCGATAGTAATACTAGAGATTTTCTGACTCATTGCTTTGAAGGGCTTAAGACAATTAAATCACTAAACAATAAACATGTTACTTTTGTACATACAGTTAACTCCCGATTAACCGCAATAAAGTTAGGGTGAGGCACCCCGGATAAGCAAAATCGCGGTTAATCCGCAAAAACTCAAAATTATTATACAATTAGGAATATAAAGATGTAAACAACTAAAAATGGGGATAAAAGATGGGGTAAGCAGTGCATGTGGAATCTAGTAGTTAATACTCATATATTTTAGCACCGCACGGTCGGGCGTACGTGTTACGGTAGCCTTGATTCCACGGTTTTAGTTTGCTTCTGAGCGATCAGCAGCACTGGTGTCGAACTCTTGACAGGTCACGTGACTTGGTTACTACAGCAACCAGAAATTGGTATCGCCAATGCTCAATGTTATAATGGTTGCAAATTTTTTTACTGATGAACCACGATCAATTTTTTGTGTCATGTTGAGTTTTGCTGTAATGTCAATATGACCCGTTTGCGTTTAGTAGACATCGTTTCGCAATCAACAATAACCACTCCGATAACAAAAGCAACTCCTGCAACCGCACTTCAGAAAATTATATGCCCTCTTATACCACTGTCAAAACCTTCAATAGGCCTAGATTTATCGGTGAGGTGGATGGGTAATTCCGGTATCTGGGGAGAATTGCTATTTTTGGACTAATATTGTCAGAGCAGTCAGAGAAAACAAGTCAAGGTCACGCGTGACACTATTATCGTCTCTTTATTGAGGGATGACGGCATTGTATTTTTTCCAGTTGGTATCACGGTTAATCTGCAACACGGTTAATCAGGAGTTGACTGTACATACCTAGATTTAGCTACATCACAAAAAACTAAGGAAACCCGAGCATAATAAGTTTAAACATTCAACTTGATCTTAAAGACTAGTTGGATCCCTCAATGTAATCAATCTCTTCCAAATCAACCGAATAACTTTCACATGTGAAATGATATTTTAACATGGAGGCCACTCTGGTTAAGATGTCCAGAAAGTTCACAGTTGCTGACCAGAGAACTGATAACTTGATAAGTACTATGTACCTTGCACGTAAAGGTTTTCAATCTTTTACCGCAACATTTGACAATAGATAGTTTAATAAAGTTTTGTTAAAAAACAAATTGAACATATTTTTATAAGCAATAATGGTTAAGCGTACTGGATTGGCTATGGTGAACAAGTTTCTAATATGGATGTTTTTCACTTTTAGCTAAGCCTGTATTTTTCTACTTGTTCTGTTGTTCATATTTGTTCTTTTATGTAATATGAAATATGTTTGTGTTCTTATCATTGTTGAAAATGCATGTTATTTATTAAGCTCACCACTAAATTATATCAATTAGATATTAAAATAATATGAAAATTAAAGGGATGTTATGGTTTTAAACAAATAGATATTTAATGAAACACACTTGTTTTAAAACAAGTTAATTTTACCAAGGGTGTTTTGCTAAATATCTATTTGATTGAAATAATAATAGCTCAAATACTTTACGATCATAATTTTGGATAAATTAATATAAGTTGCACTTTTTATAAGCATAATGATGGGCTAAGTACATCACAATTTGTATAGTGTTAAGAATAGTGCTCTGGACTCATCCCACTCCAACCAAAAGCATGTTTGTAGGAGAGTTTTCTTCAAATTATTTATATATCTGTATTAATGCCGTTGTAAATTGAAAAAATAAATAAATATGCTAACAATATTACATTGTCTGGAATGAATCAGGAATGGATGGTTGGGTGAAGTTGTGGACAAGAGCCACAATTGATGCAGCTGACCCACCAGATGAAGAGGATTGGTGCCTGGAGATGCAACCTCTTCTCGAGGTGCAAGTGTCGGACAACTTCAGTGCAGCCAAGCTCATGTCTCTGGTCAAGAAAAATGATGATCCTAGTGATGAAGACTGGTATGGCCAGGTTTGTACATTCTACTGTATTTACTTCAACGATGGTTATTGCATACGTATACTCAAGGACATTTCAGAATAATTGTAAACAGTTACTGAGCTTAGTGAATGTTACCATTTCAAAAAGAGCAAATACTATTTTTTCAAAAGCTGAAAGAAACTTCAAGTACCACTTCATTAAATTACATCAGTAATTGATTGTCCTCTTTTAAAGCCGAATAGTGACATACTGCACTCAAAAGATTATTTGATTTAAAACAGTGCCTAATTGATCAAATAACAATATCTTAAACAATTTATATACTACAAATGGTTATTGATATTGGTTAGTAGCTTTCTGGCTTATCTTATGGACTTATTTTATTAAAAGGTCAAATGTGTGATATTTTAAACTTGTCTAGAAAATACTTTCCAAGAGATCAAGGTTGATTAAGTATGCGATGGGTTTGACAATATTGTATTGCCAATGACACTTTTAAGAAATTTATTAGATATTAATTATTTTAAATCACTGCTGTCATAGAATTTTTATTTTTTAGATGATAAAACTACAACATCTAGTGAAAATGAGTTGTTTAGATATGGTGTCCTTAACATGGAGCAGTTATATTAGGTCTTCAGAAGTACGATATGGCATTATCTGTAGTAGTGTCAACTGTACCAAGAAAGAAATGATTAAAGCCGTCAGGAGTATAATACAACTTGTGGCAACATATACTTCCTGCTACAATTATTTTAACCATTTATTTAAATAAATAAACAGAAGAACATGTACTTTTACCTTCTGCTTTATCACTTTCCTAACTGACTAACGTTTATCATTACCTTTCTATTGTTATTTTGTATTATATTTATAAACAAAGATTGCAAATTAAATGCCATTGTAAAAAGTGGCCATAGCTCAGTGGTATAGTGCGTTCTTTTCACCAAAACATCCTGAGTTCGATTCCCGCGCAGTGATAACTTTTCATGATGGCCACTCCCCGTGGTTTGGAAGTAACGTTATGCCGTTGGTCCATTTCATTGGTCGTTTGGGCTTGAATTTGAATTTATCGAAGTAATTACCTTCAGTAGGTAAAATTAAATATGCATTGAGTTTGTGATTATTGTAAATGAGCAAGTTTGCTGTGTAGGATGCAGACGGAGGGATATGGGCAGTAAGTCTTGACACGGCTGGAGGAAGTGCTGCAAGACTTCTGACATGTCATGCGGGGAGTGTAGCTGACATGGCTGCCTCACCTAGAGGACACTACATAGCCTCAATGGGCTCCAACGGCAACTTACTTATCCACAATGTTGACAGCCGAGAACTCCTTCTTACTAAGCGCTTCCGTGCACCTGGCACCGCTCTCCTCTGGATGCCTGTTCACGTAAGTAGTAAAATCTTCATATTATATAACAACAGACTCTTACTGGAGCAATGGCTCAGTCAAGGTTGATTGATGACAAACCAGTTGTTATTTCAAATAATATCTGCAATTGTATTACCTTTTTCATCTTATAAAAAAGAATATAATTTTATTGTAATGCTATAATAGATGACGATAGATATATATAGTTGGAAAATAGTTCTGGTTCTGGTTTTAGTTGGAAAATTTAAAGTTTACATGAGGTTTTAACTCTTGTACAGGTATTTTGATCCTCTCACTCAAAGTAACCAAAACATTATTTGTTCTATAAATTCATACATATGTTTTTGCTTTTTGAATAATATAAAGCCTGATGGGGAAAAAACTCGGTTACAATCAGAAATCCAATAAATAGCAAGCACACAACTTAACAGCCGCCCCGCTAAATTATAGACATTTTTAGCTGGGATTGTAATCTTACCGTGTTTGGTGGCAGGTGGAGGCGAGTGGCTCAGTACTGGTCGGGGGGTTTGCTGACGGAGTTTTACGAGTGTTTGTAGCAAATCTGCAAGAGCAACAGAGAGTCGCTCAAACAAGGAATAGGACATCTGTGTTTGCAAAAAAAGAGGTGGAGTTTGTCAATATAATACAAGTAAGACATGTGATTTATGTTGTTAGTAGTTAATAGGTAATACTTATATTATATTTTGATGTTAGGTATTATTTAAAAATATAGTAAGGTCAAATGTATTTGGACCTCACTCACATTTGGATTTGTCAGTTTCTTGGACTGACTTTTGGCAAATAATATGAAACAAGCTACCGACGGTTTTGACATATAAATATTCCCATGATCATCTTTTGTTTTATTAGGTCACAGCAAAGTAGGATGAGGGTCAAACATACCTAAAGTGAGACATAAAAGCTGTTTCTAATCATACCCAATTTCTGATTACACATAGAAAGTTTCCTCCGTACCTTTTTCATCATGTACATACCAAGAAAGTCTTTTACTTAGTCTGACACCCCCTTCCCTTAACTTTTAAATTAATGAAAATTTTTGAATGTGCTTGGGTTAACTGAAATACTTTTTGGCATATTTTGAGGGTTCCGAGTTTGCCCTCACCCAAAATGTTTTGGTGGGGGGGTGACTCTTTGAAATATTTATTTCACCCCATCATGTGACTTCTCATTAGAAAGGGTATAAAACCACAAGTACATCAATACAGTTAAAACAATTGTACAATGTCTCTGTTCAAAATGGCGGCCCGAAACATATTTCATATTTGAGCAGATAAATCTATGCAGTCGCTATTGTTTTCCAACTTTTGGAAAAAATATTAGGGAATCAGTTTTTGGGTTATCAGAGCTTTAAAATGGTATGCTACAAGACAAATATTGCAAACTTTAAAAACTCACCCCTTTTAACAAAAATCACCAATTTTCAAAATGTTGCAAAAGCGGTCCTGTAGCAAGTCATTTAAAGCTTTGGATACTTAAAAACTAAATCCGTAATTTGTTTTCCAAAATTTGGAAAACAATAGCGATTGCACAAATTTATTGTTAAAAAAAATGAAACACTTTTTTGGCATCATTAATTTGTTTTAATGGTATCAATGAATAAATTTGTTTTTTTACTTTTTTTACCCTTTCAAATGAATGAATAAATGAATGAATGAAAAGTCTTATATTTAAAGATTTAAAGTTGGTTTTATAATTTTACATAAAGATACAAACTATCTTTCCAATTTTACAATAATTTTATTTTTACAACTGTAATGAACCAGTTGTAAAAGGATCGCTAAAATGAAAATATTAATGTAAATTTGGAAAGATGAGTTTGTATCTTATAAATTATAAAATACAACTTTTTTACTCTTTGTAAATTTTTAGTATGATAACATTTCATGTATTTTAATTTGAAAATTTAAATAGCCGCCATTTTGTTTCTGGTTTTTATGAAATAATATTTTTCTTAAATTTACCTTATGACACATAAACACCCTACCAAGTTTGAATGCAATCGGTCAAAGTTCTGGAGATATTAATTTTAAGTAAAAATACAAAATGGCGGCTACCGGTAACGTAAGAGTTTTAGGACCCATGTTTATAGGAACTTTTTTGTTCCTTTTAGTGAGTATAACATAATGGCGAAGTTAATGGTGTGAGTAGAAACTCACCCTGTATAGTGGATATATTTGTTGGCAAATTCAATCTTTATAATGGTACATGCTACTTATGTTTGATTTTTTGTTTGATTTTGAACCCTGAATAATTAAAGGTTTAAAGTTGGATGGAAGGTTTAAATAAGCCAAAATTAGAGACAATATTCTTTATTTACATATTCATGGAGAACAGTACATGCGTCAAAACGTCAATCTGACACTTGTTATTCAAACGTTATTTAACGCAATCAAACGTTTTAACTGAATCTGACACTCGTTTGTATACAATTTTCCATTGTGTGTGAAAGCTTAAAATTTCTGAAGGTAAATAAAAACTAAATAGTAAACTTTAAACAAAACTTAACAAATAAATTAGATTTGCTTTAAATAAGGAAGATAGGATGGGCTTTATACTTACTTACCAGATAATTTAGCTTTTGCTAAAAAATAGTAATTTATATTTGGCGTTTTTGAATATTGGAGAAATTAACTATGACTATAAAGTATAAAGGTTACAAAAAATCCCGCCCTGAAAATTCTAAAGTAAATTGTTTTACAACTAATTCATCAAAAACAGGATTTACCAAAAATCAAGAAATTTTGGGAACTTTTCCAACTATACCTTAAAGAGTTGGTAGGGCTCGGTTTTAGGTCTAATTGCAAAGTGCAACTACCTGAATCCTCCATAATTTTATTTTAAACAATAGGTTTTTGTGAGAATATCAGATATAAAATTGAATTCTTTTCATGACTTGTTTGAATTGATTGTGTAAGTGAGTTTGATTTTAATCCAATTGGAGCTTAACTACTTGATGGTTTTTCGAAAGTATACTCTCGCTCAATCCATTTTTGCCATTACGTATTTTCCGAAGTTAACTCGGGTGATTTAGTTTTGCCGGTCTCTGCTGTATTTGACCGAAAGGACTATATGTGTTAGTTGCGCTGTCAGTCCGCGAATGCAGCACTGATCTATTTCAATGCTAGACCTCTACTGTCACTTTGTGTTAGCACTACCCATATTAAAGTATAATGTGTTTGTTCTCACAAACTTTCATTTCTAAACATACTGAACGTACATTGTAAAATGGTTATTACCTATCAAATCATTTGATTTGATTTGATTTGATTTAACTGAATCTGACACTCGTTTGTATACAATTTTCCATTGTGTGTGAAAGCTTAAAATTTCTGAAGATAAATAAAAACTAAATAGTAAACTTTAAACAAAACTTAAAAAATAAATTAGATTTGCTTTAAATAAGGAAGATAGGATGGGCTTTATACTTACTTACCAGATAATTTAACTTTTGCAAACAATAGTAATTATATTTTATGTTTTGAATATTGGAGAAATTAACTATGACTATAAAGTATGTTGTTAGAAAAAAATCCTCCTGAAAATTCTAAAGTAAATTGTTTTACAACTAATTCATCAAAAAACAGATTTATCAAAAATCAAGAAATTTTGTGAACTTTTCCATCTATACCTTAAAGAAAGTTGGTAGGGCTCGGTTTTAGGTCTAATTGCAAAGTGCAACTTCCTGAATCCTCCATAATTATTAATTTTACTTTAAACAATAGGTTTTTGTGAGAATATCAGATATAAAATTGAGTTCTTTTCATGGCTTGTTTAAATTGATTGTAAGTGAGTTTGATTTTAATCCAATTGGAGCTTAATTAGTTCTTGGACTTACTTCTTTTGATTAAAAGTTGTTGGATTAAAACAGAAAGAGATCTTAAGGGATAATTTTAAAAATAGAAAATATACATTACTAGCCTTCAAATATTTTTTCCCAATATAGAAAACAAAATGTATAATACACCAATTGCCTCTGTAAATTGTCAAAATAATGAGATCTTCTGTATCTTGTTGTATTCTGATTCAACATATTTGTGGTCCTACAGAATGCCATGGCAATAGTGGCCTGCAGCAACGGATCAGTGACAGCGGTTAACCTACCAGAGAAAGCGCCTTCATCCTCTGGCTTTACTTACAATCTGAATTTAGACAAGGAAACATTAGTCTTCAAGTCCGTCAAGTCAGAACTGATACGTGCAGAAGAGTTAGCCCAGATCGAGAGAAAGAAGCTGGCTAAAGTAGAAAGGAAGATGGGAGAGCTTCAGAAAATCAAAACTGAAAACCCCAACCTTGACATAGATGAGGAGTTGTTTCTAAGTGAGTAGACTCCTTAAATGTCAATTTAATGTTTTAGTAAACTGTGATCTCTTTAAATAACAACATAAAAAAAAGTTAAAACCGAAAATTACTCATTGGAAAGTTCTTACTTAATCAGTTGATAATTATTTGAATCATCCTTTCAAATTATTAATCAAAATTTTTGTTTTAGGTTTAAGTTCAAGTTATATCCTTAATCAACAAAAAACAGCTACTGTAATTATATTTTTGTATACCACGTAATCTTTTTCTTTTGGTCCTTGATTTTTTTTTAGATTTCCAAGTTTTTATTTCAAGTAGAGTTCAAAACCATTATGCCATTGTTATGAACTATTTTGTATAAAATATATTACATGTATCTTGTTAAAATGTTCATTATGTGTGAACATTTTCATTTATTACAAAATATTTCTTAAAAGTAAATATTTATAGTTGCTTAATTTCTCATGAAATAGTTTACGGTAATTTAATGAATTGAAGTATAATTTTGAAGCTGTATATTTGTACTTAGATCAATTTTGTATTTTAAAGGCCTTAAACCATTTGGTGATACTTGTTGCAGTGGACTCAGATGACGAGTTGGAATTTCCTCCCCTATATTACCCAGACACTCCTAGTCCTATCCTGTTCATCATGTTCTTATCTAATGAAGAGTTGACCTTATCCATGGACAGTTTCGATTGTGGATACTTCTATCAGTATAGTTTCGGCTCTGTAGGGCCGGTCCGAAGTGATCCTGTACCGAATGCTCTCAATATCCCCATCCACTGCTTCCTCCCCATGTAATAATTGTTGTAGTGAGGCGCCGGTTCTAATTAGTTTTAAATAAGTAAACTATAAAGCATTGTAAATTTTAATTTTTCAAACTTTTGTAATAATAACAGGCTTAGATATTTAAGTAACAAGAAATATTATTACAACTTTATTCTAAGAGGGTAAAGTGAATAGAACCCGGGCTAATTTGATGTGCAGCATGAACTGTTGCACTGAACTATGGCCACACCTTTGCATGTAGCTGCAGTTCTCATTCTCATCAATACTACAATGCTTTTTTGTAAATGGGATAATCTGATC
The DNA here is from genome assembly GCA_018831715.1 of Matsumurasca onukii. Classification (NCBI taxonomy): domain Eukaryota; kingdom Metazoa; phylum Arthropoda; class Insecta; order Hemiptera; family Cicadellidae; genus Matsumurasca; species Matsumurasca onukii. Next base: position 72,884,464 of record CM032060.1, read on the forward strand.
TAGAATAATTTTCAACTAACCAAAGTAAGGGAAGGTTTGAAAGGAAGAGCCTTACGTCTAAACTATGGCTATAAACTTGGTTGGCCCCTAAAATTGTGTTTCTTAGGTAAGCTAGCTACTATCCTCTCTCTCCTTGTAAAATTCACCAAAGTAAGGGAAGGTCATTTTTGATAACCATAATTTTGGGTTATCGTTAAGAGATGCTTTACCATAATTATTATAATTATATTATCTTCCAAAAAGTGGCACATTATTACTTTTACAATTACGTGTTTATAACCTCATTTACCAAAAAATTTTAATATTTATAATACCTATATTAATTTATGTTTATTATTTGTATAGTTTTCTTTAGATTCCAGTTGTTTTTATTTACAAAAAGCTTACATTAGTCAATTTAGTTGCCTATTTATTTAGTAACTCTTAAATTTTACTTTTAAATTATAGAAGTTGATTATTTAAAAGTCCTAATCTTTAATACATATTTAGATTTAAAAAAAGTAGATAGTGTTTAGTATTGCATTGAAATTTGATATGCTCAAAATATGAAGTATAACTTCAAAAGTGTACCTCTACATTATAGTATTTGCTTTTCTTGATGAATTACACATTACTTTCAGCTGTGACGGCAAGCTACTACTGCTGGGCATGGCTAACGGTGTTGTAATGAGTAGACAGAGGACGGCTTGCCTGATCCGACTGGGACTTGCCTATGCATGACCAGACCATGGTATAGTGGCTGTACGCCAGCTATGACGCAGTACCTCCTAGTATATAGCATTCTTTTGATGAATTACATTACTTTCAGCTGTGACGGCAAGCTACTACTTCTGGGCATGGCTAACGGTGTTGTACGAGTGGTGAGTTGTGAGGACGGCTTGCCTGACCTGACCAGCTACTGGGACTTGCCTATGCATGACCCAGACCACGGTATAGTGAGCAAGCTGTGCGTCAGCTACGACGCTAAGTACCTCTACACTTGTGGTACAGACGGCAACATATTCACATACACACTCAACACTGAGATTATTGGCATTCAATCTCGGCCTTCCCTCGCCTCTGCTAAACCTGCTCGGAGGTCATTTGATTTGATATCTGGCTCTATTGTGAGTATTTATGATCAAGTATAGCTTAAATATTCAGAAATTCAGGATTGTTCTCAATTGATTTAATTAAACTCTCCTGTTGTAAGACCATTAGTTATTTATTTACTTTTACAAAAAAAAACTATACCAGATGGACAGTACAGTTAGTTACTGCGATCTTCAATCAAACTTTACTTTGGCTTATTGCTTTCTTTTTCCTGGAGTAATATCGTGCAATGTGTTTGTTTATTATTAATTGGCTCAACATTTTACTGGTTCATCGAGATGAAAAATCTATGTCAAAAAATAATTTTTTACATAGACTTTATAGATGATTTTATAGATTTTTTTTGAGTGATGACTAAACTTGGGTTCCTGACACGGATTTACTAACCTAAAATCTAGATATTCTTTAAACAAGAATTATTTTATTGCTAAGGTGAGTTAATACAATAATTTATATTATTATTGATTACCTATATGCCAGTTTGGTTGATTAGTGATTACCAAGCTTTCCATGGCAGGGAATAGAGAAAGTTCACAACAATAGTTAAAGCCAATTTGTGGAACCACCTCCTTTTGCTATGCCCCACTATGAGATTAACTGCACAGGCAAATAGCTGTTTCTAGTTCCTATAGAGGAGAGGAACTAAGTAGTTTGGGTTTTCTCAACAGCCTAAAGAAGTGATAGCGGATAAGAGTGGTGAAGAAGAGCTGAGCTTGGAACAGATGAAGCAAACAGCTGAGCGAATCAACCAGGAGAAGTTAGCCGAGATGAAGAAGGAAACTATTCGAAGTCAACTAGCTCACTTGAGAAACAGATTTGAAGACATACTAGACATGTAAGTGTTAAAATTTGTGTATTGTGTCAAAACAGTGGGCTTTGTATGTGTTACTTTTTTGAGTGTTGCAGGACTTTTTGAACCTTTTAGAAAACTTGTTAGAGTGGCTAGAAAAGTATAAACAAAATATAATAATTTGTTCTGATCTCAACATAGATATAAATAGAACTTCATTTGCCTCAGTCGTTTTGATACTTTAAGATCTTTGATTTATGTTGTTTAAATTATAGCCCAACTAGACTAAACCTGCTTAGACAATATAATAGTTAGTAATGACCCAAGATCAGGTACACAATGTCAAGTTATAGAGCCCAATCTTTCATCATTCTGGTATTAGTACTGTTTTTAATAACATCAAAGTCTGGGATCAGTTTAGTTCCAATATTAACAAACAACTAATTTTCACTGTAAGAGATCTTAGTACATGTGCTCTTTCCAGTTTTAAAACAAATTTACAGCTTGTTGATTGGAATAACATTTTTTTCATTTCAAAACAATGAGTCATTTAATTGGTTTTGAACTCTGTGGTATGTGTTTTAATACTTTCTGCTCAACTAAGCAAATTAAATCTAGAGAATCATAAAAAAGAAGAAAAATAAGACCTGGTTTTCTTTGAATCTTAAGCAAAGTAGAGACAACTTAATGATATTGTATGATAGTATAAAGAAAACATACAATACATGAGAATAGTTAAAGAAAGTTGTCAACAAAAAGAAAATACAGACATGAGATAAAAAAGAAGCGAAACCAAATAGTGAGTTTATTGAAAGTTCAAATAATAAGTAAAGCTTAAAGCAAACGAAAAGCGGGTTGAGAAAAGTAAACCTAATGAAACTAATATCAAAGTTAGTTCAATGAGTTTTTGTTAACGTGGCAAAAGAACTTAATAAGAATAATTGTATGAGCAGCAATTTATATGGAACTTTTAGTTTTGAGCCTGCAAAAAAGGCACACAATTTAAATGGAAATATATTACCCTGGGATATCTTAAAACATGTTTCTAAGTTAGTTTATCAAAAGTGAAGATTTTATGGCTTATCAAACAAATTGATGAAGGTGATAATTCATACTATTGTGGAGCCTATGACTTTACTTATACAATATGATGTTAGATCAAGGTATCATTCCAAAGAGTTAAAAGTTACTAAAGTTATACCCATATATAAAAAAAGGAGATAAACTCAACCCTTCAAGTTACCGCCAATATCATTGGTCCCTATCATGAGTAAGATTCTTGAAATGTGCATTAAAGAACAATTGTATGCTTACTTTTATGAAAATGACTTTATTAATAAAGATCAATTTGGTTTTCTACCAGGGCTAAACACAACCAAAGCAGTAGAGTCAGTTGTTGAACAGGTAATGATAAATGTAGAAAATAGATTATTAACTTCAGCCATGCTAATTACTTATCAAAGCTTTTGATTGTGTCCCACATAGCCTTCTACTGAGAAGCTCAAAAGATATGGTATACAAAATAAAGAATTGTTGTTTTTAAGTCTTATTTAGAAGAAAGATATCAACTTGTAGTTCAGGGTAATAAACACTCAGATTGAAAATCATAGACATAGGAGTACCTCAAGGATCAGTACTAGGTCCTTTTCTTTCCTTGTTACTATCAACGACTTTGCCTTTAACATGCCATGTAGTTCTATACTTTATGCAGACGATACCACTTTGATAAACTCTGGTGACTGCTTTCAGGCCTTAAGTCTGAATGAAGATGTTTCCATTAAAAAGCTCTAGAATGGTTTCAAGCCAATAGATTAGTGTAAAATGAAGATAAAACAGAAAGAATTATATTCTCTAACAATCTAAACTTAAAAGAAAAATTATAACTCTGTTAAATTGTTAGGTACATCTAGACAGTAGACTAAATTGGGATTGCCATGTTACAAATCTATGTAAGAAACTTAGTAGAGTTACTTTTTAATTGTAAGTTTAGAACAAGTGTAACAGAGGATCTGTTAATGACTTTATTAACGCTTTTCCATTCCCAAATAGCTTATGGAATAATATTGTGGTAACTCTTCATCAGCCAATAAAGCATTTATTTGGCAAAAGAAAGTTTTAAGAGCATTAAAAGGGTTAAATTATAGGGAACATTGCTTGAACTATTCAAGGAACTGAAAATTATGACTTTGCCTAGCTTGTATATCTTTAATTGCCTTTAAAGGTAAAACAGAATTTACATTATAAAGTGAGGGAATCTGTTCATAATTACGAAACGAGACATAAAAAGGAATTAGTTGTGTTCCCTGCAAGGCTTGAAAAACTTGCAAGAGTCATTTAGTTATCGAAACCAAACTATTCAATAAACTTAGTATTGAAGCTCACCATGTCAGTATTTCTAGATTTAAGAACGCTTTTAATTTGGCTAGAGAAAAGCGTTTTACAATATAAATGATTATTTTTTTCCTGATACTAGTCAAATAAAATTTTAAGCATTTGTGTGTACTTTTAAATTTAATGTTTAGTGCTGTTAGAAATTTTAAATTTGTTGTCAATATTCTAACTTATTTTAGTGTTGGACTTGTGTTAAATGTAAATGTTGTATTGTAATTTGTTTTGTACTTAATTTATTTGATTATTTAATAAGGCTAAAGTTAAGAGGATTTTAATAAGTAAGCCTAGTATATTTAGACACATAGATATATAAAAATGACTATGTCTATTGCATTGTAGTGTTTAATGACAATAAAGTTCTTGATTCTTGATTCTTGATGTGAGGTACACTAAATGTTTTTGCCAATGGTCATATTTTCTATTTATATTGAAAACAAAATTGATATCCCTAAGGCAATCTCTTAAAGTGTAATATTAACTTTAAACCTTATGTTTTTTACCTTCTATCTTAGTTCTACACAAGTTGTGTGTGTGTGTGTTTATATGATTTACTTTTTAATTGAGAGTGTCTATTTTATCACAGTTAAGAAAAGCTGTAATTTTCTATTATTACATATTTTGTCAAAGTGTTGTTTATTCTAAGTTTTATGTATTTAGTCATGTTCTCCTTAAAATACGTGCAGTACTGTACATGTTGGATCAATAAACGATTTTGATTTGATTTTGATTTTGACAGACATGTGAGATAAAAAGAAGCAAAGAAATCAGCAATAGTGAGTTTATTGAAAGTTCAAACACAGTGTAAAGCTGCATGGAAAGTAATAAAATCAGAAAGCTGGTTGAGAAAAAGTAAACCTAATGAAACTAATATCAAAGTTGAAGAGTTCAATGAGTTTTGTTAACGGCAAAAGAACTTAATAAGAATAATTGTATGAGCAGCAATTTATATGAAACTTTGTTGAGAGCTTTGTAGGTATTATAAGAAGGAAACACACACAATTTAAATGGAAATATATTACTCCGGGATATCTTAAAACATGTTTCTAAGTTAAGTTTATCAAAAGTGAAGATTTTTTATGGCTTATCAAACAAATTGATGAAGGTGATAATTCATACTATTGTGGAGCCATGACTTATTTATACAATATGATGTTAGATCAAGGTATCATTCCCAAAGAGTTAAAAGTTACTAAAGTTATACCTATATATAAAAAAAGGAGATAAACTCAACCCTTCAAGTTACCAATATCATTGGTCCCTATCATGAGTAAGATTCTTGAAATGTGCATTAAAGAACAATTGTATGCTTACTTTTATGAAAATGACTTTTATTAATAAAGATCAATTTGGTTTTCTACCAGGCGCAACACAACCAAAGCAGTAGAGTCAGTTGTTGAACAGGTAATGATAAATAGAAAATAGATTATTAACTTCAGCCACGCTTAATTGACTTATCAAAGCTTTTGATTGTGTCCCACATAGCCTTCTACTGGAGAAGCTCAAAAGATATGGTATACAAAATAAAGAATTGTTGTTTTTAAGTCTTATTTAGAAGAAAGATATCAACTAGTTCAGGGTAATAAACACTCAGATCTGAAAATCATAGACATAGAGTACCTCAAGGATCAGTACTAGGTCCTTTTCTTTTCCTTGTTACTATCAACGACTTTGCCTTTAACATGCCATGTAGTTCTATACTTTATGCAGACGATACCACTTTGATAAACTCTGGTGACTGCTTTCAGGCCTTAAGTCTGAATGAAGATGTTTCCATTAAAAAGCTCTAGAATGGTTTCAAGCCAATAGATTAGTGAAATGAAGATAAAACAGAAAGAATTATATTCTCTAACAATCTAAACTTAAAAGAAAATTATAACTCTGTTAAATTGTTAGGTATACATCTAGACAGTAGACTAAATTGGGATTGCCATGTTAAAATCTATGTAAGAAACTTAGTAGAGTTACCTTTTTTAATTGTAGCTTAGAACAAGTGTAACAGAGGATCTGTTAATGACTTGTTACTACGCTTTCCATTCCCAAATACTTATGGAATAATATTGTGGGGTAACTCTTCATCAATAATAAGCATTTATTTGGCAAAAGAAAGCTTTAAGAGCATAAGGGTTAAATTATAAGGAACATTACTTAGAACTATTCAAGGAACTGAAAATTATGACTTTGCTAGCTTGTATATCTTTAATTGTAAGGTAAAACAGATTACATTCTTATAAAGTGGGGAATCTGTTCATAATTACGAAACAGAGACATAAGGGAATAGTTGTGTTCCCTGCAAGAAGCTTGAAAAACTTGCAAGAGTCATTTAGTTATGAAACCAAACTATTCAATAAACTTAGTATTGAAGCTCACCATGTCAGTATTTCTAGATTTAAGCGTTAACGAATTTGGCTCAGAGGAAAGCGTTTACAATATAAATGATTATTTTCCTGTGATACTAGTCAAATAAAATTTTAAACATTTGTGTACTTTTTTTAAATTTAATGTTTAGGTGCTGTTAAGAAATTTTAAATTTGTTGTCAATATTCTAACTTATTTTAGTGTTGGACTTGTGTGTTAAATGTAAATGTTGTATTGTAATTTGTTTCTGTACTAATTTCCATTTGATTATTTAATAAGGCTAAAGTTAAGAGGATTTTAATAAGTAAGCCTAGTATATTTAGACACATAGATATAAAAAATGACTATGTCTATTGCATTGTAAAGTGTTTAATGACAATAAAGTTCTTGATTCTTGATTCTTGATTGTTGATGTAGGTACACTAAATGTTTTTGCCAATGGTCATATTTTCTATTTATATTGAAAACAAAATTGATAACTAGGGAAGGGGATAGACTTTTTGGTTTTGGGGTGAGATGGTACAAGACTGAATAAGTCTAAAATACTTGTTGACGGTTTCACACCAGTCATAGTTACTACTTACTCCTACTGCTAAGTTAAGCAGTTGAGATTAACCACTTTTCAGTACCTGTGGTCGTCAATAAAGTCTCTGGATTAGGCTGAGCAAGACTCAACTTTTCCTATATGCATCTGCTGGATGTACAACATGTTGCCTGACTGTTTAGAATTGGTGGAATGTAAGTGATTCCTTAGTGCACTAAAAGCCTTTTTTTGTCGTTGTCATTTTTATTTGGTAAATGCATATCTTAGTGATGAACTTGTTTTGACCAGATTCCAAACTAATCTATAACAAAATTACAAAAATATATTGTAAACAGCTATATATACCTTATTTTAAATCATTTTAAATTTTATCTTTAACGTATCCAAATTAAAAGTATTTTCTAATCTTACATTTATATTTTATTAATGAGATTGTTTGTTTAAAACCTTAATCTGTAAATTTAAGTAGCAAGCAAACACAAATGTGGTGCATTTACCATAGTTTTAGATTGGTAAACAAGAAAAAGAAAAGAGCATAGTACCCTTTCAACCCTCAGGTTATCTTCCCGCATGTAAGTACATTGTATAATCAATAATCATAATTGGTGTATACTAGTGTGACATACATTACAATATCACTTGACAGAAATGACTCCCTGCCCGAGAGCCAGACTCTGCCTCACTCTGAGTTTGAGTTGGATCCCCGAATCACCTTGGCCCTGGAGGAGAAGGTGAAGGCAGACCGAGACCTTATGATGAAGAAGATTGCTTTCCAAGTCCTCAAGTCTCGCCTAATCGTCAAGAAAATGCAGAACCACTTTGTAGATCGGATTGCTTCCCTGGATGTCACAGTCAGAGCAATAAAGTTAGTGCCTTGCTTGACACATGACTCATTCAGAACAAAGACTTAAACTGAACAACATTGTCTTGTTCATCCAAATCTTTATGATGTTTTTTCTTGTTTATCCCATGATCAAAAATTACAGGTAATTGGGTGGCTAGAGAAAAAAAATCAGTTTAAATCTTAACATTAAATAGTTTTCTCTTGTGCCACATAACAGTGTTTACTGCTAGACCCAATGAAAACTTAACAAAGAAAAAGAATACATTAACGGTACAGTCTGATGCTTCACAAAATGGATTCTTGCTCATAGCTGTAAATTTATTTGATCAAATGTTTATTTATTTATTTATTTTATTTATTTTTTTTTTTTTGATGTGATGGGCAACAGAAAAGTTGAATTAGAAAAGATGGAATACAAAAATTAGACTGCATATAAAATTAGCCTGAATACAAATAAAAACAATACTTGAGTTTTCTTTAAAGTTAATTTGTTAAAAGAGTGAAACCTACTTTTGGTGACATTTAGAGACAATTCCTTATTTTGAAAAATGGCTGGATAAATATGTGCTAACAATTCTAATAAAAATTCCCTTTCTTAGTGTGCACATACAACAGTTCAGTGCTTTTTAATGTTATTGTAAGTATCCTGTCAGTTTTAAATGATATGCCAATATAGGCCATTGGTGTGGCACCATGTAATTCAGACGACCATATTACACTGTCGTTTGTGAGTTTCCATAAATGCCGGCTAGTAAATTACCTCATCATTGTCAATATGTTGAATGCTAATTTCATTTTAGTTAAATTGAATTTTATATAGCTGACAAAAATATAGCTTTAAAATTTAAAGATATTGTATGGGAATTTTTGATGATCAAATAACCGAAATAAGCTGTATTTTTCATTGTTTAAGGTTGCTGAATTTAAAAAAGAGAGCAAGTCTTAATACTATTAAAAAAGATTAAGAAAAATAGGGCTCTATTTTATTTTTAATATTAAAAATACAGTATATATATTGTGACTTGTTTAGGAATGAGGATCTGCGCATCAAAGCCTTCACGCATAACAAGCTGACTCCTGAGTTTCTTGCCTCAGAAGCAGACATGAGGATGAGATTAGAAGCTTTGTCATTTGTTAGCTCAGTGTAAGTTATCAACTACAAGTTTCACAATTCAAAAGTGCCATCTCATTAGTGATTATAGTTTAATATTTATAGATCACTAAGGATTTGTACAAATAAAAGTCACTTCCACAAGCACACACATCACTACTCACAAACATTAGTAAATCACAATACAATAACTAGCTCCTTTGATTCTTGGTAGTGAGATATCTTGAGTTGCTACTGCAAGTTCAAACTAATAGAAATGGATACTGTGAAAGAATAACCAATCAATTATGAGTTATAACAGAAGTTCACAGCTATACACAATACTAAACTAAAAAAGTACCTCGTTGAGCTTTCCTTATATAACAATATAATATATCTTAAAGGAATACCTTTAGGTCTTTAGAATGTAGATATTATTATTATCAGCAGTATACACCTGCTGACCAATCTAATTTAATGTTAATTTAAATAAATGTAAGGCTCACTAATTTAAATGTATTTCCGATTATTGTTTTAACATTCTCAGTTATGGAATGCTTGAGTGAACTATGTAGAAAGTTATATGAATAAATAAATTTAAAAAACTATATAACAAAATTGACAGTTTTTGAAAATGTCTTATAATTACACACCAAGTAAAACATTAATACCAACAATAATGTTGTATAGAAATTAGTTAATTCATATATTTCAGGAAAGTGGAGCCAATATCAAGGACAGCAAGTGTTCTCACCTCAACCAGAACGTCAGGTTTGGAGTCAATGATGAAAATCCAAACATTTTATCATAAACTACCTCTGAAAGGGCGTAAGATGTTGCTAAAACGTAACATAGCGAAGGCCAAAAAAGATCGCCGTGAACAAGAGGTGAGTAATAGTCAAATTGGGAGGTGGGGATCTCAAGAATTCAGGACTCCCAAAAAATCAAGTTTTGGAAATCTGTATTGATTTGTTATGGGGATTTTTCACAAGTGGAACACAACAAAAAATAATAAAACTCAAAATATTACAAATGAACAAAACCCCATAAAATTTTATACAAAATTAAAATATTTTTTGATGAACATATCTTGCTATTCCTTAGAAGAGTTTTATGATTACAGAAATTCTTAAACAGATTATTATATTAAAATATAGTTAATTAATAAGTTTAGTTATTTTAATTAAATAGTTAATTAATAAGTTAATAGTTAAAATATAATTTTCTATTGCCAATGTTATTAGTAAGTACATTTTTAATTGAAAAGTTAAAGTTTTTTTCCAACTAAATCTTGTATTATACATCCAGGAAACTAAATTGAATTATTTATAGTTGTAAAATTATGTTGACACTATTCTGTACAGATATTGTATGATTCTGAATAAAGAATATTTGAATTGAATTGAATTGAACTATAAAAAAGGTACAAAAACACCTGCTGTTAGCAGAGTCGCACACACAGGTTAACTCCACGTTGCTTCGTAACGTGGACACTGTACAGGGCATCATGAAAGTCAACTCTAGACTTTAATTGAAACATAAAACAACTAATTATATTGAAGCTGTAAGTGGCTTAATTATATTTATAGTGTTCTGAGACAGAAGAACGGAAGAAACACTGATTAACAGGCTTTTGGCTTGTGTGTAGGCGATTTGATTAACAAACGGAGATACACTCGGAGGTAACCTCCGTGATGTGACCTCTGAAAAGTTAAGTCTAAACACTCACATAATAGGTAAACTGCAAAAAATTTGAAATTGTAAGCTTGAAAAGAAATATGCAGACATTTTCTAGAAATTCTGCTGACAACCCTGGTTTCAATTTGTTTTTTTTTCTATAAACATCAATTTTGTATTTTATATCAATGCAGTTTTGTTTAGGCACCAAAGTAGTACAATATCTTGCAAGAATATTTGATATTTTGCCCATCTAAAATTGGGTGCTTGCCATGGTAAATCATAAATTCAAAGTAATATTCAGTATATAACTTCATTCTTGTCTGATTAATTTCAGTGGCTAAATTTTCTGGATCGAAAACCAGACATTCTTGCAGACGACCCACTCCATATAATGGAGTTTGAAAGGGCTACTCAAACCATTGGAGATTTCAAATTGAAGTCATCTGAAGATTATAAGGTACCAGAAGATAAAAGAATAACACCAGCTCAAAAATATTGGCAAATGATCAATCTTATGAGAGAGGTAAAATTTCAACTTTGTTTCGCTTATACACTTAATAATGCATTTTAAGTTTTACTATCTGAGAGTACTTGAAGAATAAGTCAGCTGACTGATAATATAACCTAACAGTTTGAAAAGCTAAGTTTTATACAGTGTGTTCTTGAGCTTTTCTAAAATAATTCACAATTTCAGGGTTAATCAAGATAGAAAACATAGGTTTTTACTTTTTTGTTTTCCCATTAGGTGCCACTTTGTATTTTTCAAAGATTTTATTTAATCTTTTTAATCGTTATTCGAACTATGCAAACAGTTGATATTTTTCTTAAACTACTATTTTGCATATTCAGTAGTAGTTATATTTTGCATACAAAATATTTTGCAATATTTTGCACTATATTGCAGCCGGTAGAGAATTTAAAAGTCTTTAGGCAAGATCTAAATTGAGTTTAGGACTTTCACCCTCCTAAATTTGATAAACACAGTTACACCATCTCGAAGCTACTCTTGTGTTTAAAAAAAGGTTTGAAAGAAATATTTTGAAAATAGTATTTTAATTTTCTCTTTCTTTGTCCACATGCAAGAAAAAAGTTTTGAAGTAAAAAATTTGATGATTAACACAAAAAGATACACAAGTAAAACAAGGTACATGGTAGGCACAAGTAGGTTTGTATAGATTATTTTCATATTTATGCAAAATTATAGGTTTTATTATTTTCATACACAATTAAATTGAAACTGTTTATTTTATTACTTTCACAGCAATTTACATGAAGAAGATATGATTGTGAAAGAAATGGTGAAAAGAGTTGACAAGTTTGATGAGAACTTGGAGAGTTTGAGTATTAGCAGGCTAACGTACGCAAGAGACATAAAGCTGATGGAGATCTATTTGTTGACTCTTCATCAAGAGTTGGTAGTAATTAACAGTTATGCAGGGCAAGAGGATGAGATAAATAAGAAAATAAACGCATGTATGCATCTGCGCAATGAAAAGTTGAAACAGGTGGGAAATGTATATTATCAATAATTATGCCTCACTACAAGACAAGTGCTAACCTGCATTGGGCACTTTACAGAAGTTTTCTCCTTTTGTTTTAGTAACACAACAATCTTTTAGGGGTTAATAACGGTCTACCTGTCAAGAGTCCCTCCTTACTAATCATTCAACAACGGTAATTAAACAGTGATTAGCCGTTTTCAAACCTACTAACGGGTTCTTTGTTTAAAGTTTGTTGTTGACAATGGGAAATTTGAGAGTTTAAACTGTTATTGTGGACTTTTCCATCGTTAGTGAGAAAGATGATCACGACATTTCGGGATCTGCAATCTGATCCCGTCTTCAGGTGAAAAGTAACTTAAAACATAACACAGAACATTAGTAAATGAGCTAGCCTAAAGTAATCAGTGGAAGCTCACCAGTAGAACACAACCAAACAACATGTAGCTGTTAAAGTCAAAATACTAAAACTTAAAAACTAGCTTAGAAAACAAAACCACAAGCATAAGGCACACTAAGAACTTAGCAATAAGAAACAATTCAAAGAAACACGTCCACTCTCAAGGGAGGCTTTCCGCAAAGTCGCTAAATTACAATTTTGAACAAAAATTAACATGTTTTATGCAAAATAACGTCTAATTACACAAGAACAACAACGTACATTATATTTTATTTATTGGTACTGTATAAATGTTTGGTCATTGCATCGTGAAGGGCTGCAATACTTGTGTGTGAGGTTAGCTGCATGCACGGAGACTTGTCACTGCCTCGACTGACTGGGGTGCCAATTCAAGGTCAGGTATTACAGGACACGGCACTGCCGCGGTGCAACGTCGTGTTGCGTCTGTGTTGCACGCTTACTGCGCATGACAGTCCCTTTCTCACCTACCCCTCCAACTTTCGCCATTGCTACTGTGACGATTTAACGTGTTACTATCTGTACTGTTTTTGTATTCAAACAGTTTCATTAAAGTGTGTTCTAAAAGTTAGTATTTTGTTTTGTTTCTTGCTTGTGACAACGAAAAACGTCTTAACATTTCTAGAAAAGTTCAAGTTTGTTCACCAACTGCTAGTTTAGATTAACTGGAAATTCAGATTAATGGGGTTCCGATTAAGGGGACTGTGGTGTATTTATGCAAAACCAATAGTAGAAGCGAGCATCTTACACGATTTAAGTTCTCGATGGCCTGTTTTTCATCCTCAATACCATACTGTGAGTTTTGTATATTATTTCTTGCTTATGGTTTGTAAAGGAGTTGAAACTACTAACATAACATTGGCTGCAGTGTACTTCTAGTTTGTAATTATTGATTTGTTATGATTTTTAAGTATTTTGAAAACATTTTAATCCATAACTTTTGAATAAGAAAAACCAAAAACATACAAAGCTGTGTCTGTTGGCTTTTTGATGATAGTAGACAGGCGGTTTGTTACACATTTTATAATCATCTCTAAGAAGATGTTATTATTTATCATTGACTATTTATAGAAAGTGAACATTCAAGATACAATTGAAGTCAAGTTACAAGATGTGGGGCTATGGCAGATAAAGTTAACGGATATGCAAGAGGAAATTGCAATAAATTTGACAAACAACAAGTTTGCAACATTCCTTAATCGCATCTACAAGAAGAAAAGAGCAATAAAAAGAGGTTCAGATGATTCATGTAAGTCATAGTGATTTATTCTCCACTAGCAAACGCAATGAATGGTTGGTGTTTCTACCAGTCTTAATAGAGAAATGGATGTTGCTGTTCTCTAAACTACCGTACCTTTCTTTCTGCACTCATGGTACAACTCAAGCAACTGAAGCAAGCGTTCAGTAAACACTCCCAACTATCAGGAGAATATTCTTTTATATAGTTTTAACTCTTAATTATCCATTATTAGCATTTTCAACTAAAAGAGATTCAAAACATTGCTGCATAAGTGAACCCACAACCACTACTGTGAATCCTAGCAAATTACACTGGGTGTTTTTTGACCACTGTGACCACTCTATAGGTCGCATTTTTATCCAACGTTTACAAAATGTTCTACAACTGTTCTTTTTGTGAATATCACAGTTAGGTTTGTTAACCAGCAAAATTGGTTCCATTGGAGTGTGTTTTTATGATGTAAAAAGTATATTTATGATCCAATTTTGATTAAACTTGATGTACAAATTTATGACACTTCCTAACATGTGTAACAAAAGTCAACGACATCTGCTCAGCCAGACCAAAATGGCGGTGGAAAAATAGTTTGCTAAACTCACCGAGATGATGACTAAATAATCAAAACCGGTTGCAGTAATCCACCCATCTTTGAAACTAGGTGCTATGTTTCCTTTCTTTAAACACTATATATATATATATAAAAATTTGTATACACTTTAAATATATACTGTATATTAAGTTTTGCCATTTAGCTCAGGAGTTGTTGGGAAGCTCATAATGGCAGACCATTTCTTTCGTTGACGTTAAGTTCTCTACCAATAGAGATGAATAGCTCTATTTTCGATGTAAATTCGCTAATCAGGAGATTATTTACTGTGCTTATTTTTGTTATTTCATTTAAAACTCATTGCTTTCCTTTTGAACTCTTGTTATTTTTATTAAGATCTACAATAATTGTTGTGTCACCTATACTGTTACTTGACTTGAGACACAGACCAGTCACATAGGGTATTTTTCATTCCAGCGAGTGAATCCTCTTCCTCTGAGGACACTTCTGAAGAAGATTTTGAGGATGATGACAACGAGGATTATATTCCAATAAAGTTAGATGAGAATGTTTGTCCCGAGGGCTGTGACCCTAGCCTCTATGAAGATATCATCAACTCTAGGAATATGAGGTCAGAAATTTCTATGCCTTAATTCATTAATAAAACAACAAAAAGCAGTTCACATGACTGTTTAATACCAGTCACAGAACCAAGTGCATATTCTTTCTGCGTCTGTCTGGTGAATCCCAAAGATTTAAATCAAAATAGTACAGAACATTGTGTATAAATAACCTTTAATTTGTGTTGCCCGACATGATAGCCTTGCTAGTGAGAGGCCTCGCAAGTTAAATGCTTGAAAGTATTGGCTTTTCTTTTTTTCTCTAATTTTAAATTGTGTATAAAGCTCACCTGATGGTTCTAAGCTCGTGTCCTTTTCTAATAAATGTTTTGAATATGTTATAAACACAATCCTTACTTTTAAACAAATTGCAGTTTTTATAGCAAAATTTAATTTTACAGTTTATGAATAGTAAGTGAATACTGAATAGTGTAGTAATGAATAAACACTGGAACAGGTATGATATAGAAGACACCATAGCGGAGTTGAGAAAGCAGCTGGACGAGCTTCAGAGAGAGCTTACTGTCTGTGGCAAGGAGCTGGTGAAGCATGAGACCAAGTGCAGATATGTACTAAGGAATCTGAAGACTTGCAGGTTAAAAGAATCAGAATGCATTAAGATAATATTTTAAACACATCCAGGGTTTACCAAAAGTAAGGATTAATACTGAATGTGTAAAGATCCACTTTTCACGCATTTGTGACAAGAAATCGCGGGTTTTCCATTACTTGAGATCATTTGAACATGCTTAATCTAGCCAAAGTGGCCGAACTAGAGTGAGTGTACAGTAAAAGATATTGGAGTCAGGAGGAAACATTGGAGATTGCTGGGGAAGTTCGATGTTAGGTTTTGCTGTTTCAAGTTTAAAGTAATTTTAATTATATAATTATTAAGCTGCTGGGAGACATTCGTCCTGATTGTTTCAGTTTGAGAAGCAGCAGAAACTGAACGATATTGAGACAGTGGTGGTGTTGAATCTGAGTCACTTCTGTCACTTTGTGAACACTGCTCACCCGGAAGATGGACTTGTACCGAACCCACTGGTGTTTCACAGTGCAGAACTGTTCACTCTGTCCGGCCGGGTGCGGCAGTTGGAGAAAGAAACAGAGGAAGAGCACCACAAACTCAGGTGACAATCAGTCCATCAGTAGTTTTGTGTTCCTTAATTTCTTTCACTCCCAGGGACATCTATATCCAAGTTTACATTCAGCTGCACTAACATAGATAGCTTCCTCACTCGGGTTGGTCTTCTGCATCTTCTGGGTAATCAAACTACGACAGAATTGTTTAATCTTAATTTCAAACCAACGGATAAATTATACAAACAACAGATTTTGGCTAGAGGATAGAAAAATTAATATAGGTATATTATATTGCTATTTGCTGTCAATGCAATTTACAGGCGTTGTACTCACATTTTGTCCTGTTTGCCCAATTTTAGCTGTTCTTAGAAGACACAATTTAGAACAAGCCTTTTTAAATTTAAATTTCTATTTTATCATTGTTTTAACAGACGTAGCCTACAAAATATGTCACTAAAGCCTTTTTAAATAGACAAGAGTTAGATGATTTCATAAACGGTAGACATTGGCGAGCCATAGGTTGTTTCATGAATATGAATGGCAAATCAGGTGGCAGGCAGCTAATCAAGGAGCTAATCTTTCAAGTTTACAAGCATCTTAGGAAAAATGTGTAATTAATGCAAAACTTACTCTAGTAATTTGGTTTTTTAATAACCAATTATTTTTGTATTTTGTAAATTTGTTTTACATTTATTGTAAAATATGTATTATTATTAACAGCTGTGGTATTATTATAAGAGTTCTTATGTAATAAAAAGTTATTGAACTTTAAATAGTTACAATAAACCCTGTGTTCAGAAATTATTTCCTTAATTGTTTGTTTAGTAAAAACTGAAAACGTAAGTTCAAAGTGTAAAATACCAGTACTACAGTAGGTACCTGTTAATCCAGATCTTGTTAACCCGGATTGTTTTGTATTATCAATCCCTTTAATTTTGAAAATTATTAGGTGAAGGCCATGGGAAGTAATGAATTGTGGATTCTAGGCTACCGCAAAAAAAAATGTTTTCCAACCTCCTACCCCCTCAATGGTGTGTTGAGAAATGATAGGGCTGATTGGCATTAGTATACTTCTGAATGTTTCTGTTCCGTGTAAGTTGCACAGGGAACAGTTAAGTGCAAATTTGAAATACATGGCCTATTATTATTTTAATTGACCAGCTCTGCTTTTGCATTTATGTATGGTCCACAAGATTGTACTGATATCAAGGTTATCTCTGATTGCACGTCTCTCGTTAAGGTCGATGGTCAAGTACTGCTTATGATACTTAAGATATTTCCATAACTTGTAAAAATATTATGAATTGTAATACATAAACATATTAGCAATTTTAACTTACAAGGTTAATTCGGTAATAATCCAGTCCTTAACATAAGTACGGTAATATTGTAAAATTTAGGTAATAGGGCACTAATATCCTATCAAAAACCTACTGAATAGAAGGACAGCAGGCCTATCTGGATAAAGTAAAAACACACAAGAGGTCACAAACGGTTATATTTTCAGCTTGGCTTTTGTCGAGACAAAAAAAAGTACCTGTCTTGAAAGGGTAGCGAAAGCAAAGCCACTTTTGTTGTTAAGCATGCATTGCTTTTACCGACCTTTCAAGTGTTCTCTTTTGTGTCCAAAAATTTCTCTTCTCTAGTGTGATTTTACTTTATTTAGGCGATTCTGCTCTCTTTTCTTTTCCGTTTTGATAACA
Organism: Matsumurasca onukii; assembly: GCA_018831715.1. NCBI lineage: Eukaryota > Metazoa > Arthropoda > Insecta > Hemiptera > Cicadellidae > Matsumurasca > Matsumurasca onukii. The sequence goes on from CM032060.1 coordinate 72,902,360, forward strand.
TAATGTTGTAAAATGATATTTCAGTCAGCAAAAATTGAAAATGCAGCGACTCAATAAGAAAAAGAAGGAATTGAAAGAAATACGCAAGTGTTTATTCAAAGACATTGATGATGAGATTTTAAGAAAGTTTGGTGAAATGATAGATGTTGAACATATGGAAGAAACGGTTTTGAAAAAGCTTCTAATTCAGGCTCGACGAGATTTCCTCATTGATAAACTACGAGAAAAGTATGACAAAATTATTGCTGATAAGAAGGTACAGTAGTTATTTTTCATCCTAGTATTTATTAGATTTTTATACTGGAATAGTTACCCATTTTCTAGAAAATGGATAATGAGGATAAAAGCTGTGTAAGCTGGTGGCAGAGCTGATAGGCAAATGTTAATGCATTAGTTAATATTCAGAGTGTGTTGCAGAAACACTTGTGGCTCAACACGGAAGACTTGATGGCAGTGGAGGAGGAGAACACAAGGAGGATGAAACTGCAGATAATGCTAGAACATGAGTCTATGCAGTTGGACGAACACTTGAAGCGGCAACAGGCTCACAAGGTGGAGATCAGTTTCAGTCAGAAAATGTTAACTACTGTACCATGATACACATTTGCCAAGTTATGTTCCTTTTTTACAATATTTGATTTACACCTAGTCAGTCAAATTATTGACATTACTCATGCCAAAATAAATCTGTAAAACACTTTTTAAACTGTTTTAGGAAAAGATGGTTTCAAAGGCAGAATTAGATGAGTTTACCCAAGACATACACAGAATGGAGGAGATACTCAAATGTCAAGAAATGTTGAACTCTCAGTTGAATACAGAAATTTCAAGCATGAAGTTTAAATGTACTCCTCCTACAAATAGGCCATTATTTGATAGAGGTGACACCATTAAAGAAGTGGATCAAGCTGTAGAAGAGGAAGTAAATATAGAAGGATATAAGTCAATAAAAGACTTTCATAGGAGTGCTGATGAGGAAGAAGCTATTCTTGTTGAAGTGGCCGAAGAAAGAATGGAAACTATTGACAAAATACTCAATCAACTGGCAACTGGGACATCAGCGTATGAGGTGGCCGTTTCTATAGTTGATGAAATGCTGCTTCTTACAGGTAAGGTTGTGAATAGATAAAACAACAAAGCTTTGTATGTTAATGGGTGGCATGTTACTTTTTCTGAAAAGAGAGTTAAAAACAAAGTCATAGGGTAGAAACTTCCTGGCTTAAATAACTTGTTTCTTCATTTAATCAACCTAAATTTGAAACATATATAACGTATAAATTTGAAAATATTTTTAAATGTGTTTTCTACCGTTGCGTTCAGATTAGAGACTTGTCACTCAATTCACACAAAGCATTGCCACACTTCTAGTGGGTTCTATATTAATTTGAAACAGCTTATCAGTTTCTTAATGATATGTTTGTTTAGTAAATTTAATCTTATATACCTTTGCGAGCTTATTAGATTGTTCTTTTTTTATTAGATAAATTTAGAAATAGAAAACTTGGCTTGGACTAAATGTGAGTTTATTGTCAGGACAAGAGAAGCAGAGATCGTCTGCGCTGGACTGTGCTCTGAGACTGGTTCAGGAACTACTACAGATCACAGTTGGGGATGAAGACTCGGGAGACATTGAGTTAGTAGAACAGTTTGCAGACCAATTGATCCGCCTCTCCAAGTCCTCCTCTGTTGTGCAAGAGTGAACAAGCATTTGCATTAGCTTTAATTGTTGTTGTGATAGTGTTGACAAAATATGTTTTTACTTTTGAGACTTGTAATTTAGTTAGTTAGATGTGAATAATAAGTATGTTTTTCTTGGTTAACTTTGCAATATTTAAAAAATAACTTGTAGCAATTATATACACAAACAATTACGAGGGTCATGCAGAAAGTAAAGAACATTTTGGCATGGTCAAATGAAAAGAAAAGATATCAACACAAAACTTTATTTACAAGTGCATAGAACCTTACTCTACTTTTCTACATAGTCGCCATGGATTTTAAGACACTTGTTGAAACGTGGGACCAGTTTTTTCTATGCCCATGTTGTACCCATTTGCCGCCAAAGACTTGAGCCAGGATTTCACATATTCCTGGAGTTCCTCATCATTAGCAAACTGTTTTCCACCCAAAAAATCCTTAATTTTGGGAATAAGTGATAATCACTCGGGGCCAAATAAGGCTGGAAGTTGGATGACTAAAAATTTCCGTCGAGTTTCGTGACGTGTTCTTGCAGATGCATGAGGCCGAGCATTGTCATGGTTCAGGAACACTTTTTCTGACAGCATTCCCGTCTCTTGTTTTGGATGGCACGTCGAAGTCGTTGGAGGGTTCGACAAAGCTTCTGAGTCAATTGTTTCTCCTCTTGGTATAAACTCGACATGGGTTAAGCCCTTCCGGTCCCAAAAAACAGTTGCCATGAATTTCCGAATGTTCAAAATTTGTTTTTCCTTCCTGGGTTTTGAGGCGAATTTGACTGGTGCCACTCAAAGCCTAATTTCAATAGGCTTAACATTTTGAGCACTTAGAAAACAACGACACCTCACATTTGGCAGGGTTTTTTAATTGTCGATGCCTTTATTAATCACGTGAAAACGAGACGCGTAATAACAAAGTATTCAGCGCAAGTAGTTCTCTCAAAAACTGAAGAGGAAGGATGGAGCTAGGAGCTGCTTGCACACTCGTAGTGGAGAAGGGTCTGCGCGGCGTGTGATGCGTAATCGTTCTTTACTTTCTGGATGACCCTCGCAGATTATATTAAAATAGGGCTAGTTAATGTACCAACTATACATCAACTAAATGTTTATTGTATTAGCCTGCGAGACCCACCTCCGTGAGACCACAAAGCCTCAAGATCTTCTCCTAATCTCCACAGAAGGACAGACTAATAATGTGCTTAACAGTTTTCAACTGCTCACAAAGTTTACATAAAGAATTACCATTGTACAACCCCTTCTTTTATAGATGATACCTGAAAACCCCATATCCAGTTGGCAGTTAGATATTATATTAGGTAATAATCTGATATCAGTGCGTTTTAATTTTAAAGTATCACTGGAGAGAGCCCTGCTAAGTTCTCTTAAAAATACGTTAGCGGTTGAACTTCCTGCGAGGCTAATCTATCTTTGACAATATGGCTCAAAAGTATTACCCCCAAGGACTTTTGTAAACCATAGCGGGACTTATAACAATTGCCGGAATGCCGGTTCTGGCCTACTTAAGGCAGACAGTGCTCCCCTCCTTGCAATGATATCTGCCTTCTTCTTATCACAGAAACTCTGATAATAATAATATGCATTTATTTATTGTTTGGTAATATACCTACATAGACAATGTCAATGTACATTTTAAACGGACCTGACGATAAAGGCATTGCCTTTGAAAGGCCTCGTCCAAATAAAAGTTTTAAATATTGGTTTTTGACGTTTAAAATTATTTATTAATCTTTCAAATATTGAGCACCTTCTTCCTTCATATAATAAATATGTTTACAACATAAAAACAAATTTACTATCTTCGATAACAATCGGATACGCATCATACATATTGCCCATCCTTATCACCCCTCCTGATGTCCTGGGATCCATTCCAGATGGACATTATTTAATCTAGAAAGGGCACAGAAGACCTGAACACACTCCCAAACTAACTTAGAGGTGAAAACACAGCTGTACAGAGCTTTAAGGGCTGTCTGGCTATTGGAAAATATGACTACGTTTATTCCTATTTCCTAGTACAAGACGTAAGTTTCTTTAGAGTACATACATTTCAGCCAGGAATACAGCACAAAGCCTATTCATGACTGCCTGACCTAAAATAAATACTATATCATGGATGTGGCGGATGTGCCCCAAAACCTGCTTTATTATTTTTTTAGTGAGTTGTCTGTGTACCAAACTATTTCATTAGTACATTTACGTGAAAGGGTCTTTGACCCCAGTCTCTGCGAGAACCAACGTTATTTGCGAAGGGTCTTTGCAAACATAAATTGTCCTGACATGAGATGAAAGCCTGTGAATAAGAAGGTTTTACTATCAGAACTAATTGGAATGACAAGATGCCTGATGTTATCTAGTGTTGACCTGGCCACGTCGAGAGTAAGTAGCCTTTAATAAGCTTTGCTAGCCTCAATAAGGTCCAGGCGAGGAATATTAAGCAGAAGCTCCAGAGCAGCGGTAGATGAACTAGAAACGGCATCTGTTACATGTAAACATGCCAGCCGCTGTACACTGTTAAATCCCTGTCTGTAGCCTATACAGTACCACCAGAACAAGGCAGCATAACTTGAGGTCTCATAACCGCCGTATACCTATAACTATACGACGGGCCATACACGGCTGCAAGCCCCAAGTTCTACCTATGAAAAAAGACATAAAGTAGATATTTATAAGTGGGATCTTGGACTATAACAATACGAGGGCTGTTTGATAAGTACCCGTGTTTACACATACGTAAGTTAAACCGTAAATTCTTTTTCATACTGACAGCTGTTAGAGCAACTATGTAAACAACAGCTGGCTAAATTTTAAGCCAAAAAATTATTTTTTTATGTTTTGGCAACTATTTTAAGAAATCAACTCCGGAACCTTTGCTAACCTGGAAAAAGAAACGTATTCATCTGTGATTAGACTTTTGTGTTTAGATAGAAAGAAATGTGAGGAAATCCGACAAATTACCTTGTAACCTTATACACTTCCGTAAGTTTTGTCGGATTTTCTTACATTTTTCTTGTCCAAACACACAAACCTCTTATCACAGATCGAATCAAGGTTCTTTTTCCATGTTGGCAAAGGTTCCGGAGTGTATTTCTTAAAACTGGTGCCAAAACATTGAAAAATAATGTTTTGGCTTAAAATTTAGCCAGCAGTTGTTTACATAGTTGTTCTAACAGCTGTCAGTATGAAAAAGCATTTACGATTTAAATTATATGTAAACACGGGTACTTATCAAACAGCCCTTGTACAAGCTTATTTAGACTCAAAAGAGAACAATTTTAATTAAAACTTTAGTTTAGAAGTACTGAAGATCAAAAGACAAAACCAAATTAATAGTGAACAAAATGAGTTAGGTTATTTACATACAAATAAAACTATACAACACTTTTGTAACATATTTTACTGAAATAATCCATATAAGTGATATCCTGGCTTATTTACAAAGTTCTTGTTTTATTTTACATTTTACTAGGTCTACTAGCGTTTGAATCTACTGTTGCTTCTAGAATATGGTGATCAAGAACAATTCAAATAATGAACTTGCATTACTGAAAACATCTCAATACTTGGGCATAAGATCAAATAAATCCAGTATTTCTACTGTCAAAAATAATTATTCTAGAATAACAGTAGAAACAAAGTTTTCAAAGATACAAGTTTGACATCTAATCTACTTCAGCTTTCTTTCCTCCCTCCGGTACATATCCCGCTGGCCTGTTGCCTTCCGTTCCTGAGCCGATCTTACCATGACGGCGTTCCCACACCATCCTATGTTTCTGCTTGAAGTAAGCCTTCTCCGGATCCTGTTTCCACCCTAGGTCTCCATCTACAACATTTTACGTTATAAATCACTAAATCACTATTTGAGATGCTGACCACTCTCATGAGGGTATTTTAAGGCAAATATGTGGTGAAGGATGAGTGTGATGAGTGGTAGTTATGAGTTACCGTATGAGGTGTAGTCTTGTTACAAACTAAGGCCGACTCTTAGAATGGGTCATTAATTAATAGCCCAATGACCAATGGAAATACAAGGACCAACGGCTTAACGTGACTTCCGAACCACGCAGGTGATGGTCTGATATGTCTTAAACGATGGTGGGAGTTGATGCGGGTATCATCAGATGATCACTGAGACCATCTGAGCCGCTTTAGACCTATATAATCCTCAAAACCTGACCTCCATGAAGCTGGATTACAAGACCACGCCACGAGTCCAGTCATACTTAACTAACATACATTTAGTAACAGGAAGTCAGTGAGTGTGGAGCTATTGACCCATTGACTTTGTTGAGGTTTCCAGTTTGCCTTAAATCACTTCTTTTGCTGCAAAACAGGTTTGCTAGGTCTGTTAAAACCGCACCACTGGTGAACAGACCCTGCCAACTTTGTTGCTTGTTATAAGAACAGATGCAATGTGGATTTGCCTTAGGCCGGGGTAATTTCATTCCAGATGACCTTCATTCAACTAACTCTATATAGCTGGATTTATTATAAGGTTTGCCATAAAAGCTTTTTAATAATTTTTGTGTAAAATAAGAAGTTTACACAACTAGACTTGGAACAGATTTCTTTAGCTAAATTATCATTCAAAGATTTCTACAGTTGTCAATTTTGTATGTTTACCACCGGTCAAAAAATACTGATTGCCAGTACTTGTTAAGTACTGACGTAACTAATTCGTAACCAAGTACCAAAAATCAACCATTAAACCAAAAATAAACCATTAAAAAAATATCCAAAATAAACCATTTAAAAGTTTATCAAAAATATCCATTAAAAAAATATATATAAAAAAAGTACAATATTGGGCACTACAAATAAAAAAAGGTGATATTGACTTAAGAGATTGATACTCTGGCTGTATTTGACCCCAGGAACTATGACTTGAAGAATCCGGGAAATCTAGGAAACACCTTGAACTGGCAAAAAAATACTTACATTTAGAAAACCAATCAGCAGAAGCATTCTCATACACTTCGTAGAGGTTCTCGCAGTTCTTTGTATTCGGTGCTTCATAAAGCATGCAATTTTCATAGCGACCTCTCAAGATGTTTAGAATAGCTGAATCCACCAACCTGCAAACAATTGGATAAAGGAACAAAAATGAGAAAACAAATCCTCAAATATATAAAATATTACGTAACCAAACAAAATCACAGCCGTAAAAGCAGTCTTCTCAATACCAAGGCCAAAGGGAAAAACGACTTATTGAAATTTGTGTTCAATAACCAAAGCCATTTGTTAAGGGAAAAAATCAGAATTTGGAAGTAAAGAATACTCATGAGGATGCCCTTTTTCAAAAGTTGAAATTCCCTGATTTTCCAATTCTTCTAAGACCATTTTCTAACCTCACCAGTCGAAATTTTAGAACATATGTCTTAAACAGCATTTTGAATTTACAAGAGTTCTAGGTGCAAGAAAAATGAGTATTGCACTGTGGATAATTTAGAACATTCTTGGCCAGTAAAATGTATCATCAGTTTTTTTGTTCGGAACTTAACAAAGATGTGTGTCAATTTTGAACGTGTTCAATTGGTAGTTAAGTAGAAGAGGGGACTTTACTGTCCTTTGAGTTTGCCACAGATAAAGACTCATTTCATTTAAATGTTGTCAAAACCCAGATGAAACCTGGATTCCTACAAGTAAAGTTTTATTCAACATGTCTATATATTTCCCCTGACAAATTCAGTTTTCTAAAGCTTCCTTGCCTGACTTTTTTCTCTTTTCCAGGTTTTCCCTAAGAGTGGAAACCCTCCTTATTGCTCAGACCAGAGATAGATCAGTGGTTGGTATATTAGGAGGCAATACTGTAGGTTGATGGAGAGTACTATTATTTGTTTAGCGCCGCGAGAGAGAGAGGAATCGTTAATACCTATAAGCAATGAGGTGAAATGCCAAGGTGGAATAACTGAAATGCTAAATCCAGGGATATGAAAATAATGTTTAAATTTAATACTAAGGTTGAATGCAAATGAAAAAACCCTCACTTTAAAAAAACCTTGTTAAGCTTCTAATGGTTTTTTAGAAAGTAACTATTATAATTTATAAACAATAGTTTAGAGAAACGAGAACAAATAATTGGTGTATTTTTAGATATCTCGAAAGCTTTTGACTGTTAGGCTAGTCAAATTAGCAAAGTTAGAGGAAAGTTTAGGTACAGTCCTAATTCTTTTTTTAGGAAAAATTATTTAAAAAATAATTAGATTTATAAATTTAAAGTTTAAACACAGTAATTCAAAAGTTAAAATAGATCAATTTATTGGTAAATAAATCTAAATGTAATTATTACATTAATTTTTTTATTTGAAATAAAACCAATGAGCCAACGCCTGCTGTGCTAATGGACGATAGTTTTTTAATGCGTACATATTCTACAAAATTCCTTGGGCTGCTCATTGATCAAGGGCTATGTACGCATATCTTCCCATACATCCCAGGATATTGACCTGGGACATCCAAATTGAACATATTTGTTCTAAGGTTAGGTCAGGTATTTATGCCATACAAAATCTCAGGAAATTTTGATCAGAGGATGTGTTAGAAACTACTTACTTTGGCCTGACTCATCCTTTCAAGTTTGGGGTAGCTGTGCTCATTACAAATTAGAAAAACTATATATACTCCAAAAAAGAGCGGTTGGCATGATTAAAAAGCTGAAAAATAGAGATTCTTACAGAAATGCATTTAGGGAACTAAATTTGTTCACTTTACCTAGCCTCTATTTGTTTGAAACAGCCTTATTTTGTTGCTTGAAATTTTACCTGGCGAAAGGCATAAATATACATGATTATAACATTAGAGGTAAAGATGAATTAAAATTCAACAACACCAAACTCATGTTTCGAACATTTGCCAATGCAATTTGGAGTCAAAATTATTAACAAACTTCCACAAATTATAAAAGCATAAATATTATTACAAATTTCAACAAACGACAACTAAAAAACTGTTTTATGGTGAAACAGCTTTACTCAATTGAAGAATTGTTGTGAGCTGTGACATAATTGTATTTAATAGTTCTAAATATGTTTTATCTTCAGGTATTTATGCCTTGAGGAAATTGTCCGAATACTGCCCAACTCAGGTACTGATGACGGCATATTATGGACTCATCTTCCCGCACCTCTCTTACGGATTGGTGCTATGGGGAAGTTGTTCAAACGCAAACATTTCAAGAGTTTTCATATTGCAAAAACGAGCCGTTCGAACAATTGCAAAGTTACAAAGAAGAGAGTCGTGTAGACCAGCATTCAAAAATCTGAAACTGTTGACACTACCCTGCCTCTACATCCTACAAACCTGTCTTTTCTTCAAAGAAAAATGCGACCAGCTAAGAGGGAGTGATATTCACTGTATGAAACGAGAGGCAGGGAGAACTACCGGACTGCCCAACACAGAACGGTAGTTCACGGCGTTGCCATCCCAGGCTGGAGCTCAACTTGTCAACAGACTATCAAATTCGATTAAAGTGCCCTAATGCCCAAGGCATTTAAAACTCTACCAAAAACGTTTTGGTCGCAGAAGCATTCTACAGCAAAACGAAGTTTATGGCACACACTTGGGAGACCATACATTAATTGATTTACTGACGGGTGCAGAGTGGGATAATTCAATGAATGGAGAGAGTGCATGTATAAACTGTAAGTCTGAAAGGTTCTCGATGTGTATGAGTGGAAAATTTTAGCTTGTAGATAACTCCTGACGATTGCTATACATTTTTTATAATGTTCTTGCAATAAAATATTTATTTATTTATTTACACATAAAGATAAGCACTCATTAAAGAACATACTTGTCTCTGTGAAACTGTTGCTTAGCTTCCCACTTGCAAACTGGATCATCATCGTAACACTGATCTACTGTCGGTACTCTACGAAACTTTTGGTGGTACCAGTGGTATTCTTTCTGATTCGGCTCTACAATTGTCTCTGAAACAAATTATTTACAATAATTAAGGGTCAGTTCTGCCTATGTGACCTTGAGCGTTTTGTAAGCATAGTTTTTCAATCCCATATTTTTTACAATTATTTATCTGATTTTACTTAGGTTACATTTAAATATCAAAGTTAATAAAACCCATAAAGTTATTTGCTGCTTAAAGTTAATGTTTTTATCCTTTTTTTATTAAAATTATTGATTTTTTGTACCACCCATAGAGTGGCATCCTGGAGGGAAGGATGGCACACACTTTTGTGGGAGTATGAGATTTGTTCACTATCATTACAGCCTGCAGGCTGTTAACAGTTCAGGGTTCGCCATCGCATAGGAAAAATATTATCCTTTATGACATGGATATTTTCACAAGATTGTTTTGAACTATATCCAACATAGGCTCAAAGGTGAAAATTACGATCATATAAACTATTGTCCTAGCTACAGCATCAGGTTGACATCTTCTCTCTTAAAAATGTGTCTCTTGAGCTAAATTGCAGGTCTGGTAATGCAACCATCATGGCTAATGTGAAACACTGATGTGTACGTTTTAGCCAGGACAATTTTACGAAAAGTCTTTATTTTAATATTGATACACTTGTGTTCCACTACGAGCATAATCAATATGCACTCCTGTCCTACTGCACGGCTAATGTTTCGTGATCAAACACCAAAGTGTAGTAGTGTTCACCTTAGCAACCAATGAGACAAATCTTCATTACTTATGGCAACAAGAAAGTCACTAAAAAAGCCTAAACATTAAAGAGGTTGTGCCTAAGCCAATGGTGGAAGGCATGAAGCTCAATTTTTCTACCAAGTGGCAAAAATATTCTCAAGACAAAGACTCAATGCAAGTTTTCACTGTTACACGTGAATTGGCACATACAACCAAGAATAATACTTACCTCTAAACCAAACTACTGGCGCTTCAAAGAAATTAGAAAGTGCATCATTAAACGACTTAAAGGGTCGATTACCATCATTTTCAGACGGCATTATTACTACAAAAAAGGCCTTGCCTAAATCTCCGACAAGTAGCACTTTAAAAATCGTTAGAATTTACAATCGTATCTCTAGTTATAGATACTTCTCCGGTCTGCTGATTGATTCAAAACATTAATTCAACATAGGTCTTAGAGGATTTATTTTTTACAAAATAACCTAATGTAAACCTCAAGAGTCAAGAAGACGACACTCCGACGGACGACGGTCGACATTGGATTTTTTCAGTGTTGTACGTTTCAGCAATCGAACAGCTGTTAATATAAAGCACAGAGTTATTTATTTATTTTATTTATTGATCCCAACGGATTACACCATTTTACAAAGAATGGAAACATGTATACAGATTTTGGTACAAGATGACTAATTAAGACAATAATATTAAGTAATAATAATGACATGTAGCAGATTAACAATTAAGAAAGATAGTAATGATTATATAACAATTATATAATTGTCATAACAAAGTAATTGTCATGTAATTACTTGAAAGTTATTACAGTTACAGTGCATACTTGTTAGTTGTTACATTGATTTTAAATGTATATTTAAAGTCAATGTTTGTTATTATCCCAAAAGCGAAGAGCTCGCCGTGGTCGTGAAAATTCTTATACTTTGTACATATATATACGCATAATTATGTAAAGTTTCAACTAAAACAGTTCATGAGGTGGAGATTATTAGCAATATTTTATTATTATTATTATTTTATTATCACCAATTTACAAAAATTATTTGTGTTGGTATTAAAAAGAGTACAATAAATAATTAAATAAGAAAATTACAAGCCACTACAGCAAATATAATTAAAAAATATTCAAAACACATCTTATATAATAATATTTAATCAACAGACTTCTTAATGGCAAGTGAGTGGTCCATAAACTCCTGAACGCTGTAGAACCCCCTGGGAGCCTTGGGGAACTCCAGATAGCACGCTGAAGGGTAGTGAAAAACAGCCGTCGTGTTTCACTGCGAGGGTCCTGTCCGTCAAGTAGCTTCTGATCCAATCGAGCAAGGGGCCACTGACACCATATCCGGCGAGTTTAGCTAATAGGAGACTGTGGTTAACCTTGTCGAAGGCCTTGGAGAGGTCTAAGTAGGCGCAGTCAACTTGGCAGGAATCGCCAAAGGCGGACATAATGTATTCGTGAAAGACCATTAAGTTAGTAATAGTTGAGCGAGAACGGAGGAAACCGTGTTGTGTTGAGGAGATACATTTGCGCAGGTGAAAATAAAGATAGTCCAAGATAATACTCTCATATACTTTGGCAATTGCGGACAGGATTACTATGGGTCGATAGTTCCTTACATTAGAGCGATCACCAGATTTGAAGATAGGAACTACGTGGCCTTGTTTGAGGACCGAAGGGAAGATTCCAAGCGAGAGCAGGGAGGAGAACCAAACAGCAAGGTGCGGGGCTAGTACAGGAGCACAGTATTTTAAGACGCTTGGAGGAATGGAATCTGGCCCTGCTCCTTTGTTTGGATCGAGAGATTCAAGCTTGCGCTGGACATCAGAGGCAGTTATAGTGCAATAAGAGATGGTAAAGTTCCAGCCGAAATCGAAAATAGGGGTGGGAAATGAATCGTTGTTAAAAACTGAGGAAAAGTAGCTTGAGAAAAGTTCACACCTATCCTCGGGACTCTCAGCCTCCCTTCCGTCCAGTATCAACTTGGTGGAGCGAGTTTGACCATTCTTCAGTTTGTTAACATGAGACCAGAAGGATTTTATGTTGTGTGGAATGCTGTCTTCAACCTTTCTAGTGTATTCCTCGAGGCAAGCCCCAGCCAGCGCCCTGCACTGCCTTCTCAAGGAGCAAAATTCCTCACGATAATGTGGTCTACCTGTCTTCTTGAGCAGTCTATGGGCTGACTTCTTCCTGTAGACTAGGCGTTTCAGGTCGCTCGAAAACCAAGCAGGAAATGACGAAGTAGAACAGAGTTTTCTTAGAGGTGTGTTCTGTGCCACAATAGATCCCAAAGAATCACAGAAACCTGTGAAAGCCGTTTCGACATCATTTAGTAAATTGGGCTCCGGATAGTTGAGACCCTGGATAGAACGAAAAACGGCGTCTAGGTTGCACTTTCTGAAGTCCGGTGAGTACTTGATGCTGTTATGAGTCGAGGCCTTTGACAGTTGAATGGAAACAGAAAGTGCAGGATGGTGTATGTCTTCAGGAATAAGAATGTCGTCGGCAGGGACTACTGGAGTTGCTGTGATGGAAGAGAAGATCAGGTCGATAAGATAATGAAAACTAAAATATGAAATACTTGTTATCACACACAATTTTATCATTTGAACTCCTTAAAACTCGCTCCGATCACATTATTAATCATATTTTGTCTTCACAAAACATTTCTAATTCACATTCTTTTTTCCCTTCTCATTCCTGGTCCTTCGGATTTCTCTGATTCTAATCCCTTACAAAAACAATAACTAGTCATAGATAGATCATATCCATTGACTGCATTGAGTATTGACTTTAAATATACACTCTTCCTCTATGTTCAATTCTCTCTACTCTATGGTAGTGTTTCACTGTTTCGCTGGTTAGCTCATACTTAAAAAAACGTGGTTACTGGTTAGGACCACAGAGTATTTATTGGTTAGGACTTAGCACATGACGAATACTAGACAGTGACTAGTTTACGAAAAACAGAGAAATTTAAAACTAACTATGTAGGTTATTAGCGATTACCACAAGAAAAGTATACTATTTTAGGTTATTATATTTTGTTAGTGTCGTAATGAGTAAACCGGATATGTTGAGGTAAGACCAATCTTCTTTGAATCTGCCAGCTCATGTTTACAATTGGGGATATTTTTAGGTTAACCATTTGTGTGCTATTATTGTAATGAAATTTGAGGTATATGTTTTACTAAAGTTGCTTCACCAATTTCTAAACATTGTTTGACCTAAACACACCTTTGCTCAATCACCTGAAAACTTTGCTCAGAAACCTGTCTTGAAACTCTCTAAATTTAACTCTCACTAAAGGCTGCCTAGATCCTTGAGACTTTGGAGCAGTCAAAAGGCAGAGCGCTTACTGAAATGGACACTGTTGTTCAAAAACCAAGTGACATACCTGGCCAGTGCCTCCAGTTACATTAGCTAATGTGCTTGGATGCTGGTAATATCAAAATATTATCACAAACTTCATCATAATGATATGAAATGTAGAATTACCGTTATTTAGATCATTAATATGTTTGCTACCAATTGAAGCAAATGTGCAGTGGCCTGGTCATTACCTCAGCCCGGGTATTTAACCCTGCGTCGGGCGCCCCACGGAGGTTTCTTCCGTGTCTCTTTTCTTTTGTATTAAAATTCAGGTTTTTTTTGTGTGTCCGTGGTCCAAGGTCGAGTGAAACTTACGCGCCTCATCCTAGGAAACGCCAGCTACGCAATTTTCTTAGTTTTAACAAAAGGGGTCAGTGTGAGAAATGAATTAGTAGCGTACTGAACTTTTGCTAGATGAAACCTCCGATTGAGCTCTTCTGTGTGATGGTTTATGCTGGTTTGAAAATCAGCTTGTTGTTTCGTTATAGTGCTTAATTTTTAGTTATATAAGATGGGGAGGGAAGAAGATTGCAATTCAAGACTTTTGGACATTGTGGAGCGGGAGGAACAGTACGAAATTGTGAATAGACCGAGAGGAGAGTTAGTGCGTGCGGTGTTTCCTGATGAGTTAGTTCCATATTGATATCATTGCATTTTTCTTACAATTACCTTAAAAAATAATTATTCAAACCCATTCATTGAATGTTGCAACCTTGTATTGATTTACTATTTAATTTTTACTTCGTAATATTTACTACCGGTATGTTGTTTTTTGTAGGGCTCATTATCCTAATTTAGCCTACATTTTTTTCAAAACTAAATTTTGTAGTAAACGATAAATAATAATTATTTGTATGTACTATTATTCAAGTTTTATATAAATAAACTTGGTTTTCAAAGAAAAAAGCTCTTTTTTCACACCTGGAGGAAACCTCCGTGAGTGCCCGATGGTGTTTTAAATTTTAAGCGCCCGATGCAGGGTTAAGAAGACAGCTTTCCTCCAGACCAGATCTTACCCCACAAGTAAAATATTATGAAAGGGGTAGGAAATTTAATGGAATGGGTCATTATAGCTCAATATATTTCAAGTTAATACTGAAACTTATTCCAATTTGTATTTTTACAGTTTCTATTTCAAACTTTACCTTACGTTCAGCCGTTGGTCCATTCCATTGATCAATGACCCAATCTGGGGAACAGTCGGCCCAAGTTTTTAACAAGACTACATCTCATCATCCATCAAAACACTCATCACATATTCACCTTGAAATACCCTCTGAGAGTGGTCGGTGGCTCAAAGTAAAGTATCAAACGTAAAGTATTCAATTTCTCAAGTGTCACAGATGTATAGCGCTTGGTCTAATTGTAAAAAGTAGGGTTCAACCTTTACAGTTTACCATTGAAGTACATCTGAGTAACAACATCAATTTATAATATTTTCTAATGCCTAAGAGAAATTATATTTCTTCAATAATATAACTGGACAATTAACAGCAATTTGAACAAAAATGCATTACACAGGGCCCTAATTGTAGCTTGAAGTGTTTCCAATCGTCTTGTGACGTCAGAACTTTTTTTATCAAGTCACCAAACTGAGGAGGTGTCGAACTATAAGAAGTGTTGGAACTCTATCAAGTGTCAAATTATTGAGTTCCTACTGTACTTTTGAAAATGTTGTCGTCATTAGTCAATAGAATACTTTGGACTCCAGCCAGGGAATCAGAAAATCATAATATTAAACTGTGATGGCTTTGTGAACAATTTTTCAGTGGAGAACAGTTAGTCCAGGCAAGCAGCAAGGCGGCCCAAGAACTTCCAACTGGTGGTCTCAAAGAGTTCCAACCCACACATTCATGGCTAGAGAAGAAACAAATTCAAAGTGCGTTAGACCAAAGGAAAGATCTTCTTGAAGAGGACAGAGTTGAAAAATGGTAGGGGATTGTTATATAACTTGGTTTAACTCTGTGTGCATGATTATAACAGCTTCAAACTTACTATAAAAAGGTTTCTTTGATCTTATGACTTAGCGGTTTGTGTTTACATGAGGTTCATATTATTCCTCTTAGTAAAGTCAACTCCCAATTAATGTAGTTTTTCAAGTATGTCTATGACTTATATTTGATCAGAATTGCATGATCTTTTTAAAACCAACTATCTGGACAGAGTGTCTACCATAAATGGGTCTTTTGTACGATAAGATTAGATTATAGATGCAAGTTGTTGATGATTATTGATTCCAGGAGCTGCTTGATGAGAGCAGAATGGCTGCCAGAGAAGGCAAAGGCAGTTGTGAAGCAGAAGACCAAGTCGTGGGAGGTGTTCGGACACAACAGCGACAACACAGACTGGCTGTTTCCTGAGGAAGCTGTGTTCCTCTTAGAATTGGTAAACTACTTTTCAAAGAAGTCTTTACAAAACAGTGTCATTATCATATTCAGAACCTTTAACCCTTGCAGTGCAGCTAACAGATATATTCTTAGACTAGACTTGGGCCGGAACGCGGTAGACGAATATATACTTCAAACTCTATTTTGCAACATTGAATTATTTGTAATCTCCACGAGATCTGCTAGAGTTCAGCAGCAAGTTGAATAATCTTTCCAAGCAGTTGTCGCTGGTGCAGGGCAATGGTTGGTCCGTCGTGCAGGGCAATGGTTGGTCCGTCGTGCAGGGCAATGGTTGGTCCGTCGTGCAGGGCAATGGTTGGTCCGTCGTGCAGGGCAATGGTTGGTCCGTCGTGCAGGGCAATGGTTGGTCCGTCGCGGCAGGCAATGGTTGGTCCGTCGTGCAGGGCAATGGTTGGTCCGTCGCGGCAGGCAATGGTTGGTCCGTCGCGGCAGGGCAATGGTTGGTCCGTCGTGCAGGGCAATGGTTGGTCCGTCGTGCAGGGCAATGGTTGGTCCGTCGTGCAGGGCAATGGTTGGTCCGTCGTGCAGGGCAAGGGGGTTGGTCGGTCGTGCAGGGCAAGGGGTTGGTCCGTCGTGCAGGGCAAGGGGGGTTGGTTATGTCAGCTGTTGCACACTAGGGCGCCATTCTTAGTGCTCCCATTACCCGCCAAACAAATATATCCTTGCGTCCGATTTTCAGTACTTACAGAGTTTTGTAGTGTGTTCTTTGTTCGATTGTCAAAGTATCCGTGTACTTCTTACTATTTACTAGCTGAGATTACCCGCGCTTTGCCTCGGGGCATTATTAACATAGCTGTGTGTATATTTTAAGAAAATTGCAAATTTAAAATAAACAAAAAAGGTTTCCTATATATCCTTAAAAAAAAAAACATTTAGTTTGCCTGTTAGTTCACCATCTTCTCCTTATAACTTATAAGTGCTGCCATTTATTTTGTGGATGTTGTATGGGTATGAAATACACTGCGTGATGGGCTTAACCCTTAAACATAGTTTGACTGCCATACTTTTAGCCAATTTTGACTTATAAGTGGCCCGAAACGCCTAAAAAACGTGTTCAGTGCCCACTTTGAACCCTCGCCATTTATTTTTTGGATGATCTATGGGTAGAAAATACAGCTTAAGACACACTGCGTAATGAGCTAAACCCTTGAATGAAGTTTCACCGCCATAGCTTCAACGGATTTCGAGTTATAAGCGGTCTAAAATGCCTTAAAAACGTGCAAAGTGCCCACTTTGGTCCCTCGCCATTTATTTTTGATGTTGTATGGGTATAAAATATAGCTAAAGACACTCTGCACAATGGGATTAACCCTTAAACGTAGTTTCACCGCCATAGCTTCAGTAGGTTCTGAGTTATAAGCGGTCCAAGATGCCTTAAAAACGTTACAGACAGACAGACAGACAGACCGACAGACAGACAGGAATTTTTTGACACCAATTTCGGTCTATCCAAAGTATATTAACACCAAATAACCAAAAACTGATGGATTCTTTGCAATGTACAGACAAAAGTCTTATTTTATTTATATAGATTGTGCTACATATTATTAATTTTTTACTTGTTTATTTTTCTGTTCCATTGGTAGTAAAGTAAATTTGTTGACTGTATAGTTTGTAATTTTGAATCCTGATAATCTGGAGTTCGACCTTATTTTAGCTAATGTTTTGAACAGTTCGTTCTCAACAACATTCGGCAATGTGGACATACTAAGTGATCGTTATGACGAGCTAATCCAATGTTACTGAAAGTGATTCCGATACCAGTGACAACAACTGTTTCGGTGTACACCCCGTCAAAATATCATAATAATCCAGGGAGTCTAGCATACGGGAATTTTCGATATACGGGAAAATACAGGAATTTTGTCCCTAAACCGGGAAATTTTGCAAAAGGGATTGCCAAAGTGATAATCACCACAAACAAGTCTAGCTATCGCCACAAACGGTCTCGAAGTCGTTATTTTGCCGCAGGCGCTAGCGGAAGTCAAGAGGTTGTCGTTAACGGTAACGAAAGTTGGGATTTCATTGTGGGAGTCAGAAGATCGCCGCGAACGGTATCGTAGTCGTTATTTAGACGCAGGCGCTATCGGTAGTCAAGAGATTGTCGTTAACGGTAACAAAATTCGTGATTTTGTTGTGGGAGTCAGAAGATCGCCGGTATCGTAGTCGTTATTTCGGGTTTTGTCAAAATACCAAAATAAGCGAGAGTAACTATGACTTTATTATTAAGGTAGCTAAATTTGGGAAATCGGCAAAAGTAGCGGGGAAAATACGGGAATTTTGTTTTTCCTGAACGCTGGACACCCTGTAATCAGCTTGAGATATTTTGGTCTCGTTGTGGAGTGCCATCTTCAGTCATTCAGCCAATGAGTGAGTGAAGATGGTACTCCACAGAGAGACAGAAATATCTCAAGCTAATTATTATGATATTTTGACTTGATGAGAACCGGAAGAACTAGATTATAGTTGTGACACTGGCCGTGAAAGCCTAAGTGTTAACAACTCTCCTATAACCCCACCTGTTCTAGCAGAACCGTGATGCCACTGGTTGGACTAGGTCAACCCCCGGGCCTCTTCCTTACAGTCTCATATAATTTCAAAAATGTAATTGTTTTTATATATTACATAATTTAATTCATTTTAGCTTAGTAGTTTCGTTTGACTAACACTAGATCGTAGTTATTTTAAAAAATGTATGTTCAATTTTTTTTACGTTTTAAAGTAAGTTGTAATCTTATGTCGATAAGGGAAAGTTTAATCCGTACAATTGTAAATAGGTTGAGCTAAGATGTTTAATTTTTTAAAAGTAAACACAGTGAAACCTCTCAAACCTTGTTCTATGTGCTGTTTCACCGTGTTTTCTCAACATGATATTTCCCCCCACATTGTACATTCCCTCAGCCTCTGGCTTACAAGCTACACTTCTTCATTATAAATCCCTGTCATCCAATACTATTCACTATTCACAGTAGTGAAAGGTCAAATCTGAAAAATTATTGAATCAAATTCAAGTTTTGCCTCTTTGAATCTCGAATTTGAAGCCGAAAGTAAATTTATTCTTCTATGTACACTGCCAAATATAAATGCAAGGAGTTTTCTGTCCTTAAATCATTAATTTTAAGGCCACAACTTCTACTGTGAACAATATAATATGTCTTATTTTAAAAATTAAAACACAATTTATTTATCTGATATTAAATTTTAAAAAAATGATTGGCCTTGGATACAAAGCAAAGTACTAAGTTGTATTGCTTTGAAAGGTATACTGTTGTTAATCACGTTCTTCGTTCAGCACCTGGGTGGAAAAAAAACTAGTTTGTACATATATTTTTTAAATTTATATAAATGGGTTGAACAATATTTTATGTAAAGTAGTTGTTAGCAGAAGTTTCATTTAGCATAGTTTTGGTTGTTCACGTCTATTGTAAAATATTTCCAACATTCTGTCTTCTGACGCCACCACTGTACTAGGATGAAGTCTTAAAATGAAAAATCAGTAATCACATAATAATACGTCACTGATGAAAAAGTAATTATGTCAAACCACACCCGCACAAACTAACGCAAATAACACAATGACAACTGATTTGAAAGTTACTGAGCACTGAGTATATCTCTATAATCGTCAGGGAAAGACACCCGGATGATTCAACAAGCGCTAACCAAACGAGCGACGAGTCGACGACCGCGTTGTTTCAAATTCGCTTCTGAGTATATTTTTAAGTTAAAGTATCTTTATTGCACCATCATTAAGATATGAATAGTTTCATTTACAGTATAGCTTACAGCTAAGGTTATAAATATTACATAGGATGAAAGAATTCATTTAAAGAATAAAAAGGGTGGTCTTGAAGCCAGATTTTCAGATGTTGAGCAAACAGCCGATTTTCGGTTTTCTTAAGGTGTTCTGGCAGTGAGTTCCACATCTTGGCCCCCATGTAGATAGTCTTCTTCTTAGTTGAGTTGAGTCTATGAATGGGTAGACAATAGTTGCTGGCGTGCCTGGTGTTGTACTGGTGGGTTTGCATTCCGTCGTTCACTAAAGCTGGCATCTTGATGTGGATCTAAGTTGTTGCTTCATGAATGTACAAGCTGACAACTGTCAAGATCTTCTGTTCCCGGAAGGCTTCCCCACAGGTGCCTCTAGATTTCAGGTTACACAAAACTCTAACGGCTTGCTTTTGTTGAATAAGGACACGTAGGTTTCCGGCTGTGGTGCCACCCACACAGCAATTATTGATTTCTGTAATGCTGTTGTTCCACTAAACTGATCACTATTGTTGATTTCTCAGAAAGAAAGCCATGTTGACATCTGTTGGGTGTTAACAACTGGTTACTTACAAGATGTTCAGAAAGTCTGGCCAAAACTATTTTTTAATAACTTTTGAGAATTTGGGTATCAATGAAATGGGACGGTAATTAGCTGCTTGCATGGGGGAGTCTTTTTTAATTTTGGATATACTTCAGCAATGTTTAGTGCTGATGGGAAGATTCCTGAAAAGAAGTACTTGTTGGTGATGTCAACCAATTGGTCGATCAGTTCATCTTCACATGCTTTCAACAGTCTGGAGAATATATCATCATATCCTGCAGATGATTTGGGTTGGAGTGATTAAGTTATTTTTGACATTTCTTGCCTGTTTGTGAGCTTGAGTACTAATTTTGGGAGTTCTGAAGAGGGGGCTGTTGGTGTCAGTTCCTTCCTTGTGTCCTTATTTTTTTTTTATATCTTCTGCTATTGTGGTGAAAAAGTTGTTTAAATAATATGCGATTTCTGTTGGATCGGTTGTTTCCTCTCAATGCATTTCCATCTTGTAAATTGATTTTGGTCTTTTTTGGATTTCTTTTCAGAGTTGATACCCTCCAAAATGGTCTTTGGCTTGTTACTGAACTCAGCGATTTTTGCAATACTAGCTTGTGCCTTGGTACTTCTAAGCAGCCATAATCCTTTTTTAGGGTCAATGCTCTTCTTCTGAGTTCTTCATTGCTACTTTTGAGCCACATGTCTTGCACTCTCAGGAATTGTCTAAGGTCCGCTGTCATTGGGTCATTTACAGAGGAACTAAATTTCTTTCTCTGCCTTGTGTCAATTAGTGGGCATGCATGATTGAGTGCTTGTTGGACTGTAAGGTTGAATCTATTATACAAATTGTTTGGATTTTTAGTATTGTAGACGTCCATCCAGTTTTCTTGTTGTTAGATAGCTTATAATTTTAGTAAGTTTTCCTTGGTGATGTGTCTTCTTTTGGTTGTTGGAGCTAGTGGCTGGTCTGTGTTTGTATTTACGGTTTTGCATATTTGGCCTGTGTGGTCAGATGGATGTAAACACAGTATATGGATGTTTGGGATGTAGGTGTGATTCTGGTTGGGGGAAGCTCAATTCTATGCATGCTGTAGCTATTAATCGTCAGAGAAAGACAGGTGCGGACGACTCAATCAGCGATGATAATCAAATTTGCGTTGCTTCGAATTCCCTAATTTACAAATATGCAGAGTGATAAGAAAATACGTAACTAATGTGTTGGTGTTTTGTACTCGTCAAATTGAAGAAATGAAGGTTTCAACACATTAGGTTTAGTTTATTGAAGTGTTAGTTTGTTTTAATAAGTTGTTGAATTAAAATATTAACTGGTTTACTCGAATACGGAATAATTATATATTTTGTCAGACTAAAACCGAACTACTTTTTCAACGTCACAAAAGCGCTGTCAAGGCGCGCGCCTGTCAAACGCAAATGTCATTCAAAGCCAAACGCGAGAAAACAAAGTAAGCACAACAGTGGTATTACACTGCGGGAATGCACATTTTAATATATTTAAACGTTGTACTCCGTTTATTAACGTTTACTGCTAGTTATTAAAACAATTCAAATTGCCTATGTACAGAAACCGTCTTTGCGTAGTTAATTATAACTTATAACTATTTTAACTATATAAAAACTATTTTACGTTTCAAATGCGGACTACTTTTTAGTGAAGAAGTGGCGAATAGTTATAGCCTATAATGGCTGCCAAGATTTGATCTTTGCATTGTTGCGATAAGACAGCACCTATCCTAATAAAATTACCTGATCGATAAACCGAAAACCAAGCCCATTAAAATTAAAGGAATATGCTAATTTTAATGTATGTAGAATATTCGCATATGCAAACCAGTGTATAGTTGTGTGCCGTATATTTGGTTAAATTCAAAATCAAATTTAGAAATTCGACATCAATCAACTGAATCTCGAATTTGAAGTTTTAGCCAAAATTCAGGGTTCCAGATTCGAATTGGACCCATTACTAATTTACAGTATATAGTCGTAACAAAATATTTTAAAATATTAAAATGATTACATTACACAGATGCATTTGGATGGCAAACTTTAAAGGTTAGCTATACTTTTCTACAATATAAACGTAGCGCCAAATAAATAATAAAAACTGAAAAAAAGTAAAAAGTAAATGGATTTTAGTGATATCAACTTGAGCTGTATTGAACTATAATGATGTACATAAATGCTCAAATAATTCAGGGTACTTCAAAGTTAAACTACCTATGTTAATAATATCATTAATAGTAAATGTTTTTTTGTTTTAGAACTGCTTGGAATGTACTTACAAGGACGTGCCTTTATCCATCCAGAGGAGCTTTACAGTACTTTTAAGTGAGGAGAATGGCTGCTCCCTTACAGAGTACAGGGTGTTCTCTCACCTCAGTCGGTTAGGTTACCGAGTGGTTCGACACCTGCCAGACTTAACCGTCACTGCTTACGAGAAGCAAATCCGCCTTGATCGTCATTTAGATCACAAGACTACCTACAAAACCTTGCCAGACACACAGGATAGGCCTTCAGAAAACATAAAAACTGATTTATCAGCTCAAAGTGTACAAACAACTTCAATGGATAGACATCATATTGAAAATGACAAAATCAAGGTTGTTCCTAAGAATTTTATGACTGAACACACAATTGAAGTTATAGATATAGCTGATTCTTCTGAAGAATCATCTGAATCTGAGTCAGACAGCGACATAGAGGTGGTGTTTGAAACTGCTGGTGCTACTGAAGTTGATGAGGGAGTAACTGAAATAAGTGATAGTGAAGATGAAATCGACGTTGTTGAGGTTCCGATTCCTCCAAAACAAATAGAAGTAGCCACCATCGAGTCTTCAGAGAGTGAAGAAGAAGATGAAAACAGCGGTTCAGAAAGCAACCGGAGCTATGATGGGAATTGGAAGCGAAATTCAAGGACACAAAGGAAATTTCTAAGACATCCAACTATGAGTAATTGGAAATTTTCAGCAGTAGAAGAGTTTTGTAAAGAAGAATCCAAACCTGAAGCTCCTTCAAGGAATCCAGAAAGTGCAGATACAGAAGAAGATTCAACAGCAAATAGCAGTTCCAATCCTATCTGTACTCCTGCATTGAATATTGATCCATCATCAATCACAAGGCAGAGACATCCTTTTAGTTATGGAAGATCTCGTAATTCAATTTTAGACCTAATGCCTTCAATGGCTAATAAAAATAACAAACTAATGACTGTGGAATGTCCGGATTCACATCTTATTCCAAAAAACGCTATGCCAAAACAACAAACCTATACTTTTAACACTAACTCATTACGTGCTAGGTTTTTCAATCCAGCTAGATTTAATAATCGTGGACGTAGAAACTTTAATGGATCAAGATTTAATAATACTACTGTCTTTGCACAGAACACAAGCTCTGGTGTATTACCTAATCCAGTCCAGGCTTTATCCCCTCTGATGCAAGGCTCTCAGCTTTCACAGATGTTTGGTTCAGATATTAATTCTATGGCAAGAGGAATGATGCAGATTGCTTCTGCAATCCTCTTGAACTCATCACCTAACAGTTTCACAAATGGGTATACTCCACCACGACCCCCTGTAAGTAGAGGTTTTGTGTCAAATACGTTCAATAGAGATGATCATAGAAATAGATATCCAGAGAATCAATTCAGGGAACCTTACAGATTTCACCAAAATAGTTTTAGAAATAATCCTTTAAATCAAATAATGCCGCGGTTTGGTGCTCATCAAGTCCATCCACCAGGAAACCTGGGGTTCACAAATCCATCAATAACACAAAACTTGCTTCACACTAACGAAAGAAATCATATACCCCCAGTTTTAAGAGATATATACGTGGAAGATCAGGGAAATCAAAGCAGTAGTTCTAATAGCAGACCAAATTTTAATGATGGTAGAAGGGTTTTGCCATCACAGAGTTCATACAATGGTTTTAGTAGTGTTCTATCATCAGACCCTGCTTACATAAAAAGTGATGTTCCACTTCAAAGAAGACAAAATAGATTACAAGAAGATGGTAAAAACTTTATTTCTCTAAGATCCTTTCAGCAAAAGCCCATTGAAATAGTAGAAGTTGTTAATGATGATGTTGTACCCAAACCACAAGGAATTAGTGGTAGAAATACCAAAAAACGTAAAATGAGGCAACAACGAATAGAAGTTATGAAAAGGCTTAAAAAAACCCAATGTACAAAAAGTGATCCCTTGGAAATAGTTTTTCTTGACAGTCCAGAATCAAGTTATCAGAATGAGAATACAATTAGTAGTTCAGTCAAACAAGAAAATAATGATAGTTCTCAGGGAAGCTTCAAGTCAGAGTCGGCTCATGAATCTTCAGCTAAACAAGAGCCAAGCACAAGCAATTCTGAACAACAGTTTGAAATAAAAACAGAAGACACTTTCACATCTGTAAAATGTGAAAATAATGTTGAATGTGCATCTGAAACCTTGGTGAAACAAGAAGATAATAGTGGAATAAGGGTAACATTAGATAATAATGGAGCAAACATACGGGTTGAAATTAAAATAGAAAATCAAAGTGATACTTCTTCTATTAGTAGTTTTCCACTAGATGCTAGCATACCAACAGATAGTGGTTTTAAATCAGAACCAGAGTCTTCAATTAAATCTGAATCAGAACTTTCATCCGACATTTCTTCTGGAATTGTTAAAAATGAGCCCTCAACAAGTATTAAGAAAGAAACATCTGTAGATAACTCTTTAGATACAGATTTATCATCTGCAGCTTTGGCTGAAACCCATCCTTGCGAAGACAGTAAAGATACTACTGCAACATCCATTGCTACAGACATTTCTGTTTCTGAAAACACTATGATGGACATTCCCTCTGATTTAGAAAATGAACATTTCAATGAAGCAATAAATGTGTCAGAGATTTCAACATGCATAAACCAAAACATGCCTGACAACAGTAAAAATGCCAATGAAGCAAGTATTTCAAGGAATGTAACATCTAGTGATGAAAACAACACAATTGACTGCAATCGGCAAGATGCTGACACTTGTCTAATGGAAATTGAAGTCAATGACGACAGTTTACAAACTCAAGACTCCCTTTTGCCCTTGGAAAACAACAAACAGGTTGATAGAAGAAAAAGAGATTCAAATAATCAATCTAGTTGGGCAGAAATGAAAATTAATAATGTAGCACTTCAACTCAATGAATCACAAGATGATACTTGTGGCGAGGATGAGGATCAAATAATGCCTTTAATCCGCAACAAACATTGCAAAACACTTGGTAAGTTATTGTTTTAAACAGAGTTATATTTGTTGTCTTGGTACCATTTTGGTCGTTCACAATAAAAAATATTTTTTTAATACGGTAGCGCATCGATAGTTCAACCTTTGATAATTCAAATTTCTGTATAACTTGGTTTAGTTGTAAAAACCTCATTAAGTCTATTTGTACTAAATCGGAACTTCATTATTTAAGTCAAATTTTGGAGCGTTCTAAATTTAACTGGAATTGTCCAAGTAGAATTTTTTCCAATAGTTCAAGTTATAGAGACTAAACGAATGAAAATTTGAGATATAGAGGTCATGAAAGAAGGGACGTCGGTTTCTCCAATGGTTGGTAGTTTTACCTTGATAACTTAGACCTCACTTAATCATTAAAGTTGTAGTGTTGAATTAGTCAATCAGCGGTTTTAGAAAAAATGGAATAGGAATACTTTGGAGTTTAGTTACTAAAAATTTGCTGTAACTTGGCGGTAGCGCTTGCGGCTTCAATCAGTGTAAGCTAAGTAATTACCTCTATAATTTTGAAGTATATCTTGAATAGTAAACCTTGTCAATAAATTTAATTCTGAATATTTTCAATTTTTCAGGAACTGTTCTGTCAAAGCTACAGATTTTCAAACAATTCAGCCCAGAAGTGCCTTCAGATATCTCCAAGTTAAAGATAAGCTATGATTTATATTTGCCTGCAACATTCCGCAAATCCCACCGAGGACTGCCTCACTTTAGGATCTCTGTGTTTGAGTAAGTTTTCAAGCAAATAAAATACATTTACAGATAGTTCAGTTTAAATCGTATTAGAAAAATCAGGGTGGCCACTCAATGAAAAATTGGGAATAATGAAGGTGTTTAAGTTAGGCCGGGTAAATTCTGGGTTTTAGCTTTAAGCAGGTAAAAGTCATTATTATTTCTGACTTCTCAGTTTGAGCCAAAGTACTACCGTATGGACCTATGAAGTTGATAGTGGAGTCAACGACAGGTAGATTTTAAAGGTTGGTTTCGTAGTGCTCATATTATTCACTGGTTCGCAACGATCTTTGCATATGTGACACTCTTTGAAGTACCCATTTACAACTATGATTATCTTAAAACATCATCTGCTTTTGTGGATATATTTAGTCACTTGTTGATTTGTGCATACAGTATTTGCTTTGATTTTGCTTACCTGTATAGTGTATACAGTGACTTTTGAACATGTGCGCTCTCTGCATACAGACTCACTCGGCCATTACACACCCAGTGGTGGCTTCTTAGGTGCAGCAAGTACAGCCCGCCATCCTAGAAATTATTTCTAGTCACTAAAATTATAATTTTTCCAGTAATTAAAACTTTTGATGTTACAAATAAATTATAAGCTGAAATCATATGGCTTAAAAGACACAATTTCACGTACCTAGTTTTATACAAATCCCTCCGTCAATCCCTATGACCCCAAAATCGATTGCAATTATTTCTTATCAGCTTTGTTATTTCCAACATCTAAATGATTACTATAATAATAATAATATTCTAATAGTATAAAGATCGGTTGGAAGTATGGGAATTTTCAATTTTCTTAAGCTACAGCATTTTAGTAGCTTCTCTGTTGCAAGTTGTTATTTAACCAGGAAAATACAATCATTACATTGCATTACCTTTTTATCCCATACTTCAAAACAGTTTAGATACAAGTATAATGAACTTGGCTTCTTTCCCCTTGTGTAAATTCAATCACATGAAGCTGTATAGGCCAGCCAGCTGTTTGATGTATCACTTGGCATTGCAGCAACGTACTACTCTAACGTACTGTCTACTGTCTGCTTACAGAGGCTCAGAAATGCTACCCAGTGCGGCACAGCTACACGAGTTACAGCATAGGTTCTCAGATGGTGTTTCTGTACTTTGTGCAGTTGTCATGCCGAGCTCTGTAGTCTTCTACTCTTGTTCTGATGTATCACTTGGCATTGCAGCAACGTACTACTCTAACATTACTGTCTACTGTCTGCTTACAGAGGCTCAGAAATGCTACCCAGTGCGGCACAGCTACACGAGTTACAGCACAGGTTCTCAGATGGTGTTTCTGTACTTTGTGCAGTTGTCATGCCGAGCTCTGTAGTCTTCTACTCTTATTCAGATGTATCTATCCCTGTGGACATCACTTCGTCACCAACCAGTTAACTGTAACGTGCAGCTAAATTAATAACTACAGTACTGCTCGATCCCGTTCAAAGTTCAATTACCTTGTTAAAGGTATAAAACACCTTCTGTTGTATCTTTCAATAAAAAATTCTGGTACAAACATTGGTCTTTTTGGGGGTTTTTGAATGTAATACAATCATGGGTGAATATATACATATATACATTCATTAGTAATATATACATGTACACTTATAAATATTCACAGTTTGTCGATTATGTATAGAGTATGTAATTTAATTTGAGTAATCAAACCCTCCATGACTAGAACTCTTGAAGTCTGGTTTGTTTATTTTTCCTTTTTAATTTTGAATTTACAGTTAGTTTTGTTAAAAATTGTAGCAATGACCATTTCTAAATAGGAGCTTTCAAAATACTGTCATGTAACGACCAATATGAGAAAGAAATTTAGCTATATAACTGTAAAATGTCTTTTGAATTGCTTATTACATTTATATGATGTTAGGTAAATATAAATTAAGAAATGTTCCTAACTTACCTTAAAAATAAATGAATAAAATTACAATCAAATTAATGAGGTAATTCTGTTAAGTTAATAATAAATTAGCTAATGTGAATCTAAGGGAAAAGGGTCTGGGCTTTTCCTTGGATATTTCTTGATATTTTAAAGCAAAATTTAAATTTTCAGGTATTCTACACCTAATAAGTTAATTTTTTTTAGTCAGATCCTTTTTCTAACCTTTTCGATCATAATAATTTTTGAAGTTATTACTAAAATATTATTTATATTATTTCTCCGGAATACTGACCTCCATCCAACAACTCAAATTCACAACACATTCATGCAAGTTAAAGGTTGACTGTACCTCATTCTTACTTTTACTGTTTTACCAAATGAATGTATTGACTATGGAAAGTAAATTTAAAGGTTTGCTTCTAGTGGGCCAGAGTACAGGTTACAAATGTATGTTACTTTTCTAGACATTTATACATCTTGCTACC
Organism: Matsumurasca onukii; assembly: GCA_018831715.1. Lineage (NCBI taxonomy): Eukaryota > Metazoa > Arthropoda > Insecta > Hemiptera > Cicadellidae > Matsumurasca > Matsumurasca onukii. The sequence goes on from CM032060.1 coordinate 72,931,199, forward strand.
CTAGAGGCGGAGTAATTAAGGATAAAAAATGCAAAAATTGTTTGTCACTTCTTTAAATTTTCAAACATTATTTTGCTATAAAATATTGTTACTAATAAGTATATTCAAAATATATTCAAAGTATATTGTTACCAAATTCAAAATTTTCAAGTAATAGGTTTATTTATCGGATCTCGCGGGACAATTCCAAAAATTTTCAGTGATTTTTGGCATAAGTTTAATTTAAATAAGAAAACATTAATCCAAATTCAATTAGTTTCGATAAAATCATCAATATCAATATTAAAAAATCATTTATACAATAACAACTAAACTTTAAACAGTATTCTTTGTAATAGCAAATTGTATTGACAATAAGACGAAATTTTTGTAATAAATTTTCTTTATATTTATACATGTACGTTGAGCAATGTTTAATTGAAACTGAATAATAACATTAAATGTAAACAACATAACAATTAGAAATTTGTCATATGGAATAGTATTAAAATAGCATATGTAACAGTTACCTCACATCTTGTATTGCTTTATACTGTATTTAGTGAATATTGAACTTGAATTCGGTATTCCAAAAGGATCTGTCAAAACTATAGACGAAGAAAACGTCCTACATTTTTATACCTCTAGTTTCAAAATATATAAATTTGATGTCCCTTCCCCAAAGCTAATATGTGGGGCTGCATAAGACGCACATGCCTCTGGCTAGCCATGTATACAAGAGTGTGGGGCTGCATAAGACGCACATGCCTCTGGCTAGCCATGTATACAAGAGTGTGGGGCTGCATAAGACGCACATGCCTCTGGCTAGCCATGTATACAAAAGTACAAAGGAAATTGTGGTTTCTTTAACTGAACTGAACAGTTGTATTTACATTGTACAAAATAACTATGTCACTGTACTTAACATCTTGACCCAGCAGGACAAAAGCAGGAGGTTGAATCTGTTCAGTTATATAGCTTACAAGTTCATTAACTCCTGTGAAACCTCTGGGTTATTTTGCTAGAGAAAAATAAATATAAAACTCTGTATGAAAATGCTGTTAGCTAGTAGGTAAACAATTTTTTGTTCGTAAATGAAACTACATTTAATAGTTGTAAAAATGTTATTGTTTTTATATTAATCCATTTGTAAATATATAATCACAGTTTTATTATTTTGCTGTATATTTTTGTAGATAATTTTAATTAAAAATTGTAAAAATTGAATTATTGGTTGTTTTATGTCCTTAATACTTGTTAAATTACAAATTCTCGTATAATTCTAGTTTTAATTGCCATCAAAATTCATACAGTACATAATAAGAGCTCTTTTAATGTGTTTGATAAATAATAAAATATTGAATTCTTCAAATAAATACTACTGTGTTAGGAGTCTTGCTTATCCGTCATAAATGAGCAGGCAGACGGGTTGGTAACAAAAAAATTATAGATAATAGGAAACCATAAAAAATATAATGAAAATATATGAACAAAAGTGTTAGAAGCACATTTAAAAGAAGGCAACATTTTCACTGTCAATGCTCAAACATTGTTTTTTTTTTAATGTTCCTGTCAGTTAGATGACGTATTATACAGAATTTTGGATAGTCAAAGTGTGGTTAAGTAAGACTGTGCTGTAAATTAATTCAACAAGTTACGGTAAAGCATATTGGTTAGAAGAATTCAATCGTTTATAATGTATAGTAATTTATGTTAAATTAAAATGGTTATTACAGTACTGTCAATAGTTGTAGGGTTGAAAAGCTGTCACCGGTTTGCAGGCCTATTGTAGCGTCACCTTCACCAGAGCCTGACAGAGCGTCACTGTCACTTCCATGAGTTCATGTTAGGCCGGACTACCAACCTTGGAGGTTCAAGGGACTTGGACCCAGGTGACGTTCACCCCGACAAACGTGGGCGTGATGTGAGTTGAGCTTATAAAAGGCTTCCAATCCGTTGCAAGAAAAATGGAGCTGAAAATGTTGATAGAAACCAGAGTGTCCCCCAGCCTTGAAGCCTTAAATTTTGAAGTGTATTGAAACAAAAGTCAAAACCTTGAGTAAACAGAGTTTGGCCATCAAACCTAGAAAATTATGGAGAACTGATAGTTTAAGAAATTGTATAAAAATAAACATTTAATATTTCATTCATATTTATGTTGTGTTTACCACTGTGCACAAATTTGCTATCAGGGCATATGCCTTTGGGAAATTACGGCAATGGCGTTGTAATAACCTTACGGGGCATTAACATAGTGCCCAAAATAGTTCAAAACAGTTTTTAGTCTTAGATGTTTAAAAATATTAAGTAGAAGCTACTCGCCTTCTTTTTTCCTAAATTGTATATCGTACTTTCCCACCTTAAGGAAGCTGAAATTAATCCTTCAAAATCATTGGAAAAGTCTTCAATTTGATTGACATGTTTGAGTTGACACCTTGGAAAAGCAACATAGCAATGTGATGGCAGAAACAATGAAGTTTTGAGGTCTACAGGATTTTGATTCTCAGAGTAGGTAGTAAGAATTTAAATTTATTCAATCTCTCCAACAATATGTCACAATTGCTCATTTTCAAAAACAAAAGTCATAACCATTTCCAAAACATTCATTTTCAACATTTTTGAACGGCTGCCATTCAAAGTTTTGCTATGAAAGTGAATGACGTGATAATTACAATTAGTTAAGCATTAAAAATTGAAGGAAAAGAGTATAAGTCTTGGGAAGTTGAAGAACTCGTCTGGTAGAGTTCTTGTTCCTTTACATCTAGGTTCCAATGTAGCCGGACAGCCTGGTCTTCTTATCCGTTTAGCCGACGTTAAATTTTTCGATGGAAAACCTTTGTACAACTGTCATCATCGAAAGTTAGCTATTTTAAATGCATAGTCAGAGGACAGGGGGATTTGCCCTGGGGACCCTTACCTGTCATTTATGCCCGTTATCAAAGAGGGTCGAAGTGTTGAAAACTATTTTACAAACACATGTTTATTGCACATCCAAGTGATATAAACTTTTCACGATGGCCAATCCCCGTGGTTCGGAAGTCACGTAAAGCCATTGGTCGTTGGGATAATAATTAATGACCCAATCTGGGGAACAGTCGGCCCTAGTTTGTAACAAGATTACACCTCATCATCAATCAAAAATGCTCAACACACTCACCCTTCATCCCATATTCACCTCAAAATACCTTTTAGGAGTGGTCGGTGTCTCAAATCAAAGTACAGTATCAAAAGTACCCAAAATAACCCAGTTTTCCCTCTTGTAGAGAAGTTCAACTCCCTTTACAATAGATATTGATTACAACACTAACCCAGTTTTCAGGGATTGTGAAATTTAAATGCTAAAAGCTTAAAGTATAGGTGCAAAAAATAGCTATACTCGTACATAAAGTGTTTTCAATGTCCCTCGGTTATCTGGTAGGTGTGTGGGGCCCGGAGGTTGGCTTCGGCTCCGTGTGTGAATGTTTAATTACACCTGCGTGTGAGCTCGCGGTGTCTGAGGCTGACACATATAACACCACAAGGGCTGTTCATTACATTTCAGTTCAATATTGTCCTGTCTGCGGTCAGAGTAAGAGCCAGGAAACATTTATACGTTTGTGTTCAAGCGTTGTGGCCGACACTAAATGTGCAACGCTTATTCATATTCGGCTTGTATTTTAATCAAATTATTCCAGTTTAATAGTTAGGCTGACATAAAACGTTTAACACATAATTATGTAGTGTTATAGGTTAAAATAATAGTTTCTAATTAGTTTGTGTAAAAAGCATTAATATGAGTTATAGGACGATCCGTTTCGTAAAATAAACAACTAGACAACAGTTAAGCAAAAGATACTGTAACCCTAAATATTATAGTCGTGAAGCCAAACTGAAGGCTTTGCATTGTTTATACTTTTGATTTGAGATATAATTGGATGAGTGACTGAAAATAAGTAAATCCCAACCACCAAGCAAGATGATCACGACGTTTCCGGAGGTGTAATCTGATCCCGTCTTCAGATGAAAAGTAACGTAAAACATAGGCCTAACACAGAACATTAGAAGAACTTAGCAACAAGAAACAACTCAAAGAAACACATCCACACTCCGTGATGTCTGCAATAATAGTTTAAACTCTGAAACTCTTCCATGGTCAACAACAAACTTTAAACAAAGAAGCATCAACTATGGTGAAACAATTAGTGATATGTTCATTTTTCTGCAAGAGGCATATGTTCAGCTTCAAAGTCGGAGGCTGAGATATCTATAATATGATGAAGGCCGAAGTAAGTGACTTTGTTATGCAATTGCAAGTTGAAGACTTATATGTTACAATATGTTTTTAATTTTGAGTTAACAGTCGTAAATTTTGCCAGTATAAAAGGCAATATTATTATTGATATGTAAGACTTTTTGTATATAGTCAACGTTCATTTTTATCCTTTTGCTTATCCAGATACGCAGCTCAGTATAGAGCATAGGTACCACTGATGATTAAATGATTTTTAATATAATCTCACTATTTATTCTAATGTCAAAATGTTACTTTTGAATTTATATACTTACCTCTAAACTCCAAGAAAATTCTTTTCAGAAGGTTGATATTAAGAGAACAGTTACTTGCAAAGAAGAAACCATACCCCTGAGAACCAGTGTTTACCATAACACAAGAGGTACAAACAGCAGTTCTCAGTAAGGCTGCGGAGGGGAGGGGGGATCCACCTGGGAGTCCCAGGAGCTGGTCCCCTCTCTACTTTACAAGCTCCAGTCTTCAACCTGGCTCTGGCTTCAGACACTGCTCTTTTAAATAAGTAATTAATTCAAAACAAAAATAATGCTAACTTCAAACTACTTATTTTAACATCCAGGAAGTATTATATCTGTTTTCAAGGGGATAAGTTACTTTATATTGATTAAAGAGGGCGACAAAACAAATATCTCCAGGGCAAAAATTGATCAGAAGAACAAAACTTCTGACTCTTAACAAGTTTTCTTCTTGACTTCCTTCAAACAAAACTTCCTCCCCTGTTACTTTCCAATACTAAAACTCCAGATGTATTGAAGTCACATTTCCATTCCCCAGTGAACCTTGCTTTTCAGTCTAATATCTGACTTTTCAAGAATATTATATTGCAAGATATTTTACAGCTAAGACAAAAACTGAATATTCTGCTAGTAATGTTGGCCTACACTGAAAACCGGTATCAATTTTGAGTTGTGATTCTTCTTGAGGCACTATAGTGACTATACACTATATTTATATTCCTGTTGCACTGACATTCTTGCCTAGTTCTTTCTAGTCGTACTTTTCCTAATACTTCAATGGGTTAGTTTGTTAGGTTTAGCTGTTTTGATCAAAAGAATTAAATTGACGGGTTTTTAAGTGGAGATACCCTAAACAATTAGTTTTCGGACTAAAACTGTTTATTACTTTGATATTTTCAATAGTACAGCAACTCAAAGCACCCGCAATTTTACGGTTCTGTCATTTATATTTTATTTAGTTTTTATCTTGACAGACTCAGATCAGGACGATACGCAGTTAAGGGATAAAGCGCCGCTGGCGTGAATGAAGAGGATTTCCTTTGTAATTTATGACCCTAATTAGCACATTTTCATAAGTTGCGAAGAAGTTCACAGCCTCGTTAAAATAAATTTAATTTCTTAAGTTGGTATGTTTATGGGAAATATAAAATATTTATTTATATAAAATTTAATGATCTAAAAACAGTAAACTACACATTCGATTTTGTGGTTAAACCCCTTTTGGTGCACCTCCCTCCCAAGAATATTTACACATTTTATGAAAATCGCACAAAAATGCAACTTGTAGTGAGGTGATTCATTTATGTACAAATTTAAATATGTGTATTTAGCTTTTGAAAAATGCTCAAAACGTGATCTAAGGATCACGATCGTTGCTCTTTTCATGATCTCGAGTTTGGTCCTACCCATGTTATCATTACCAATTTACCTATACCATACCTATACCAATACCTAACGGCATGGATATCATTACCAATTTTCCAAAGAAAAAATCGCTAAACATTACAAGTAATTTCCTCTTGATGTTAAAGTAATGCATTTTTAGGGAGTTTCCTAAAATTCTATCTTTATAATTGAATGTATTTGGACTATACACGTTCATGTGCGTCGGCTATTATCACAAATACTGGCACGTGTATTCACCACAAGTCACAAATGCAATCAAATGTCAGCCACTGAAAAATTCTTTAAAATTCTTTTTTCTAAACTTTAGCTAGAGACAAACGACTTAAAATGAGTGTTGATGTACCATTTTACGTGAGTAGGTTAAGTTTGCGTTATATGCTTCCCATGGGGTTAAGACTGAATCCAACTCTATAGACCGACCTCTGTGGAAGGTACCACATATTTCATATTCCGTACAGTAGTGTTGCACTGTATTGTATCACGGGATGATGTTAGAGTGATTGATGTAGGTGTGTTACCTTGTAGCAGCTCAGTGCATTCACCAAACACTCTACTCTACATCGCACAATATATTTTCCTCCTTCTATCCCACATCACATATACATCCCGCCATATACTCGTACATGTAGTCTTGCACTGTATTGTATCACGGGATGGTGTTAGAGTGATTGATGTAAGTGTGTTACCTTGTAGCAGCTCAGTGCATTCACCAAACACTCTACTCTACATCGCACAATATATTTTCCTCCTTCTATCCCACTCACATACATCCCGCCATATACTCGTACATGTAGTGTTGCACTGTATTGTATCACGGGATGATGTTAGAGTGATTGATGTAAGTGTGTTACCTTGTAGCAGCTCAGTGCATTCACCAAACACTCTACTCTACATCGCACAATATATTTTCCTCCTTCTATCCCACCTCACATACATCCCGCCATATACTCGTACATGTAGTGTTGCACTGTATTGTATCACGGGATGATGTTAAGTGATTGATGTAAGTGTGTTACCTTGTAGCAGCTCAGTGCATTCACCAAACACTCTACTCTACATCGTACAATATATTTTCCTCCTTCTATCCCTCACATATACATCCCGCCATATACTCGTACATGTAGTCTTGCACTGTATTGTATCACGGGATGATGTTAGAGTGATTGATGTAAGTGTGTTACCTTGTAGCAGCTCAGTGCATTCACCAAACACTCTACTCTACATCGTACAATATATTTTCCTCCTTCTATCCCACCTCACATATACATCCCGCCATATACTCGTACATGTAGTCTTGCACTGTATTGTATCACGGGATGATGTTAGTGTGATTGATGTAAGTGTGTTACCTTGTAGCAGCTCAGTGCATTCACCAAACACTCTACTCTACATCGTACAATATATTTTCCTCCTTCTATCCCACCTCACATATACATCCCGCCATATACTCATTGCATGTAGTCTTGCACTGTATTGTATCACGGGATGATGTTAGTGTGATTGATGTAAGTGTGTTACCTTGTAGCAGCTCAGTGCATTCACCAAACACTCTACTCTACATCGTACAATATATTTTCCTCCTTCTATCCCACCTCACATATACATCCCGCCATATACTCGTACATGTAGTCTTGCACTGTATTGTATCACGGGATGATGTTAAGTGATTGATGTAAGTGTGTTACCTTGTAGCAGCTCAGTGCATTCACCAAACACTCTACTCTACATCACGTACAATATATTTTCCTCCTTCTATCCCACCTCATATACATCCCGCCATATACTCTCGTACATGTAGTCTTGCACTGTATTGTATCACGGGATGATGTTAAGTGATTGATGTAAGTGTGTTACCTTGTAGCAGCTCAGTGCATTCACCAAACACTCTACTCTACATCGTACAATATATTTTCCTCCTTCTATCCCACCTCACATATACATCCCGCCATATACTCGTACATGTAGTCTTGCACTGTATTGTATCACGGGATGATGTTAGAGTGATTGATGTAAGTGTTACCTTGTAGCAGCTCAGTGCATTCACCAAACACTCTACTCTACATCGCACAATATATTTTCCTCCTTCTATCACCTCACATATACATCCCGCCATATACTCGTACATGTAGTCTTGCACTGTATTGTATCACGGGATGATGTTAGTGTGATTGATGTAAGTGTTACCTTGTAGCAGCTCAGTGCATTCACCAAACACTCTACTACATCGTACAATATATTTTCCTCCTTCTATCCCACCTCACATACATCCCGCCATATACTCGTACATGTAGTCATGTCATTTCTGCCTGGCTAAACTCTTCGGAGGGAGCGTATAATGATATGGGAGTTTAAGTAAATTTTGATCTAAGCAAAATTGTTTATCAGACGTATCAATACTACTTTTTCTCGAAGGACTGTAGAGGATACAGTTGAAGTCGGGGAAACCATAACACTACTTGCCACAGTGCTTGAAGGTTTGGGCAGAGTTCTTTCTGCGACGTTATGAGTAGACCTATTGTTTGCGAAATAGCGAGAGTGTGGTCCATATGAGCATCAACCGGACAACCGCTGATTTTCGGATAGGAAACGGACCTTAGATTGGTACAAAGAAGTTCTAGGAATAGTAGTAGGAAGTAAAGGTGAAGTAGAGTTCTGATTGACTATAAGAATCACTGCAATCAGTCTACCATCCCTTGCTAGCCCCGGGAATAGTTCAAATTTAAATTTCATTCTATCAAATGCTCTTATCACGACGTCAATGAGTATTGATTACAAAGTTCATGTTTATTAAAATACAAATATTATAAATCATAATTACAGTAGATATAAAGAAAAATTACAGAGTACCCTGGTAAAATTGTATTTTAACATGGACCGGTTTCAACTTTTAGGTCATCTTCCCGCATGTAAGTACATTGTTATGTTATGTGTAGTAATTATAATTACAGTATCCCTCAGTGAATCTGATCTAAAGTATAAATATTATAAATCATATAATATCAGTATACAATGTGAACACTACGTTTATTTTAGGTTATATTTAATTGCTAGTACATAAACAAATATAATTCCCAGCACTACAGACTATAGAGGCACCCACTTCATTACTATAGTATTCAATAAGTAAATAATTGTTAAAAAAGAGTAGGCTTAACATAAATAATTAAGTATAGTAATAAACGCGAACTAAAATGAATTGTTCAAAGAACGACAAATGACAATGGTATACGAATATTACAATTCCCTGCCAGTAACAATAAAGAAAATGTTTTGACTGTTACATTAGTTGAACCCTATATCCTTAGATGCTTATGGTCGAGCCACTACTGGTTGTAGGACTATGGCCAGTAATTTAAAATACTTTCCATACAAATAAGGTATCAGACATTTCTAATAGGTAGGTTATAAGTCATAAGTTTATTTGTCAGTATACAATAATATTAATTTGTGTTGACAACAAATAACTATTTAGTATATACAAAAATAAACAAAATCTTCTACCACTGGTAAGAAAAGATAGCTAAAACATCTTTAGCTATATGGTAAAAAATATTAGTATACAAATTAAAATTTAAATACCAATTTCCATGAATTCTCCCATTGTATAAAACGGCTTTGACGATAAGAAGTTCTTTAGTTCACACTTAAAAGTTTTAAAATTTTGAATTTGTCTGATGTTTTCTGGTAATTTGTTAAACATCTTTTTACCAGAATTTATCGGCAATTTATTGAACATTTCCAAACGGTGGCTATTAAAATTTAAAATGTTTGTACTACGGGAATTGTAAGAGTGACTTGACTCTACCAATTGAAATTTTGGAAAACAGAATATTAAAGTTTCTAATACGTAAAGTGACGTAATTGTCAGTTTTCCAGTTGATTTGAAAGCATTTCGACAGGATTATCTATGTTTTAATTTTGCAATTATTCTTACAGCCAATTTTTGAAGAATCAACAGTCTAGAAATGTTTGTGTCCCCGCAGTTCCCCCAAAAAAGTATACCATATAATATGTGGGGATGTATAAGACCAAAATAACCAATCTCAAAACATCTGCGCTGCAGTGAGAAGATAGTTTTCGCAATAAGAATATCCCGGAAGCCATTCTTTTACAAATTATATCAATATGGTTATTCCAGGTTAATTTTTTGTCAACAAAAATACCTAAAAACCTGATGCTGTCTGTTGGGCTAATTTTGTGATTTGAGATTGTAAAATTTAAACCCGGGCCGTTTTCTACTAAAGAATGTCCAAATAGCACAGCAAAAGTTTTGTCAAAACTAGTTTTTAAATTTAAGTTTTCAAAAAAATCTTTACAAGAATTGGATCTTTGCTGTCCGAGAGCAGAGAAAGATTTTGCACAAAAACTCAATGTTGTGTCATCAGCATACTGACAAACTGAAAATGACCAAACTTTGTCAACCACTTGATGGATATAATTTATTGTATTATCAAACGAATGATGGTAGTTAATTATTGAATGTAGCTCTCTAGAGGTTGATGTATTTGTTAAACTCAATGAGTTTACTCTGTAGCCTATTCACTATTAAATTCGTGATTGACTAATGATATAACCCTGCCGCTTGTCGCGTACACTTCACTCACAGCCATTGACAGAGAGATGGGTGCCGAGGGTTGGGGCGGGGGAAGGTAACTGAGTTATCACATCCATGGGGAAAGGGAGGGTGTGATTGTTGAGTTAACTTGTTTACAGGAAGTACTCACACTGTACGTGTGAGGAGGAATAATCTGCTCTAACAAACACGGAACGGACAGTTAAAATGTGAGTTGAACGGTGCTCAATCAACTTGACATTGGTTGGTTGTTACCACTGGGGTTTCACATGATTGTCGGCGAGTTTCTTTTACATATTTTTTACTTCTGCTAAAATTATGTAAACGTGAAATGATACTTGCAGCAAGAGATGGACAATCTGACAGACGTTCCACGGATTACAGAGTGCCAAGAGTGCCAGGCTGCCACCTTGGGGAGGAAAGCAGATGATCCCTCTTAGGATTTCATCTCTTGACAACTTTAATACTCTGTTGGACATGAAGTTTTCTCAGGACTGAAAAACATGGTCAGAGAGTTTTATTTTTTGTACGGATACAGTTTGTTTTGGTGTATACAAAATTCATAGAAGTTTGAGACAAACCCCCCTCCAAAGCCGCGCACACAACTGCTATGAAATGTCCTAAACCAGTCTCCGTGTGCTATTCCTTCTTTTTCACGTCACCATAAGAATGTGCTTGAAACAAAAACTGCGTAATCTGTATATGCTGTAAAACGATAACAGGAAATTTAAGTAAATGGCCTAGAAACCCGGGAAAAGTGAACATTTTATTAAGGTATGACAAATTTGTCCTGTGTTCTTCATTGTTCACTCAACTAAGCAATACGTAATGTCGTCACATTTTACAATTGCGCAAGAAAAAATCTCAGTACAATAAACTCGTCAACTTTCTCCTCAATATACGTTTAGGTTGTAGAATAAAATCCTACTCTGATGTTACAAAGAAGATACTTAAGCATCAGCGGCAGCCGGCGTGAGTTGAGCACGTGTCTTCAATAACGTGGAAGAGTCTCCTGATGATACACAGACAACTTTCTTGGTTCCTACATAACGTGTTTCTACGTATGCAGGACTAGATTGTATATTAACGTATAGTCGTATGGTATTCAATTCAACATTTTAATAAACTCAACCTCAAAACAAACCCAACAAAATCAAATTTTATTCATTTCTTATTGAGACAAACAAACTCAAATCCAAGTCCATTCCCAACGGTAATTCTGGACGACACAGAGATTGAGGAGGTCTACTCGTCAAAATTCATTGGTATACACCTCGATCGAGGATTGACTTGGGATTGTCACGTAGACCACGTCTGCTCAACACGTTTTTCGGCATTTATGTTCTGAGACAGCTGTCCAAATACTGCCCTATTCAGACACTGATGACGGCATATTACGGTCTAAAATACCCACACCTATCCTACGGAATGGTTTTGTGGGGAGGATGTGCAAACATTCATTTTTCACGTTTGTTCTTCCTTCAAAAACAGGAAAAACATGCATCAGAACCATTGCAAAACTGCAGTAAAGAGATTCGTACAGCCTTCCCTTCAAAAATCTCAGAGTTGACACTTCCCTGCCTCTACATTTTAGAGACGGTAATCTTTTTCAAACAAAATGCGAACCCGTAAGATATTGACGTACAATCATGATACTAGAGGTAGGAACAACTACCAAACTGGGAGACACATGACAGTAGTTTATGAACATTTGCCTTTTCACACAGGAGTTCGCTTCGTCAACAAACTTCCAAATTCCGTAAAAAATGTAGTGACGCCCAAGGCGTTTAAAACTCGTCTGAAAGCTGAGTTCGCCTCAAAGACCTTCTTCAGCACAGACGAGTTTATGGCATACAGCTGGGGGACTCCATAACCAACAGACTGGCACAGGGATCAGTAGTGGGAAAAATGGGAAAACATGTCTGAATGAGATTTCGATGGAGAGTGAATGCAAAATGTTAGGGAAATAAACTTGAGGATTGCAATAACATGTATTTGTTTCTACGCAATACATGATTATTTATTTATATGGTTAGGTGCAAAGGTTCAGTTGCGTCCACCCATTGGCTTATTGACGCAATCAAAAAGTGATTTAACTGATTTTATTCAAGTATTTATTTATTAATTCGTAGTCAATTTAACAATAAAATTGTGTTGACTACTACCACTGGTAAGACAAGGTCTGATTCTGTAACTATGTAATTTAAAACTATAATAATTTATACTAAATAGAAGTATTCATAAATTCGTCTAAAGTGTAAAATAGAAGGTTTATTAGGTAAATGTTTGTTTTTTTTCTAAATGAAACAAAGTCATTGGTTGATCTAATATCTATTGTGAGTTTGTTAAATCATTTTTTACCAGCCTGACGTGGACGTTTATTAAACATTTCAAGGCGATGGGATTCAAATTTTAACATATTCCTATTGCGAATTTCGTAGTTATGAGAAGGTGGCAAACATTGGAATTTTGGAAAACAAAAAATCAGAGTTTCAAATATGAAAAGGGAAGTAATGGTCAAAATACCCCAAGAGACAAACGCATCACGACAGGTCTGTCCGAAGTGCAGCCCAAAAACCGTTCTGACTGCCGATTTTTGTTGAATCAATTAACTCGTGATATTTTAGATTCAGCACAGTTCCCCCAAAATACTTATTTATATCAATAAGTAAGTCTATTTAACACCAAGCTTATTCTTCATAACTACTTAGAGTGATCTTGTATATCTAGTTGTTGATTGTGTTCGGTAGATCTGTTCTGTGTTTACTGACACGCAATCTCCGAGCCTTTGATAGAGCTTTGTAATATCCTAGCAATATCCTGGCCCTACAACAGCCGATTGATTTCCTAGATTACCTATATCATAGGTCTATCTGTTCAGTGCTCTGATGGGTTAGCAAGTGGTACAAGTATCAATAAAAACAAAAATATGAGCAAATTATGCTTACAAAGATTTACCTTAGTAAATAAACTATCGGTTCGAAATGTACGGCTTGGTATGTCAGAGGCGTCTTAAAATCTTGTGTTCTTGTTATACACCAATGATAAAGGGAAGTGGGTTTAAAATCTAGCCAGGAACTAAAGTAATGCACATAATTTGATTTTAAGGGGTTTTGAGAATAACACCACAACGTAGGAAAAGCGATAAATTCATCAGTTCCTATCTTCAGGGAAATCAACACCTTTCTTCAGAGGTGCGTATTCTAAATATTCTTGCAAGCTTGTACTTTGAAATTTGGAAGACTTTACCTTCATTAAGCTACTTAAAAATGTTGAATTCGAAATGATGAAGACTAATAAATTTCAAATAATTGGTAATAATGTTCAAACACTATAAAAACAAAAGTGTCAAATGAATCATATTTCGTCTAAAAACTGTAGGCCTCTTAGATCAACCAAAAACATTAACACGTGTGTTTTGACTTAAAAAAACACACATATCGCCTATATCACTAATTGAGATGCCGACCACTCTCATGAGGGTATTTTAAGGCAAATATGTGGTGAAAGATGAGCGTGATGAGTGGTAGTAATGAGTTATGAGGCGTAGTCTTGTTACAAACTAAGGCCGACTCTTCCTTAGAATGCCATACATCACACACATATTCGTTGGTTGTGTTTGACTGGTCACTTATGCAGATACATTTAGGCTAGGTAATTTTCTAATGTTTGGTGTTTTGTTTTAGGTGGCTTTTTACCCAAAGACGGGATCAATTGGAGATACCGAACTGTCGTGCTTTTCCTGACCACTAACGCTGGAAAACAACCACAATAATACTTCAAACTTAGTACGGTATAAATAAAGTTGTACAGTTTTTATTCAATAAATAGCGACTTGCTCTGATCCAAGAAGGTGGAAGGTGGAACTATTCTAAAAGAACCTTTGTGTAGTAGTAACAGCTCGTTAATCTTGCAACAGTTTTCAAAAAGCTACAGGCAATATTTACTAATGAATTCAAAACGAGCAACTCTTAGAATATAACTATTCTCTATATGCAACCTGTAAGGCGCCTTAAAAGAAAATGCGTCTTTAAACGTAAAAGGTAGTAAAACAATAATACAAAAGACATTCCTTTTATTAAATGCAATCTATTTCTCGTAATCTATTTAATCTATATATTAAAAGAATTGATGAAAATCTAATGGCAGTCAGTACAACCGTTCTATCAGGCCAATTTTCTTAATTTTTTGAATGAAAGGTAGTTATGTTAGATTCATCATCAAACATAAAAAATCGCTTAACTTTCACCCTTCTCAAGTTATACTCGAAAAAGGCTTTTCCCCATGTTGTCTTAACTTTGTCCTGTCATATCTCAGGTTCTAATTGAGATACATTGTTCGTTTTGGTCTAAGAACACTCAATGAATCATGCTCTTTCATGTTCTTTCAAGAAATATTATTCGACATACTTATTTACCTCTAAGAAGGGTTATGCGTGGACAAACGTTTTTGGCACCGTTAATAATTGAAATTTGCTTGAGATAAAAGATATGGGCAAAGTATTAAAAATGCCCAGCTGCTGTGAATGTAAAAATCAACAATAACAGTGTATAAGTTTCAAATATCAAGGAAATACCTTAACTGAAATGTATAGTAATTAGCGAGGTGAATACCCAAACCGAGAGGCCGAAGTGAGGGTCTGGGGGAGGAGCCCCTAGCTGGCCGAAGGCTAGTATACTACTAACTATATCAGTAAAACCACTTTAAACCGGGGAGCAGCTTACCTAAATAAGTACCACGTTCAAAATAATACGTTAGGTTAAATTAATGTTGTTAGCATAAACATTGAATTCAACCATTAAATCCAATGCATAAACTTAAAGCCCTTTTAACCTAAAACCCTTATACATAAACAAACGTTAAAGATTTAAGCAAACTAGAAAGCGTGGGGGTTTTGTATCTAATAACAACATGGTGACATATTTCGAACAGAATTAGTTTAAATTGGTCATATACCTTTTCTATACACGCTATATAAACACCACTATTCATACGAAAGACTTCTAGACAAACGACATTGAAGAACATGTTTGGACCGAGGATGAAAAATAAATGTACGTAGATCTTATACTGGAAATCTTCAACTAAAACTTTGATCTGTGTTCTCATGGCAGCCTGCAAAGCTTATTTGGCTTATAATGCATTTGTGAACGCATTCACGAGGCAGGGAGAGAGAGGCAATGCATCCGTTCACGACGCATAGATAGGTGCTGTATATTGATAGCCCTTGTATACACAGTTCAGGGCGGGCCTTGCTCTAATGGATGGACACTTGTATGCGTCTGATCTCATCACTGACAACAATGCGTCTGATGATCAGTACTCTGTGTAGTGCACAGTGCACTGGCTGTGCTTAATCGAACACACCATGGTAAGTGTGAGTGGACTTACCCTCGTTAAATAGGCTTGTCTAGACTTTTTGCTAATTTGGAACGGCTTTAAATAATCATAACTGTTTCAATAATCTAACTCATAGAACTTTTCAACCATTGCATATGGTAACTTATGAACCAAAGAACCAAATATAAACAGTTTGGATTTTACTGTTAACAACAAAGTCAATAGTATAAAACTGCGTAGATACGAACTTAAAAGATTAGTTAAGTAATATACCAGAATAAATGTATATGCTCTTAGTATCTTAGACTATTTGAACTTACTGTCAGATTATCCTTGCCGTGGTACATATATATATATATAAATATATATTCATAAAGAGAAACACTTCAAGAACAAAAGAAACCTATATATATATATATATAACCTTCCCGAAATATTAAAATTTACATTAGACCAGTGGAAGTGTATCGAAGTTGTTCACATCGGCATTGCTTGCCTCGTGCTGGCATTGCTGATTGCTGACAGTGAACTCCAATACTTGTGCGTCAGCAGAGTTGACCTACGGGGTACAACCGTCTGGGAGCGACAGTCTGTCTTTAACCTCTAGCGTCTCTTCATCATCCCTGACTGAGACCTTCGTCCCGATCCAGGACCGACTTCAGGAGGACGTCAGCTTCGAGTTTTCGTTGATCGCTTCTCCTAAGTTAGGTACTCTAGGGTTTAGGGGCCAAACTTAAATACCCTTCACAACTTGTTTAAATTTCATTAATTTAGTAGTATTAATTTTATTTAAAGTTCAGTTTAATTCTAATTATTGATTTAATCTAATTAACGTTTCACTCAATTCCAATTTTCTATTTTAATTTTCACCTATTCGATTTAAAGTTTAACTTGTAATCAATCTTCAATCTTCATCATAAAAGTTGTGAATGGTAGCCTGTTCCCAGTATCGGTTCTCATCTATTGGGATTCCTGTCTATCGGTTCTCATCTATCGGTTCTCATAATTCATTCCTGTGTACCCTCACTGCGAGTATTTGTCAGATTAAATTTAATAACTTTCCTTTATCTCAAGGTATTTTTATTTAACCCTAAATTCAAATTAATTAATCAGAGTGTTGAGGTTAATTCTTGTGCTATCCTCAAAGGAAGCTACAACCCCCATGTTTCAAGCTCTACCTGGGGTAGTGCAGGGGTTAACCGACACGCTAACTGATAATATATAACAAAAGATAACAAAAAGGAACATATTTTGGTGATACACTTTAATGCACATGAAAATACAGGCTGAGAGCCAAGGAGTAAGTCTGCCTCGTTAAATCGTCAGATGTAAAGTTGGGAGGTATTTTCAACTGGAAAGATAAGCTGCAAATAACAAGTAAAGAGCAAAGTGACTTGAGAAAGGCTATATGTATTTTGCCTAAAAACTCCTACCTTGAATGTGGAGGTCATAGCTGCACTACCCCAGGGCCTGTGAAAAGCTAAATAAATAAAATGCCTTTATTATACAGCGATTTTAAGTATACAAAATAACTGCAAACCATCTTATGTTCACAAATATAAAAATATAGGTAAATAGTTAACAATATAAATTACGGCACATTAAACAATTAACTAGTCTCTGACAATAATTTAATAAAGCCTGTCTTAAAACTAGACAATGCCATTGTTTTGAGGTTCTCGGGGAGCCCATTGTACATTGTCGGGCCAAAGTAGGAGAACTCTCTCCTACCCAGTTCAAGTCTAAATTGACAGTAAAATGTCCTGTCTTCTGTAGATGACCTCTTCCCGGCAGGAGATTACTGTGTCTGATTAAGAAGTGATTTGTGGACCAAGCAACATGTATTTTGCCGTATGCAGGATAGCAGTATTGAACAACATAATTATATGACAATGGCTTGGACTAATTTAAGCTTAGCCGCCTGAGGCAGATCTCCGGATCTATACAGACCCTTCAGTAGGCCACGGGCTCGCTGGGTATTCTTCGTAACATGGTATTTGAAAGTGAGTTCACTGTCAAGTATGACTCCAAGAGTTTCAGACTTGACCGCTGTCTGAAATAGTGAGACTTTGTCCACCTTTAATTCTGACCAATCTGAAACGGTCTGTAAGACATAGTTAATGTTTTCAACTAAAGTAGCAATGTTTGCAGGCTCGTAGAACAAGTGCAACTGGCAATCATCTTTTTTTACTGAATAGTGTATACTTGGAGTCGGGGAAGTGAATGCGTTGCATTATGCTGTACTTGATAACAGAGAGGTAAATGTGATTTCTTTCCCTTGTATAATACAAGGGAAATTCATTCAATTCACTCCCTTCATACCCTGATCCTGTTTGTAGAGGGGATTGCTGATCTACTCTACCTGAAGATTTAAGAGAAGACAAAACCATGTAAGATGAATACATTCCATAAATTACATGTCCTTAAACACATGAAAATAGCTTATATGAAGTCCTTTTTTAATAGTTTACTAGTGGTGTTGTTCTTTTTTTTTATGGTTTAGCAAATAAATACTATCATTCTTGTTTACTGTATAGTTGGAGTTGGGAGTGAATGCATCGCATTATGTTGTACTTGACAACAGAGGGGTTAATGTGATTACACCCCTTTGTGTAATGTTCATCCCCTCCATACCCTTATACTGTATGTCTACATCCTTAACCAAAAGTATTTGTAAAATAACTCTATTGTTTTCTAGTATTTTTAGAGTGTTGAGATTCTCAACATATTACCCTAATATAGGGCGACAATAATATTTGAATTGTATTTGTAAACCAAAGTACCAGTAAATCACTCAAGGGACCGTTTTTTCAAGTTGCCTGCTAATCACCTGGTTAACTAACCACCGGATAAGTTGTTTACAGTCCGCAATGTTTACATTTTCACTCGATTTTCAAAACACTTGAAATGAATTATTGAAGATTATTCATGAAATAAAGGTGTTATTTTTCCATTAATTATTGAATTTAACATGTGTACATTATAATAAAACAGCTAAATACAAACTGTAACACTAAAATGGAAAATCAAAACAGGCAAAGTAACCTAACCTAACGAAATAACAAGCTTCCCTATTAGTTGGCTGACGGTTAAGGCGAAATTGAAAAAAAACCCTAAGTGTATTTTGATTTATTTTCTCAGCAGCAAAGCTATTGGCAATTATAACATTTAGTGCATCATTCCCAATATTATACCTGTTCCATTCCAACATACCAACGTGCATTAGCATCAAAATAATATTTCGACATTTGATAGTCTTTCTTCAGTGTTCCCAAGAAGAACAGCGCTTGATTGCATAGTACTGAGATAACTTAGGCTCTGAATTGGTGTTGAGGGACGAGTTTGTTACACCACTGTTACCTTATCCTTCCCATTGTAAGCGCAGTAAATATTGTGTGGTTTCCTGTTCACAACAGCTACGCGCATAATCACCCCTCACGTGGGCTAGGTTTATTGTGCACGTATCACGTAATGCCTGGTGGATCCTTAACCATTGTGAAGCTCTTATAAGCTTTAAAGGGCTATCTATATATTAAAAGAATTGATGAAGATCTAATGGCAGTCAGTGCGACCGTTCTATCAGGCCGATTTTCTTAATTCTTTTTTGAATGAAAGGTATTTATGCATACCTATGCATACCTTTATGCATTCTCATCAAACATCACTTAAATTCTGCCCTTCTCAAGTTATACTCAAAAAAGGCTTTTTTTCTATGTTTTCTTCGCTTTGTTCTGTCATATCTCAATTTCTAATTGGGATAAATTGTTCGTTTTAGTCTAAGAATACTCATTGAATTATGTTCTTTTATTAGAGATATCATTCGAAGTATTTAGTTGTATCTTAGAGGAGTTATGAGTGGACAAACGATTTTTTGGCACTGTTAAGAATTTAAATTTGCTTGAGATAAAAGACATGGTTAAAGTATTAAAAATGCCCAGCTAATGTAAATGTCAACATCAACAAATAATTACAATATCAGTGTATAAGTTTCAACTCTCAAGGAAATACCCTAACTGAAAAGTATAGTCATTAGCGAAGTGAATACCCAAACTGAGAGGCCGAAGCAGAACCGTGAGCGAAGCGAACGAAACTGAGGGCGCACGCCGAAGTCGGGGTCTGGTAGGTGGAGCCCCCAGCTGGCCGAAGTCGGGGTCTGGTAGGCGGAGCCCCCAGCTGGCCAGTCGGGGTCTGGTAGGCGGAGCCCCAGCTGGCCGAAGTCGGGGTCTGGTAGGCGGAGCCCCAGCTGGCCGAAGTCGGGGTCTGGTAGGCGGAGCCCCAGCTGGAAGTCGGGGTCTGGTAGGCGGAGCCCCAGCTGGCCGAAGTCGGGGTCTGGTAGGCGGAGCCCCAGCTGGCCGAAGTCGGGGTCTGGTAGGCGGAGCCCCCAGCCGAAGTCGGGGTCTGGTAGGCGGGCCCCAGCTGGCCGAGTCGGGGTCTGGTAGGCGGAGCCCCAGCTGGCCGAAGTCGGGGTCTGGTAGGAGCCCCAGCTGGCCGAGAGTCGGGGTCTGGTAGGAGCCCCAGCTGGCCGAGAGTCGGGGTCTGGTAGGCGGAGCCCCAGCTGGCCGAGTCGGGGTCTGGTAGGCGGAGCCCCAGCTGGCAGTCGGGGTCTGGTAGGCGGAGCCCCAGCTGGCCGAAGTCGGGGTCTGGTGGCGGAGCCCCAGCTGGCCGAAGTCGGGGTCTGGTAGGCGGAGCCCCCAGCTGGCCGAAGTCGGGGTCTGGTAGGCGGAGCCCCCAGCTGGCCGAAGTCGGGGTCTGGTAGGCGGAGCCCCCAGCTGGCCGAAGTCGGGGTCTGGTAGGCGGAGCCCCCAGCTGGCCGAAGTCGGGGTCTGGTAGCGGAGCCCCAGCTGGCCAGTCGGGGTCTGGTGGCGGAGCCCCAGCTGGCCGAAGTCGGGGTCTGGCAGGCGGAGCCCCAGCTGGCCGAAGTCGGGGTCTGGCGGAGCCCCAGCTGGCCGGAAGTCGGGGTCTGGTAGGCGGAGCCCCAGCTGGCCGAAGTCGGGGTCTGGTAGGCGGAGCCCCCAGCTGGCCGAAGTCGGGGTCTGGTAGGCGGAGCCCCCAGCTGGCCAAAGGCTAGTAACTATTATAACAAGTTACTAGAGAGCGCAGAATGAGTTTTCCATAACCTACTCTTAATAACGGGGAAAAGATTACAAATGGGCGTAGGCTCAAAAATAAAAAAGTATGACTGTACTCGTATTTGTTAATTTCTGCAGTATCATGAGTGCTAATATAAAATAAAATGCATCCATTCTGTTAATGTGTATTGAATACATAAATCAAGTACGATCATTATCATACTGTCAAGTTAATGTATTTAGATTTCATTTGTTAATTTGTCAATTTATCCCCATAAAGTTCTGAAACAGTTTTATAAACTAATGTACAGTACAATCTGTTGAATGGTGTAGAAGGAAGTAACAAGAGTCCAAAATCCATCATCACACATAAGTCTTTTACGTTAGACTTCGTGTTGTTTGGTATTTGCAGTAACTATGTGTTATAGTGCCCAAAACTAAAAATTCTAACATGAAAACCACACACAAACTTATCAACGTTTGCTTTAAAAGGTGGAGTTTAACTACCTTATTTCGTGATACCTTACTTCAAACTAATATAAAGTAAACTACATTTATAACACTAATAAATACATTTCTCACAATGGAAGCAGAGATTAAACAATTAAACAGTTAAGACATTATGGCTAAATACAAAACTAATGTCATTGAACCCTTTTTGAATTCGATTGTTTATGTGACAATGTTTAAACACGTAGTTGCTTTTAAATATGGTAAATGTGAAAATAAAATCCTAACAGCTGAGGTTCAAATGATTAGCTTCTCGCATGAAAACACCTGCAAAGTAGAACCAAGTCTCCAAGTTTGGTGGAACATGTTAATGTACAACAGCTGCTTCCATATTCATGTACTTGCTCTCCTTCTCAAACTTAAACTTTTCTTTCACTTGATTTTCCCACTTCCTCTGCATAATGGCTTGTTAAGAACGTTTAAAGTTAAGTAAATACCACGTGCCCTCAAGTGCCACTAAACTTGGCTCCTACATGTAACCTGTCCTGTAGGACCTTCTGAGAATAACGTACCTCAACAACGGCAACTGTGACAAGATTATACACATAAACATATTTCTAGAGTTTCAATGTTTTACATTAGTTTTCAAAACAGAGCATTGCGGAACATTTCGGACACAGCAACACGTTTTGGACGTGTCTTTTTTTAATTTAAAACAATAACTGTAAAAGTGGAACAGCTTACTAACGAGATATTGGATAATTTGCAGGTTTGAATATTGAATATCATCTAAACAAACTTGCTTCATTGGGGAAAATAGTTACAGTTAACACAAAACAAGTTTTTGAATAATTATGTCATTCGTCATTGATGAAATAACATTATATAATACGGTTCCACATATTATTACAAGAAATTGTTAATATAAAGTGCTGACCAATTGTATTTGAATCATTAGGTTGAATGCAAACTTACACTCACATAACTATAATAATTTGTTCAAACTACAACACGTTCAGTTGTTAAACTTAGCAAGAAAAGTAAATTGGTAAAGTTTAACATGACAAATGATCAAAGTTGGGGAAACCCTTAGAAAGTAATTAACTTTCTCAGAATAATTTCAACCCCTGCAATGGAAGTAAAAAAGGAGAAACCTTAGTTGCAAATCACGTCTCTATGTTTTCCTAATGAGTGTTGGTGTGGGCAGAAAAGTCTTGCAACACTGTTAGATCATAAGTTTCCCTTGAATCTCTTTATTACTCAAAACTTCAGTCTGAACAACTTTGAGCTTTTTGGAATGATATTAAAATATGTGTTTGTCATTTTGCCATAAAAAGCTGCTTTAGACACATTTGTTGACGTGCTAAAGTTGCCTTTTTATTCCCAGGAAAATAAAGCGTTGTTTTGACAATTTTTTATTCCGTAGGAAAAAATGTTAATTCTTCCGTCAAAAATAGTACGAGTATATTTCATCTTTAGGTCTAAAAGTGACACTTTTTGACAAGAGGTCAAGTTAAGTGAATTATTTTTACAGCTGTTTCTTCAAAACAATACACATCAGTACAAATGTGACAACAATATAAATTTCAAAGTCTCTCTGAAAGCATAGATCTATTGATGCTGCTGCATATAAACTTCTACTTTCGTCATCAAATAAATTTTTGATTTTGAAATTTAAAACTAAAAAAAATTATAAATAAATATCATATTAGCTGATAGCAACCTTTACGCTAATTGTACAGCCTCCACCTAGTGCTTTTTATGGTTTTATTTTTTAACTTAAAGACGGCTAGAAGAATGTGCTTGAAATTGTGTGTATCTCTTAACGCGACCAAAGCTTTACATGTGTGTTAATATTTTGAGCTTCAGTTTCCCTCCTAACTCTGTTATTTATTAATGGATTTTAACAATAGTTCAACAATGTACAATCATTGAACTTCAAATACAGCTGAATATCAAACTATTACGCATGATAATACAATTTCTGTAAAATATGTAGGTTTTTGCTATTACCACTTAAAACTTCAAACGACCGTCATTTCGTTTTTGTGGCAGAACAATTTTATGATTAAAAAGAAATGTGTCTCAGAAATACAAAGATTAGTGCAAAATCATAAGCTATTTTTAAACCAAGCCCGTCTTTAAATTAAAAAAATAAAACATGAAAATCTGAGATGCCCTTAACTAATAAAATGAAGAGCTCTAATCCTCTTAATGTGGTCATAAGCTCTTTAACTGTCGAGATTCCACCAGCACATTCTCGAGTTCCAATTCGGATTTCCATTCGGAAATTCTCTGATCTGCTTATTTTAAACAGTTACTATTCTAAATTTATTGTTGAACATCGAGTTCAGGAAGCAGAGTTAATTTTGTATTTATGAACTTTATATTGTTTGTTTATTGTACTTATATTGTACGTTTATGTGGCCATTATGATTTATTTTTCTCTCAGAAAAATGTATGTCTATTGTTTTGTAAAATGGTGGTTGCCGTAAATAAATACGAATTGATTAGAAGAATCAATAAAAGGGATTGTCATGTGATGGGTGAGCCAAGAGCAACTGCGAAGCAATGGTTCACAAACAAGACATATTGTGATGTGTGCTGAAGACAGAAACAATACAGTAATGGATATTTGTTATGTAGAATGTCAAGCCACCACAGGGGTTTGCTCGGCGCAAATATTTTAGTGAAATTAAACCCCTCAGCTCTTTGGTTCTCTCGCCTGTGAATCAAGTTACCAGCTCTCTATTTCACAGTTTTAATCTGAAATATATAAAGCTCGTCCTGTAGTGTTAGACCAGAGGTGGGATATTAGTTTTATTTACTTTGAATACCGTTTTAGATGTTTTATGTAATAAATCAATGTTTGAAATTTTAATTTTGAGCAATATAAGAAGACAGTATTATGTGTTTTAGCTTTTATAACTAGGTCAGAGTTCATACAAGCTTGGTACTAATTTTATACGAGCTCAAGTTTAACACCTAGAGACAGCGTAAACAGGGCGAGTTTTAAATGTCCACCCCCACCTTAACTTTTGAAAAAGGAAATATTTTTAAAATCCCTTTAGGTAATGTTTTTATTGGATCCTGGAGTTTGTTTTGACGTACTTTGGTTTAAATTTGCAGATTTCGACTGCATTCTTGGTCTTAAAAGAATCTTAATTTGATGAAAGACATGAACCTACATCAAATTATGATTTTAGATCTTACTTTGTATAAATGCTATTGAACTAATTAAGTACTTAATAAATTTGAAGACAACAAAAATGTATGGGCCAAACCGAGACATGAACCTAAAATTTTAAATATGTTTTTACATATATGCGTTCCTTTAAAAACTGACCAGCTCCTGGTAGGGGTATCAATCTACAGATAAAAAAAAACAGAAAGTATATCTAAGTTCTGAATGGGCTGATCCACTTAAAGTCATCCAAAATACTGTATAAGAAAAAAAAACTAAAACAGATTTGACCCTATGATTAGGGTGCGTCAGGACACCGGATACGCAGGATCACAAGTCAGCTGTTTCCGTTAGGTAAATGTTTCAAGCCTGAACTGTAAAGCGAGTAGAAAGTGCCATTATCCGCCTGTGCTTAGCGGACTGACAAATCAAACACATTTACCTGGAGCTTGCAGACACAGTTAGTGAGATTTCCTCTACTCGTGCCAGCCAGATCATTGCGTCATCTTACCATCCCGCTAAACTTTGATTAATTCTGAATAAAGTAATCGAATGCTGTATTATTATATCCGATTACGTTATCACCATTTACTTTGTGACATTCTTTACTGTGTACAGGGATTTTCTGTCGGAAATTCTTCAATATTCTAATAACTACTTAAAATAAACTTTTTATAATAGCCACTGCTTTTCCTGCTAACCCCCTAACGTCCTCTAATTTTCATCTCATTTTACTTTAATGCACTAAAAGCTAAAACGGTCGTGTTGCGTACTTAGCTGAAGACCATATAGTTTAACTTTCAATTCGTCTAACTATTGTATTTTCTTTACTTTCATAACGTTATCTGTCTCTAATACCTATTTAGTCAACATTTTCTTTCATCACTATCACTATTTGAGATGACGACAACTCTCATGAGGGTATTTAAAACAAATATGTGGTGAAGGATGAGTGTGATGAGTGGTAGTAATGAGTTATGACTTGGTTGGGCCGAAGCCCCGCGTTCCCACAATCCACCCCTGCCGTCAAGCCGTAGGCTTATTCTGCAGATTAATGAGTTATGAGGTGTAGTCTTGTTACAAACTAAGGCCGGCTCTTCCTTAGAATAGGTCATTAATTAATAGCCCAACGACCAATGGAAATACAAGGACCAACGGCTTAACGTGACTTCCGAACCACGCAGGTGATGGTCTGATATGTCTAAACGATGGTGGGAGTTGATGCGGGTATCATCAGATGATCACTGAGACTATCTGAGGCGCTTTAGACCTATATCATCCTCAAAATCTGACCTCCATGAAGCTGGATTACAGGACCACGCCACGAGGTCCAGTCAAAGACATCCACTCGGGAGTGTGCAATCTAAGCTTGAAACTATTCATATCGACTAAGTATTCAATGACTGTCACAATCTCTGACAAAAAGTTGTTTTAACTTTAAGCATACTTGAAAAACACATCAATTTCATATGAGTATCCACAAATAAATTTTCATAATGAAACAAATCAAATAGTATATTAACGCACCTAATTGCTTTGATACACTGAGAAATAGTAATTTCCAAAGCCATGACAAAATGTATGATTGTGTGGAATTATGTGTGTCAGGAGCTCTGTAAGTAACGATGTAAAGTTGGAAACTTTTAGCCGTGAGTTGGCAGGAAACAAGGAACTCATGATAAAGAGATCGTTCATTATATTCTTGTCAGACACCGACTTCCTCAAACAAAGTACGAGTAGAGACTTGCTCAAGAAGTGCTGCACTCACACTCGATATACTGTGTTGGATGTGTCAACGTAGTCAATATAATATTTTTATGACACACAACATGTAGGCTACCTTATCCTCACTACTTTCATAATAATAATAATTTAATGTTAGTAACTGACAGTTTGAAGTATCTTTTGAAATTATACAGGATGAGTTTTAAATGTTTCCCCAACCTTAACTTTTGAAAAAGGAAATTTTTAAAACCCTTTATGGAATGTTTTTACGGGATTCTGAAGTTTGTATTGATATACTTTGCGTCACCCGTCCTAACCCAAAAACCGGGGTAGGGCCCCAAACACCTTTATACCTACCCCCTCCTTTGTGGCACCTCAAAGGAAAGGGAATTTTAATAAAAATCCAACGACGTAAAGAACAATTCTTTATCTTGACTCATTTTTTTGTAATACCAACTTAAAGATTACATGGAATCAGCTTTAAAATAGTTCATTTCACATACAATTTTTTTTAATGACAAGTTTTCTTGAAAATCTTTTGAAGGAAACATTACAACCCTACAACGTAATCCTTTAGGGTATTTTGAAGAAAGATTTGGACGTAAGGAAATTTTCTATGTGAAATGTAGCGTTTTAAACCTGATTTCTTGTAACCTTTAAGTATTACAAAAAATGTTTCATTGCGTAGTTGAATTTGTATTAAAATTCACTTTCTTTTTAGGAGCCACAAGAGGGAATTTGTATTTAAAAATTTGGGGGCCTTCCCCATCGGTTTTTGGGTGGGGGTGGGTGACCTTTGCGTCAAACGTACTCGTACGTCAAAACAAACTTCAGAATCCTGTAAAAACATTCCCCGAAGGGCTTTAAATAGGTTTTCCTTTTTCAAAAGTAAAGGTGGCTGGAACACTTGAAACTCACCCTGTATAATTAGTAAAACCGAAAATTGTTGACTTTCGAACTGTAAATTAAAATGAACTAATTGTTATTTGCATTATATACTGTAGAGGTTTTATAAAAAAAGGTTTACCAATTTCTTATAAGAACATTTTTTATAAGAAAAGCTTCCATTTTCCTTTAAGTAGTTATGAATATCAAAATAATAAACAATAATTAAATATGAAAGGTTGTGTTGTACAAAATATAAGGTACACATTGAAAATATGCAAGCAAACATTTTTAAATAATATTTAAGCACAAAAATAATGTGATTAGTCTCAAAAGGAACAATATTGTGGTAAAATGATTGTGTCAAAAGACACTTTTGTTGGTTATGGTAAAAAAAAAATATTTTTCACAATAAAGAAATATTTAGATTTTTCTACTTAGGTAAGTAGTATTATTTAATCAGATAAGTAATGAAATTAAGAAGAAAGTCTCAGAAGCAAGACCGGGGCTGACAACAGCTGGTGGCTTTGATCAAGAGCAGGGCTGCCAGCTTCACCTTCACTTCTACCAACAGAGTTAGTCTAAATGGAATGAAATAAATTAAATGTACAAGAGTCTATGCATTTATTCCAAAGTAATGAAAATAAGTAATCAAGCCTGTACGTTCCTGACATTACCGGCCTCAAGAATGTACGTGTCTTAATTATTTTAGGTTGAAATCTACTAATTTGTATTTTACTGTGCTAAAGTTATCTTTAATAACCTACATATAACAACTATCTGAACTTTTACGTGCCTTTACACGTCGTACTTTATAAAGGTATGAAAGTTTGAGAATGAAGTTAAATATCTTATTGTTAGTAGGTTGAAAACGTTTCCACAAACCCTAACTTAAAAGTTTGATTGTAACCGAAATAATAACGGTTGAAATCTTAAAGTTGTTAAAACTTAAACAACCGTATTTTGAATCAAAATATTTTATCAGTGTGTGTAACATGGGGTTTCGTTTAGTAAGTCCTTCATTTTGAAACGAAAACATTTGAGAAGTTGGTTCACGTGCACATTGATACCTGTGAAAATTGACTCCGTAAAAGGTTACGTTAGGAGTTTCTTACTTTTCATAAACGCTGTGAAATAAAACATATAACACAATTACATAATTATCCAAAAGGTTTTTTAGTTGGAATTCTGTAACAATTTGATAGGTACAAGTAGGTAAAAGTAGGTTGTGTGTACAGGATTTCATTGGAAGTGATTTAAAGAGTTATTTTCATTATATGAACGTTGGGTAAGGAGTTATTGAAAGAGTCAGTCAAAGCTGTGACCAAATGTCAAACAGGTCGGGGTTTGTGGATTGATGATTATGGATCGGCACTCTCTGAGTTTGAAGGCATTAAAGATAAATTGACAATACTTGAGTAATGTTGCTTTTAGTGGGATAGTTGATAAAAGAGGCTGTCAGATTGAAATACAGTTAAGTTCTCAAAATAATTTTCTAAAATATTCCGTAATACAAAATTATTGTACAAATAAAATATTAAACACGTGACCTAAGTGTTTGAGACAAAATAAAGATTGAGTCATATAACATGGAATGTTGTGCGTAAAAGCACAATACAAATATATAATACAGTGTTAGCCTGATTTCAGCTACAATGCGCGCAGTCAAAACCAAGATGAAAGCTTTTTTGGTAAGCGTTTTCTTACATATTTGTTGACTGTTAATATTTGTTAACGGCATGGTTTATTTTTTGTTTCAAAACATTGGCCGCATTGCGCTACCATGCCGTGAGTCCTAACTTTCCATTAAAAGCAGGGATAATTTACCTTAAAAGGTGAAACTTGAAGTATACATTATTATCACTGTAGCCAACATACCGAAAATCAACGAAATTCGACCAGCCAAATCAAGATGGCGTTTTGCCATTTGACGCATTAGGTGTTAGGAAACGCAAAACTGATTTTCGTTTTGTTTTTCTACCTTTTATATGATGGCGGAAATGAATAGCTCTATTTCCTATGTAAGTTCGCTAATGAAACAATATGGATCTCTGTTATTGCTAGGAATTGCTCTCACAGCATCAATCTCGGTTGGATTTGATGAGGTTGAGCTCTTCAGATAAACTAATCCCAACTGCCGTTCAGCTTGATTCAATGTAGCTAACAGCTGTTACAGAACTAATATCGAACCAAGCGTGCTCAGTTAGTGAATAATAATGTCAAATCTCCCAGAGTTGTTTACTATTTTGCTGTTTTATTTTTATGATTCTAGTTTTGTAAATATCCTCTTGATATGTCACTTTTTGTACCATCCAGTTTTCTGTCTTTGGATAGAAATAAAATACGATTTCACCTACATGTTTCCACTCTAATCTGTTTAGGTGGTAGTTGTTTTGTATTAAAGCCATTTATTATAAACGGTACATATTCACTATTTTCTATTTATGATTTTATCACATTAAAAAAATGGCTGGGCCGTCGAAACTAATCGTGAAATAAAATATTGAACTAAGTTTTAATGTAATAATAATAAAATTAGGTAAATTTATAGTGAAAAGTCTAACGATTGACTGATCGAGTTAGACCAGGGTCAGCTCTCTTGGAGTGCTGGAACGAAATACTCAAAGTTGTATCAATACAAACAATAAGTTCAATATGTTTGTAACTTTTCTTGAGACTACACAGTTTGCACCGGTATGTTGTACAGTGCCGTGTAATGCGTCATGAACCAAACTTGGTTAGGTGACCCAGAGGTTCTGGATTAAACTTTATACTGAAGGTTTTAAAGCACCTCACATTCATTTAAAGGATAAGGGTAAACATTCATCGGTGGAAACTAGACATATTTCATAGCTTGAAACTGTGACATACGCCCTCAACACAACACTGGAAGCGGGTATTTTTAGAGAAAGGCCACGAGACAGAATAAATTCTAATTATTGGATACCAAACAAGACAAGAGAGAGTGAGATGGATGGTCATCCCTGAACTGCAGCTGATAAGGAAGGTACTCTTTCTTTGTTTTAAACACTTTGTTTCGTAATACTATAGATTTAAGTGTGATTATGCAGCCTAAAGTTTCCATGCAGGCTTGTTATAACTCTCGGATACTCAGAGCGTATAAAGGTTTCATCCGTCTCACACATACCGCCATATTTATCACAATTTGTCAAGGTGCTCTCCTCTAATGTGACGTCTTGTTGTGGGTTATGTATGATACGAGCCCTAATACTCTTGCGTCATCTTTCATACGTGGGTATTGTAAACAGAGGCAACCTTTCATTCTACCGTCAGCGTACACACACTATAGAAGGTTTGTTATGATGAAGTACAGAGTGGGCCAATGATAACGATACAATTCTAAAATACTATGGCTATGGACTATGACTATGGATAATGTTTAATATTAGCTAGCTAAATATGTACAGATCGGCAGGGTAAATGTCGTTTTACTAGAAACATGTGATGTTGTTGAAAACAACATTTCTTTAGTCACTACCTCGAACAAGCTTAAGTAGTTAGCTTGAAAAGCTATAAAGGACTGCTTCTCACACCCTGTGAACATTTTATGATGTACGATTGCTTTAGTACTTCCACCGATTTCCATTTCGTGTAGTTGTGGTATTTTTGAACACACTTCCCCCATTTCGCAGTTGCTTTACGGCTAAGATTATTTTCGTATCGACTGACGTAAAAGTGGGATCTTAACGGTTGTTGAGTTTAACAAAAGTTTCGTGTTTTAAAAAAAAGATTTCAACAGCACAAGCATGGTGCTCAGGACTCAAACGCAATTTCAACTAAAATGGTAGAATTTATTAAAGTTTAAAACACAGCTGATGACTTACTGTCGCCGTATAAACCATGTGAGAGGTAAAACAAGTTGTATCGTTCTCATTGGTCCGCCCTATAAAACAGTCTAATGTATAAAATTAGCTCGGCTATTAAATAATTGATAGAATAGTAGAAACCCCCAATAATGATTAAAACCAAACTGAAAATTAAACTGAAAAACAAAAGTAAATACCGCTATGCTACTGGGTTATTCAGAGTTATACATCTGGTGGACTAGGGATGTATCATGTAAATAGTGATTCAATGAGACATGATGTGTACAATAACACATAAAATAGAAGGATAGTTTTATTTAAGTTGTCTTGACTTTATTATGTATACTACTCGTGTACATCTTGATAAGCACGATATTAAAACCAAAATAAAAATAACATTTGGTTTACCCATTTGGTACCCATAAGTTAAGTGTTTTTAGACTTCGGTTTCTTATTAAGATAAAAGTTGGATTGTAAAGCCTTTTCTCTATTCAACTTTACGAAGAAGCTATATATTCCAGCTAATGTACATAGATGTAGATTTTTAGCGTTCATCTGACTTGTATTGGTAGCATTGTGCACAACATCAATCCAAGTTTTTTGCTACCTTTAAAGTAGCTTCGTTTACGTATGGTAACACGAATGAAACTTACTTTAACTTGTAAAGTTACTCATTTCAACTCCCAAAATTAAAAAGAGTTTTAGTAAAGGTGAAAAGTTGGCTTCAAAGAGGTGGTTTGGGCAGTGTTTGCCTACAAAGTGTTGGTCCACAGAGACATGACAGACAACACTGAACCAACATCATTCCACAGTACACAGCTGTTTGCTACACCAGGCCTGCCTCACGTGTCACCTAGTTCATATAATTACACATCTAATAACCACGTAATAGTCTATATGGACAGTAAAATATAATACCACTAATAAATAAGAACGGCTACACCTGGAAACTACCCAGGATTGGTCAGTTAGGAGTTTGATTTCTCTATGGAAAAATGGCTATGGATAGGTTGAATGAATTCAATCTTAACATCCAAATATTTAATAGCCCTAAACCAAAACAAATCACACAAAATACCTTTAAGATCAAATTATGCAATTTTTGTCCTTTTTCACAAACTAATTGCGATTAAAATCTAGTTATTTCGCTTAGCACAACGTCACAACGTCATAGAAATTAATTTAAAGTATTTACAGCCTATAATTAATATGTCACAGCCAATGAGAACATCGATAGTTGGGATCCCTGCTATGATGGACGGTTGGCAGCCCCGATATCAATATGGTAGCAGACAGCAGGTAGCTCAGTTTCAGCCAATCAGTGACTCCACAGCGAAACCGAAATATTTAAAACTAATGAATGTAATTTTAGAATGATTAGTCCAGTCCACACCACATAAAACATTATTACAATTAGCTTGAAATATTTTGGTCACGCCATGGAGTACCATCTTTAATCACTGATTAGTCGAAAAACGACTGAAGATGGTACTCCACAGCGATACCGAAATATTTCAAGCTAATTGTAATGATGTTTTGAACTGGTGTGAACTGAAAGAACTAGATTATAATTGTGGCACCGGCTGCTTAAGCTTAAGAGTTAAGTTAATTATTAGTTATAAGAGTTAATTATTATGATGTCTTGACGCAATGTGAACCGAAGAACTACTACACATTTATGTTGGTAGATAACATTTGTGATACCGGCCCCGAAAGCCTAAGAGTCAAGTAAATAAATGAACAAATCAAGTTCGTTTCTCAATTTATTTAAATGGTTTTTACATGTTTATACAAAGAGAAATACACTGACCACGATTTCTAACAGTGTGGTCAGTTCCAGAAAAAAACTCACTGCGAATGGCCATGTTTTTTGCAAAAGATTGTATTTGCCTTTTTCCATGTTGATTGCAATGATAATGCGAATCGCCAAAAGAATTACTGGCACTATCATCAATAAAAGATGTTAGAATATTAATCGTAACAATACTCGTAACTTTGGACACGGTGAGTTAGGGCTAAGCCATCAAGTATTGACAAATAATCTCACTACTGTTATACGATATACTAGTTAATAGATTTTACAAACAATTACAATGTATTAAAACTTGAATGGACGGAAAATAAGGCAAACATATTTCTGCTTTAGCGCGTATGAAAAGTAAAGCTCTTTAGAAAACTTGTCGATTCTTTGAGCAAACAAAATGAAGTGCAGGGTAAATACACTGCATTCAACTCCTAAACGAGCCTCTTCAATTCACCATCCATCTGTTGTTTTATTTATTTTTTAATAAAATTTAACCTTCTGGTTTTTTGTGTGAAATATTTTAATTAATTTAAAATATTTTGCTTTGAAACTAATTTATTTTTCTGCCACAGCTCAAAACCCATTATGAGTTGTAATACATTCCATAATTAAAGTTTAAAACTAAATTTTATGAACTAACTTAATAATAATTTATTTAAAAGAACAACTTACAAAATAAATTGAAAGCACAATTGAACACTTTCGCAAGCTATTAAAACTGGGCTTACGATATTGTGTGTCAAGAGATTCTTCAAGAAGTAGTTATACTTTTCAAAAAAAAGAACTAACATAAAAAACATAAGCTGGCGAGCAAAATGAGTCAAGTATATCCAGCAAAATTAATTAAGCCAAACCAAACACAGTTCTGAATATTATTTGGCTTTAATTGAAAATGCCAGGACCTCGCTTGCAAAACATGTTTGAGTAATTTAGTTTTACCATACCCAGGTTATTTCTGAGGGTTGTTTTGCATCAAAATTCTCAAATCATGGAGCCTATCACTTGGAGAATGAACAGTTTTGGGAACAACGGCAAGTTACTTATTTGAACTCACCTCTTGTCATTACGGCTGGAGAAGAAGAGAGTAAGCCACAGGAAGGGGAGAACGGTGGAAATACAACTGAAATAATTCCTATGCATTTTACAGAAATAAATCCCGAATTTAACCATACCAATCGATCAGTCCATATTGACGCTTTCAATTCACAAACATAGATGCCATTTACCTTTTTGACACAGACAAAGATCAAGTTATCAAAAGCATATCCAGATGATATACACACGGGAACACCTGAGCCTGATGTTTTGACAGCAGAGCAAAGTAACATGTTTACAGAAGTAATTAAACTAAGATCAAAGCAGTACATCAGATCCGTCACGAACCGTTTCAGTTTGTACAGCCATTGCCAAACATACTGACTGTCATGTCTCACAGAGCTTTTCATCTACGCCTTATTGGTTCTACCCTAAGATGTTTACTATAGTGAGTATTGTAAAAATACCATTAAAACATAATAGTAAGGTCATAGCAACTTACAGACAAAGATGCTAATTCAATGGCTAGTTCCAGAGTCAAAAGCAATTTTCGTTTCAGTGTATGAATATTTTACTGTTAACACATTATAATGATTCTTTCCTCAACCAAGAATTATTTCTGATTTAGGTCATTTTTAGTTTAGGTAGTGGGAGGTGCGATTCCAAACGGTGTAACGTACCAAAAAAATATGTAAAGGAGTAATTTTAATAAATTTGAAATTAGTTTATAAGCTAAACGTACATCTCAATCTATGAAAATAAGCGTCTATCAACAAGTTCAAATTTTGAATTGACCGTTAAATGAGAATTATCATTGGAAACTGAAAGGTGAATGAGCTCTTTATTTTTAAGTACCGTTTGAAAATATCGGAATTCTAACACTTAATACAACTGATGGTGAGCACTATATACACCTCTCTTAAAGCCATTTTGCCTTACATATCATTAATTTGTTCCCAAACAGTTGAAAATAATAATAATATTTATATGTACTGTATATTTTAGTGTTGCAAAGCAACGGTTTACCACCGAGTTTAAAAGTTGAAGAGAACGAGCGGTGAGCGAGCTGACATGCTGTGTTTGTGACAGTTGAAAAACGGGTCGAGTGAAATATTCAACACAAACCTCACCTTTAAACATTTTCTAGGCTGACAAGGGAGACTTCCCCTGCCATCTTGTACACAGCTTCCTCTGTCACTCAGGGCTTCATGAAACAATCCACGTGGTAGGAATATTGTACGAGTATATCTTGCAGATTGCAAAATGCGCGCAGCGTCAAGTACAGGCTGGAAAAGGTGAGATGCAGGGAGTTGCAGTTCAACAAACACCGCTCTTGTAAAAGGTGTTAATGTGACTTTTGAACTTTTAAATGAAAGGTCAGTGTTGAATTTAGGGCAGATTGGAAGCCAATTTTCCAAAATTTATTTTAATTTTGAAAAGAATCCACTTTGAAATTCGTAAAAATACGGTACTTTTAGAGCTGCGAAGCTCCTCCCCCTTTAAAAGCGGAGTATAGAAATTGTGGATCCAAGCTGTTTTTAGATAATCTGTAATCATGTAAAATTATGATACACACTGAATTCATCTCATGGGAGCAACGTTTGTCGGATTCCAAATCCTTGAGGAATCTCTCCATAAGGCGCTAGTTCAATGTTGACGCAAGATATTGCAGTGTTTAACAAATAATTTGTTTTATGTGATGGTGACAGTTTTGTTCTTATGTTACGGAAACGGAAACAACAAGATTATATTTGAAATAAAGGTAAATGCTAATAAAGATAAAAGATATAAATATATAATGATGTGAAATGTAGGTGAGCTGTGCGTGGCTGCCGGAATGAGGAGGTCTGCATGTAAAACATGAGCCTCGGGCACAGCTGGAAATTACAATTCAATTAGCAGTAAAGTCGAGTGCTGGCTTGTCTCCAGGTTCTCCAACACTCACTAACTTCTCATTAGCTAGCGGGCGCAGATTGGCGAACATCTTAACTTCCAGAACAATGTGAACACAACACTGTAGTACGCACCATAGCACAGTTATGTTACTATGAAGTTATTCAAACGCTATCATGTTGGCAGTTTGAAAAATCTTATGATTCGCAAGGTTCCTATTTCCGATTCCGGGATGACCAAGCCTCTATTAGTTGTGTAGCTTTTCCGAAGCCGCAAACACACTGGTGCCGGGTGTACACTGGTGCCGGGTGTACACTGGTGCCGGGTGTACACTGGTGCCGGGTGTACACTGGTGCCGGTGTACACTGGTGCCGGGTGTACACTGGTGCCGGGTGTACACTGGTGCCGGTACACTGGTGCCGGTGTACACTGGTGCCGGGTACACTGGTGCCGGGTGTACACTGCCGGGTGTACACTGGTGCCGGTGTACACTGGTGCCGGTACACTGGTGCCGGGTACACTGGTGCCGGTACACTGGTGCCGGGTGTACACTGGTGCCGGGTGTACACTGGTGCCGGGTGTACACTGGTGCCGGGTGTACACTGGTGCCGGGTGTACACTGGTGCCGGGTGTACACTGGTGCCGGTGTACACTGGTGCCGGGTGTACACTGGTGCCGGGTGTACACTTGTGCCGGGTGTACACTGGTGCCGGTGTACACTGGTGCCGGGTGTACACTTGTGCCGGGTGTACACTGGTGCCGGGTGTACACTGGTGCCGGTGTACACTGGTGCCGGGTGTACACTTGTGCCGGGTGTACACTGGTGCCGGGTGTACACTGGTGCCGGTGTACACTGGTGCCGGGTACACTGGCTGAGGTGTGTGGTGTACTGCATACATTTAGTAGACTTGGGAAGCCAAGGGCAGAGAAGTGCATTAGAATAATCCCAGTGAGAGTACACCTGAGAACACACATCCTGGCTCAAGGAGTTCACCACAGGAACACAGGCTGAGTGTGGTGTGTACTGTAGGTACATTTAGCAGACTTGGCGAAGCCAAGGTAGAGAAGTGCATTAGAATCAGCTTAAGTGTGAGAGTGTACACCTGAGAACACACATCCTGGCTCAAGGAGTTCTTCACGCACAGGAACACAGGCTGAGTGTGTGCTGTACTGTATACACATACAGCAGACTTGGCGAGGCCAAGGGTAGAGAAGCATTAGAATAACCTAGCTTATGAGAGGTACACCTGAGAACACACATCCTGGCTCAAGGAGTTCCTCACGCACAGGAACACAGGCTGAGTGTGTGTGGTGTACTGTATACATACTAGTAGACTTGGCGAGGCCAAGGGTAGAGAAGTGCATTAGAATAATCCTAGCTTAAGTGTGAGAGTGTACACCTGGAACACACATCCTGGCTCAAGGAGTTCCTGCACCACAGGCTGAGTGTGTGTGGTACTGTATGTAGCACAGACTTATGAGGCCAAGGGTAGAGAGAAGCATTAGAATAATCTTAGATTATGTTTTATTTTCCCAGTTGACCCTTTGGATTATAATTATTGCCTGTGGATCCTAGATGTGTTGATATTGTTGCACACACGCATTTCCTGCATAAGGCCCATTTTCAAAGTGCCTCTTCTTCTTCTTACACTAAACACCTTATACACCAAACACCAAACAGTCATATACATTTAACACCTCGGTCACGATCATACACCGCTCGCGCACCCACTGAAGCCACGGGGACGACGGCGGAACATTCAAGGACGCAGGTGGTCGGCAAAACTGAAATGGGTTGACTTGTACTATTCGCTGTCACGATGCAAATGCGGCTGGG
The DNA here is from genome assembly GCA_018831715.1 of Matsumurasca onukii. NCBI lineage: Eukaryota > Metazoa > Arthropoda > Insecta > Hemiptera > Cicadellidae > Matsumurasca > Matsumurasca onukii. The sequence continues at coordinate 72,968,731 of CM032060.1, forward strand.
CTGGGCTGGAAGGGAAGGCTATTGTTTGTGAGATTTTGGTTTCCCTGAGGCGGCATCTGTGAAGTTGCTTTCTCATTTTAAGGGATAGTTGAATAAACTGAATTTCTTAGATTCTTCTTGTCGGTTTAAGAGAGAATTGGTTGTGTATTTATGTGCTTATACCTGTAGCTTCTGTGTGCTAATGCTGAGATTTCAGGATTTGTATTTTTAAAATTTCTATTGATTTGGGTATTCAATTTTATGTTCTATTGTGTTTAAGATGCACAGCTACCAGTGACTCCTTGGGTTTTATTGTAATGAGCCCTGTTGTGTTCCTTAAACCTCTGTTTATGTTCCCATTGGTAACCAATATAGTTTGTTGTTGCAAACATGGTTTTCGTTACAGCATGTGATCTTGTACACTCCCTTGTAGGTCTATGCTTATTTGTTTTAAACTGGTTATATTGGAATAACTTCTTTATGTACTTTAATTCAAAACTATACATAAAAGCGCTTCTACCACCCAAATTCAGACCACTAATCAAACACATAATCACCCCATCAACCAGTCATTAATGCAATTACAGCGCCTTCCCACAAAATAGCCAAATACACAACAAGCTACTAAAGAAAACCTTGAAAATACAGTCTTACGCATGCAAAAACACAAAACAGTTCTCCTGAAACTCGAGCAAAATAATAGAACAAAGGAGCTTATGATTCAACGATGGACAATATGTACCCAATATACCTAGGGAAGAAGCAATATCAGTTCTAAAGTCAAAGCTAGAGGAACGGTTTACTGAAGGTGAATAGAGGACATCGTCAAAATCAATTGAATAATAACTAACCAAAGTTTTCAGCTATAACGATAAAATTTTCTACGATCCCGAGGGACTCCCAATGGGAGGGCCTCTGAAGCAACTTTGGCAGAATTATTCATTAGAAATTTTGAGGAAAATCACATAGTCCAATGTTAACCCATTATCAGAAAATAAAATTCTACTCAATGATATGTCGATGATACATTCATGATCCCAGGAAACCATAATAAGCTTCTCTTTCCTCCTAAACTACTTGAACAACATTCATCCAAAAATCAAATTTAAATTAGAAACCGAGCAAGATTCAAACTAACTTTTAGATGTCACCATTTCAAACCCAACAACAAAACCTGCCATAGGTATTTACAGAAAACTGCCACAACCGACCTGGTAATACCAGCTGACCAAACCATCCTTATAGTTACAAAATGGCCGCTTCCGACTAAGTCTTCAGATTACCAAACACAAACCCAAGTGTAAAGTTAAGAAGAATACGGACAAAGAAACTTCAACAATAAAACAAATCGCTAAATAATGGATATAAACCTTCTATTATCCAGAATTTAATAAGAACATGTCACAAAGAACTAAAATTCAGCCAACCCAAACTACTAAATCAAATGATATAAATACATTCCTTTAAAACTACACGTTGACAAACTACAGAAAGAATTGGCAGAATATTTAAAAAAAAGCAGGATACAAACCAGCAGTTTAAAGTACATAAAGAAGTTATTCCAAACATATAAACCAGTTTAAAAGCAAAACCAAGTATAGACCTACAAAGATATGTACAAGATCACATGCTGTAACGAAAACCCTGTTTAAGCAATATATTGGTTACACCATAGGAACTATAAGTAGAGGTTTATGGAACATAAACAGGGTTTCATTACATACGTAAACCAGAGTCACTGGTAGCTGTGCATCTAAACACATGAATGCCATAAAATTGACACCCCAAATCAATAGAATTTTAAAAAAATATAAATCACAAAAATCTAGCATTAGGCACACGAAAGCTACGAATTTATAAGCACATAAATACACATGGTCTAATTCTTAAACCGACAAGAAGATCTAAGAAATTCAGTTTTATTCCAACTATCCCTTAAAATAGAAAGCAACTCACAGATGCCGCCTCGGAAACCCAAAAATCTCTAAGCCAAACAATAGCCGCCCCTTCCAACCCAGCCGCATCATCGGTATCCGACACTCACATCGGACATTTCCGCACATAGGGACATTTCCTGCAAGTTTCTACCTGCGCACCTGCCAAGTGGATTAACTAAAGCTATTCAATGTTTGGCCCGACATTTCACACACCCTTCTTTAGATAAAGTAGAAGTGTAATAATTCAAATATCGATACCCTGATCTGATTAACTTTTTTCTAGTCCTGCAAAGATGCTGTAAAATTTTCATCGAGATGATACTTTTAAATAAAGAGCATCATCGTGTAGTTCTCGAAATTTGAATGTTGTTGTCAGCTACAATAACTCTATAGTGTTGAAGAACCCATTCGAAATTATTTTGTAACTGTATCATCTGCATATGTAAATATTAAGTATACTAGCCAGCTCTATACATAAATCAATTTACGTAGTAGTACACCTTGCGTTATAATTCTATTGATAAACATTTACAGTATTCAGTTTATTTTGTTTGATGAAAATTTTCAATTATTTGGGTAAATAATTATCATTCTTCTATAGCCTGTATATACATATAATTTTAAACGCCTTTATTTCATTGATTCACAAACGGGAGCATAAATATGTAATTAATACAAGTTCAAGTTTACGATGTATGATATTTTAATTGTATATAGTGTTCTATTTGTAATGGTGTTGTTTTTGTTAAATTTGTCTGACAATAAAACATTATATTATTTTTTTAATTATGCTATAAATTTTGTTTACTCTTGATGAAAAACATTTTACCACCCAATATTTTTTGAATTGGCGTTTAAGGAACTTCCTAACCTTTGAATGCAATGTTTTTTTTACTATATGTTTTCCGGTGTAACTTAAAATAATAAAAGGTAACTGTCGTTCAAATTTGAATACTGTATTTGTTCCTTTAGTTAAACCTTGAGTAATCTACAGCTTAAGTTTATGTTTTCTTTTGTTTATAAATGAAGAGCTCTTTAGATTTACACCAGCGTCCCAATGCGTGACTATTTAGGCAAAGTTGCCCATTTTCGCGCTCTTCTTTCTTTTACACTAAACACTACACCCAAACACTAAACAGTCTATATACATATTTACACTTCGGTCACGATCATACACCGTCACCGTTCGCGCACCAATTGAAGCCACGGGGACGACGGAACATCTTGGCGACGCAGGTGGAACGGCAAACTGAAGGGTTGACTTGTACTATCTACGTCACGATGGAATGCGGCTGGGCTGTTGGAAGGCGGCTATTGTTTCAGATTTTTGGCTGAGGCGGCATCTGTGAAGTTGCTTTCATTTTAAGGGATAGTTGGAATAAACTGAATTTTGATCTTCTGTCGGTTTAAGAGAGAATTAAGCCATGTGTATTTATGCTTATAAATTTCTGTAGCTTGTGGTGCAATGCTAGATTTTGTGATTTGTATTTTTAAATTTCTATTGATTTGGGTATTCAATTTTATGTGTTCTATTGTGTTTAAGATGCACAGCTACCAGTGACTCTGGTTTATTGTAATGAGCCCTGTTGTGTTCCTTAAACCCTGTTTATAGTTCCTATTGTGTAACCAATATATTGTTTATGTTGCAAACAGGGTTTTCGTTACAGCATGTGATCTTGTACACTCTCTTTGTAGGTCTATGCTTATTTGCTTTTAAACTGGTTATGTTGGAATAACTTCTTTATGTACCTTTAACTTCAAAACTATACAATAAAAGCGCTTCACCACCCAAATTCAGACCACTCAAACGCATAAGGACAATCACCCCATCAGACCAGTCATTAATGCATTACAGTGCCTTCCTACAAATAGCCAAATACATTAACAAGCTACTAAAAGAAAACCTTGTAAATACGAGTTTTACGCATGCAAAACACAAACAGTTCCTCCTGAAACCGAGCAAAATAATTAGAACAAAGGAGCTTATGATCTCAACTGACGTTGACAATATGTACCCAATATACCTAGGGAAGAAGCAATATCAGTTCTAAAAGTCAAGCTAACAGAGGAACGGTTTACTGAAGGTGAAATAGAGACATCGTCAAATCAACTAACCAAAGTTATTTCAGCTATAACGATAAAATTTTCTACGATCCCGAGGGACTCCAATGGGAGTGGGCCTCTGTAACTTTGGCAGAATTATTCATTAGAAATTCTTGAGGAAATCAATGTTAACCCATATTATCAGAATAAAATTCACTCACGATATGTCGATGACATTCATGATCCTAAAAGGAAACCATAGACAAGCTTTCTCCCAAACTACTTGAACAACATTCATCCAAAAAATCAAATTTAAATTAGAAACTGAGCAAGATTCAAAACTTAACTTTTAGATGTCACCATTTCAAAAACCGCAACAACAAAACCTGCCATAGGTATTTACAGAAAACCTACACAAACTGACCTGGTAATACCTAGCTGACCAAACCATCCTTATAGTTACAAAATGGCCGCCTCCGATCACTGGCCTTCTTCAGATTACTAAATTACAACCTAAGTAAAGAAGAATATGACAAAGGAAACTTCAACAATAAAACAAATCGCTATAAATAATGGATATAAACCTTCTATTATCCAGAATTTAATTAAGAACATTCACAGCTAAATTAAATCCATTTAAACAACATAATAGTAATATTCTTTAAACTACAGCAAAAATACAGAAAGAATTGTAGAATATTTTAAAGAGATACAAACCAGCGTTTTAGGTGGTGCATTATTATTAAAGTAGTTATTCTAACATATAACTGCTTTGTAAGTAAACTAAGAGGACTTGCTAAAGAGAGGGCAAGATCATTATGTTACGGAACCATTACCATGTTGTTGGTTGTTCATACAAAGTCCGCGATGTCGGTGCTGAATACAGCCAGGTCTATTGGTTAAATGTCCAGATAAACTTAGCCATGCTTTTATTCCTGCACATGTTCTTCACACCCGACATCATTCAATCACGCTGCAAATCATGCCGTCACCATATCAGCTGCGCTATGCAGCACGAAGCGTCCACCATGCCAGGCACCATGGTCTCCAGCTCCCATGTCCAAGACCCTAAAGGTCCTGCCTCCCGAGTCCAACCATCCTGCCCAGCTTCCTCATGCCCCTGTCCCACATCCCTGCCCAGCTGCCCCTTCCAACCCAGCCCAGCCGCATTCCATCGTGACAGCGGAATAGGCAAGTCAACCCCATTTCAGTTTGCCGTTCCACCTGGCGTCGCCAAGATAGCCTCCATGTCGTCCCCGTGGCTTCAATTAGTGCGCAACGGTGACCGGTGGCGATCGTGACCGAAGTGTAAATATGTATATAGACTGTTTGTGCTTTATGTAGTGTTTAGTGTAAGAACAAAAGAAGAAGGCACTTGAAAATGGGCAACTTATGCCCGAAATGTACTGCAACAATATCAACACATCTAGGATCTACAGGCAATGAGGGTATTATAATAATCCTAGCTTAAGTGTGAGAGTGTACACCTGAGAACACACATCCTGGCTCAAGGAGTTCCTCACGCACAGGAACACAGGCTGAGTGTGTGTGGTGTACTGTATACATAGCCTAGCAGACTTAGGCCAAGGGTAGAAGTGCATTAGAATAATCCTAGCTTATGTGAGAGTGTACACCTGAGAACACACATCCTGGCTCAAGGAGTTCCTCACAGGAACACAGGCTGAGTGTGTAAAACTGTATACATACTAGCAGACTTGGCGAGGCCAAGGGTAGAGAAGTGCATTAGAATAATCCTAGCTTAAGTGTGAGAGTGTACACCTGAGAACACACATCCTGGCTCAAGGAGTTCCTCACGCACAGGAACACAGGCTGAGTGTGTGGTGTACTGTATACATACTAGCAGACTTGGCGAGGCCAAGGGTAGAGAAGTGCATTAGAATAATCCTAGCTTAAGTGTGAGAGTGTACACCTGAGAACACACATCCTGGCTCAAGGAGTTCCTCACTCACAGGAACACAGGCTGAGTGTGTGGCGTATGCATACTAGCAGACTTGGCGAGGCCTGGTAGAGAAGTGCATTAGAATAATCCTAGCTTAAGTGTGAGAGTGTACACCTGAGAACACACATCCTGGCTCAAGGAGTTCCTCACGCACAGGAACAGGCTGAGTGTGTGTGGGTACTGTATACATACAGCCAGTAGACTTGGCGAGGCCAAGGGTAGAGAAGTGCATTAGAATAATCCTAGCTTAAGTGTGAGAGTGTACACCTGAGAACACACATCCTGGCTCAAGGAGTTCTTCACGCACAGGAACACAGGAACACAGGCTAGATTGAGTGCAGTTGATTTCCTGTTTACACTCTAAAGTTATCATTAATTTCAGAGTAATGGCGAGTCTTTGCGAGTAAACGGGACACAAAGTGGGAAGCGATTTAAATTAATTAAACCAAAGAGGCCATGATATTTATAATTATTTCCAAATAGGTTCTTCCAAATTATAATTATTGTTTACGAATGTTAGTACGAACTCATACTAATTTAGGCTTTACTTAGCCTAAAGTAAGTCTTATGAACTTACTTAGTCTTATGGGTTACTTAGTAGCGTAATGCTACTAAACCCTGAGATTGAAATACATTCAGTACATAGTGTTACGTTCTTCTCGAAAGTAAGGACCGAGTCAGTTACAGTTTCAAACAGCTCACTTTTGCCAAGGTTAGTATATAGGTATTTTACGGCCTATATAGGTATACGGTATTTTATTTTATATAGGCCTATTTACTAACCTTGCACTTCTGCAGCCTCCAAAATATGCCGCTCTATATCTCGTAGGTCGAGTAGGTCCTCTGGAAGCATGTATTAAACTTAAACTAAAAACATCACATAAGGGAACCCCTTGTCATTTCTTACCATTTGATGTCAACCAAGAGGTTAACCACGGTACTCTCTAACGGAAGCTAAAAGGAATAATGAAGCATACAGTAAAAACTTAACGTTTTAAGTGGCTCTTTAGCTTTTTATTACTTAACATGAAGTTAAATAAAATTTAACAGGAACTACGACACTTAGAAGGACTCATATTCGTTTTAATCCTTGTATTAGTTATGGATCGCTAGTTATTACGGGATTGTTACAAGTGTTAATGTTCTATAATGACACAACCTTCATTTGTTTTTAAAATAACCGTCATAGAAGAATAAAAAACGAATGGCGAAACTAAAGGTCTTTTAATTTTTAACCTAACGTACAAACTGGTACCGTTATGCAGAGATGAGGCTGGCTGACTGACGCTCCACAGTTCAGTTGTGCATCTGTTTGCCTTTTTACTGTAAACAGACCCGTGACAGTGATGCATGGCCTAAACTCATTCTTTCTGTACAAACACAACGAGAACATGCTGTGAAGTTTTCAGTAATTTTAGATCAACATTATTTGTTGGTAAGTTCTACCTCAAGTGTATCTGAACAATAATTTGGTTAGATCGACCCGACGTAACAAACATTATCCCTAAGTGAACCATAGCTAAAAAGAACGTTGAAAACTAGTTTAAAATATTTTATAATGAAATGCTCAAACATTTAAAAGCCACAGGAAAGACAGCAACTAAAAATTCGACCTACGCGTACAGAGATTAGGTTTACGGCATTGTACTTCAATAATTTTTTCTACTTTTTCTCTTAGATTTTCTAAACGATTTTTGTCTTAGTTTGAGTATTTATAACTTCTTGTGAACTTCCTTCTTTGGGTGTCAGTTAAAGTAGCTTAAATATAACAGCAATGATAAAGCCTCCTTAAATGTCTGGCATGTAGCATTTCCGGGACATTTCAATCACACTGTATATCTTACATATTCATCCATATTGTAGGTAGTATATTTATTGTATTTTATTTCACAACGTTGAAATATTTCCGTATATAGTTTTGTTGTTCAAATAAAGACACTTAATTGAATTCAAAGGGATACGAAAACTGTTCTAACTTAAAAGAATTCAGTCTATTGGAGAATACATCTCTAACAAAGCAATCGCAGTTGTGAACACATCGTTTATTGACAAGATAAACAAAGCCAGTTAAGCCTCGAATACAATCCATCGTAAACAATCAGTTGCTTTATGCTTACGATTATTCTTTACAGTCTTGTCAAAGGTCCCTAATTAAATTGAATTACGTGTGCATTTTGGTGAAGGAGCACCTCCATGACTTTTAAAATCACTCTCATGTTGAATTTGTTCATTGGTGGTTGGCGTTTTTTTAATTACACTGTAGCAATGATTTGATTATTGTGACAGCCTTCGTAATATACATTTGCAGGAGAAAGAAGAGTTTCTATATTCAACTAAAGTTGTTAAAGGCCTTGCCTACTTTATTTTGGATGGTTGCTCACGTTTTCCACCCCATGATAAATTTGAGCAGCCAACAATACAAGTAAGATGTAACTAAAAGTATACAAGCCGTGCTATCGTATCAGATGAGTAACGTTCTTTAACTGAATAAAGAGAATGTGGGTTCCATTTTTGACTGTGTTAAGGACTCTAATAAAATTTCTAATTTAGTTATATGAATCAGTTGTAACTACAGTCTGTAACAGCTACTACACTGCAATAGTTTCTTTGATTCTTTCCAAGCGAAACAAAAATATTTTGACAGCAGATTTGGAAGCGAGGCGGCAGATAAAAAGTTGCCCAGACGTAACGACTCGAGTTTGCAAGAAGCTTCGACTGTTGCGACTCCAAATGACGTCATTTCCTGCTTATCTGGCTTATCGTAAAAAATCACAGAGAAGAAGATTTCCTTTGCGTATTTCATATTTTATAGATTTTGTTTCTCTGCCAACCGTTACTGGGTTTGATCCTTTCTCCAGTCTCTTTTCTAATTAAAGCGTAAAAGATTTGCTACAGTCTTCAGAGTTCTATGGACGATTGCACAATGTATCAAAAGTTTTAAGTTTAACACGTTTTAATTTCAAAAACAACTTAAACCTTAAGCCAACTTAAAGACTACAATAAAGACTTTCATATATAGTATTTAGTCCATGATCCTACCTACAGGTATCATATGTACCCCAATCTGTTATTAAACACTCTAAACATACAAGAGTGAAAGCCACTCCAAAAGAGTGAAAATCGAGCCATTCTTCAATGAGAGTGGCTGGTTTTCAACACCCAAAGGAGCGAAATTTAACTCTTTCTGAGTGGTTTGCTCTCCTTCATATTTACAGTGAATTCAAAGATTTTTAATAAAGTACAAGTTGGGCAAGGGCGAAAACACCGAAATGCGGTTTGAATATTTTTAATCTTTAAAACGTATTCGTCATGATATCGCTCTTAGTGAATTCCACATGAGACATTGGAGTGCGAAGCTGTGAACACTTTACACAATCATTACAGCTGTTACGTTACATTAATTGTAACATTAATAAACATTTAGTGTCTGTCACCTAGGCCGCATCATGCAGGTCACTTAGCTGCATCATGCAGGTCACTTAGCTGCATCATGCAGGTCACTTAGCTGCATCATGCAGGTCACTTAGCTGCATCATACAGGTCACTTAGCTGCATCATACAGGTCACTTAGCTGCATCATGCAGGTCACCAGCTGCATCATGCAGGTCACCAGCTGCATCATGCAGGTCACTTAGCTGCATCATGCAGGTCACTTGGCTGCATCATGCAGGTCACTTAGCTGCATCATGCAGGTCACTAGCTGCATCATGCAGGTCACTTAGCTGCATCATGCAGGTCACTTAGCTGCATCATGCAGGTCACTTGGCTGCATCATGCAATGAAGCTGCACGCAGGTCACTTAGCTGCATCATGCAGGTCACTTAGCTGCATCATGCAGGTCACTTGGCTGCACTGCGAAAATTTCCTCTACTTAGCTATCATGCAGGTCACTTGGCTGCATCATGTAACTTAGCTGCATCATGCAGGTCACTTAGCTGCATCATGCAGGTCACTTGGCTGCATCATGGTCACTTAGCTGCATCATGCAGGTCACCTAGCCGCATCATGCAGGTCACTTAGCTGCATCACAGGTCACTTAGCTGCATCATGCAATACTTAGCTGCATCATGCAGGTCACTTAGCTGCAGTCACTTAGCTGCATCACAGTCACTTAGCTGCATCATGCAGGTCACTTAGCTGCATCATGGTCACTTAGCTGCATCATGCAGGTCACTTAGCTGCATCATACAGGTCACTTAGCTGCATCATGCAGGTCACTTAGCTGCATCATACAGGTCACTTAGCTGCATCATGCAGGTCACTTAGCTGCATCATGCAGGTCACTTAGCTGCATCATGCAGGTCACTTAGCTGCATCATACAGGTCACTTAGCTGCATCATGCAGGTCACTCAGCTGCATCATGCAGGTCACTTAGCTGCATCATGCAGGTCACTTAGCTGCATCATGCAGGTAATTTTAACAGATTATAACTATAATCTGGTTCTTCTCATTCACACCACGTCAAAACTACATAATTAGCCTAAAATATTTTAGTCTCACTGTGGAGTACCATTAATAGTTACTGATTGGCTGAAACCAGCCGCGAAAGCCGAAAGGTTTAGTTTAACCGATTATGAATATTTAACCTTATATACTTTAACTGGAAAGGGGTTACCATTTTACTTCTGCTTGTTATCTTTAAACACGATAAATAACAAGGTAAAAATTAAAAAAGTCTTATAGGAACTGTAGTTTTACTAAACTTGTTTTAATAAAACATAGCATTTATATAATATTATAGTTTTAATTAAGATAACTTAGCAAGGAAAATATTCATGAAACGTTAAAGCTTAAATGGTGCTGATTAGGACAAACGTTGAAACGCTGCTGGCTGGAAATTTAATTTATAGGCCCGCCCGAGTTTAGAACATCTGTTTGCAAAGCCTAATCAAACTCCAAGCCTGCAAGTTCATGCCTTGATTCATTAAAAGTTTAGTCTTTTATTTTTAAAATATAATAATCATCAACTATATCTATAATAGCGGTTTTACATTATAGAGTGCATTTCCTTCTCATTCAAAAAACAAACTTATAATATTATTAATACGAGTATATTATCATTTACCTGATAAGTGCTTATATGATTTGTTCAAATATTACGTCAGTATTTGTAAACCATAATAAAATTATATTCTGAAAGTAACTTTGGGATGGAAGTTTGTAAAGCTTGTAAGTGTACCTTGTGTGTACTAACAATGAAATATAATTCTTACAACGTTATAGGGCGAGCAAGTCATCTCGACTCGAAACTTGCAACTCATATTAATGTACTAAGAGTTGTCTTCTGTGAGGGAATTAGGGAATCTCACCCGTGCCACTCTTTCCAAATTTTAATCATGTAAAGAATATATTTCCAATTCTAAATTTACGGTAGTGGCTTGTAATTTTCTACGTTGTAATGTGTTATTGTTTTTTTTGTATATACCAACACAATGTTAAATTGCATATTGGTAATTAAATTGTTATTAAAAAGTATTTGTTCTGTAATAAGTCATGATAAATAATATAGTAAAATAACATAAAACAAACTGGAGTAAGACGTGAATGTGATGGAACATTTCAGGAGCTTGTTGGAGCTCTGTGATTGATGTGGTGACTGCAGCATCTGTCTTCATTCTTCTGATGGATTGATGTCCGTCACATCTTCCTTCATTCTGAGGTTAGATCTTTGTCTATTGCATGTGTGTGCTAAAGCCAGCACAATTTAAGGTAGTTGGGATGAGTGGAAAGCATTATCCAATACGATTTAATTATATAAATGGAACTGGCTTTCAGCATTTACTATGATGTACAAGGATGTTTGAGTTAATTTTAGGTCAATCTCCTCAATGTTATGAGGCTAGCCTGACTCAATCTTCTGTAGAATTTGATATGTGAGCGCTTGTTTGAGTTCCATATGCGATAGATGTAACGAATACGTATCTAGTCGTTTTTTCAACCACTCCAAAGACAAGGTTTTGACAAGGTTTCTGGCATTTTCATTTCAGTTCACGATAGCAATTTCAAATGTGCAGTGTGAGAACAGTACTGTTCTATGCTACCGGTCCAATATGATCGATCTAATTGAGTCATAACGTGAAGCTGAACATTATCATCTTTGGTTTGTTGTGAACATGTACAGTACCTTTTGTTTAAGGCATCAATAACAACGCCCGTGGTGTGCGGTGTGACACTTTGAAAGCCCGGTTTAGCAGCAGTTGTATATTTGTACGAACGAAAAGCTTTTTAATATAGGCCTACCCAACCAATGACGATGCAAGCAAGATTTTTCAAACGAACTCCAAGGTACAAGTGCATTACCAGTCCTGAGGCTGAGTCTATCTACGACAGGGTTGCGGTGGACTCTATATTGGCTGTGGCCAAGTTCTACCAACTTTCACTAACTTCATCACAACTTCACCCAATGTCCCACTCTGCATTTCACACTTTCCCCCTCCCTCTGTGTTTGTCATCACTCAGTCAGCCAGTTGTGTTCTAAGACACTGAATCCTTGGTGCGAGCGTTGACCAGTTTGTCATCACTCAGTCAGTCATCAGCTGTGTTCTAAGACACTGAAACCTGGTGCGAGCAAGCACCAGTTTGTCATCACTCAGTCAGTCATCAGTTGTGTTCTAAGACACTGAAACCTTGGTGCGAGCGTTGACCAGTTTGTCATCAGTCAAATGTGTTGTGTCAAGACACTGGAACCTGGTGCGAAAGCGTTGACCAGTTTGTCAATACTCAGTCAATTGTTGTAGTTCTAAGATACACTGAATCTGGTGCGAGGTTGACCAGTTTGTCATCACTCAGTCAGTCATCAGTTGTGTTCTAAGACATTGAAACTTGGTGCGAAAGCGTTGACCAGTTTGTCATCACTCAGTCAGTCATCTGTTGTGTCCTAAGACACTGAATCCTTGGTGCGAGCGTTGACCAGTTTGTCATCACTCAGTCATCAGTTGTGTTCTAAGACACTGAAACCTTGGTGCGAGCGTTGACCAGTTTGTCATCACTCAGTCAGTCATCTGTTGTGTTCTAAGACACTGAATCCTTGGTGCGAGCGTTGACCAGTTTGTCATCACCGTCAGTCATCTGTTGTGTTCTAAGACAATGAATCCTGTGCGAGCGTTGACGTTTGTCATCACCAGTCAGTCATCAGTTGTGTTCTAAGACACTGAAACCTTGGTGCGAGCGTTGACCAGTTTGTCATCACCAGTCAGTCATCTGTTGTGTTCTAAGACACTGAATCCTTGGTGCGAGCGTTGACCAGTTTGGTAATCTTAGTTAATAAGCTGTTAACTAGTAGCATTACGAGTTATCAAGTAAAGAGTCTTTCAATTCAGCCTAGTTGAAACGTCAACCCACTTAGTCAATGCCTATAAAGCATTTATGTTATTAATGTGCGTTATTATTTTTAAAAGGTTTTAATTCAAATTTTTAAATTGTTGAAATATATTATCTTGTGTTATTTGTTCACTTCTTAGGATACTTGGCATATTAATACAAGGAGGAAAAACTTATAAGCAATTTAATTGTATGCTTTAATTTTGAGTAAAATGGCAGTTGGTCACACCTTTTGTACGTCACATCTAATCACTTTTACTGCAGCCTAATATTGAAAGAGGCTTGACAGTGCTTGACGGTTTCGCAGAACACACAGTTTAAACCGTCTCTTCAACTTGTGACAATTGAGAGCTATTTGCCAGTTATTGTATTGTTGTGAGTTGGTAGGGAATGTTTGTAGTTAGCAGATTTCCACACTTGCTTACATCCTCCCCTTTCTCCTTCCACCTCACACCAACACCACCCTGTCATTGAAGCTCTAATGAGCGCAGCTTACAGTCGAGTAGCACACTGCAAGTACATTCATGACACTTAAGTGTTAGAGTAAGCCAATTCACTGTCAGGAACCCCCGGTGTGTTGTTCAAGGAAGTGTTGTTGTGTGTTGGTGGCGTTGTTTGTAGTTTGTTGCTTAGCACATTTGCTTACAATATCTCCCCTTGTATCATTGAAGCTCTAATGAGCGCAGCTTACAGTCGAGTAACACCAGTGTACAAAGTGATTAATTACTCAATCTCATTATGTCATGTTTCCATGATCGTAAATATGAGCCATCGAAAGCATTGTACAATAATGTATTGTTAGGCAATATTATTTTAAACCATGGCACCTTTAAATGAAATTGTACCCCTTAATTTGCTGCATGAGATTGTAAAAGAAATAAGAGCAAGGTTTATTTTTAATAGCTATTTATTTGAAATAATTTAATGTAGGGTTTTTACAACTTTTCCATGCGTGTATATAAGTACTTTTGATTATATAAACGTCTTGTATAAATATATAGACACGATTTACAATGGCTACAAAGTGTCGACACGATGATTGTAAGGTATTGGCTAACAATAACAATGGACTTTATTGATACATCAAAAGGCGGTGTTAGGGGTTTAAAGCCCTCCACCACTTAACCTTAAAGTAGTTAATGAATGAAAATATAGTTCATTTCCAATTGAAACATTGTACAACTTACAAACAACAAAACAGCTACATATGCGAAATATAGTACGTAGAGTTTATTTATTATAATTAATGTACATCGATATAGTTATAAGATAAAATGATATTGATTACAGTATGAAATAACAACTAGTGTACCGGACATCTAGTTTTCAATTTTGGAAATAAATTCTGGATTGCCGAATTTGTTTGTTTGTTGATGAACTCATTGGAATTGGTGAATGACGAGATAAGTACTAGTTGAATAACAGGAAATTCATATGAAAAAAAAGTTAAGTGGAGCGTAGCGAATGCAGCTGAAGAAAGAAATACAACGAAGCTAAAAGTGTTGCAAAGTAATTGTTTCTTAAGTGACAAAGGTGTTGTGTTACATTTGAGATGTATCTGTTGATGCTTTGGTATCTGAAGATGACAGCGACACTGTACCGCGTCATTTCACTATCACTGATATTGACAACTTAATGGACTCATTTATGACGTATAAAAGAACCATTTAGTGACCTAATAATTCCTTAGAATTACTTAGGTAATGGTTAGAATTTCTGAAATATACGGTTTTAATATAAAAGAATGTTTTTGTAAACAAGGACTTTTACGGTAAACAACTTCAGTAAATGTATAGGTGGCGCGACAATCAGGAAAGGTTACTCGTTAGGTGTGGTTACTTATCGGAAAATCAATTGTTTCGATGAAAAATGTTTTGCAATGAGAAACCTTTCACGTTTTTAGGATACAAGGGTATTAAACTATTTTAGATACGGTTTACAACTTTTGAAACGTTTTACACAGACGATATAAGTTGACACGAGTTTCTACTGACAGATTGGTTGTTCCACTATAGTGGTTTAGTCATATGACTGTCAAAGCTATTGAGTCTCGCTAGGAGTTCTGGAAGGTACAAGGATGGTGAGTCGTTGTCTTTACCACATCTCAATAATATTCCCACCGTATTGTGACTTGATTAAGCAGTAAACTGGAGTTAATAACAGTTTATACGAAACCATGATGGGTTGTAAGGATATGCCGATACATACGTTGTGATGAGGGCTAGGGGTAATCAAAGCTTGTAATCAGTAATCAGTGTATATACAGGGCAAGGGTGCAATGACGCGTGTAATGAGTTTTATTTATTGTGATTATTTTGTTGTAAATTGTGATTTATTTTCCATGAGTTTTTGAACACTATAAAACTCTTTGAAAACAAGAATATTTTCAAACTCGATTATCGTGTCCTCTCTGACTAATAATGTGCAACTCTTAAGGTGAGGCCTTTGGTATTACATTTCATTAAATAGTTCGATAGGGATAAAGTTGGCAATTTGTATCTTATTCAATAAGTCTAAGCATTGATTTTAAAGGTGGTATAACGTCAGAGGGGTTGGTTTTGACTTTTTGCCTCATAATTAAAAGTCAATGATGTAAGTTGTCAAGCAACACAAATAACTTATTTGAAACAACTTAGTTTAAAGTTAGTTCAACAAGTGGATCTCAAAGTGTGTGACGAATACCCATGCGTGAAAAACCTTTAGGCTGAATTTCCGCTGAAACTTCAACGGGTGATTTAACTACGATGATTTAAAAACAACAGCGCCTTTATTAGTGAGCGCCGTTGTTTTTAAACTGCTTCAAAATTAATGTTCTTCGTCGTTAGTTATTCAAAAGGGCTTATAGAAATCAAAATTCTCCTCCGATATTAACTTTTGAACTATTTTTAACAATGTGTTCTGTTTTGACAGTTGCGTAGTCCTTTTACTGTTAATGAGCAAACAGATTATTAAAACACGAGCGTAGCAAACTGTGGTCACCAAGAGTACACCACGAGCAAATACCCCAAAATCCAAGATCAAAGGCCAACTGAGATTTGGTATATTTCTTAGTTTCTTCCTCAAATCAAACATTTTTTTCTAACACATGAACGTGTGTACAAGGTAAAGGTAAAGTTGGTCTTGTTTAACGAAGTGAAGTTAGGACTACAAAGGCCTCTCAACCACTCAACCTCGACCATTACCTAGCGTCACCGTATAATCACATTACAAATTGTAAGTGGTGACTGTTGGGGATCGAACCCACGCCACCGAAGTGATGAGCTCCGGAGTCGCGCGCGATACCAATCCGCCACGGATTCTGGTATATTAGTTAATTCGCGGTGTAGATAGCTAACATACACAGTGAACAGATAACGTTGATAAAGTTGTTAGTTTTAATTTAGTACTGTAGATAGGGTTAATCTACATAACATATTATACGAGTAATAAGAGAAAAATGCAGCTTTGAACAAATGAAGCAGAATATTGGGTGATAATTAGTTGTTGAACACGCTGAAGTTTCATGAGTAATGTTGTTACAGAAATGTTAATAATACATCTTTGTTAAACTGTGTTACACGGTAATGGAGGATTTATTCACCGTTCATGAATGTATGTATGTTTCTATCTCTGATGTTTCTGTGTGCAATTAGCCTAGTTTCGTTAAGTTGCCAAACCTCGTTATTCTTTATTACTGTATTATTATATTACTGTATGTTATTATTGTATATTGAATATTGTAGATTGCTATTAAAATACAGCTGAAAACATATAGCTTTACATATACCAGGTTAAATGCATGTAAAGTCTGGCTGAAATGTACGCGGTTTCATTTGAAACGAATGTGTAACCACTTCGTTTATAGCATATATGACTCTTATTTCATTTAATTATAAGTAATTAGTGCAGCAGTAATGCAAATAGTGTATAGTCTAATGGCTCTTGTAGTTGCCAATTAAACTGTTTGTTGAACGTAACGGTTCTCTACGCTTCATAATGTTTCAATGTATTCAGGTCGGTTGCAGATTGCAGTCTTTTGGTTTGTGGTTATAGTTATTGGATACAATCATACATACATAAATACATACATATGAATAAGTTTCACTTTTTCGAGTAAAAATGTGCTTACTTTGATCAAGGTATGGGTTTGTTGGAGTTTCAGTTGTTTTTATCGCAGGCTGGTACGCTGAAGGTTTCACTGGACGGGTTAAAACTGTTCCCTCCGGACTTGGGCGTAATTGCATTGCCTAAACATCCCCACAACATCAACCCTTCACCCTTCGTCACTCTTCTAGACTGAGTTCGTTACCCTTTTACTGTTTTCTGCAAGTGATTGTCTCGGATTGGTTATAACACCAACAAAGCGTGTTGTCTGGCTTTATTAAAAATCCTTATTAATTCTTGTACTAGAGAACTTTCTTGATTACAAAAAAGGAAATGAACAAACATTACAAATATTGTTTTGAAATTTATGTAATCGTTATAGCTCAAAGTAGACTTATAGTACATTTTAATATTATGAGTATAAAACTGGACACGTAAAATACATTCTTGTACAGTAAGTATCTCACCCAAGTAAACTAGCAACATTACCATCTCTATAGCATACACGTTTTATTACAGAGGATTGCAGATTTCCAACTTTAGAAAGAAAGATTAGCAGCTGAGGTGGTGATGGAACGGTTAATCTGTGCTCGTCCATTACTTGGCTTTACAGCTGGTGGTCTTTCATCCACTAATGGCAGGGGTTAATCAGCTGTTAGTGCTGACCCGGGGAAGATAATTAGACTGCATTCATTTTCAACATCGTTTCTTAAATAGATTGTTCAATATGTATGCTTCTATGTGAATTTGCACCTCTATGTGTCGTAGATTTCAAACTGTGGCCTTTAACAACAATTGATGACTTTACTTGACGGATCATTGACTAGAAATATGTTTTACTAAGTAGGTTTTCCATATTTAACACTTTTTGTTAACTCACCTGAATGGATTCTTTGTTACGTATCTCTTCACATTGAGCTCAATATCTGAAGTGATCTCAACTGAGCTCAACTTCACCTGGCTTTTCATTAAACCTGTGTTTGGGCACCAGCTGTTCTCATTCATTTCTGCAAATTAAAATCATTCCTTTTTGATTTAATTAAACTTGAAGGCAAAGTTTACCTACTGGTTCGAACGTTTGTTTTACCTTTGAATTTGAGTAATATGGTACTTGATCTCAGCTCTTCAGATAATGTTACTTTATGAAACATAACATCAGGTATATTCCTATAAGTGCATAATTGTTTTGAAAGAACATAATTCACACACCTTGAATAGAGCCCTTTTCGTTCCGGCATTATTAGTTATATTGTTACCCGTTATATTGTTAGTTATATTGTTGTGCTATGTTCTATAACTCTTAGAAAAAACAATATAACTAACAACTCTATAACTATTTAAGAAAAAAAGAATGAAAACATTTTTAACAAACATTTTTATATTTCCCTTAGACTAATTTTGTATACCTATAGTACAAGTACACACTATAGGTTGACTCGATTAAGATTTCTTTGTGTGTTTTGCTCTACATCATGTGTAATTTGTGCTTAAGAAATAACATTGCCAATTGAACATAGAACGAAACTAGGCTAATTGCACACAGAAACATCAGAGATAGAAACATACATACATTCATGAACGGTGAATAAATCCTCCATTACCGTGTAACACAGTTTAACAAAGATGTATTATTAACACTTCTGTAACAACATTACTCATGAAACTTCAGCGTTTTCAACAGCTAATTATCCCCCAATATTCTGCTTCATTTGTTCAAAGCTACATTTTTCTCTTATTACTCGTATAATATGTGATGCAGATTAACCCTACCTACAGTACTAATGAGGAGAGGGAGGAGTCAGATTTCTAAAATACAAACTATCCTGTGAAACCTCAGAAGAAAGACAATTTAAATTCATATTCAACAAGTAAAAAAACTTTATCTTGACTATTTTTTGTAATACTTATTTAAAGATAACAAGATATCAGGTTTGAAATGTCACATTTCACATACTACATTTTTAACTAAACATTTTTCTTGAAACTACTCTGAAGGAACCATCACAGCCCTAACATAATCTTATAGAGTATTTTAAAGAAAAACCTATTATATAAAAAAAAATTGTATGAAAATGTGGCATTTTAAAACTCATTTCTTGTAATCCTTAATACAATAATACAAAAAAAACGAGTCAAGATAGAAATATGTCTTTTTGTCGTTGAATTTGTATTAAAATTGCCTTTTTGTAAGGTTCCAAAGAGGAGGGTTTGTATTTTGGGAGCCCTCCCCCCTTCCGTTTTTTGGATGGGAGGGGGGGTTGACGCCAAAGTACGTCAAAACCAACTTTAGAAATTTTATAAAAACATTCCCTAAAGACATATCTTAAAGAGCTAGATCTTATTAGATGATTTACAATTTAAAACATAAAACTGTCTAATAAATAAATTTTTTTTTAAATCCTGAGGCCTTTCAAATGCATGGCATTAATCGTCATAGACTCTCAGCAACGACTCGATGAATGCATTGCTATCAGTTGCTGAGAGTATCTGACGATTAATGCCATGCATTTGAAAGGCCTCAGGATTTAAAAAGATTTATTTATTAGACAGTTTGATGTTTTAAATTTGTATTCCCTAAAGAGCTTTTAAAAATATTTCCTTTTTATGAAAATTTAAGGTGGGGGCGTTTAAAACTCACCCTGTATACAATTATCGAGCCCGTCGACGGAGTGATCCCAGATTTCAGCTGCTATTAATTATTACCTACTGTATATGTGATCAAATATGTTTATATCATGCAAATAACTCGTTACATTCAATATCAAATGTCTCCATGGCTAGGAGTTTAATTCAAACAATTATATATCTACTAGTAGACACCAACGGTTATTTAATTGATTCAATCACTGTTTAATAACACAGCTGCAGCTACCAATAAAGCAGCAATGCACTGAATGAAATAGCGAATGCAAATGGTATTTTAATATAACAGATTCTGATGGTCCAATAATGTTCTCTGCGCTATTCATATCATTGTGTTATTGGTTACGTATCGAATTGATCAGATACGTGTAAACCAGTTGTTCAATCAGTGAATGCGTCAGTAATCTCATTAGATTTTAACACTTATAATTATTATTATTACGTTATAATAATTATAAAACCCATGTTGTAAATTAATTGTTTAATTGGCTGTAACGGTCCCGTATTATTACCAAAATACATATCCTTCTTAAAATCTCTAAAAAATTAAATGAACATAAACTTAACGGATAAATAATTTAGTTACAAAAATAAAAACTCTCCACAAATATTAGATTATATTAGATTAATTTGATTAGATCTTTCCCAAGCAATGCTCGCATCATCAGACCAAACCATAAACATTATTTTTTATCTATTTATAAATTCCTGTAATAGTTGAACGTCTAGTATGATTGATGGATAAAATTGCCAAGAAATTACAAACGCTGGTTTTATATGAAGTTCACTTCTCTATCTTCGAATTCTACAAAGACAAATTAAAGTCCTGGAAGAGGGGAGAGAAACGAGTCATCGCAAATTAGGAAGAAGGGAGACTTTTGAAATATACATTAAGTTTGTCTCTTCTTTACAACCCAATACACCTCACACCTCTCGTGTTGAATAATTTACAATTTGTAATTAAATTAACCAGATAAATAATAAATAACTAAGTAGCTAAGCGTCTGTGTGTGGGTGGAAGTATGGTAGCTTGTTTGTAACACAGTAAGAATTATGCATAACATTGTTAATCTTCTATATTTAAAGCTATGTACCTATTTATTCAACTTATTATGATATTGACATTTTTCAAAGAGCACAATGTAAATACTGAAAATCAGTACACCAACAACTCGAATATGTCATCTATTTCCTATAAAACAGATGCTTTAGTCACATGCATTTACGAACTAACGTGTTTCCTGGGAAATATAGCTTTGTTTATCAAAGAATTTTAATGAAATATGGATCAAGCATTGATCTTTATGTGGCAAGGGAATCAGCTGTTCCAATGTTTTTATTTGATCGGAATGATTAATCTATCACAACGTAATCGACTGTTTTAAATAGAACTACTGTAACTATCGATCTAAAAATGGTTAAGTTGATAATTGAAAAATAATCTTCAAGTGAACATAACAACTCTGATTATCAGGTGTAAATGACTAGTTAAATTTGCATTATTTTAAATTAAATTACAGCTG
Source organism: Matsumurasca onukii (assembly GCA_018831715.1). NCBI lineage: Eukaryota > Metazoa > Arthropoda > Insecta > Hemiptera > Cicadellidae > Matsumurasca > Matsumurasca onukii. The sequence continues at coordinate 72,990,220 of CM032060.1, forward strand.
TTAAATTATATTATTTACATACAGTTTAATTATATAAATTTAATTTAACACAATTTCTTATTCCCAACATTTTTTCAGTTACTGAAAAGTATTGATATTATATCTGCACCATGACAAAAAGCGTCGTTTATCACGCGTTCCTAAAATGTCATTTTGAATCTCACTGATTTCAATTTAAGCTAAGTTAAAATTATTTATTTAAGTACTGAAACTTCAAAAATCACAATCTATATAAATTGATGTATATGATGAAAATAAATAACTATGACTAATTAAGCTCGTATCAACACGCTTCACTTATAGGGACCTAGTGATGCAATATACTCGTACTATATTGTTTCCCTCCAAAAACTACCCTCAAAAATTCTTAAATATGGTTTCACTTAATCATCACATTCATATTTATTTAAATTCCCTTTCCTTGAAATGTTTGCCTATCAGTATCGAGCTGGTGGCTGGTGACAGGCGGGTGGCGGCTGCAATGCAGTATGTCAGGGAAGAGACAGTGCCCCGAGGGACAGTGTACAGTGTGTCAAACATCACCTCATATATTGACAAGGTCCATTGTTGTATGTAACCTGATACACTCGTGTCACAACATGCGGCTTTAGTGATGAAAGCTGGTTATTATGATACAATCATGTTCCATCAGTGAGCATGGTATTAAATACCGCCAAATCTTGTTTCTAAGATACAATAATGATTGATAATAGCGTAAAGTAAGGTTGACTAAAGTATACTTGAGTATACTATAAATATACACAGTATACCTTCAATACTATTAGAAGTAAAGTATAAATAGTGTGTTGATAAAACTTAAAGAATCTCTATTATTCAAAAAAACTAGGACCATTTTAATCAGTACGTTATTATAAAATGAGGAAGCCTCAAGGTGAAATAGCCTACTAACAAGTAAATAGGATATTCAACGTGCCATAAGATTACCATACAAATATTACATTGTGCAGCAAAAGGTCATCTGCTTGGCTAGAGTCAGCAATTTTTGTCTTCGCAGCAGGTTTTTTACCTGAGCTACCAAAGCAGAGTTGTTTGAAAGTGGTTGTTTACATATTGAATCTGTACTTGGTCTATTATTTTCTAATGGTAGTATGAACCATAGCTAAGTTTGAATATATTGTAACGCTTTGGTAGACTTTACCATAAACGAACCACAGATCTACTTACTTACTTTCATATTTATTACACAATCGCGTAATGTGATATATTAATCATACTGTGTACCTAAACTTTTCTGGATATTGATGTGTCCGTACCAAATTATACTCTCTGAATTTATACTCTCTCTTCACAGCGTAAAATAGCTAAATGTTAACAAAACAGTTTTCAACATATATGACAATTACCTAAAGTTACATTTTCCAATATAACCTTAAGACAGGAAAGTAAACAATAGACGATGACGCAGGGCAGCTCAGCAACAAAGGATATTTGCACCCCGAGCCATAACACAACCGTTCATCTTCTTCAGCTTCTCTGTGGATTTGCATTTGTGAAGCTTTTCAACAAACCTCCTTTATACTTCCAGTGCAGCTTCTGTGGTCAACAATATCTTATAACACATCTTATAACCTCCTAGCTATTAAAATACTATAAAGCAGGTTGTACAGGTGACTAAACGAGTAAATGCTGTTTAGGCACTTCCCGACATGAAACCCCCCTCAACCACATACTTTTTGTCAATCTTTTCTGAAAACAGCTGCTTTAGACACATGTATATTGGCAGTGCTAAAGTGTCAATTTTTCACCCAGGTAAATAAAGTATTGTTTTGATGATATTTTACTCCCTAGTGAGAAAAAGATCATCTGCTTGGCTAGAGTCAGCAATTTTTGTCTTCGCAGCAGGTTTTACCTGAGCTACCAAAGCAGAGTTGTTTGAAAGTGGTTGTTTACATATTGAATCTGTACTTGGTCTATTATTTTCTAATGGTAGTATGAACCATAGCTAAGTTTGAATATATTGTAACGCTTTGGTAGACTTTACCATAAACGAACCACAGATCTACTTACTTATATTTATTACACAATCACGTAATGTGATATATTAATCATACTGTGTACCTAAACTTTTCTGGATATTGATGTGTCCGTACCAAATTATACTCTCTGAATTTATACTCTCTTCACAGCGTAAAATAGCTAAATGTTAACAAAACAGTTTTCAACATATATGACAATTACCTAAAGTTACATTTTCCAATATAACCTTAAGACAGGAAAGTAAACAATAGACGATGACGCAGGGCAGCTCAGCAACAAAGGATATTTGCACCCCGAGCCATAACACAACCGTTCATCTTCTTCAGCTTCTCTGTGGATTTGCATTTGTGAAGCTTTTCAACAAACCTCCTTTATACTTCCAGTGCAGCTTCTGTGGTCAACAATATCTTATAACCTCCTAGCTATTAAAATACTATAAAGCAGGTTGTACAGGTGACTAAACGAGTAAATGCTGTTTAGGCACTTCCCGACATGAAACCCCCCTCAACCACATACTCTTTTTTGTCAATCTTTTCTGAAAACAGCTGCTTTAGACACATGTATTGGCAGCAGTGTCAATTTTTCACCCAGGTAAATAAAGTATTGTTTTGATGATATTTTACTCCCTAGTGAGAAAAAGATCATTTTAATGATCTATTTGTGGCATAGACATCAGCTGGTTCATGGTTCAACGAGTTTGTTTTGAATTTTAACACTGACTTTTAGTAAATCAGTGTAACAGCTGTTTCTTCAAAACAATCTAATTCAGACTGCTGAGTTGAAAACAATTTACTTAATTAATTCTTTATAATACATTTATTTAAAACATTTATTGACATTTATTTTTCATTATTATTTCATTCATGACAAAAAGTATCGTTTATAAATCAGCCCGAAAATGTCTTTTTAACCCTCGGTTATTTAACGTCCTCGGCTGCGCCTCGGACGTTAACTTGACCTCGTGTCAAAAAGTCTCACTTTAGGACCTAGTGATGAAATATACTATTTGAATCCCTAGGTGTGAAACCTTCAAAAAAATTCTGATAACAATATTTTTAATCTGAAAAAATAATTGTTTTCTTTTATTGTTTAATAAATGTTGGTGTCCAGCCCAGTAAAATTCGGGTGCCTGGGTCCGGGGGAGTGAGCTTAGATAACGTACACGTTATTTTGAAGAATATGGAGCAAACTATATATTTTCGAATTTATGATACTATCCCAATTATATTGTTCAGTTATTAATTTATTTATTACATCTGTATATGTTAACTATTTATGTATTTATATATAATTATTGGGTTTATGTACAATTGTTTTGATAATATCACGTTTAATTATGGTTGTTTAGCTCTGAGATATTTATTAATTGTTACTACTGTTATGGAATTAATATAATTATAGTTTATTTGTTGTTATTCGTTGTACTAGCTTATATTGTATTGCTCTGCATGTTTTTATTTATTGTTTTGCATGTTTTATTTATTGTTCAGCATGTTTTATTCATTAATCGCTATTTAGTATGTAAAATATCTAGAACTAGTATTTTTTTCAGGTCTATACTTATATTTATGTTCTGTTATATGTTTTTTTTTATTTGCACGTCTGGTTCCGCAGTGAAGTTTTTTTGTTTTATGTATGGTTCAATTGTTTGTGTTATATTTGGACTTATTATTTTCACCACATTACGTCATGTTAACATAATGAACTGCTGTAATGTAATTGGTATTATCTGTTTTATTAAGCATGTAAATTAAATAAATATATATAACTATTTTATTTCTCTTCTTTTAATTATAATTATTACTTATAATTATTATTTCAACTGAAGATGACTACCATAGAGTAGTTGAAACGTCTTGGCAATATTATTCGTGGTTCACCCAAAAGTTTTATTTCTAAATTACCATAAATCACACAGGCTAAAAACCTAATATACTCTCATAATGCTTCGGTATATTACAACATAAATGAACGACGATATTTTCACAGTAATCATACACTTACTTGTGTGATGCTTGAACTCGCCTCAAGTCAATGTCACCTAAGTTATATTTCTAAGCCCTGGGAAACTAAGGAAATATGCTTATAACATAACATTTTAGATCGTATATCTATCAAAACTGATTATTCTGTGTTTCCTATATTATTTTACTTTTTCGACGTATGTCCGTAGAAGACATCTTCAGTCTATGTTGTTGTGTTATGTGAACCGTAGAAAGCAATTCCCTTGCAGTTATGCACGCACACACCAGTGAGTAACTCTATAAAACGCAGCTAGTCTACTGACTACAAGCAGCTAGCTCATCAGCAAGACTTTTATGTGAAACGGCGATTTTTGGTTTTTTTTGGGACAATTTAACCGCAGTCGTAATAAGCTTATTTGCTAAAAACATATCTTAGGTAGGGGTTTGTATAAGATTTCTTTTGAAGATCAAAATGCATTTAGATTTTAACTGTTTAATTTTAACTGTGATTTTAAATAAATTAATTCAAATGTGGTTTTAGCACATTATAAGCCATATTGATATAGTAATACCCTAAATGTATTTCGTGAAACAAACAAAACCTTACAAAAGAAAATTTGTTATTTTTAGTGCCTTGAGCTTAAATAGTGTCTACAGTCCTCATATGTTCACTTTACAGCTGATATCTAATTTGTTTACAAACATAAATTTAATAATTACCATTATTGCAAAATTAACTCATAAATAATAAGCGCTTTTAACTAGGACACCTGTACACCCTTTTTTAGCCATAGGATATAATATGTGGAACTTTTGATACGTTTTACGTTAGGAAAATTTTACTCATGAGAGTGCTGCAATTCTTAAGAAAGTGTAACCCAGTTATAATTTAAAAACCACAATAATTAGTAGCTGGTTGAGCTTTGGAAATAAAATACTACTCAGGGTTCATCTACTATTTAAAACAATGAGCGCTATGATATAATATATATTTTAAAATCAAGGGGGCCCTCGCCTCCTGGGTTTGCCACAGGTTCAGCTACCTTAGACCAGCTCAGCAAACAATGGACAGCTAACAGCGCAGTGACCGTCTTAAACAATTGCAACCAGCAGTTCAGCCAAAAAAGATCATATCAGACAACAGAGTTAAAACTACTCACGTGACCTGGGGAATGATCTGTGATAATATAATATTTAAATATATCTCATTTGTATGAACACTAAATTATTACTAAAGAAATTTGAAAACAAAATGTTTTGTACCGAACCTTGTCTTCAAATTTGTTAAGTAATAAATTAGCTATTTAGCGTTTATACAAATTAGATCTATAATAATCCATTTGACATAGTATTTAAATTATCTTTATAATATTTCCAGCTTATTGATTTAAAGTCACTATTTGACAGTCACATGTTTCGGATAAACATTCGGATTTAAGTACTTCTCTAAATTTGAAGGCATAAATTGTTGGGCCGGGTGGTTTAGTGGCCAGCAAAACCGCCCGGCAAGCAGGAGAACCGGGTTCAAGTACCGGTTCGGTCCAAAACACCTTTGTCTTTAAATTCCTGTAGTAATAATATATAAATAAATATTTAATTACAAGAAAACATTTCGAGGGTCAGACTGAGAGGAGGTACAGTATATCAAACAGTGAAACATACCTCTCAATGATAGCGCATATATCATCACTGCAATCAAACACTCATCAGCTGCAGTGTCAATGTTAACAAGGTTGATATCACAGTACTGCAACAATCCATACTACTGTTTACATAGTCTGCTAGAACTCCGTGTCTTTAATAATGAAAACTTATTATCTATACAGACAAAAGGCTTCATTCCTGTAGACATAACTTCAATTATTGTTAAATTTAGAGTCGATCTGAGAAGTGTTATGTCACAGTTATTGTGGAAATACGCCTGACAAATATGTCCAGAAAGATATTATCAGAGGTTATTTTAAAGCATCAGAACTCTTAATTATAGAAAGCGAGCCAAATCTCCTCAACTGTGTTCAACTATGTGCTTAATGAACAATCTAGATATACTAATTATGGATGAAAATAAACTATAAAAGAATATAAGGACAAGAAATACTAGTTTCAGACATAAAGCCCAATTTTTAATCATGTCGAAAATGCTGGACGAAAAGCAGTTATAAAATGAAAATTGTTAAAAAAACACTTTGTAACAAGCCGAACATTTGTTAGCAAACTAATAATATTACAAAGGCCTTTTCCAATGTGAGTTTTCAATTAAGAAGGGCGAATCCAAGATATTATCTTTGAATTTATTTACTGAATTGATACAGTTCTGTTTAAGACAGTTTTGATTAGAAAACAAAACTATGGTGAAACCTTTTGAATTTTAGAGGACGTCCTTATGTTCGACACTTATTGTGGCTAAATGCCTTATGTCGTCTATTAGTTTAACACAACTGCATTTCAAGATCAGACTGGGCACCAAAAGAGTCCTGGCCAAGGGACTTCAGCTCCAAAGGAGGTGAAAGTTTCCAAGTTGATTAGGACGGGGTTGGCAACAACGGGTGAATATAGACAATCAGCAGACTCAGCACTTGCTGACTACTCTCACTCCTCAGCACTTTAGCACTTCACCTCTCTACATCTACCTCTATCTGTTCTATATTCTAACATTGGTCACGTATACTAAGTCTGTATACATCCTTCAACTGTACATATACCCTGATGTGTAGAAGTTTTCTATATAAAACAGTAACATACAGTATAACTAAACTTCTATATAAAGAAAGGGCCAAATACTTTTGGAATTTAAAAGACTTATCACACAAAGGTTTCACTGACTGTGAATACAGTGAAGTAATGAAGTATTTATATGTACAAGTACTTACAAGTCCAGTTAGGGACCACACATTGTCTTTGTCATTTTGCTTTAAAACAGCGGTTTTGAACACATGTAACGGCGTACCAAATTTTGTACGTTTATTTCCCAGATAAACAAAGGGTTGTTTTGATGATCTTGTACTCTTCAGTGAAATACAATAACATTTTGACGGTCTTTATATTTCAAGGACAGCAGCTGTTACATGAGTTTATTTATTAGCACAGTTACACACTAGTTACTAGAAGTAAACCAGTGTATCAGCTGTTTCTTGTAAACAAAATAAGCTAGACTGCTGAGTTTAAAACATTGTTTACTTTTAGTTCCTTTAAAGTTCATTTAAATGTATTCCTCAACATTATTGCATCATGACGGGAAATGTCGCTCATAACTCTTCCCAAAAATGCAAGTGTGATCCCCGCTTTTTACGTTCGGCTTTGTCTTGGACGGTAAACCTTAGCTCATATCAAAAGCTTAGTTCGTACTTAGTTCGTAGTATCAATTATTATTATTTATTATTATGATGTCAGTGTACAATGTGAATTGTGTTGACTTTGATGAAATGGAGATGATACAATATTGGTGAAATGAGAGGTGAATTACAATTTAAAATGCCAGAATGGGCTTAAGCCACTGGTAAATACGGTGAAATAATACGTCTTATAATTTTGTCTTTCTTATTTTAATTTAGATATTGTACTTTGAATTGGCTAACTTGATTTTGAAATTACTAAATATTTTACTAATAATATACTTTTTTAATAATATATGTTAAATATTCCATATTATGGGAAGTTATCAGGTTCTGCAATGAACAAATAGACTATACTGATTTAAAAACAAGTACACTAAAATATTCACATTACACTAAAATACGCAAAAAGGACATTAAATTAAGGACATTATAAATATGTTGAATCAGGCTAGAAACTGAATTCGAGTTTACAATATTTCGAAATTGCATTAGGCTACTCTTTTGGCGTTTTTTACTCTTTGAACGCCAGTCCTTTTTTAAGTTAGGATTCCCAACTTCCAAATATGTAAGGTGAAGGCTACACCAGATAAAACTCATTAGTTTGTCGAAAAAGGAAAAAGCTTCAGCCTTAAAGTCGACAATATCCAAGTTGCAAAAGAAATCGGAAGTAGCAGCTAGGAGCTGACGTGGCAGAGTTTATTGCTGCTCCGCTGCAGGATGCTTTCAAACCTCGTCTTTTGTCAGAAGCTAATAAAACTCCTTCTTAACCTAAGTACTCAATCCCTCTCCAGTCAAAGCTGATCTTTTACAGTGCAGTAAATGTAAACAATATATCTCTCTACAGTGTATCTGTAGCAGGCTCTTTGCTGCTGACTCAACACAGATACGCCGTACTATTGGATGGGTAAGACACAATTTTATCAAAATACATCACACTTGTTAAAATATAAAACCTTAATAGCTCAAAATTAAACGACCAAAGACTTAAAGAAGAATAATGACGTGGTAGACATTTGGTTGCAATGAAACTAAAATGATATGTTTCATAATGTTGATACAGTATATCGACACATCTCATCGTATATAATATAGGATATTATAGCATCTGTCTGATTAATACTCTTATACTGGGACACAGCAGAGAAAAGTGGGTTTACGCGATTAATGGGCAGCTTTGCAGCTGTCCGGATGTTGAACATGCTCCGTTCCCCACTAGGGGAAGTTGGATCATATCAATGTAAGGGGCAGTGAACTCGGCAGCTCGGTAGGTTGCGACTTCGGGAGAGGCTTACCATAACCCTTGGTTGTTGTCAGTGACCTGGCATGCCAACCGATCCAACTCCCCTTCCTCTCAATTTTCAGGCTTTTTTCATTCCAGTGGTAGCGCACTAAGTCCTAATAGGCGTTGTATCTGCGTACGAGTAACTGATCTAACATTTATTTTAAAATCAAACCACTGTATATCTACTGTATATCAACACGAAAGGTTTGGGTTCCTCTATGTATATGAGTATTGCTGAAGTATATGTATATGAAGTATATGTATATGAAGTATTACTACGAACAACATACTGTACTGTGACGCTTTACTATTCCAATTACTGTGAAACTTAGCGTATAATATTTTAAAACTTCCGTGTACTTGTGTGTCGTATAAAACCATAAGTTTGCTGAATTGCGGTGGATAAATCTCAGCGAAGATGAATGGCTCAATTGTAACTCGTGACTGCGACTTCCTTTTTACTGTTCAACTCTACACTATGTTTTCCGTCCTTGTAGGGGTTTGACCTTTTGCTCATAAAATGGCTACATCGCTTTATATGATCAGAGTTCTTTTCATACAGTATGCATATTTCAAAAAAACTTAGTACGTTTCCTCAGAAGACATTACACGTTTAGAAGACCATTAGTTTAAACCAAGAACAAAAATTGTTCTATTTAGTTTTTACTTTTGATTTTCACACTTACGATTGTCAAATAATATATTAGTTAATATAATAACACTTCCCGCTAAATGCGTAGGACTACTTGATATTGTATAGCTGGACGGCCTTTAAGACTGTGGTACGGGCGGAAAAAGGAGACAATAGGTAAGTATAGTTTTAAATAGTTAACATATACCGGAACCCACACAAACAGCTGCATGATATAAGATACAGACTTACAAGGGTTGAAACAGGCTTTGACAACTGAAACCGTGTTACAGTCGCTGAGTGTCGAGTGATCCGCTTTACAACTAGAACTTTCACACTTCAAACTTACCTTTCGATTCATTTCTAACAGGCTTACGTGTCCCTTAAAACGCAATTTTATTTATTCAGGTGATTTAATTTTTAATATTAAACTTATCCATACACAGTACTTGTACTTGTAAATTACATAAAAGACTGTTGTATATTTCTAAAGATATGAGGTTTCTATTTTATAAAACTAAAAAGTTCAGTATTTTAGCAAAACAAGCATACACATTTTATATTTTGTGCTCTTTACTACAAACCTTTTTGTGTTGTAAAGTTTTGTTGTCCAGAGCAACTTGCCAGACCTGGGAATCTCCACCTCCAATATGCGCTGAATTGTTGATTGTAGATACTGTACCTTGTTATCATACTGTTCAACTTCAGTAGAAACGTGCAGCTAGTGGATTAATTGTTTATGCTTGATACTCGTTTATATGAATTAGTTGTTGAAAAACGGGAGTAGTGTGTGAAAATTAATACAACGGGACAGAAAATATGTACTAACTGACTAAACAAGTATTTATAGCTGTTATTGAGCTGTATAAAGGAATGCAAAGATGAGAAATTATCATGTCTGTTAGCTTTACCTTTTAGGTCTCCGTTATCAAGAATGTTTGTGATGTCCACGTCAGTAGAACTTCTTACGATTTGTACCGTAAGTAAGTAAGCTGGAGTGGACTTTTATGCAGTTATGCTACACATTCCTTGTTCTGAAAATGTCTAGATACAATATCTCTTTTATTCAACAGTAATTAGCTTCTTTTTGGAATATTACTTGGATTGTTTCATAGCCACTACTCATGTTTAACATGATTCTCGTTATACATGTTTAACATTTTGCAAACAGTAAAACATTTTAAAACCTTTTCACTCTTTCAAGGGGATCCAGTCCTGAAACCTTAGAGAACTAGGTGGTTCATTACAAGGATAAAAAACGTTTATTTGATATTCTAGATTGCAGATTGATCATGTAAACATACATTTGGCGAAAAGGATGTTTTTGAAATCAAGATGACGGTATTCATATGACCTCTCTTCATTTTCCACCTCTATTAGGTTAATTAATCTCTTTATTTAAGTTAGTTCAGAATCGTCACATGAAATCGTATCTTTATTTGTGTATACTGTTTGAATATAACTACACTCATGGACAAAATTATGGAACCAAATTATTTGTTTCATTTCATCGTCCCTTTTTCGTTTAAAGTGTACATAAATATCAAAACCAACTAAACGATTACGAAAACTCAAAAAAATACTGGGTGTTAAACGAAAAAGGGGCGATGAAATGAAAGAAAATCATTTGGTTCCATAATTTTTTCCATGGGTGTATAGTCTCAAGTTTCCTCATTTGTCATTCCTTGTATGTTAAAAAGAAAACTTGGGGAAAGGTGATTCAACAACTGGTCCAGCAAAACCACTCATTGTTCTTTGTGAGGATGAAACAAAGTATGTGCCCTAGGCTACGTAGTGACTATTGTAGTACACATGTGTCATAGTATACAAATGTCTATTTTGTTTTTTAAAATTATATTGTAGTAAAACTTCATAAGTTGTTTCTCGTGGTTGTTACTTTGCAACAGTTCTATATATTTAGAAAGTTATCAGTACTCAGTATATAACAAGTATAACTCATCTGACTCAATCACTGAATCAAAGCTCAGATGGTCAAGTCAATATCAATACCAGGAGTTGTTAAGTAAACGCCTCAGTTGCCGGAACTCCGTTACCCAATCAATCCGTTACAAATATCCTCCAATATCAATCTTGTATATCTTTGTGTTACCTCATTCGTTGACTTTCCTTCACTAAAACATACATTTCTAGTTCCTTTTATGTATACATAAGAGATCACAATGCATAATTTAAGTGGACTTATGACTTAAAAGCCATTAAATGGCAGGAGTACAAAGTTGACGCGAAGTTACGTATTTTCTAGCCGCTTGAAACTGTACAATTTCCTCACGCCCGTAGAATACAGTGTTTGGCCAGACTACATCGTCATTATTACGCACCCTATTCTCTATACTCCCATATTCAAATACGTTAGCTTAAGTCCTACGTTTTAGAACTTAGGAAATGAACCTTTTGTGTCGATGACATCATTTAAATATTCCATTTCCGCGTTTATCCCTCTAAGCCGTTGAATTACAGCATGGAATCTTTTGTTTCAATACCGAAGGGGGTTTAGAATTGTATAGCCTATAAAAGAAAATCTATATACTTGTTGCTAACCAACCAGTAACTAACTCGTACTTAACTTCACCGGTATCTTGTTTTAATATAATGTTGATTTACTGTTTTAATTTCTTTATTTTTTTTAATGAGTAAGATATTTGATATTATCGTACGTGTTATTTATAAAAGTTTTATTACAGTATAAAGGTTAAGACTAAATAACGTGTTCTATACAATATTTTTCAAACTGTCAACATATACAAAAAATTAGAAATACGCTTATAAATAGCAACAATCCCAGCAACGACCAGTCTGTAAACAAATATACTTTGTTTGGGACAAAATACTGACATTAAATGTGGAGACTGTAAACATATTTTGTTTCTAAATAATACTGTACTAGTGTAATTATAAAAAGAGGCGACGCACGGGTATACAGCTAGTTCAAATAAAAAAATACCCTCATGAGACGATTTTGTAAATATACGAGTACATGAGTTCCGTTATCTTTACAATCTGAATTTAATATGCTTTTACGTATAATATGTTATATAATATTTTACTAATATTTTATTGAAAACGTGGAATACACTTAGTTTGATTGTGATAGGGCAAGTGTAATGGACAAGGGCAGGAAGGGTGGAAGTAGGGGGAGCGATGTGGGGACTGGGGAGGTTTAGGCAATGTCATTACACGAGGTCCAAAGGGAACAGTTTTAACCCGTTCAGTTAAAATTCCCACATTCCAGCAGAACACCAGTCTGCGCACAACATAGGCTACACATTTGGACTCAAGTAAACATATTTCACTGAATGAAGTTGCAGACATGTTGTGTAATTACTGCCAACAACTTACCTTATCTTTTTGATTTACCTATCGCCAAGAAGTCGACCTTTGTCAATCTAACTACTCCAAATATCGACTTTAATGAGGTTTACTTTACTATCATCTGAGGAACAATCGGTTTCAAATCGATAATAAGCACTAACTGATGATCGCTCAGGATCAACAGCTGTTTCTTCAAGAAAACATTAATACCCAAACTAATGGGTTCAAAATAATGAGAAGTTACACTTGATACAGTAGTTACATTTATTTAACTTAATAGATAGAACACATTTTATTGGCATTACATCTGCTTCATGACAAAAAGATACTTTAGTTCATTCATACGATAGTTCATTAGTGTTTTTTGACGGAGTGTATGGTATACAAATACACATATGTGGTGGAATGGAGACATTTTAGGATATCTTTAGAGAAAAATATTAATTTTTGAAATCTCGAAAACTGTACTAATCTCAAATCTACTCGTATTTATAGGTAGAATGTGGATATGTGGACAGTTCTAAATGCAGTTGGATTACAAGAGCAATATTTCACGTTGGGTAAAGCTGCACTCCAGTTAACTGACCTCAGACCTGGTTTACTAAGTAATTGCATTGTTGTTCTAGTTTTCAGCTCACAGAAATACCATTTAATAATTGTATTACTTCTAAATGAATTATCTTTGGTGCTGGTGGTAGTTTCATACTGTTTGTGGGCTTAGTTAGGTTACAATGAACTCTCAGCAGTTACAAATATATTCATTTTATTTGAAAAGACAAGTTCATTACAAAGGGTTACTTGTTAATTTATTATAAACAAAATAAAACATAGACGTACCCTGAAACATTTTAACTCCACACGACTAGTTTCAAAAATAATTCTATCATCAAGGTGTGTTAAGTTTTAGGCCCAATTGATAATGGAATTATTTCCGAAACTAGTCGTGTGGAATTAAAATGTTTTCAGGGTACCTCTATGTTTTATTTTGTTTTCTAGTATTCTTTTTACTATTCTCTTACACATAAACTAATCTTAATCCTTATACTAAACTTTCAAAACCCAAAATTTATAACTAATCCTGAGTAAACTAAAGGAAAAAATACAATAGTATTTGAACCACCGCATATTTAATAACAAGGCTAAGGGACAACATAGGTTAGACAGGTAACGTTTTCCATGCTTTCTAAATGAAACAAATAATAGTGGAGAGGCTTACTGATGTGTTGGTGTTATACAGGGTGTAAATATAAGGAGAAGGAGTCTGGCTTTGTGGGCCGCAACCCACATTTCATGGCTTTTGATGTGAGGGCCTCTCATTTGTTGTGGGCTTGCTTAGAACCCTCCCACCATTTGAAAAAACAACTTTTCAGCTTTCAGTAAATGTGTCGCGTTAAACCTAAAATTTAAACTTCAAACTGTAGACCTTCTTCACTGTTGTCCATGCTCAGTAGCTTTTATAATAAGATCATATCATAATAAAAAAGATTAAAGATTGTATTCTTAAATGAAACTGCACTTCCGCTGCAATGATGCCAAAGACAGGCAACATGCTTGACAGTAAGTTACGAGTAAAGCAATCGCAAACTGATTACACGGTATAAAATTATACAATCACCAGCAGAGAATCTCCTTCTTAAATCTCATGTAATCTCCTCGTAATCTCCGCTGTGGGATGAGGTTTATCATAATAGAACAGCTTCTTTAGCGGATGAAACTGTCTGGGCAAAATGTATTGCACGACAAGGAACGAAATAGCATCACTTGAGTTGAGAAAATCAGATTACAAGTTGAAACATTTCTAGATTGTGGTATTATTCAGGTAAATAAACAAATATTCATGATTTTTATATATTTATTAGATATATTTATAATTTGTGAAAATGTATTACGCTTGTGTTACCAGCCTAGATCAATGGACCTTTGTACCGGTTATTGTGTTTAAAACTGAACATGTTGGTTTAGTTCTTGTAGTTGTAAGCTCAATAACTGGTAGACAAGTCCATGGATGATTAATCCTTTAAGGTCGAAAGTTGCATGCCTATTTTGTAGCATACACAATATAAAAAAAGTTATACAAAAATAATGTATAGTCTATTTTAAAATTTACATGATTGTTTTCTGCCTACTATCTTATACACAGTATGAATTACTCGTGTTATGTGCATTGTTAGTGTCAAAAACGTTTTCCAAAATGAATGAAATCCAAAAGGGCTAATGCATTGTTCTTGTATACATTTATTTATCTATTCGAACTAAGAAAACGCCTTAATTTGTTAATATATAATTATTTTCTTTTATAAAGTTTTATTTTTTCTTCAAAAATTATTTTTATTAATAGTAGCAACCTAAGAAAGAGAGAAGTATGACTGCAAAATAAAAGAATTACTTGACTGAATTATTATTTTTAATTACACTATAAATTTAGACTACTATAAAAGCCCTTACATTAGTATCATCAATTGTCCGGCTAGTTTTCAGCAGTTTCACTTTTATTCAAGTCAGATATACTCGTAAAAGAACAGGTGGTAAATATATTAGTTCTGTCATTGAATTTACTTAGAAGTCCTTACTTATAAAGGTTCATAGCTAACTGTCGTTTTCAAGTTTTATATGAGATTGATACCTGTAGATGCTTCACTTGTTTAATTTTAACAGCTGAATATTTTAATAGAGTGTCTCTTTATGAATCCTTCAAACCTTTTTGGGGACGATGCGAGGTGGCAGAGTGCGGACTGAGCTCAAGGAACAACGTGCCTGTTGAGGTGGGTTTCTATAAATAAATTTAATAGTCATTAGTATTTATTACTCCAATCAATTGATATAGAGTAATATATAATATATATCAGGATCAAGTCCTGGTATCAAAACTGGTATCCTATCAAGTCAACCAGGAGTTAAGTAAACTCGTCAATGCATCAATCATAAACCACTTCAGATCTGCTGAGACCCGGATACATTATCTCTGAAAAAATAAAGTAAGATAAAAGTTTGAACAATTAACGTTCTACCTCTAAAAAGCAAAATCCTTTTAATAAGGGTTCGACTTAATACGAGTATAGCTTTATTTCTCAACCTGAGTTTTCAATCAAACAAAGTTATATTACAAAAGGCCCTGTGGTACTGAAATATTTACCACACCAGAAATGCGTACAACCGAGAGCGTACGTAATGCAAACTATACACCTCGTAAGAAGCAATAAACTTTCGTTGAAGAATTTTCAGCAGTGCAACCTAACTTGTCCTGTTTCATTTCAACTCATGATTTAATGTTTGATAAAACACATCACCAGTGATAACACCAAGAGTGTTGAAGTGTAACTGTTTGCACCGTTAACTAAAGCTGTGAAACGTTTCCAAACATAAGCCGCGGTGAAATATTTATATTTTTATCAGCGGGTATTTCACCACACCCATTAATGGCTTTACGCAGGCTTTATCGCAATTTACGGCCTTTGGTTTGCATCAAGTGAGGTGATTTTGAAAGCTTTTTCGTGTTCATTTGCACAGTACTTTAAAATTAAAAATAACGTTAAAATAATGTATTTATGTATTAAACTTAACACAGTTTTGTTTTAATTCGAAAAAACTTATTATACGTGCACATGTAGTCTAAAATTCTAAACTAAAAGAAACACGATATATTTTGTGAAGGTACAAACAAAATAAGCAAAATCCGAAATGAACAGTCAATAATAACATTTAAAATAAAAGCGCTATAATGTATACAAATAAAACAAAAGTTCCACAGTAGAAAATAGAGGTAAAATTTATAATCTAAGAAATTTATTATTTATCCTTGTCACTATTCGAAACCATACAGGAATTGTTCATGTAAAGACACCTCAAAAATCATTGAAAGAATTTTAAGTGAATTGGTCCTAAAGGAACATATAATAACTTTTGAAAGAAAGATAGCCTAATATTGGATGTAGATAAAAATAAATAACTAGATTTTAATGTAAAAAAAGATGATTGTAATATAAATTTCCCTGTGCATATACAACTGTACGTAACTCTAACTGTAATCGAAAGTGTTGTAATTTTACTCTAAACGCAGCGATTTTTGACGTTACAGCGTGCTAAAGATTCACTTTTATTTTCGGAAAATAGATGTTTGATTTATTTCTGAATTTTCTGAATGAAAGAAATTTGTGTTTATATTAAAGCGTGCGCACACTATAGAATAAATATTTCCTTAATAACAGCACAAATCAGGTAAAAGAAATAAAAATCAGTATTTTTTTATTTGATAACGAAACGAAGTATAAGAAAATATTATAAAATTCATGGAAATGCAACTTTAACCGCTTTTAGTCTGATGTATCAAATGTTAATTATTTCATTTATTCGATCTAGTCAAACCGATATTAGAAAGTAGAACGGGAGTTTGTACTTGAGATGTTTCACCGCAGGAGTGGCTTTGACAACTCAAATTGCTTTACAGTCCCAAGTGTCTCATGTGGGCCGCTTTGCTGCCATAACTACACAAGCCACCTTCCCTGAAACTTGCATTACACCTTGGAACGCCACAATACTCTGGATGGTTTCGTTTAAGTTGCATAATTTTGGAGTATACTGTATATTATAGACATGTTTAACTCTTAGAAGTCTTGATACTAAAATCTAAAAGAGGAATAGACTACCCTTTAATGAGCAACACCACATCTTTGAGAGTAAACTTGACGTATTTTAAATAAATAAAAACCCGTTTGAGGTTTAACCTAAATACATTAAAACATCTTAATGTAACTGTAAATAATATGCATAACTTTAGACTATACTGTATATTATAGACATTTTTAAGTCCTTAGAAGTCTTGATACACTGTTACACTGTTATGTAAATCTAAAAGAGGATTAGACTTTAAGGAGCAACACTACATCTTTGAGAGTAAACTTGACGTATTTTAAATAAATAAAAACTCATTTGATATGTAACCAAATACATTAAAACATCTAAATGCTACTGTAAAACTATTTAGGCGTTAATCAAACCACTTTCAAAAATAAACAAAGCACCTTAGAGGTGAAACGTATGGTAATAACTGAGTAGGGTGTTAAACTCTTAAGTGAAGTCTTCACCGCCTGACATTAAGAGAAAACTCCTTTAAGGGTGCATCGTAAGTATAAAATTAAAATGCGATGTTTTAGCGGGTAATTTAAAGATTTTGGCATACGAGTCTGTCTAGAGCCATTTCGTCTGTATGTTACTGTAGGTATTGCAGACCGACTGGACAACACAAGGGGTTGGGAGTTAAATAAGAGTAGTGTTATATTAATCATGTAAAGAGCCTTAAGATGTCTAAACAGACTATAAGTATAAACACGCTGAAGAAAGAAATACACTAGAGGATCCTTTATATACCTTCCAGATTTACATGGAGTTAACCACCACTGTCGTGTTTTTATTTACAGTGTAGTCTCGATAATCTGGCGGCATGCCTCTCCAGTGTGTCCGGAAGTTCGGCACTCCGACGGCTCTGCCAAGTCAGCTGTTTTAGTAGCTACTTTTTGTAGTTATTTTAAATACCGGAGTTTGTTCAATATATTAAAATTTACTTTGAAAACCCGTAGTATTTCTTTGAACGACAGATGAACATCCGTAATAAATACCAACAGATTATTACTGTTCGTTATCAGCCTAATAAACTCATATTAAAGACTTTTGAAACAATTATTAAACTTAATTTTAACAAATAATGATAAAATAATTTAGTTGTGGTTAACTGGTAAAGTACTAGTTGCTATTTTACTATTATTAACTACTGGTTTTAATCCGTTGAGGTAAAAAAAGAAGAATGCTAAAACTGAAAACCTCTTTTCTTCTGAAGGCTATTCAAGGAATACACTGAGTGAACTGGAGAGCTGAGAGGCTTAGAAAAGTTTGTTCAGTTCCAAGTGTTTGTGTTTAATTACTCCAATAATTGGCTAAGAAGCTTCCACTTGAAACAGTCGTGAACTAATCCGTTAATAGCGCTTTAAATCTTCTCTCTCGCGTTCTAAGAACCATTCCGAGACTCAAACCTGCTCATATTAATTCATGCTGCTTACTTACTCCTAACATGGCTTTCAAAATGTGAAGATCTTACATACAATTTGTCATAACTCTTAGAGAATTGTGTGTACATTAAAATTTGTTAAAACACGTAAGTTGCAGACTTGTCCACGCCTTATCTTTTCTAAATACCGCGTTTTGTGATCCTTATATGCCAATGTTATGGTTTTGAATGTGAAGGTAAAAGTGTTTAAGTAAATAAATAATAGGTTCAACTATTTCTGTGAATTTCTTAAACACTGAATCTGTAATTGGAATGTTATTGTTATTGATTTTCAATAGTGTATTTGTTTGATGTCATACAAATATCAGATGACACTCTTTTACCAACAATAAAGACTCTTGCCAACAACTAACTAAGCAACAGTTAGATAAGAATTAAGAAACAAGTTAAGAAATTCAGCTATTTAGGTAGGGGATCAGAAAGCTTGCGAGGGGGACTGATGAAGAGGTTACTAGGAGGCTGGAACTGTTACACAATTGGTTTCTACTTGGAGATCCTCACAGTTAGCGTGAGAGTCGGTCGTTCTCTACGGATGCGAAACTTGGAAAGAATCTAGCAGGAATGACAAACCATCCAAGTTTTTCAACAAGTGACTTTGATCGATATTGGGAATACAATGACCGGTAACGATTCGTGCATACAGTTTAAAGTTGCATTTCTACAGCACATAACCTTATTCGTGACCCCCTTTGAATGCTTTCAAGGTCGGAAATCGATAGAAATTTTTGTAAAACCTTTGTGACCAACAAACAGTTTTGACAATTTATTATTATTTCTTGACCATGTTAACTTTATTGGCGTTTATAAAAGTAGACATTTCCCTAATATCTATTCCACTGACTTCCATCTCACTTACAGAAAGTTACTTGCAGAGTAAGTTAAAGCTACTTACAGAGTATGTCCGAAACCTGTGCAGAAGTGTGCATAGAGTCCCTGAAGTTAGGCTCAACTGTTTTGTCAAGGGGTTTACAAAGCACATAAACACGGGACCTGTGTACCCCGGGGAGTCTGGGGGTGACAAGGGTTGATTTGCTCACAGATTTATTGAAATGTTTTCTACCTACCGAACCATTCATTCACTCTCCTTATTGGTCCTTGCTTTGCCTCATGTCCTTGTTGTCTTCTATCCAAAGTACTAGATGTATCCTTAATCTCAATCAAAATATAGAACAATGAATTTTGAAATTAGTAGGCTATGTTTGTGCCGCTATAAAATACAGCACATTCTCAACAAGTTTAAAAAGTAACATTTAGTATTCAACTTTTTAAGATAACCTTTGACCATCCATGAGCTTTGATATCGTCAAGATAGAGTTAGGTTAATAAACTAGACTGGCTAGTTAAATAAAGAAAAATTATTAATAAGGTTCAAAGGAATCGTAGTACAATTAATTGTTTTTAATCGTTATGCAGTTATGACAAAAATGTCTTCATTAAAAAATAAATCTTGAATGGAAACTATAGACTCTTTAGAAGCTATTTTAATGTTTAGCATTGTCCAGAGTACGTTTACAACGTACTAGAGGAAAGACAACAATAGTCCATCTTCTGCCAGAACCTTCAGCCTTCCTTACTTAATTGATTTCTCTAAACAACAGCTATCTCTGATTATTTGCATATCGTATTAAAGGGGTTCAAAATAATACTCTACAGATAATTGAAACATAACTAAGCCTACGTTATCAACACTAGACTAATAATTTAATTGTACACACAAAAAAAATTTTAAAATATTTAATAACACTTTGGTGTTTTCCTGAGTCACATTTGTTATTGTATAAAGCTTAAATTATTGATTAATAGCGAATGTTTCTAAAACTTGCTTTGTTAATTCATTTGACCGTGTTGTTTTTGAATTATTCAACAACATAGTTTCCTCATTAAACATAACTGTTTGAACGATAGGTAAATTAAAATAGTTGTGAAAAAGCTTTCAAAGTCTATTAAACCTAAACTAATTTAAAGTAATATTTTATTTCAGGCTATATTTGACTTGGCCAGAATAGTTTTAAAACATGTATTTAATACTTGTGAACCTGTTTTAATCTTCTGGCATTCCGTGAAAATAATCTGAGAACGAATACTTTTATAAATACATAAACATCTGAACAATAATTGTTGTTAACGTAAAATACGAGTATATTTACAAAGTATATCCAACAAATCTTGTATGTATTTTCTGTGAGGGAGAACTGAAATCAAGTTACTCATGAATAAATTGTGTGTTCGTTTTGAAGCAGGTTCACGGTGAGGAAGATATGAAGGTACTTTGCCGAGTCAACAAACAACATTTCGCGACACACTTCCCCTGACACACTCGGCAGAGCCGGCAACCGGCAACCGGCAACCGACAGACACATCTCTTTCATCTGCTCAGCTATCACATTGTGTCATCAAACTGACAGAAGAATTGAGCATTTGATTTGTATTAACCCCTTCATAGTCCGAGATCCCAAATATGTATTTCTCCCTACATGATGAATGTTTTGTTACATAGCTTAGACAAAGAATCACCAAAAGAACATAAGTTGTTCAGTAATATATGTCCAGGATATATTTAAATACTTAACGTATTTATTTATTTAGTAATAAATTAGCCATTTAGCATTTATACAAATTAAGATCTATCAAGTCATTAATTGACACAGTATTTAAATTATGTTTGTAATATTTCCAGTTTGTTGATTTAAAGTCACTATTTGACAGTCACATGTTTCGGATAAACGTTCAGAATTTGGTACTTATTTGAAGGCAGAAATAGTTGGGCGGATGGTGTAGTGGTGAGCATAACCGCTTATGGCAAAATACCGGGTTCAAATCGGTGCGGTCCAAATATTTTTGCCTTAAAATTTTATTTAGTAATAAAATAGCTATTTAGCGTTTATACAAATTAAGATCTCTAAATAATTCAAAATAGTAAAAGGTTTCACGCGTGTATTTCTTATGTGAGGAAAAAGGTGCAATCTAACTCAGGAACTCAGAAACTCTATGAACTTCTGGGACTTCATTACATTCTGGGTACACACATTAGGGGCTTTTGTTGCCAATAAAAGGTTTCTAAAGATAATGTTTTAATCAAACAAACGTATTATGTTATTGCTTTAAACTTGAATTCCAGGTTTATATTATTAGGACATTCAAAATCCTACAATAATAAAATGCTTCTAGCTTTCCGTATCATTACTTTACTGAGATTTGTACCGCACAATAATGATTTTTCAGTAACTCAAAGATCGGAACACCGAAGAATGCCAATGCCGATTTCAAAGGACATGAAAGAGTTGATAAACTAATGGTTCAGTTGTTGAAATCAGTGATTTAACGCATAGATTTCTCAAGCGTTTTATTTACTTGGATAAGTAAATCATTATTCATGAGCTTTCCATTTCCATGAAATAAATATTCATCTTTCCCTTCTTTTAATTAGCTTTATAACTTTAGTAAACACATTCGCATAACCATATTTTATCTTGCAAACGACGAATCTTATTGTAACGTGATACTCATGCGTTTTGTTAAACATAACCTTCCTAGATTTAACGAAAGCTTTTGATTGTGTGAACATTCAAAACTTTTGAAAATTCTAAACAACTATGGAGTAAGAGGGTTACTACTTTCTTGGGTTAAATCTTACTTAAACAACCGATATCAACAAGTTCAAATAGAGAACTCTCTTAAAGCCCAATTAAAGTCAAATGTGGAGTTCCACAAGGGTCACATTAGGTCCTGTATTATTCATACTATACTTTAATCAATTGCATTCATTAAATAACTCGAGAATATTGTTCAATATGCTGATGATACAACATTAATTCAATCAGCATCATCAATCCCATTGTTAGAAGAAATCACATTACGTCCACAGTATATGTGTTCAGTATTTTGAATCACTAAATTTGAAAACCAATTTCAAAAAACAAATTTTATTATGTTTGATATTGGTCAATCAAAAATTAAAAGTACCACTAGTAATGTTGAAAAATGACACTATAGAGGAAGCTGATAGTGTCAAATTTTTAGAGATTGAATTTAGACAGTCATTTAACATGGGAATCACATATTATCATAGCCAAAAATGAGTTCTGTGTATTTCTTTAAGACAGTTATCACAATACTGCACCATTGATATTTTAAGAACTGCATATTATGGCTTATGTCTCTTATGTCTTTGAGTATGTTTGATTGTTCCTAAAGTAAAATATTAAGAATTTTCATCTTGCAAAGTCTGCAATTAGACAGTTTATCATCTAGGTTACAGAGATTCTTGCAAAATGCCTTTGATACCTTAAAATTTTGCTACATCCCTGTACATTTATGAAACGATAGTTTTTTGTCTTTCTAAATGTCCAATCGTTCAAGGTAGAGAACTTCATTTCCATGGAACAAGATTTACAAACTCCTTCCGCTTAAACTAACACAGATTTAAATTATATTCCCTGCTACCTTCACAGGCGGGTGCCATGCTATTTAATAAACTTCAATTGAAATACAAATTACGAAAATTTCAACATGTTTAAAACTAAATTAAAAAACTTTCTTCTTTCAAATGTTTTTTACTGATAGAGTGAAATTTATTGATGGTTCCTGGAAAATTAGCAATTCTCATTTGATCTATGACTATAGTGTTGTTACTGGTGGCTCCCTATTCTTAACCAAAATTTTGTTTATTTTAAATTAAATATACCCTACTTATAACACATACTTATTTCCAACGTGTAGTTATTGAATTTTGTTATACCTAAAACAACTTTTTTTTGTAAAAATTAAAAAAACCTATTATAAAATATTGTAAATTTCTTATTTTGTATGAGATCAAAATAAATTTAAGTACTGCAGTGTGTAAGGATTACACTTTTAAACTCCAATAGTATAGAGCGTTTCTATTGTTTATGGTAGACTACACTTCATTGACCAAACCACACTAATCACAGTGCATTGTTTCAAGCCAATGGCAGCTCTCTGTTACATACGTGGGTCTCACACATCGGTGGTGTCGCACATTTTATTATCAGTTGAAACCTGTAAACCGTTCAGTCGTGAGACCTTTTGTTTCAACAACAACAAAGGGTTTCACCGCGATACTAACTAAATCCTGTTAAGCCCAGGTTTATACGAGTAAGTAATGCCTGCGTGCAATTCACGCCGTCAGGCAAGAATGGAACACGAATTCGTTTCAGTCTACACAACGCTTTTGTTCGAAATATAGTTTTATGTGTTTGTGATAATTTAATAGTGAAATTTAAAATAATATACAATTTTAAATAGAGATATTATATTTGAAAGTTATTAATAAACACCACTAAAAACTCAATGAAGGTCCGTGGGAGCTTATTTGGAATGAGCCACAAACAAATAGGAATGTGTTTCTAAACTGACTAGGCCTATACGGTTATTATTTTAATACTGTAGATTACATAGAGTACTGAGAATGTTACATTTAAGGTACGACCACTTTTGCGTACTCTAAAATATAGTTTCATTATTGAAAAGTTTTGTCATAGTATTTTATGTCGACGGATTATAAGCATAATGTCATAATAAAATTAAGTCTTTAGAAATTAGTTTCTTAAGTCTGTTCGGAATTCATAAAATAAACAAATAGTTGTCATAATTTTGATCCCGTTCGTCTTTAGTACTATTTGTTTAAGAATGATAAGGAATAACGTCACCGTTTGGCAATGTTTCTTTTAATTTTATAAGGTCTGTCGATTACGTATAAATATTGGTTAAATTAGTCATTGGCGTCAAACTAAAATCTCAAAATACATTATGTATACTTAGCCTATGCATTACAATTTTTCAGAAAATAGAAACGATAAGCTGAACTTAAGATTGTTTCTATAGGTTCCGTAGGTAACCATCAGTAACCTGAAAATATGTATGTCTTATAATGCCATGTATCTTTATAACGCCAGGTCTCTAACGCCTAACAAGTAAGATCAATTTTGTATTTGTTGCTCAAAATTTCACTTTTTACAGTTTGTTTGGTATAACAGCATTACGTTAAAGAAAACCCGGCTTTTTTGAAAAGAAGCAATAAAATCAGTGTCAGAACCAAAGCCAATAAAGAAAGGACGCAGAAAAAGGCAAACATTTCAATAAATCTGTGAAAGGGCCAAACCCTTCCCACAAACTGCCCCTCCCCAACCCCTTATTCACCCCCATCCAACTTAAACCCTTAACCAAATCCAGCTCAAGCTTTGTACTTTATTCTTAAATTTATTAGGCACTTTTGGGATTTTTCTATACATGCGTATATAGAGTGATGAACTACGTTATTCGTTCAAGCCGTGGATATTGATAGGACAAACAATTAATAACAAGCTATTCGAGCATCCACTACAAATAAATAGCAAATCTACAAAATATGGAATTTGTTCATTATGGGTCTGCCTCCATGGTCACCGCAGAGAAAGGCTGAATTCGTCCGTCCAAGGAACACAATCATGATATCGTGCACGTAACAACGGGCTTTCTTTCAACTGATGCGGCCTAACTGTCGAACCCTCCGCTTGCAAGGGTTTCGTAGAAAGGAGATAGCGATCTCATTATATAAAGGTTAAATTTGAATATGTTAACTTTTATAGAAAGAAAAAATGTTTGCCTGTGATTTGATTTTTGATCAACCAATTTTTAGCTTCTGAAATAAAGTCTTGAAAACACTCTATATTTTCTAGCTTTAACCGTTAATAAAATAAAACATTATAAAAATAAACTACACACGAACCTAGATAATATGTTTATCTTTCATTTAAGAGTTGTTACGTCAAAATTGCATTAATGTTAAAGTCTCAATTTTATTTCCCGCAAACCTCTGCAACGCCGCTCTCCCAAGCAGCTGAGGTGGACTCTCTTCTACAGCTGAAGCACTCTTTTCCACCTTATAGTTTCGTAATATGAACCCTTGGTTATTGATGTTTTCAAGGGTTAATGATTAATTATTTACGGTTTATTTTAAAATATTGGACAATTTGGTGAAAAAGAAAGGAAGAGGAAGCTTCAACAGCATGGGAGTTTATTGTTTTGGCATTGACCGCTGGCACGTCCCTAGACCTGTACACTCACTCCTCTCCACTCAGCATCCTCTACAGCTAAGACACAACATTCAACATAACTCTCACCGTCTGTTTTCGTCAATTTGCAGTAGTTTCAAGTTGGCATTCGTGTAGTCAGGGCTTATGTTTGTGTTTTATTCGTTCAGAAAAATACGTACATCTCCAAAACCTAGATTCAAAATTACTATAACTAAGGTACGTTGTAAGGATAAAATATAGACAGTTATATTAAGGCCGGGCTCTACCTGCGCCATTATGGATTTATTCTGCATAAGCCAAATGTAAACTAATTACACGGATTTTTAGCTATTAGTTGCTCGAAGACTTTTACATTGGTGGTTTTGAAAGATAACATACTCGCAATTTAGAATGTGTTTCGTTGAACAGTCAAGTACATAATTGTTTTTTTTTCAATTCGAAAAGTGAATTTTTTTACTATTTTGTAAAGAATGATACACTATTTCAATATTTTGATAAGCAAATAACATTATTCGTTTCATAAACCTTAATATAAAACTAACCTCAATAAAATTGGTTAAAAGATAAAGAGAAAATATGGGCGTAACAGAGTGCAATACACGCCGTATAAAATGCATGGGCAAACGCTCAAGGTCACCTAGGCCGAGATGACCCTTAATTATTGAAGTTGAAAACTCCACCACCCCTCGACCATATTTACAGTACTGTTCCGATCCTAGCGAACGCTATAAAGATAAATGACAAAGGAACACAATTTAGTCGTAACAATGTATTTACTTCAACATATCTTTCGGTGCTTAGTTTTGAGCATATCAAAATACCAGAAAGCGCCTATTGTTGCAGCTAGCTCCCGAGAAAGAGTGCGTTTAAAGCGGATCACCTTCAAACCATTTTCATAAATCCTTCAGCGTTTCTACTGTAAACATGTTAAATGAAGATGTACACTTGTTCAACAATGTAAATGTGTTTGTGTTTGTGAGTAAAGACGCCTCTTACTCGTACTCATTACCAAGGTGTTAGTGACAGCGCTTAGCTCTACACACTGCTCTGCTCACTGCTCACTGCTCACTCTCCTTTGACAACCTCAGCGTTTGTAGTTAAATGCATCTCACGTAAGCGTCAATCTGTTTGTCTTGACTCAGATTGAGGTGATATTGTCTGTACTCAGGTAACAAATTGACAAGC
Organism: Matsumurasca onukii; assembly: GCA_018831715.1. Classification (NCBI taxonomy): domain Eukaryota; kingdom Metazoa; phylum Arthropoda; class Insecta; order Hemiptera; family Cicadellidae; genus Matsumurasca; species Matsumurasca onukii. The sequence goes on from CM032060.1 coordinate 73,017,037, forward strand.
TTACTGATAGTTGATGTTTCGATAACATTAGTTTGTACATTTTTAAGCTTTTGAAACGTAATGAACAAAGTGTTGATTTTTTAAAGTCTACTTAAAGTTTTGGCTGTAAGTGTAGCTGCATTCAGTGCCAGTATCGCGTCTGTTTAATCGTGAGTTTGTTTTGTAAAACCTTGTGACCAAGTCCAATTAAAATAATTTTCTGAATATCCAGTGAGTGACATTTTTGCAACAGTCTCTGCAAAGTGTCTCCAACATGAAATGTGGCTACGGCAAAACATCATAACATAGTAATATTTAAATGTACAAAGTGTTTGTAAAATCATTTTACTACTTCTATCCTTAAATTTTATTAGAATGTTAATTTAAATTGATGGATTGATTAAACAAATGTTATTGGCAATTTTCGAGCGTCGCTATTCAAAAGTTCGTTTTGCTCACCTCGCAACGATATACAAAACCACCTTGATAAATCCATATAAATACTTATTTATGGATATATAGAATATCCACACTTGATAGATCCACTATATAATAATTATTTATGTATATATCTAAATAATGTTCATAACTCATATCTTATCGTTCTAATCGATATCATATGCTATGACTATGACCATGAGAATAATGCTGCCATACAAGGAATGTAGAGAGCAATTAGTTCGTCTATTGGAGCGGCAAGAGCGCGATCTGTCAACTACCTCTGATAAACTGATTAATATCTGCACAGTGTTTCTCTAGGAGACTTTCGCCTGTTCTAACTGATGGATTATTGAGTGTATTGGAGCTACGATAAACCTGTCCTTGATTAACAGTCACTTCTGGGTGTTGGAGAGATTGAACGCAGTAAGAAAATCCAACATTATATATTCCTGGTATTTGATAATGAACAGTTTTACTTAATTTAATTTACTTTACGTAATTAAAAATTCAATGTTATCAAGGTTTTGAGCTCCGCCAGTGCCAAAGTTCAGTGGTAGACTCGTCACTGCGTCCATCTACTCTATTGATGTCTAATATTGATTAGGTGGTTACATGTGGGCAATATTAAGAAACGCACAATTACGGGGTTCAGTTAATTTTGATTACCACTTAACTGGGGGTTTTTAAGGGCAAAATGCTTTAAATTGACTAAACACGTCAGTTAAAGTAACTAGGACTGAACTAAACCTTATCTCATAAAAAAAGACAAATAAGATAAAAAGGACTTGAATCGGTCGATAACAAATTAACACACTTCAGGTACCCCAGTGTACAATAAAATGTTCCAAAATGGACTGGGTCCCAAAACTAGTCCACAAGTTTGGATCAATATGTTTGGAATTAAAAGAAATTGTCCCTAAAAATTGTATACACACCTTCATTGAATCTCACTGTAAATATAACATATATATCTTTGGAAGTTACACCAGCTCATAATTTGTTTTTCAACAATATAGCTGAACGTCATTTATTTGAGTCGGAAAACCCATGCTGGAAATTACGTTTTCTTTTGATGACTTCACTTCTTTCAATGACATCACTTTGGGCACTGTTTAATCAGTTTGCCACTCTGTATTAGACCGATTGGTAAATGCCTAAATTTTAAGTCTTTATTTTGAACATTTGCAAATTACATCAGTACTTTCTTTAAAAATAAATCACGATTTTCCCTCAAACGACGAACAATTCTCAATGTACGCTAAAACTTGCAGATTTTCTCCCAAATTAGTTCTTGGATACACTATAACTTGAACTTGTCCGCTTGAATATTTAAAAACAACTGAAATAGATCTTGCTGTTAAAACGTCGCCTTTTCATGTTCCAAAATTAACCCTAAACCTTTTTATATTTATGCTTCAGAACAATACAGAAGGCCTTATTATCACTGCCATAAAGCTGTGTCAATTAAACTATTTTGTCTTGGTTATACACCAAGATTAGGAAGGGATGAATCTATCACAAGAAAGGATAATTGTGTTGAATACACTGAAGGATTTCAGAAGGAAAATGTAAAGTTATGAGAGGAATTTCGTCAAAGCGAATGTTGAGAATGTTTGACATACTCGTAGCTTCGCTAAGGCGTTTACGTTGTCTACACATTTCCACCCTAGGCTCCGGGCCGAGTATTGTTCATTATTGTTGAGTCTTACCAATGGTAGTAAATCTTTCTTCTTATGTAACAATAAAAACAATATTTTTTATATTTTGACAGTAAATTTAGTTAATTATTATTTATTAGCTGCAGGCTACTATTTTTGAGTTGTATCGGATTTCACTGTCAAGTATTTGAATAAGCAAAGTTTACGACTGTTCACTGTAGCATTTACAGTAATCTATGTTCCTTGTTACACTTCAATTGAGTTCATACTTTCGTATAATGTATACTTAATGTTCGAATTGTATGTGATATAACAGTTGAAAGTATTGTATAGAGTAGTTAGATTGTATTGTAGTATTTTGTGCGTGCTTGCAATAATGCCGAGGGCTCGCTAGACTAATTCTTGGAGCTTATGGAGTTTAAAGGCCTATTTCTGGTTACATTTTATCAGGTTTGAATTAATATCAATGTTTAGGATCAATTTTCTAATACTTATCATTTTTTAACAATTGATAAGAGCAAGTGTCCTGTGTAAACGTTAGAGGTGAAACATCATGGTGTGATACGTACTTATTACACCATGAGCAACATAACTAAATAATTAACTGATGCTATCCCCGTCATTTTGCCGCACCAATTTAAGACGTTGAACGCAACACACATAAACTAAGTTTCTGCATCAACAAAATCTGAAGGCAGCCGTGAGTGGTATCAATCTGATTTTAGAGTCATCAGTTGATTAATATATTTGTTATAAAAAAAATAGTATGTCAATGCATCTTGCAATAATATGCTTTGTGTTGCATCAGAAAAATATACCCAACATGAGCTAGAAATGCCTAATTTCCATAATTAGGCTTCATCAAGGGATTTGTAAACTTTGTAGTTAAGTTAAAGCAAGCAGTCAATAGAACAATATTATTCTAAGTTTATTTTAAACGTGTGAAAAAAGGTAAAAAGTGTGCATACATAATGTAAGATTCATAGATAAAGCAACATTTTAAAACACAAATTATTCTGTGTCAAATTATTACAGAATAAAAAAATTGGACTTGTATAAGAGCTTTGTTTTCTGTCACAATAATTTCATTTCCTCTTCTCGGCTTCTCTGACATCCGATATTTCCCCACCAACACGGACACGGATCATCTGACATCCAATTTTCTAGCTCGATAGACACGGACACGCGCCTCCGGCCTCCCTGTTCACATGTCCGCGTGCCTTTCCTCCAGAACAAATGTGAAAATATGATAGTGTGTTTATAGAATACCTTTGTAACTTTAACATTGTCTTTGACACTCATTATTTCTCGAAAACAATAGTTTAGTTAATTCTTGCTGAAAGAGCGACTCAAGAGTTTGTTTATTGATTTTCTAAACGTTATTTCGTTGTTAACAAAACAAACAAATTTTGGAATTTCAAAAGACGCTCTTTACTGTTGTAAAGCTTATAAACCTCTAGTTAGAGTGGGTTTGGCCTACAATTTGGGATGATATAGCTGTGCTAATACACATTTTAACTCAAATAAAACGGTGGTTTTCCTGCAGATTGTTTATAACTTAGTGAAGTAATTTTGTTCACCTCCATATACAAACCAAGCAGTATTGCGTGTTGGCTCAAAGCGTAATTTTAACCAGAAACTCTGTCATGCTACATTTGATTTGATTGGCCACTTGATTGACCATACAAGAAGAATATTTTAAACAGAGCCCAAAACGTCGAGCGCATAAAAATGTACTGTTTTCGTAATCAATATAATATCGTAGTGAACCCTTAATAGACTGTAATATTCTTCATTTAATGTAATTATTGCAAGAACTTACCGTCGTAGATTTATGAAGGTAATGTTTAAACCAATTGTGATAACGTTCTCATTTAATTTTTCTCTGAGCAAAGCTAGAAGGGTGTAATTTTGTTTGTTTGTAGTTCTGAAGAACACAAGTATCCGAACTTAAGCACCCTATTAAATTGCGAGCCAGAATTCGTCGAGCTACATTAACTTTTTACAATACAACATATTAAATTGCCATGAGTTTTACGTGAATGCGAGCAAATGCCTTTACTGTATTTATGGATAAATATATTCCACTCAAGTGGATCACGGATAGATTTATTAATACTATTGTTATTTATCGATGCCGTAATACGAGCTGTAAGCATGTAATAAGGATTCAACGTAGATTGTAATAATAAGGAGATTTTATCAATTAAATTTGAATGTTCTGTTAATTCATCTTCTTGGAAATATTTGTATACAGTGTAGTGTTTATTGTCTAACGGTGAGTTGGTTTGGGAGTGTCTGAACTGAGAAGTAGATTGGACAATCAGATTGTGCAGACTGCAGAGTCACGTGACTCCAACTGAGTTGTCCTTCTCTTCTCTACGTGACAACACACTTGGTAACTGGTGTTTAGTTCATATGGTCTATATCAACATCGGTGCATATAAACTGCCCATGAGCTGTTAAAAGTTATTTAGTGTGGGTTATTTCAATGACTAATATAATGGATTAGGTTAATTTAATAAAAATCAATGCTAATTGTCTGGATTGTCGTTCAGAGTTGAGGCCTGGGGCAAGTCTACACTAGACGCTTGGACGCCGTGCGACTGATGGACATCTGCACTAAATGATAGGATCGCAGTCATTAAGACGCCGAATTTGATAGCCTAGGTGAAGGCAGGCCACCACTAAACAGTATAGAGTTATTTCCTAACCGCCATAGCCGAAGGCGTTTGCCAATCTACACTCAAATTCAATTGAATGCATATCTCTAGTAAATGTTTGGATTGATGTGTCACTAAGCGCTTACTCCAGACGACACGTAACATTACGCCTACACTTTGTATTAGAGCTTTACTTTTACTGCAATTGTTCAAAATGCAATTTGAATGAAAATTGTTCAGTTAGTAAACTTAAGCTGTCAAGCTCTCGCTTATCCAGATATGTGTCAGTTGAGTTCCCCTTGTATACTAATACACACCAATGTACAACGCTTTTACAAAGACAGCAAAAATCGTGAAAAGCAAAAATTGAATCGATACTTTTTCCTATAATAGTTGAATGTGAAATTGCAGTTATATACCTATGATACCGGCACCTAGTAAAATAATTGACTTAGCAATGAAATTTTTCAATTCTAAAATCAATAAGTCATAAATAAACCTTACAAAATTGGTCACTTTCAAACCTCTCATTATGAAACCAAGACTAGCTGTGTTCAAACTTGATAAATGTAACAATTGTTTACACCTAGAACGGCACGTAACTGGCAGTGTTCTTAAAGCAATAAAGCTAAAAGTGTATAAGATCCTGAGAGATCTGAGAGGCTGTCTGTTGAGCTGAAACCTAGAACCAATATTGTCTGACACTAACATCCACAGTTACACTTTGCTTGTCTAGTTCAACACACATCTCTAATCACAATATTGCAACATTTAACTATTTGATTCACATGAAAGTTGACTTATTGAATTCTATCTTGAATAGGTTACAGTTGAATAGTTCATTCATGTATGTTATGATGCGCAAAGTTTCACGTTTTAATGGCAATATTGAAATAGTGTATCACTGTCTGTAAGTTAATATAGTGGTTTTCTGTTTTCTGTGACCTTTGAGTTGAATTTAAAATGGTCATACTTTTGGAGTTTAGTGTAAAAAGCAACCTATAAGCATTAGTGTCTTGATGGTTATTCTTTAAGAAATCTGTCTTATTACCTTGTGAGTTAGTGAAAGCTTTTGGAATACATAATGGCTCCAAGGTATCTGATGTAATGTTACTGTATAATCTACCATAAAATATTTAAACTACGTAAAACGGATTTGTTGAATCTTTCACGACCAATCTGATGTCAAATTACAACGTTGAAAGTTATAAAATCATTAACTTTAATATATACAAGTGTCTAAAAGAATTGTATACACGATATTAACTACATGTATGTATTTTATTAAATTTAACATTTAGATCAATGATATATACAGTTTTTGTTGCTAAAATGTAAAATGTATCATTGTTCATAATATAGACCATTTATACATTCACATGTCGATCTGGTACAGATTGGCATACGTATTGTATGGTGTTTAAAGTTGTCATTGAAAAACTGGCAATCAAAAGACAACAAAACTTCAAGCATGGGTTTTTTAGATTCAATTAAATAAATAGTAATACTCAGTTATACTGTTGAAAAAAAATGTTTTAAATTATCAACCGGTGTAACGTCTTAAAATATAAGTTATACTCGAGGTTTTACTAGGGGTTTACTTGCAGTTAGCTAAATTTAATTAAAGTGTGTATACATTTTTTTGAGACACTCTGTATTTAGTTGATGGTTAAGCGAGATTAGAAAGCATCAAAACGAGGGAAACTATTCTAAAGTTCTGGTTCATTGAGTTGAAGTTTCTAGTGTCTAGCCCATTTCCTTGAGTTTGTTTTCAGCAAAAAAGTTAACATACTTTTTATATCTTCAAGAGCTGGATCTTATTAGATTATTTATTAATTTAAAATATCAAACTGTCTAATAAAGTAAAATTTGTTTAATTCTGAGGCCTTTCAAATGCGTGGCATTCATCGTCAGAGACTCTCTGATACATGTTGCTGAGAGTCTCTGATGATGAATGCCACGCATTTGAAAGGCCTCAGAATTAAACAAATTTTACTTTATTAGACAGTTTGATATTTTAAATTGATTAATACTTTTATGTTCACTCAGTGCTTGAAAATAAGCCACACCTCATGTTTACCGTGACAGCTGAGAGTATGAGTGAGTCACAACATGGTCACGTGATGAAGGGGAAAGTCTGTTGTGCAGGAATCTCAGTTGCATCAGTCACGAGTCACTCAGTTACATTAACAAAGCTCTGGACCCCGGACAAGTAAATATAATCAGTCCACTATTGATGCTCTGCACCTATTTTAATAGCTTGTTTTTTAGACTCGCGGATTTTGGTAGTTGAAGCACTAATATAATAATAGTAGGATTTCTTGAGTAATTTACTAATGTATACTAATCTAAATATATGTTTATTGCAAACTATAAAACTACTTACATGTCTGGGTTTTGATTTTGTGTAGGTTAATTGTCTAAAGGATTGCATGAGACAAAAATGTAAGTGTTTTAGAGAACTCTCTCCGAGAATGCAAAATGTTTGACTATAGAACAGGAACAAACCAAAAAAAGGTAGAAAAACAATGCAGAACTTTTCATATTCTGGTGTTTAGTTAGCCTTTCAATCCGGTACTCAATCTTTTGCTCCACCACCAAGCTAATGAGGTTAGGTTTGCAGTATTGTACTTGAATAATTCACTAATGACGAGCACAATTACGATAACCACATGACCTCTGCTTGAATAGTATATACACGAAGGGGTTATGTATATAAACATTAAATAAAACAAAAATACCTTTTGCTAGATCACGGTATTTTTCTAGTTTATTAAGTCTATGGAATTCCAAATGTTCCCATGCAATGTTACCAAGAAAACACGTAGCCTAATAGGCTAATAGTATTGTTGCGTAAATACCTACAGCTCTAGTTTTATGGGACATTTAATTTGAAACAGAAAAACTACATTGTTCGGCACATAACAGAAGTAGTAAGTACAATATATTGTTCGGAGCCCACTTAAAGAACAATAATACTGTGTTTACAAACCATAAACAATGTCTGTGTAAAAGTCCTTGTTTAGGAAGGATCACTGTTTTATCGTCTGTAATATTCAGCCATAAAACCTAAGCCAGACACATTTGCATGCTGCTGCCCCTCATCCAGCGTTTGTTTGCCTTCGTTGTGTTTATTTCTTACAAATGGTTCCGGGTTCATGGCTCGTCAACGTTTTATTACCCTCGGATTGTTTTCATTCATTTAGTTGAGTGGATCAACACTGTTTTGATGAGTCAACTCCATTACTTCTTGTACAAGAGACTTTGGAATGTTATTTCTAACCTTCTTTTTAGGTGGGGCAAAATGGAAAATTAAATAAAGCTTTTATCCTGTATTACAATAGCAATTATCAAGTTGGGAGGGTTGAAGTTATATTGATCGTATTCCTCGGAATCAGTGTTTAATATCAGAACACTGGTTGGATTTAAGATAAACTTGAATTGCTTTCAAAACACATTCAAAGGCATTCAGAGTTGCATCAGGCAAAAGCTTGATTGAATAACCTTCGCAGTGTTATTAGCATAGTTACAATATACCCTCCTACATTGCGCTGACCGACTGACCCACATGAGACTTATTCCTTACAATTTATATTAAATAATTCCTTACAATCTACGTCGTTGCTAGAAAATGTATGGTTAAAAGAAGGTTTATTTATTTATTTAATTAGGAATAGGTTTAATTAGCATAGTCCAATACGTTTACTATCCGATATTTGCACAAAAGAGCTTTGGATCTAATATTGCTTACTTCGCAGAAGAAACAATTTGTTCTAAATAATAGTTTAAGCAGGACTAAATTAACAATGTTTGATGTATGATGTGGTATCGTCATTATTACGTTTTGGATTAGTAAGAAAAGCTCAGAAAGAACGAGCTATCTCTGAAAGACTCTCCAAGCCACAGTCCCTTTTCAATTAACAGAACATTCAGATTCTGCTCAGCTTTCACCTTCTCTGATTGTGTCTTATAAATTGTGTCCCTCGTGTAGACGTTTTAGTCTAAAGTAATGTAGATTTTTCTTCGTTTAATACATAGAACTCTGATTTTCTGATGGAATAATATTATGTCTATTTGTTCATCTTATAATTGCTTCCATAGATCAAAGGCTACACTCTAGGACGGATTGTCCCAAGACTTTGTATAGCTTTCACAATATGCAATAAAGTTTTTGTAATCTTAAATATATTCTGCATACTCACAATATAAACTAATTTACACTTATAGTTTTCACATTATAAACCACAAAAATGGTTTCATAAACTTCGATATAAAAGAAACTTAAGCAAAATCGGATAAATAATGAAGAAAGCAATGGATGCAAACAAAAAATAATGCTTGCCATATCACCGTATGGGCAAACGTTTCAGGCCACCAGACATATTTTAACCTTTAAGAAATATTTTTAAGTAAAGAGAATGTCTTACGGATTATATTTCTTATCAGCGATACGCGTGAATCAGGCTGACTTAATCCATACAAATTGAGCGCTAATTTAACAGTCAACCATAATCACCAGCTGATCAACTAAGTAACCCTTCCATTAGTTGATGAGTCGATGGCTCTTCTGTCTACGTGTCTCGAGGTGGATCAACCCTTACTCCGAGTCCAGCTAGCTCAAGACCTTCTCGCTGGCAACCTGCTGTAGACAAGGTAATGGATGACCCGCACTCAGATTACCTCCCACATCACACAACACATCAAAGCTGTTTAAATCACAGTTTACGTCTTCTTATATAGTTTTCATCATGCATGTCTTTATATCCATGGATATCCTTAATTAGTCATTTTATGTTTGGCTTGAATCTGGTAATACAGGGTCATCGAAAAAGGTGTACGGGATTTGAAAGTGAAATAAAATATTTTACATAATTTATAGAATGTTGATTTTCACATCAAAAGACACAGCAAATCTTAATTTTTTATGTAGTTTAAAAAGTTTCAATTTGAGCTCCTCCAGTTGCATGACAGACATCTAGCGGATAGTTAACCTCCCGCCAGGTGTTTTGGAGCATTTCAGGAGTCACCGTTAAAATGGTTACGTTGATTCTTATTCTCAGGTGCTGTACATGAGTTAGATCACGTATTTTCTCAGCATAAACTAAGTTTTTAATGTAACTCCAGAAGAAGAAATTTAAAGGTGTCAAATCAGGACTCCTAGGTGACCACAAAACAGGATCATTTCTCCCAGTCCAACGATCAGGAAATCTGTTGTTGAGAGTTTCTTGGACGATTAGACTGTAGTGACATGGAGCTCCATCCTTCTGTAAAATGACATTAATGCCCTTTTCCGTTTCAATTTCTTGAAGATAAGAAGAAGAATCAACGTAGCCATTTCAACGGTGACTCCTGAAATGCTCCAAAACACCTGGTGGGAGGTTGACTATCGGCTAGATGTGTGTCGTGCAACGAGGGGAAGCTAACATTGAAACTGTTTGGATTACATACAAATTTAAGATTTGCTGTGTGTCTTTTAATGTAAAAATCAACACTCTACCAATTATGTAAACTTTTTATTTCACTTTCAAATCCCGTACACCCTTTACGATGACCCTGTATATAATAAGACGATTCTGTTTAAAAGTACACTGAGTGACGTCTTTAAGTTCACACTCAGTTGTTTAAAAAGTGAATTATGAAAGTGTGAGCAGTATATCAGCATAGGCAGTCCCAAAGCGTGTGAACAAATATTGCTCACTACTATTGAATTATTCCAGCTATACTTGTGCCAAAGAAATCACATAATTATAATGTGCGGTAGAACAATGTATTGAACATTTCCCACTTACGTATTTTAAGCCATTCATCTCACAGCTCGACCCCCGGCACCCACACACTCTCGACCAACGGTTCAGGTGCTTTACCACTCACTTGCCGAGAGGGAGGAGAAAGGGAAGCGATGGACTCTGGAGTATTCTGTGACCTTTGCACAATGGAGCTCGTCCTCACTGAGTCACGGAGCCCTTCGGCTCTCCTCGTGACCTCCATTCCTCCCATTGAAAACTACAGATCTTTATTTAAGAGATTGTTCTTCGTGATTTAAAAAATAATCATGATTTTGGGTCATAATTATCTCATTCTTGCAGTCTGTTAACCATGTTTCAAATGTTTGGAACTACTGTGGCTGGAAAGAGGTACTATAGAGAAGCGTAGCAGAAACACCCATCATTTTAAGTTGCTGGGTATTGCAAGCAGTCTGAAGCTCATAACCAGGCCGACACGCAACAAGAGGAGCCTTCGGATAACGAGTCCAAGATTTGGTCAACGAATTCAGGTGGGTAGAGAGTCTCAAGTTCCTAGGCATAACACTGGACGACAAACTCACCTGGAACAGGCACTCACACAAATCACCAACCGGTCTCAGACCACACTCATGATGACGCATGGTAAGGTGCACCTGGGGTCTCCGTCCGAGATGTCAAAGTGGTTATACACTAGGGTCACTGACCTATGCTAGCGTATGGCTCTATCGTGTGGTGGCCCAGTACAACAAGGCACAGCGGCAGCAACCCTGTCAAAGGTTTGACCGTTATTTTGAAACGGATTTTCTTAATTTTAATACATTGATAGATACCATCAAAATACATATTTATTTCAAACTTCATCAACATAAAATAACAGTTACTGTTTTATATCCTTAAAACTCATTTTGATCAACCCCCAAAGGGTACTTCCAGTTCTCCGATTTTGCTGGCTAACGAATTCGACCGAGATATTTTAAAAGGGCAGTACCAATTGCCATGAAAATCGGACACAATCTATTTTAGAGTACACATATATACAGGGTGCCCAGTAATTAGGGATGAAACTTCACCAAGTGAATAAACAGACAGTTTCCTATAACACATAGGCCTATCTCCCTTAGTTGTAAATAAATAAATAAATAATAAATGTTTTATTCCATAGACAATACACATTGATTGCATTGGAATCGTCAATTATTCTGAAAGCTACAATTTTGGCACTCATACTTACATCGAGATCTCATTCATACATACAATATTTACAATCATTCTGGTTCATTCATTCGAATTCTCCCACTTCAGCTTTCGAAGGCCGGAGCCTCTCACTAGGTCTCCCATTGATGTGCCAAGAACTCGTCTGAGCTATAGAAAGTGTTCGCGGTCAAAACTGCTTTCAGACGAGACTTGAACGCCTGTGGCGTTGAAGCACCTTTTATCGAATTTGGTAATATGTTGACAAAACGGGCTCCTCATGAGAAGGCAAACGCTCAAACCGTTCTGTGTCGCCCAGTCCGGTAGTTTTCCTGCCTCTAGTTTCAAGAGTGTAAGTCTACACCTTATGGGATCGCATTTGGTTTTGAAGAAAACGCATGTCTCAAGAATATAGAGACAGGAAGGGTCAACAGATTGAGACTTTGAATGCTGGTCTGCACGACTCTCCATTGAATTTTGCAATGATTCGCACTGCTTTTTTTTGAATAAAAGTCTGGAAAGGTGTGATTTTGCGCAACCACCCCACAAAAGCGACCTGTAGGGAGAGGTGTGGGTATATTACTCCGTAATACGCCGTCATCAGTACCTGAGTAGGGCAGTATTTGGATAGTTCCCTCAGTACATAAAATGCCTGAAGCTATCTTGAGCATAGACTGTCACATGACAATCCCAAGTCAACCCTCTGTCGAGGTGTATTCCTAGGAATTTATTGTGTGAGGCTTCTTCGATCTCAGTCTCATCCAACATAACAGTTGGACTATGATCTGATTCGATATCTCGCAAAGAAATTTAATGAAAATTGATTTGGTTGGATTTGTCAAAGATTGAGCTCATTGAAATGTTGGATTGCGTTATTGAGCCCAATGAAAGCTACCTCTTCCAGTTTTGTTTGAAGTTGATTTGAAGCTGAGTCGTGTCATCTGCGTACTGGACAATCTGTCCGTGAGTACGGATGAGCCAACGTCATTAACATAGATCAGAAAGGAATGGGCTCAGGTATGGATCCTGAGGGACTCCGCACTTGAGCTCCACCTCTCCCGATCTAGCGTCTGAAATCCCTACGAATTGAGTTCTATTACTAAGATACGATTCAAGCCATCTGAGTGGCAATCCTCGTATCCCATAATAGTTAAGTTTGAACAGTAAGGTGCCATGATCAACACAGTCAAATGCTTTTGACAAATCGAGGAATACACTTATGTACTTTCTCGACTTTCGATCGCTTCTACTATCATATCGACCAGACTCTCTACAGCGTCTATTGTCGACTTCCCGCGACGGAAACCAAATTGGTTGTTTGATAGTAGATTGTGCTTGTCTAGAAACTCCACGAGCCGGATGAGAAAAACCTTCTCGAAAAATTTTTGAAGGCTGGCAAGATTGAAATGGGCGATAATTTTGAGTCGAAAGAGGCCACCCTTTTGAAAATAGGACTTACTTTTGCCTTTTGAGGGAAGTTGGAAATGAACCTGAGAGGAATGAGAAATTGATCAGGTGTTCTAGTGGTCTCAACAAGTGTTTTGAACATTGTTTGAGAAGCCACACTGAAAAGTGATTTGAATCGATTGATTTTTGGTTGTCCGTCTGTCTGTTTGTGTTTTACTAAATATGTTTTATCTCCGAGATCAATTAAGCTATAAACTAAAAACTTTGCACACTTGTTAGTATAATAAAACTATATTAACAAAATAAATTTGGCTAGTTTTCACTTCCGGGTAAAAGTTATATTAAATGTTCTATGCTTAATAACTCAAACCGTATGTGCTATAGGAAACTTTCTTTATTATGACCTGAAAAATCACCTAGTGAAGTTTGATTCCCCTAGTTACTGGACACCCTGTATAACTTGTGTAGATTAAATAAAGTTTTGAAAAATTCTCAAACATGTTCTTGGGGTCAGGATTGGTACTGTTTTAAGGTCCCAGCAGTGGCGGCTCCAGAGCAATGCTTGGGGGGGCCATGCACTGGGAGGCCTGGGGTATTAGGATACCCCCCCAGCAAGGGGTCCGGGGCCTCCCCCGACAAATTTGAAATTTTCAGGCTTAAAAATAAGTGTTTTGCGTGTTTTGAGTCAAATATATTACATTATTAGGGCAACTTTTATTACAAGTTCAAATTTTATCAAGTGAAAATTCATTATAATTACATTATTTCAACTTTAAACAAACCTGTGCATAAAATGGCGATTTTATGTTATGTCTGTTCATAACTTTGAATGCGGCCATTGTTTTACACCAAGTTTGAGTTGATTGATAGAACTTAACCCATAGTGTTCCATCTTCTGATTGATAAATATTTCTATACAAGTAAAAGTAAAATCCAAAAAGCCATGTATTTGCTGTGTAATTTGCATTGAAAGCACTATTTTGAACCAAAAAAAGGACTTCAATACTACTATTTTGATTTGATGATGGTAGCCCTACGTCCTTAAATATTTGGGTTGCTGAGATAAAAAGATATTTTCGTCTAAGAATACTGAAACAGTTTCTTTTGTTTGTACAGCGCCAAAATAAACAGTACTGAAAGTGTTGATTTTATTTGCATGAGGTTACTAATATATAAACATACAAAATGAACCAAAATCCATTAGGTTCGGTTTAGAATATGTGTTCTCCGTCCATTATTGTAAGCGTAGACGGTAACAGACAAACTAAAGGGTGTTGTGGACCATCCCAAGCCCTGGCAGTAGAAGCTGTAAGTCTAAACAGAGTGGAACCCGAAGAGTAGTTGGTTTTATCACTGGACACTGGGGGTTCCGCGGTCACCTACAGAGAATGGGTATAAGAGTCGAGGACATCCTCTGCAGGAAATGTGGTGAGGCAGTAGAAACAGCTCACCATGTCATGTTCAATTGTCCGGCACTGCTGAGAAGGAGACAACAAACCCTGGGTACTTATTGTACGGAGGAGGGGTACAAACAGGAGAGTATTATATCTAAGATCAACAGGTTTTCAAAGGATCTTGGGTTTGATGGTGAGTAGTCTCCTGTAAATGAGGGTGCACAATAAGCCAATGGCTGCGAGGCAATTACTAGGAGGCACAATGCACAAACCTAGCCCTCAAAAAAAAAAAGGCCGACACGCAGCTAAGAGCTAAAGCGCCGCTGGCATGAGTGAAGCGAATTCCTTTAGTACCTTCGCTACGCTCACAGTCTCACGTCAGTCTCCGGCCTTAGACTTACCTGCACGTTTACTACATTGAAGGGAACAAGTATTTCAAATCTCATTAAAACCTATGACGTAAAATTAATCGTTTGACCGTTATTTTGAAACGGATTTTCTTAATTTTTAATACATTGATAGATACCATCAAAATACATATTTATTTCAAACTTCATCAACATAAAATAACAGTTACTGTTTTATATCCTTAAAACTCATTTTGGATCAACCCCCCCAAAGGGTACTTCCAGTTCTCCGATTTTGCTGGCTAACGAATTCGACCGAGATATTTACAAAAGGAGCATTTGTACCAATTGCCATGAAAATCGGACAACAATATGACTTTTAGAGAGTACACATATATACAGGGTGCACAGTAATTAGGGGATGAAACTTCACCAAGTGAATAAACAGACAGTTTCCTATAACACATAGGCCTATCTCCCCTTAGTTGTAAATAAATAAATAAATAAATAAATGTTTTATCTCATAGACAATACACATTGATTGCATTGGAATCGTCAATTATTCTGAAAGCTACAATTTTGCACTCATACTAAGAGATCTCATTCATACATACAATATTTACAATCATTCTGGTTCATTCATTCGAATTCTCCCACTTCAGCTTTCGAAGGCCGGTAGCCATTTCTCACTAGGTCTCCATTGATGTGCCAAGAACTCGTCTGAGCTATAGAAAGTGTTCGCGGTCAAACTGCTTTCAGACGAGACTTGAACGCCTGTGGCGTTGAAGCACCTTTATCGAATTTGTAATATGTTGACAAACGGGCTCCTGCCTGAGAAGGCAAACGCTCGTAAACCACCGTTCTGTGTCGCCCAGTCCGGTAGTTTTCCCTGCCTCTAGTTTCATAAGATGTAAGTCACACCTCTTATGGGATCGCATTTGGTTTTGAAGAAAACGCATGTCTCAAGAATATAGAGACAGGGAAGGGTCAACAGATTGAGACTTTGAATGCTGGTCTGCATGACTCTCTCCATTGAATTTTGCAATGATTCGCACTGCTTTTTGAAGAATAAAAGTCTGGAAAGGTGTGATTTTGCGCAACAACCCAAAGCGACTCGTAGGAGAGGTGTGGGTATATTACTTCGTAATACGCCGTCATCAGTACCTGAGTAGGGCAGATAGTTCCCTCAGTACATAAATGCCTGAAGCTATCTTGGAGCATAGACTGTCTACATGACAATCCCAAGTCAACCCTCTGTCGAGGTGTATTCCTAGGAATTTAGTTGTGTAGGCTTCTTCGATCTCAGTCTCATCCAACATAACAGTTGGACTATGATCTGATTCGATATCTCGCAAAGAAAATTTAATGAAAATTGATTTGGTTGGATTTGTCAAAAGATTGAGCTCATTGAAATGTTGGATTGCGTTATTGAGCCCAATGAAAGCTACCTCTTCCAGTTTTTTGTTTGAAGTTGATTTGAAGCTGAGAGTCTTGTCATCTGCGTACTGGACAATCTGTCCGTGGAGTACGGATGAGCCAACGTCATTAACATAGATCAGAAAGAGTAATGGGCTCAGTATGGATCCCTGAGGGACTCCGTACTTGAGCTCCACCTCTCCCGATCTAGCGTCTGAAATCCCTACGAATTGAGTTCTATTACTAAGATACGATTCAAGCCATCTGAGTGGCAATCCTCGTATCCCATAATAGTTAAGTTTGAACAGTAAGGTGCCATGATCAACACAGTCAAATGCTTTTGACAAATCGAGGAATACACTTAGTGTACTTTCTCGACTTTCGATCGCTTCTACTATCATATCGACCAGACTCTCTACAGCGTCTATTGTCGACTTCCCGCGACGGAAACCAAATTGGTTGTTTGATAGTAGATTGTGCTTGTCTGAAACTCCACGAGCCGGATGAGAAAACCTTCTCGAAAATTTTGCTGAAGGCTGGCAAGATTGAAATTGGGCGATAATTTTGAGTCGAAAGAGGCCACCCTTTGAAAATAGGACTTACTTTTGCCTTTTGAGGGAAGTTGGAAATGAACCTGAGAGGAATGAGAAATTGATCAGGTGTTCTAGTGGTCTCAGCAAGTGTTTTGAACATTGTTTGAGAAGCCACACTGAAAAGTGATTTGAATCGATTGATTTTGGTTGTCCGTCTGTCTGTTTGTGTTTTACTAAATGTTTTATCTCCGAGATCAATTAAGCAACTAAAACTTGCACACTTGTTGTATAATAAAAACTATATTAACAAAATAAATTTGGCTAGTTTTCACTTCCGGTGTAAAAGTGGCGGCTATATTAAATGTTCTATGCTTAATAACTCAAAACCGTATGTGCTATAGGAAACTTTCTTTATTATGACCTGAAAAATCACCTAGTGAAGTTTGATTCCCTAGTTACTGGACACCCTGTATACTTGTGTAGACTAAATAAAGTTTTGAAAAATTCTCAAAACATGTTCTGGGGGTCAGGATTGGTACTGATTTTAAGGTCCCAGGTCTGGGTCTCTTTATAATAACGGTATAAATATCTATTTTTCTAAATGAAACTCACTAAATAGGATTACATACATACAATACCTACATACAATACAACAGATACAATTAATACATACAAGACAAATTGAAACATGTGAGAAAAAATTTAAACACAAGATTTTTTACACGAGACTTAAAAGGCAACGTTGTGTAAAAAGGTTGACAGTTACGTGTCGTTGCGTGAGGATGAATGTCGGGTATATTGAAGTGTCGGTGAACACGGGCATGATAGAGGCTGGTCATAAAGTATCCCTCCCCTCACCCCTACAGCCAAGAGTTGACAAACAGCAGTCACCTGAACCTGTATAAATATACTCACTCACTAGGCTTCGCATTCCAGGAACAAACAAGCACTTCAAGGACGATCACTTGTAGTTTCATTTCGCTGTTTCTTTATACAACACAAGATGAAGACGTATTCCATAGACTTACATGAAAATACGCCAGTACGTTCTAACTTTAGTTTAATAAAATACGACTAAAAATAAAACCACAGGTGAGCAAATTGCCTCAAAAATAGTCAAAAATGTCACCATCTGCGAAGTGACGAAACTCCGATGTCATACAAGCTTGCCCTGAAAAAGGTGGGTAGCCCTAAATTTTTTTGGCTGAGGTGGACTCTCCAGCTGTGTTTAAATAATAGCGTAAAAAGCTACTTGCCACTAGCGAAGAGAGTGAAATACTCAAGAGGCTGAAAGCAGAAACATAATCGACATGTAGCCACAAGCAGTACCGTGAATCCTATAACAAATTTCCTGTTACTTTAGACCACTCGCGCCCCTTTTGGGTGAAGGACGTGTTTTCAAAATAGTTTGGGATCTTTAGGCAATAAAACTATGTTTATGATGCGGTCTCAATAAACCTTAAGATAAACATTTATACAAAAAACTACTTTCACCACCCTTTGGTTCTGGCTGAAGGGATTTAAGGGAAACGCCCTCCTCCAAAAGGGCACTTTGCATATACATTGAAAGAGAAGCCAATTCTAGAAGTTAAAAGTGTCGTGACAGCGCGATTTCTTTTTAAAATTTTGGATCATTGAACTACAAACCTTGAAACGCGACGACCTTTCTCTCGTAAACTTGTGTTGTTCCTATCTCCAGTAGAGATAAGTTATCATATATGGTACAAAGGGATTCGGTTTAACTCTTGATGGAAATGAAATCAAAAGTCTGTAAACATGTTCATGAAGTCATAGTCAATGCAGGGTGGAAGCTACGTTATTGTCATTGATCTATTGATTATTTATCGCATAGTATATATAGTTTCTCCAAGAAACAACAAGCCTAATTTTGAAAAAAATAACAAGGACGTGCCACTTGATGTGTCGATGTTGGGTTGATATTGAAACCAATAAAAGTTGACCGTAAAACTCTCCCCCTCCCTTCACTTTGCACACAAGGGTGATAAACTGTTGTCACTGGGGGCGAATCCACATACCGCAGCCACTGCGGCGATATGTATAGTTTATTACTGATGCTATTTTACTGAATAAGACAAGTTTGTCTATTTGTATGAGAATTTGTGTGAAAAGTTAACAATGCCAAGCACATTGTTGTTTAAGGGTATTATTTAGGTCAAATTGTATTTTTTAACCATAACCTACTGCAAGTGGGTTATACCACGAAATTTTTAAAATTCGGAATCTTTCGAATGGTTTGGGTAATATATTGGGCCAAATATCGTATAGTTTCGCTGAATTAGGAAAGACATTTAAGACGTATTTTTAACCGACTTCAAAAAAGGAGGAGGTTACTCAAGTCAAAGTGAGACTTTTTTTTTTTTTAATCTATGTCCGTCCACGGATTTCTCTGGAATGACAGCACCGATTTTGATGCGGTTTGTTTTGTTTGGTAGGGCTATACCCATAGTGGTCCCATTTAAATATCTTTTTGATCAGACTTATATTTCTATATAAAAAAAGTAAAAAACCTCGAAAAAATATCAAAAACCCGTGTACTTGTTGCGTATTTTGCATGGTAAAAACCCTATTACGAACCAGAAATGGATTTCTATAGCACTATTTCGATGTAAAATTAAATTTGCAACAAGGTAGTAGTCTTAAGTTCTCTAAATCTTGGTGTTGTTGAGATAAATAGATATTTTCGTCTAAAAATACTGAAAAAATGTCTTTGTTTGTATTTACAGAGTTATAGACGCCAAGCTATACACTTGATCAAAGATTTGAAGGAACCAAGTGAGGGTCAAATTTAATTTTCTTTAAGAAAATATATATATTTGTTATGATTATATTCATATTTACCGAGCTATGACCTCCTTCTCGCTCAAAACACGTAATTTTTATTGTTTTTTATTCCTAATCACGAATAACTTTTGAACGCGGCCATTATTTTACACCCAGTTTGCGTTGATAATTAGATCTTAACTCCATAGTGATCTCATTTAAATATAGTTTTGATCGGATTAATATTTCTATATAAAAAGGTTAAAAACTCAAAAATCTCAAAACCCGTACCTAATGCGTATTTTGTGGTAAAACACTATTTTGAACTAAAATAGAGCTTCAATAGCACTATTTCGATGTAAAATTAAATTTCAACAAGGAAGTAGCCTTAAGATTTTCAAATATTTGAGTGTTGCTGAAATAAACTGCTATTTTCGTCTAAAAAACTCTAAAACATTTCTTTGTTTGTATTTATAAAGTTATGAATACCGAACTAAACATCTGATCAAAGTTTTGAAGGACCAAGTGAGGGTAAAATTTAATTGTCTTTAAGAAAATATATATATTTTAATGTGATTATACTCATATTTACCGAGCTATGGTCTTCTCGCTAAAAACACGTAATTTTAGCACTTCATATAAGTTTGATAGCCATAGACACTTAATTTTAATATAATAAACCCGGTAATGATAAGATTCTGTGCATAGCTAAGTTTTCAACAAAAACCTATTTTACAAGCTTTGAAACCCTTTATAGATTCTGTAAACAAGAATAAAATGGCCAAAATATCATGCTGAAACGTACTCCTGGCGTGCTTAGTAGTATAGGTATCACTTCGGCAAGGCTATCAAAATGGTAAATGTACAAGACTAATTATTAAAATCAAATTGTCTACAAAATGGTTTCCATAAAGTGTTTTAAGTACTGTAAAACTTATAAAAATCTTCTGATACATTTTACGCAAATACGGTTTTGTTACCGTGTTGATGTTGTTTTAATTTTGATGTGATTGAAGTATATGATAATGGTACCCTTCTGTCCAGAACATAACTTACTCCGAAATTAAACCCCTGATACGTTTAAAATACGTATATTTCTGGAGAAAATTCGAAACAATCAGACATTTTGAGGGTAAGCGTGAACTACTGTACATTTAAACAGCATGTGCGTTAATTTCAACATGATTAAATATGTACATAACTGTACAAAAAGATTCAACTTATAAAATGTTCAGAAATCAGCTCGCTACATACAGTAGTTTAAAAGTTTTAAGTTAAAGCAAAGCCGGAAAGTTAGAAAACACAAAAGTGACAATTAGCAAAAACCCGGTACTAATTTGCGAGGCTAAAGGACGGCGCGTTAGTAAGAGAAATGTAAACCACTCCTAATACAGCAAACTGCAAAAAAATAGCAACCTATCCATAAGTCATAAGGATACGGGCCGAAACCTAACTGTACATGATCTTGTGAACTGGGAATAAGCAAACAAAGGAAACAACGACGAAGCGTCAACGCGAGGGGCGAACCACCAAGTCTTTTTAGCTTGACCAAGCACCGAAACTACATCTTTAGAAGGGAACAACTACTTTGCGAGATTATTATTAGCAAATAACCGAAGGCGTTTGACCAAACGCTATCGCAAGCGAATCCAGCTTGCCATGGGAAAAGCAAACGGTCTATGTTCTGCATTGTTACCATATGCAAAGGCCTCGAGGTCAAAGGACGAAGCGTTACCCTGGTACAGGCGATTCTCCTCACCCCGTGTGGCAGATTTGTGACATGAGTGCAGCGGTCTGACTCTGATTGTCACCTAGAAGAGCTGTACTCACAGCTATACTCAGTACACATTTACCTCAGTTTGTACTGAAGAAAAATCACGTCAAACAAGCGATAGATACCGAGGATGAAGGACTCAAACCTAGGGTCCGATTAGAGGACTGCCTCTCTCCCAAACTAACTAAAAGCTTTCTGAAGGTCTTACGACTCAATTACTTAGTTTAATATAATATGATTTCATTACACTAAAAGTACAACTAAAACTCATTCATCAGCTTCAAAAGACGAAACAGGTTTTCTTTAACGTTACTGTATTTAGGTACAACAATCTGGAATATTATAAATTTGTCTGATTAGAGACTTTAGCAAACAAAAAATTAATACATTTTGAAAAAAATAATAAAATTAGAATAATTTTAACATTGAACTGACTCAAAATAAATTAAAGTGTTTGTGTGAATACTTAGATATTTTCACATGTTACATTATTTATCAAATGAGCTGATATTATGCGAACATTGTCATGTATTCATTACATTACAGTAGTATTACAGCAGTTTTCATTTCATGGTAATTAATATAGTAATACATTTGTTATCACTATTATCATTATAGTGAACATTATTATTGTGGACTACTAGAAAGTGTTACAATTTTTTTCTCAAAAAATATTGTTCGGTGCTGCTTCTTGATAATATTGCTTCAGCAGCACCGACTCCAGTATTTTTAAGTAAGATTGTAACAACACCTAAATTTTAGTCCACAATATTGCAAATAGTGTATATGGTGGTATTCTAATAGGTATTAGCAAATTAATATTTACTATATTGGTTACCATGAAATGAGAACTGCTGTAATGTACTACTGTAGTGTAATGGATACATTATTGTATGTTCGCATAAAACATCAGAAACTCATTTTGATTAAATAATGTAGCATGTTACGATACAGAATTGAATTACCAAATTATTTCACACCTTTTAGAGCACTTTACAGGTTTGTTTTTGAAGTCGGTTCAATTTTTGTTAAAAAGTTTTATGTAGTTTATCAAGTTTCAATGGCTTGGCGTAATTACACAAACTTTGTAAATGCAGTTTTAATCACGAATTATTTTATTGTTGTTGAATGACGCTCCAGAATATAAGCTCATGAAGTATCAGAACATCCTGATCGGTTGGGCTGTTTCGAAGACATACTGAGGTGTCGGGAACGCCTTTTTATAGCTGTCATATTTTACCCACAAACCATAACCGATCCGCAAGGAAGAACGTTTTGATTTTATTTCAAGCCAAAAAATATGTGATCATCAAACCTACTTATTTTTGAACTCATTTATGTAGAAAATTACCAACATTTTTAACTGCGGGGATTACTTATCTACACTAGTTTACCCGGATCCCTCACAATCATACCAGCCCATCACACAATCACGATATTGTAATCAACCAATACGCTTTTAAACCTGTTTTTAAATCCACTGTTGGTTGATATTATATGTATTTGCTTGCGTACAGCATAAAGATAACATTCATACTATTGCAGTAAATTAAAGTTGAAACTTGATAGTGTAATTCTAACTCAAACAGCTAATATCCCCCGGCTATTTCGTTTTAGAACTACACAAGTTGAATAACATTTTAAATTATATTGAAAACCTCCAAACTACTGCCACTAACCTTAACTACTCCGTATTTGGCTAGTAAAACTACAGGATCAGCGCAAGTGGTTAATTCTAGTCTATCTGGTGAAAAGAGGCGATGATTAGGAGACATTGACACAGTGAACCACAATGCAAATGGTGGTAACTCCTGAGTAAGGGCATCTCTGGTAGCAACTCTCACCACTTGCAGAAGTACGACCACTCTCTGGTACGAGCATATTCTCGTAGTCACGCAGACTCAATGAGATCATAGTTGGAGAGTTTACGGGGTACTTGCAGTAAGTGGGAGGAACAAACTTTCTTCCTTATCAAATGTCTATTGGGAACAGGCCTATGAATTTTGTAGATGGTCCATTCTAATAAGGAGACCGCCAAGCCAAAATAATGTTAATGGAGTGATTTATTAATTTCTTTAGTAAAATATGTTCCTAAATTATTTTAGAAATTGAGCGTTTTATCAAAACAACACTAGATAGAGCAATGCTTGGTTTTATCCTGATGTAGCAGACAATTGGTATACGTTTGTTAACTCCGACCTAACTTTGACCACTGAATCAAAAATGTATGTCAGAAGTTTCAATTTTCAAAAACCTGTTTCAACTTTTCTTGTTTAATTTTAATATAATGTCCTTGCTCATGAACTTGTTGTGTTTGAGACCAATAAAGCTTAGACACAGAATGACCAGAACAAAATAGGTTGTCTAATAAAACCAGGTCAGGATGTATTTAAATAGTTAAAACCAGGACTCAGTACTGTTGATTAGACATTTTGTTAAGAGTAGATGCCAATAGATTAATGAATAAACAAATAGCTCCATACTAAATTTGAATAAAATCTCAGTTTGTCGGTAATTTTTCTTATTTTTAGTATAAAATAGGTTTTATTCAAAATAGCAGATGAGAGTAGAAATACAAACCTGGTAACAAAACACAATAGCGTTTAGCACAGGTGAAACCAGGAAGGTGTTAATCTAGTGGTATTGGAAGGAAGATGAATACCGAGATATGAGTAGGTAGTTTAAAATAAATATTTATTACCATCAAATATGTAAACGCACTCCCTAACAAAAGAAGGTGTTTTTTTTTTAGAAATAACACCACCCTAGTAGCCCCTCGTAACGCGTATTGCTTTCTGAATACTTTGAACCGAAGGCTAGCTAGCTGAGCAAGCTTTGGAATGAAAGCGATGAGAAGTAAGGAGATGAATCAGCTGTGATGGCGAGTTCCTCGAATGAAAGGTTACTGTTCCTCTTTGGTAGAGTAACAAAGCCACATAAACAGAACTCACTTTCTTAAGTCCCTTTAATTTCTCAGCAAACTTGTAAGGCACCTTGTAATAGATATGAAACTAAGAGTAAAATCATATCCTTGTCTGTTGCAACCTTTGAAAGAGAAAACCCGAAGTTACGTATGTAATTATTTTGTACGAAAGCAGTAAGAGTGGAAGAAACAGACAAACATTTCAGTAAGATTGAAACCGCACAGAAGTGCATTGATTCGGCGAAAGTGAATTGTAGTGAACGAATTTTTCTGCCAGTTATATAGCACCAAGAAGCTTCACGTTAAGGATCAAAATTGTCTAAGCTTGTGTTCTGTCTGAGATAAAGTACGAGTAGATGATATTTGATGTTGTTTGAGAATGTTTGAATGAGTGAGTCATTTTATTCATAAAGTGGAGCTTCTTGGTGCTTTACAACTTGTAGGAAAAGCCTCCTCTAGCCTATAGCTCACTTAATCCGTGTTAATGTGCTTCTATACAGTCTCCTACGAAAAATATGTGTCGTAATACTTAAACCTGTATGTTCGTTACTACCACTGATTTATTAAAAACAAATATATATTTGCTACCCCTTATTTTTGATTGTATTTAATTGGTTCTTGCTCAATGAATCATGAGACACTGAAATCAAGACAGGAGACACGGCAAATATCTACTCTGACAAAAGAAAGCTTGATTGAATGAAGATTGCCTCACCGAGTGACACAACTAGAAGCATAAACAATAATGAGCCCCAGGTCCCCAGCTGACTGACACTTCAACGCAGAGTACTGTTGCAAAAGTATATCAGCCAGCGTTGATTACAGAGAGTTATGTAAGTAGGCGTTAAGTATAGTGTTGTTACATAGCTCTTTTGTAAAATCTCCTCGGCCAAGTTAACACTACAGATTCAGTACTAGTTCAAAAGCAATGAACTTGTGAAGTGAATAAAATAGTCGAGAAGGAGGTTTAAGAATTGTACGTTAACCACCATACATTTCACTAAAAGATATTTTTAGAAAAAACCCAAACATTTGTATACAGGTTTTTTATTTTCTGTACACCAGGTAGCATTTGACCTAAAGAACTGCTATGAACCAATGAACATAAAGATTACATTTAAAATAATTTGCTACGGACTTCAGTCCAAACAAGCATATTAATCAAACTACTTTCAAATTCTCAAGCTGCTCGGCTGTATAATTAACTTTAAAAAGTTCTTTACAACCCTCTAGGACAGACTTTAGGCCACAAACTCAATGATTAGGCCTACAAAAACCCGAGCAAAAAGAATACAAGTATGACAGTAATAAGTGTAAATTATGTACACAATAAAGTACTCGTTGTTCGTTAGCGATGTGTGTACAAGTTGATTGTAGACAATATAAACACATCCAAAACCAACAGTTATACTTACCAAAATTAGTTGACATCCTCCCTTTCAGGTTAGCCAGTAGAATGTTCATACAGTATTTTGTTCCTCCAGAATAAGACCATTTGTATGAGAGTTGTGTTGTGGCGGCAGAACGCAGTCGGGAGTCGACATGCCGAGAGCATCACTTTCACACTTTATCGCTTTCATGCACTGTCTGCTGATCGCAATGCGCAGACCTTCTTCCTGCCCGTATCTACTCGACTAGAGGAGGAAGCTATTAGACCTATTGAACATGCAACTATTAGGCAATAAACAGGAGACCTGACAGCTACTTGCGGTAGGCCTGACAGTGGCGGGAGAGGGTCATGGACACTTGAAGAAATCCAAATAAAACTTGACGTTATGTACCAGTTTGAATAATAGTGAGTGTCATGTTAGTTTACAGGACAGGCCCAAAATTACTCCAAGAGACAAAATACGTTTGTTAAACCACATGCCATCCTTGGACAGGAATAGTTCCTATCCATATAACATCATGTGATGGATTTCTATGTGTGCATGCCAGGTTCAGGGGTTACATTAGATTTTTAAGGTATGTTTAGAATATATCATGGTTTGGTTCGTAACAAGGTTTAAATCTCTAGTGATGAGCTTGATAAATTACTGTCATGTTCCATGTTTTTTGTGATTGATGAGTGGCTAGAAGCATGGCGGTGTCATCTGCATATTGGAAAAAAATATTTACGTTAGGCCTTGGCTTATCATTTGATTTAGTGAGTTGGTCCAAGTACAGTTCATAGTATAGTCATGAGAAATCAGTAACATCATGTCCTATAACTTGAGCTAAACACCCTTTGCACGTTGAGTGGCCTTCTATGGTCTCACAATTGTCTAGCTATTTCAGAAAGCTAATTCTTGTACGTTGAACTATGGACAGAGAGGTGTTTTGAGATCAACGGCCTGGGGAGTGTTTCGACAGGACAGTAGCAAGATTAATGGAGAGGGCCAACTAACAATCCACTCCACCTGACTGTGGCGCAACCAAGTGACTGAGTGACAAACCTCGCCAGGGGAGTCGTAGCCACAACACAACTCTACAGGTGAAAGTGGCCACACTCACACAGTGCACTGGCTCATTGATATTTCGGAATGGATACTCAAATTGTACGCATAAGAGCTGGCAGAAGATCGCCAATATTCCACCTATTAGCCAACGGATCATTGGGACTGAAACCAAACAGAATTTCAAACGGCATGGCTTTGTGACTTTCATGGATGGCAGTATTGAAGGCTAATTGTAACCAGGGTAGATTTTCACACCAAGTGGTTTGCTTGTTAGCATGATAAGCTATGAGAGCAGACTTAAGATTACGATTAAACCTTTCTGAGTGATTGGGCCTCGGATAATAGGGAGAGGTAGTCACATGCCTAATGCCTAGATCAAAACACATTTTGCGGAAAGCGTGAGATTTAAATTGAGAACCATTGTCCGAAACAATCGTGGCTACCGTACCGAAATGCTGAAAGAGTTGGGTCTTGAGTGCACGGATAGTGAGCGGTGCCGTGGCACTTCGAAGTGGGAAAAGCCAGACAAACTTGGAAAAAGCGTCAACACAAACAAGAAGATATTTGTTACCTTTCTTGCTACGGACCAAAGGGCCAACGTAGTCGATGAACAATTTTTCCATGGGTCTGGTAGCCACCTCAGATGACAAGAGACCAATCTTGGGGAATGTCAGCACTCTCACGCCACGCCTTGCGCATGGCGGCCACATCAGGGGGTGGGGTGATTCCCCGACTAACGAACTCGAAAGTGAGTTCAAAAACTCTGGGACAATAGAGCCTGACATATTGAAAACACACAGAAAACAAACTTGAAAAGTTAATAGAGAACAACCAGCAAAGGGAGGCTACAATAACAACAAAGACGATAAAACAACAGAAGAACACTACGCAGAGACGAACTTCTTTACACTCACCAGCACAAAAGTGCAGAACATTAGAACTCCCCGGAACACCCTTATTAATAACCGGTTCCCATTAAACCGGAAAATCAATGAACTCGCATACCATTTTGGAGACCCAGCCGCCCCTCAGGAAGCGTAATGCCACAACAACATCAACACGGAGACCACAATACCTGAAGGATAAAGCAAATTTTAAAGGTCACACAATTTAATATTAACTGAACATTATTCCCTCAAAAGTTCCCTTTAGTGGTGGGCAAAATTGACAAGTACCTTTAGTACTCTAGCACTCTTTAGTCCTATAATTATTTTTAAATACCTTAGAATTTGTTTAAAGAATACCTTTAAATAATTTAGCATGAAACTCTTACACAAGAACAATTTTACATAACACACATTTAACTTACATGACACAGAAACACAAAACGAGAAAATTTTGGCGTGACGTCAATTTGGAAAAGAGTAAAAGAGTAACCAGAAATTAGAAATTTAATAATGGTAACGCTCTAGGACTGACCAGGTCCGGAGTTCCGAATTAGGAAAAAGTTCTCAACTAGATTTAAGCAAATTTACATTTCAAAATACAAAGCAACTGAGTTACGGGAGCTACGCGCAAGTCACAGGGTCACTAGGTCGCAGGGGACGAAGTAGAAATTCCTTGGTGAAACCTTTCTAGTCCAGAGCATATTCACTATGACACTTATCTGGCATATAAGTAGTAGTTCAGCGTAGTGAGCTGCGTGGGCTAGTCCTCGATACATCCAAGCGATGGTCGGTCAGTCTTTCCGCTAGTATCCAGCACTTCAGCATCTCTGCGTAGCTGCTGTCCAATTTAGTCCAAAGATGACATTAGGACTCGTACATGTGGTCTCGGCCTAAGCCGTGAGCCTCCCTTTGGCTGGTGAGTGTAAATTTAGTCCATATTACTTGAGAAATGACAGTAGACAAACAATAAACAGAAAAATTTAGACATAGAAGACAGATTCAAACGGACACAAAATTATTCATACGCCACCATGGCACAGTGACAGAACAGAGAGAACGAAAAAGTCGTTGTCGACGGAATAACGCTACCAACCTCGCAGGCAGGTAGCACAAAAAACAGTAACACGAAATAACACAGAGCCAACTTCGGAACTATATTGGCTCATTACAAAAGAAAATGATGTTTGAAATTTAAGTATGCTATGCAAAACTGGGTCGTAGGGTACAAATTAAAAAAAAATTAAAATTGGTTTGATTAGTGTTGGGTAGAAAACAGTATCGTCAAACTTAAATCTTTGAACTTTGCATATTCCATGGTAATTTTTGAACGAACTTTTATTTCCTTGATCTTCTTGAAAGATATAGGTATGCACAAAAATATAGGTCCGCGTACGAAAAATTGCCCTCCCAAGCAGGAGCTAAACTATTAAATTACGTGCCTCCCCAGATTGCCACCATCACCTCCCCAGAGCTGTTTAAGCGTCGTTTTAAGCAATACCTAATTAATTTAAGCTGTTATTCTGTGGATGAGTTTAAGGATGGAAGAAATTTAAAGTTGTGAACTCGGTGTTTTTGGAGAATAGGAACATATGAAACATGTTTCTTAAAAGTGTGAATGGTTTTTCAGGATAATATTATAACTGTATGAATGTCGTAATGTGTGTAAATGTGTTTCTTTTCTGTCTTGACTTTTGCAATAGATTGTAAAGATTTTCCTGCAATAAACATTATTCTATTCTACAATGTATATTTAAACCTTGTTGATTCTTAATTCGCAGAATAGTTTGTCAGTGTCCTACGAGAGTGCTGATTTGATATTCGAAACAATTCGTTAGTATAATGTTTCACAAATTAAAACCTATATAATATCAGCAAATGCAAAGATATGTATTGAAGAGTAGAGAGTAATGAACAATGGGATTGTGCTTTACATCGATAGCTCTGATAAGAGTAGAAAGCAGTCTATTGTAATGGATCATAAATATGGTGAATGGTTTGAACGTTTCCGCTTCTGTGGATTCTCAAGATCGTTTCGATGAGAGATTTGCTTCCCTGGTTCATGACTCGAATGCGTTAGCATGCGTATTATCTTCCAGTTTGTAATCATTGTATCACAAAATGTCAGTCATCTTAGAATAAAATGAACACAATAAAATTGTAATTGGAATTCAATGTAATTAAATTCACTGCGTTGTGATTGGAATTCATCGCTCGTATTTCACGTACACATTTATAGGCCTACTACATGAACTCTTTAGTTACTTACAAAAAAACTTGTGTACTAATTTTCTCATTGCTTGATATGGCCACTGATCTAATTTCCAAGAGTGGGAAAGTTGCAGATAATGTTCAATTAAAAATGATTTATTTTAATGTTTATCATACAACGTAAAATATTACGTTACAGTAAACATATTTAAAACGGTTCACCTCTCAATCCCTCATGAGTAGTTACTAACTGTAATGTCCGTTTTTCACTTTCCCACCTTGTATGTAACAGTTTAAGCCACATTATTTCCCCACAAACGGTTTCGGTCGAATTTAAAGCCATTACAGAAACCTCAACTGTGCAACAATGCATTTATCTAAAACCAACGTGTCGGAATGAAAGGTGCTGAACTAACCTGTGACCATTCATATAATGAGTTTGACATTTCCTTTGTAGATAGAAGTTGTTAACATCGACCGCAGACTTGTCATGTATTCAATTACTATTAACTTAATTCTGTTCGTATGCATTGGTGTATTTCCTGATTGATTGTTGTGTTATTACTACGTTCCAGATTAGTTCTAACGTCTTTAAATTAATTTTCAAAGGTGAAAGTAAGCCAAGCAACTCTTTAGTAAATGAGGAAAGGAACGGAATAATTATGTACACAAAATGGGAATAACCTTGGGGCAGGAAAATGGTAATTCTAATATTGTATTTAACTATTCACTTCAGGTCTGGAGGCAAAAACCCGTCTAGAGTATTGGTGCTCCTTTTCCTTATTCCAAAGTGAAGGAGTTTTAATAAACCTTACTCAAATAGCTATTAACTATCTATTAATTTGAGTTTTAAGCTTTAGTGATTTGTCATTATCAATAACTAACTGACCCGACAGACTTTGTCCTATATGCCAAAAAATATGTTTACTAAATAGACAATGTAGTAGTAAACTGTGCAAAATTAATTCATCAACGTTTTCTGTAATTGTCCAATTTTTCCATTTGATTTTATTCGTGTTTCTTGTAGTAAGAACATTCTCCAGAAAATTAGATAGCAACTTAAAAAAAGGTGAGTTAAATCTATGAAGCCGTTTTCGAGCTGTGCCATTTCCAACAAAAACTGGGTTTATTTTAATATATTGAGAAGAACGTTAATACTTTTAGAAAATCATTTAAAAGAAACTTGGTTTTAAAATTTACATTTAAAATAAAGTTTTCTTTCAAGGGGTTCCCAAAGGCGTTTTTATTTATGCCTATATATTAAGCGAATAATCTAGTAAATACTTATTAGAACTAAAATATTTCGATCAAATTACGTACATATTATCCACTAGGGCAAGCCAGTGGACCTAGAAAGACGGAATAGATTCCTTAAATCGCCTGGTTTAAGCCGTCGTAGGGTACAACCACAAAAATTAGGTAGAATACTATTACGTAAATGATTAGTACGAGTATTGACTCGTTTATTTAAATACGTACCTCAATACTAAAAATTTGTCATTTTTTTGATTTGCACTAACACTTAGAGACTAAGATTGAATTGTGACAAATGATTTCAAACGTCTAGTTTATAGCTACTTTGAATTTCAATCACTAATCCAGCTCGTTATCACGATATTGTGTCACGTGATTGACCACTATCACTCACTCTGCTGCAGGTGCTGGCCGTGACGTAACTACGTGGAGACTCCAGTGCTGCTGCCTGGTGGTGGTGGTGGTGGTGGCAAACCAGTACATTTATAACCGCTTGTGTCAGCTGTTACTTACTCCAGTGGCCTTTATACTGCAAATGTCCGCATTCCATAGTTGAGTCGCAGGTGCCGCCCTCTGACGTAACGTGGCCACACAGTTGAGCAAATCTGCGGTCATGTCACAGCCTGTTAAACGGTCAAATCTGTGTAGGTTATATCACGTGACAGCGAAATCGATCTCAACGCTTTTGACTGGCAGGTGTTTCAGAAGCGGATGCCAGATTTTAACAAACCGAAATGTGGGGTGGAATGATTTGAAGCCCAACTCTCTTAACCCAAGAGCTCATCCACGAGATGAAATCTACTCTCAACTAATAACAGAGATGGAGAAGATTTGTTTCTTATTTAAGCTTGTGTAAATTTCATCGAAAATGGCGAAGTAAGTATATTTGTTGCTTGAATAATTTATTTCGATTGTTAACATTCATTATTTTCTATGGCACATACTAAACCACTGAGCTGTTTGTTATCTAAGCTCACAAATTTGTAAATAAATAATATATAAAAGTGGTTTGTATATAGCACTTGGCTTTGGTTACATACAGAAACATTGGATATTGTTTGGTTGTCAGAATTAAACTCCACTTTGACAGGGTCATACTTTGATACTTCCATGGAGATAATCTACAAACTAAATAAGACATTTATTTTTGATCATGCAAAAGTTACAGACAAATATAATATGCGTGATACCAGCATGTTACACACCATATGTATTAAGCTTATTGTACTGCTAAGCTAATGTGTGTAGAGCTGCTGCGTCAAGGGAACGGTTACCAATTGTTAGCTGGAGGGATGGGGGAAGGGGAGGCTCTCCCATGAGATTTATTGAAATGTTTGTCTCTTTGGCTGCCACTCTTCTGTTCTCTTCCTATTGGCTTTGTTTCTGTCAATAGTTGTGTCACTTTTGTAGTATCTCAAAAGAACAGATGTTAAACTGAGGGGATACAAACTTAAATTTAAATTAAAAGGGCTGTACTTTTAACGACTGCTTATCATGCAAGATTGTAGGTTCAAAAAAGTCCTAAGTTAAAGGTGATAAGGGGTAACTCTCTCGAGATTATAAAGTTGGAAATGCTATTAATATCACACGAAGTACTTTTATAGATTCATGCGTCAAGGTTATTTTGCATGTCTAGTCTACATAGCGGAAATACTGTAACCGGTTTCATAATCATAATGAACTAAAGCTAACAAGAATGTATAATATGACATTTCAATATAACTTCATTATTTATACTTAAATGTTTTATTCAATAAATACAAAGTAACGTAGTTTGAAAAAGAACATTCAATAGCTATTTTGTATGGGCATAGCTTATTAACTTCGTATAATTAAAGCATAACCGTATAAACGAAATGGTTCGCCCAAGAAAAGCTATCAGAATAAATGCTCTCTCTTAATCTCTTGTAATCTTCTTTTAATCTGCGCTGAGGGATTGAAGTTCAGCGCCGTCGAGGATAAGATTGTTCAGCGTGACAAAATGAAATAGACTGCATGTTTAGTACAGGAAAAACTCGAAAAGTCCTTTATAATATATCCAATTACTAACAAGGTAGTGGCATACGCCCCTCAGGAACACATACGGAAAAATTAGAATTGATTAACTCAAAAAATAAATCGTTAGTACATTAACGTTTTCACGCATGAACATGAATAGTGTGTTTCATCCTCAAACATTACCAACCAAGACAGTTCGTCGGAATAAAATACTCCATATCTGAATAAAATAATTGGTACGATTTAACAGCTGAAAGAATGAAACTCCTCTTACATAATTTTGACTTGCTATAACAAGATAAGTTTTCAGACACTCAGTGGTCAAGGCACACACTTTGATGAAAGATAAACTCAAAGTGTCCTTCAACAACAACACTAAGAGACCAAGTTGGATAGATCGTAACATGGAACACAAACAAACTGGCAAACTGTTCAACTCAACTCAACTTCACTCTGCTCTACTGATTGTGAATTCACTTTACCACTTGTAAGTGTAAGTCTATGTACGAAAACTGTGTGTCCGAAACCCATCGGACTTCGTGGGTATTCACTTGAACAGTTGCAGCTGGTTGTATAAAAGCTGTAAGAGATTTTTAAGGTGGAATGATTTTTTGAAAAGATTCAAGGGTTTTTCAAACAAATACTAAAAAAGGTTTCATGAAACAGTAGTTTTTAATTATTTTGTTCGGGACGACTTGACCGATTATTCAAGCTTAATTTACGCTCCGTCTAAGAACTGCCACTGTAACTGAGCGTAGCTGAATCACCCAATCAGGCAAACAGAAACCAAGGCCAGGTAAACTACTGGATACAATGAGTAATAGCCTGGAATAATATTCATAGAAAGAGGTTGGTTTAGTTATGGTTGTTTATGTTATAATCAATTTGAAAATTACTTTACTGTTTAGATACAAAGAAAAGAATAAGTTGAAGCGGTCTCTCGTCCTTAGCGTGTATCAAGCGTTGAATGGAGGACGTCCATCTTTCTCTGGAATTGCTTCTTCTCCGAATTGGATAACTTTACGATACTGTTTTCTGCAACCCAGTTCAACTCCATAATATCCTTGGTACTCGTACAAATTGATACAAAACACTAAAATGTTGGTTAGAGCTTATGATTTTGAATAGTTTACTAATTTGAAACTTCAAACCTTTGATAGTAGACTATAAAAACAACGTTGATAATTCCTTATTATGAGTACAGTTTTTAAGTTGGTGAATTACCAAATATTCATAATTATTATAAATTTATTCAGGTTTATAAGTCGAACACACCAAATTAACTTTATTTACTGTTATACAAAATTCAGTTGTTATAGGAACAATGAAGAATCTGGTGGGTAACCTCTCAAAATTGTAAGTTACACTCATGGCAACACCTGAAATGAGTTTACAGACCGCTTGTAGACTATGGTGCCATGAAATCCCTTCTGTACAATAATCTTATTAGGTTATTGATCATATTTATTATTAATACGATAAGCAGAACTACAAAAGGGTACTAATCTAATACTGTTATGTTTAAATGGATTAAATATATCTCAATAGTATGTAAGATGTGTAAACTGTTTCGACAAAAGCACCTCCTTGAGGCTTGACTTCTGAGCAAGGTCAAGGAAAACCTGTCTCAGTGTCTTCCTTGGCCACCGGTCTTCCCTTTCCCTTCGCTTTGCATATCGCACTTACTTCCCTGGTAAGTGGTCATCGTCCCAAGGTTAAACTAGTTGTGAGGAACTCATCAGTAGCTTGGTACACAAGGTACTTATGAGCAGCTAAGGTTTATTGAATAGTTCCACACCCTAGCAACATTGCCGTCGTCATAGAACATAGTTTTATTTACTTGCTTAAGCGTACGAGGATATATTTGTTTTTATTTGACAATCAAACATCTGTTAATTTCTCATAATCGTTTTAATGTATTAGCAGGACTGGTGACGTCACAGAACATGCGCGTGATCTTTATCTTACTATTCAAGGGGGTCTGAATACAAACCAAAAACTCGAACTAGCGCAAGTCTTGGTCGTCCTACCAAAATTAACAAAATAAACCTTAACCCCAACTAACAGAGAATCGACCCAAGTAAATGCAAAATCGACCCGTCTGCCCTACAAAAC
Source organism: Matsumurasca onukii (assembly GCA_018831715.1). Lineage (NCBI taxonomy): Eukaryota > Metazoa > Arthropoda > Insecta > Hemiptera > Cicadellidae > Matsumurasca > Matsumurasca onukii. The sequence continues at coordinate 73,052,188 of CM032060.1, forward strand.
AATGCAATCTGGATCCAAGACAACAATGCAGGATAAACATACAAGCAACAAACCCAGATAGAATTGTGTAACCTCCTCCATTTGTAACAAGTCGGTAAAAAAACTACGTACTAGTTACGAATACAATGAACAAATCAAATTGAAACCCAAAGGTCGAAATAATAACTGAGAGGCCACTGAACTCACTGCGCTTTGAGATTTTCTCGCTTTGATTATATTTATTTATGTAAAGCATTTCAAGTTGAGACTCAAAGCGTTCTTGCTGTTGGTAATCCTTTTCACTTCAACTACTCATTCCGTTTAGTTACTTCGAGATGAGATACAATATTTTACAAAGAATCTCGGAAGTATTTTCTTATCTTGGAAAATATGTTGTAAGCAAGCGTGAACATCGCAGCAACACTTTAGTTTAATTACGTACACCAGTCGTATCTTATTAAAAAGGTTTCATATGATCTATAATACATTATTAAATAAGTTTGAGTCATTTAGGTTAATATTTTATTTCAATTAAATAAACATAGAAACGTATGAAAGGTACCAATTTAGTTAAGTTAAGAACATTTGTTCTTCTGCTAGTTACATTGCACGTTTCATATTGTATAATGATTGCAGTTAAATACTTCTTTTTCAATGTTTATAAAAACATCGGTCCTACCCAACTAGGTTTGTTCTTGAGACTATTATTCAAGGTATTACAATAAGTTAGGAACGTCAACAAAAATAGCCAAGGAGAAGAAGAAGAAATCAAAGTAGGAAAGAAAGAAAGAAGTAGGAAGACGATAGCGTAAAAGTACTTTATGAAGGATACAAATAATAAAGTGTTTAGAAGATTCTGTAAGAGAAAAGAATGGTAAAAATAACGAACACTATAGACTTAACTTATAAGAACGTTTCTCATGAAACACAAAACCTAAGAGGAAATACTCTATCACTATGGATAAACATTACTATGTAACCTTTAACAAAAATTTGTTTACAAAAAACTTTCATTTCTTAAAAAGTAATAACGACTATGTTAGTCTTTTCGACTAATAGATGTTCAGGCTCCATAATAATTTTAGACATAGTTCGCTATAATAAATACATGAACAAGATATGAAACGTTTCACCTCTCTAATGTGTAGAATATACACATATTATTTCTATCTGAGGGGAAATATTATTAAACTGTAATAGAGCCGGAACAGGGTGGGGAAGACAGTTGACACCATCTGTGTGTGACAGATACATTACACCTGGTGTCTGCTGTCTGCATGGTGGAGGAGGGGTTGCAATCTTTGTTACAAATATTCTACATCCCTCTAGTAATCATTGTTTGCCATTGTGGTAGGGCCTAATCTGACTTTCGGGCCACTTGAATCCTAAACAATTTCAACGTACGGTTGATCAAAACAAATAAATCAGGTTTAAAATGAGTAAAGATCACTAATCGTAATGTGTAAGAGTCGTTCACTATTCGCGTACAAAACGTATATCACGATATCTGCGGCCTGCTAGAGTCTCCAAGTAAATGTATACAGTTCGCAGCATGAAGATGCGTGGGCGGATGATTTTCAAAAGCCATGACGTTATTTTGCACAACTGATTTAAATATTTAACACATAACCCATCACAAATAAGAAGACTAAGTACGATTTTGTTTGTTAATTAAGGGTACAATTTAAACACCAATTTAAACCACATAATTTTTTTGATCATATGAGAGAATTCACGGATCATTGATTTGCGTACACTTTACCTATCTTGGTTTGAGTCCACCTTGAGGTACGGAATCATACATTGTGGCGGTACGTTTAAGGACATTGTGAAACCGTTCATAGTAGCTCAAAAACTCACCCTTCGTACCATATTGTAAAAAGGTTAAAAACAAATTTGATTAACTAAGCGCTTTTCTGATTATGATATGCATTGTTGCTAGAGTTTATTGCAGCGAAACCAATGCACCAATTTATCTCTCTAACTGCATATCTAGTTGAACCAAGGTGCATAGTCTGATAAAGTTAATACAAATGCAGGTATCATTACCTAAAGCTATAGGAGACATAACTTGCAATATACCAAGCCTCTTCAATTGATGACTCTTTCAACTATGTGGCGGCGTGTCTACTGTCCATGTAGTGCACTATAATTTCCTAATCAACTGCATTTGCACCGAGTTTGGGAAGTTTATTAGATGCTACAGTCATGTCAAATCTAAACGCACTATTAATATAGTACGTCATCTATCAACTGAAAGTGTTCAAACATAAATTGTCTTTATTTACATTATTATTGAGAAGTACATCTCGCTCGTTCAACATAAACTTGAACACTGTTACATAATGTTATAACTGGATGAACCCTGTTATCTAACTCTGATTGATTACTCAAATTTATTTGTGTGACCTTGTATATAAAATATATAGCTAAGATCGTGTTCCGTATTTACCAGCACATCCCCAATTCCCTTTAGATAAAAAAAAATAGCGTTTTCCTTAATATTTCACGATAAATATTAACAATCCCAACAAGACACAACTCTTACTGTGATAGCTGGTTACATGTTAGGCGTTAAACATGAAAATGCAGGTTACCTTCAAATCTGATATGAACTTTACCCCATAAACCCCCGAAACATTAGCCTACCACCTGTGTGGAGGAAACTCGCAGATTTATCACGTACGCCCCGACATTATCGAACTGCCGAAAGTTTCCAATAACTTGCGTATAATCAACTTCCTATAGTGTGTAATATATTCACAGCTGATTGTTACCTAACTGCGAGACGGGACGAGGCGAGGCAAGGTCCTAGCGTGGTGTGGCCAGCCGCCACCAGGGACGCGCATGTCGTGGCTGACGCTCTGCGCTGCGCTCGCCGCTCACGCTCACGCTCAGCCGGCTCAGTCTGTGTTTCCTTAGTAAACTACCGGTAGTGTTAAAACGTGTACAATTCCCACGAGTATTTACATCCAAAGCAGTTGGAAAGAGTTAGGAGCGGATTTAAATAAAGTTCCAGCTGTGAATTAGAATAATATTCAGAATGCGTAAGTTTCGTCTTGAGTGCTGGTTAGTGGTTAGGTTTGGCTGCATTGTAATGTGCTTCTGTAGCAAATGACCAGACTAATATGTTTTAGTATGGTACATAAGCAGACGATACTGTAGGAGTTATATACTACTGTTTCATTTTAAATATTGATGAATTGACTAAACATAAAACAAACTATTTTTTTTTAGTGAACAGGTAGTTAGAATCTATATGTTTAAAGCTAAAAACACCCCTCACAAAATTCGTCCATATATAATATGATAAAATATGTTTGATATATTATACAGTTGAAAATATACACTACAATTGTCTTCTGAACGTTCGTTTATGGGACGGTAGACCACTAGACCTATTTTGATATATTCTAATAATATTTAAATAAATAGTACATTTATTGTACGGTATGTCCATTTCCAAATCATATCTTTTTTTAGGAGACTAACTAATCCTGGGTTGCGATTTGCGGTAAACTTTGCATAACGGTAAAGTGTATGACAAAAGAGCACTTTGTTGTTGTTAGTTTTATTTTACATATCTTCTCAATATCTGCTATTGTTGTTATGTCTTGTTCAATCCTGTGGGCTAACTTTATCTCTACATTGAATGCAACTGCTGTCGAACAAAATTATATTTATAGTGCCTCTAAGTTGATACGAACAAAATCCAAGCTTTTTTAGGTATTTTAATTTTGATTAATATCTATTGACATTCATGAGTAGTATCCGCTGTAATAAAATTTCCCATTATAGAGATTTTATTTTAATTTAGGTGCCATATTAATTGTAGCTACCTAGAACCGTATAAGTTCAAATTATTTTAATACAGTATGTACGTAAACACTAAACACAAGCTTCTTCCCTCAACTCCCAAGAATTAGGTTAACTCCTACTTAAAAAGAAACCTGCACATAATCAGTCGATTTCAATATCGGTCTTGACAATATACAGCATAGCATCTCAGCAGAACATTTCCCGATGTATGAAAGCTATACAGCATATACATTGCCTACGGTATGTGATGATACATAGCAGCTGCCTACTATGTACGTACTTACGCAGCTGGTAGTGAGTGAAAGTACATGAGAGGAGAGAGGTGAAATGCACAAGAAGACTGAGGCTAACATTCTACACTTCCTTTACAATGTACAATGCTTTCAAGCCTTTGTAGTCGCCTAAGTACTTTGTACTCGATACCTCTTGTGCTCTTGGTCAGCAAACCTAACGAGTAACCTTTCCCTTCGCTGTTATCCGTTACCCTGATGGAATTGTGCTTTCCATTTCCCTTCTTAATCTACTTTTGTAGGTGCTAAACCTTGATTGACAGTTTACTTGCTACAAGTTCATTGTTCTAAAAGAAATTTAAGGCCTAGGAAGTAGGAATTTAAATTGATTATTTTATGTGGAAAATATTGGAAATATTGTACGTATACTTAGGTAAATGTTTCTAAGAAGGTACGAGTTAATTGTGGTTCTACCAGAAGCATTTAAGATTTTTGTAAGAATCTAAAAAGACAACCTAGTTTTATAAAAATCGGAAAACGTGGTTAATACAAAAATTATATGTTGTATATTTTGTATCAGTGCTAAACATGTCTACGCACCGGCTTTCGCGGCCGGTGTCCCAACTATACTCAAGTTCTTCCGGTTCACTCCGCGTCTAAACTTCATAATTAGGTTGAGATATTTTGGCCCTACTGTGGAGTACCATCTTCAGTAACTGTAGTCTACGCATCCTTCAAAAACCATTACATTCTTGATTCAATTACAGAAATGTAGATTACTCAAACAATAAACATAAATAATGACCGTAATTTCGAACCTTGGGAAGACAGGGTAGCAATTAAATTTATTACTTACAATTGAACAATTTGAAGGTCGCTTCAATCATTAGGTTTCAGTTTCCAGACCACAGTTAGTTACGACGTGAAGGCTGCGATGCTTTATAACTTCTGTCTTGCTACCATTAAAACAATTATGGGAACCGCTGTAATAATTGCTCGTATAGAAGCTCGGTTCGAAACAAGTGCGTCCAGCACCGCTGTTTACAAGTACTCCGTGTACAGTATGTGGGAAGTCAATGTACATTCTCGTACAGTGAGCCTGATAATTAATTTGGAAAATAATTAATAGTTTAACATGTTACAGTGCGTTTTCACATGATGGCAAAACATTTCCCGTAAATTTAAATAAATTATACGAGATATTTTGATTGGTATAAGCATGTATAGATGATAGTTGGCAAGGAACTACCTTGTATCTTTCACAATAAAGCCCACTTAGTATACTGCGATGTTCCAAATTCTTAAATATTAACTGTTTTGGTATAACCATGCATAGCAGTGTTGTTGAGTTATCTGAGAATTTCACAAAAATCTGCAAAGCTAGACAAGACAAGTTAGCTGGTATAGCTGGTAATAGGTGTTGGCAAAATCTCAGGCAACGTTTAGGGATTTACAATTGAGTATAAAGTGTACGTACATGGACACAAATAAAATGAAACAAATTAACTTTACAAACAATCGAAGTGTGCATATCTAACTTGGTTGTGCGGAAATGCACCAAAACAACTTTGTTATTTGGATTTGATGTGAGAGGTTCATTCATAAGATTTAGTCAAAAGGTTGAACCAAGATGCAATTAAGACCACTGTATAAACCTAACATCTATATTCATATGTTTCAAGGTTATCAATATCGTATTTTAAAATGAAAACTACTTAGCTTAACAACCACAGGTTGTAATACAAAAGTTGTAATTTTACAGTTGTGGGGTAGCCTGTGGCAAACTCAAACTACTGTACTAAAGTCCTGTTCAATTATATATAAATATCCTGAATAACGCTTGGTTGGTGCGAACAAGCCTCGAGGCGCAGCACGGTCTATATTAATACTGATCAGTTCACAAATAAATCACTTGGTGAAAGTTCCACCTGTGTGGCACCGGCACGACGTATGACACAGGCTGTATTGAAGGGCACCAATTATATCCTGCCCTACAAACTCGCTGCTAGGAAGGTACACAACACAGCTGACCACGCAGCCAGCGCTTCCTCGCGGCTAGGACCTGAACTTGTTGACATTTACCTAACAGCTGCTTTCACCCGTGTGCCAACCACTTCCCAATATTGTATCCACTTTTCTTGAATGTTAAGTAGCATAGATTGGCAGAAGAGGTTAATGAGAGGTGTGCAAGTGTTGCCTGTGATACGTGGCTACATTGTGTATACAGTACATTGTAATAGCTGGGAATTCATGTTTGAATGCCACAGTGTTATAAAATAATTGTAAAACTAAGTTGAAATTTCTTACGTGAAAACTCATTTTAATTTAGAAAACACTCAATTTTCTTTTGAAAAATGCATCGTATCGCCAAGTGTTAAGTTGAAATTTTAGGGATACCTTTAACTTTCCGCACATAACCGCACATATGTACAATCCTAAGAAATTCAAATGGTTTGTTTAAAGACTACAACCTTCAAAAACTTAGTTTAAAGCTTAGTTTCACTAAAAGCTTGGGTCTGGTTCTTCGTTCTTAGATAACCGATTCTGAATAGGAAACGTAGAAAGCTTCAATAAGAGCATTTGAAGCTGTATCAACTGATGGGTAGAAAAGTAAACGAATAAAACTAATCACAACATAGGTTGGATAAAATTGAATAAACGATCTAATTTAAGCCTTGCACAATTCACAACTTTGTGTTGAAGATGAATCACTTGTACAACCAAATCAAACTTAAAAAGAATCGTAAATCCAAGTTTTTTCGTTTTCGAATCACTTTGTACATCTGCACAACTCGACGTGAAGTAAGTAGATATTACAGTTATCCCTGCAAAGTTCAAATGAGATGTGTAATATAATATCCAACGTATGATATGAACTTAACTGAATAGAGGGAACACTATGATTTTAAGCGCTACTCTAAAGCGTATTACGAGTATACCTCTCACCAATCCACACCATGCGCGTTGTGAAGTGTTCTCAGTAAGGCCACATTCACACTTGCAGCCCGTATGTGTACACACACTGCCCTGTGATCTAGTAGTGTGCACTGACAGTGTGTGAGCGGGTATGGTGAAGTAGTTGTCCTTGCACTCATTCAGCCTTCGTATTTCATCCGGCGTACTAACACTCTTGCTTGCGTACAACGAAAACCTGCTCGGATCAAAACATAGTTGCTTAACCACTAGACCACTGCCTTAGCATAATACGAATATTATCCTGTTACTAAATTTTGTGTAGCCCATACCTTGCAAAGCTGAGATTTGAACTTTAAAAGCACACTATGAATCGAATATGAAAATTAAATTAAAAAGGATACACACTCATTTTACCCATTGCTTCTCCCAAACTTTCCTCTGGAAAATATCCAGGTATTTATGTTATAAATTTACACTAAGTAGAGCCTCGTAGTCCACCAATTTTCTTTGTCTGTGACTTTAATGCACGATAGAAAAGCAACCTTTGACAGCTGTATTTTACCAAGGATAGACTCCTGTTTATAAAATTATTATTCTTGATGTTTTCTCCATCTACTTTGTGGTAGTCGAAAGTATACAATGAAAGCATTTTTGTACTTTTGCCGCATAAATTATGTGGTAAAAGTACAAAAATGCTTTCATTGTAGGGCCTATAAAATTATTACTTTCGTAGGATATGTCATCACTAGATCCAAAAGTGAATCTTTGATGCGAGCTCAAGTTTAACGTCTGAGGCACGGTCGAGGACTTTAAATGAGCGAGTATGAAAACATCTCTTGAGGCAAACGATACTTTTGTTGTGGTGCAGATATAATATTAATAAATTTAGCTTTTAAAATTTTGTATTTTAATTTTAAATAATTAAAATTTAACCACACATTGGAACTCATTAGTCTGTGTTATGATGTTTACTTGAAGAAACAGTTTTTGTTATTGATCATCCTGACAGATCATCAGGATCATCAGTCTTTTGTATCGATTTGTAATAGGTTATGCCTTGGATAGCTAGCTAAACCCCATTAAGATTGATAGATAGAGTAGTCAGTCGACTTCTTTACAATATATCAGTCATTGTTGGGACAGAGATGATCTTTGCCACATAAAGATCATCAAAACAAAGCTTTATTTACCTGTGAATAAAAGTGCTACTTTGGCTCATCAATGCATGTTATTAAAACAGCTGTTTTTAGAGCAAAATTAAAACAAATACCTAATTTAAAGATTGTTTATACCATTCTAAAATATATTTTACCCGTGAGGGAGCACATCGAAAGCGTCAGAACAGTATCGCCTCTGTACATTCGGCAATAAAATGTCGAGCCAATAACATTTGCATACTGTTCTTTATTGCTTCCTCCTTTGTGTTCATTTCTCGCTCATACTTCCTCTCCTCCTGCATTACTTCAACTGATATTTGTCAGGTGTATTTGTTGAGCTGGTTAAATTAAATTCATGGAGCTGGTAATACTATGTCCCGTCAAGGCCATTACGTGGATTTATATCTCACAGAACGCTAATAAACCACAGAATAAATCGGTCTGAGAGCTTCCGGTAAATAAATTGCATTAATATTACGTCTTTACAAACATAAAAGTAATGCATTCTCAACTTAAACTTTAAACAAATAATGAACATGTTTTGCGTGAAATATTAAATCAATTGTATTTTCGACCACTTAATTGCAACGTATAAATACGAACTCTATTAGTTGATGAGTCTGAGTTAGTTGCTTGTGTAAACTCCTACAAAGCTATCCCCTGTTTTCGAGAAACTATAACAGTCAAACTGTACTTACAACATTAGTAATCCAAAGACTGTTACTTAATATTCAAATTCTGCAATTTTAAGATAGTTTAAAGATTTCATTTCCTTACGTTTTTAATTTTGTAATGGGGTTTGCCCCACTCCTAAATAGGGTTGTGACCCTTCATTTAAAAGGGTATAAAACCACAAACCCATCGATACCAATAACAAAATTTGATTTCTGCACTAATAATGTTCCTGTTCTCACTATCATTTTTAAAATTTTGGAAAAATTACGGATTTAGTTGTGGGTATCATTTTAAACCTTTGAAAAACTGTCCCTTTTTTCCAAAATCACTAATTTTCAAACGTTTGAAAATGTTGTCTGCTAAACAATGGAACACGTTTTGGGCAAAAAAGGGCAACCCCCAAAAATAGATTATGAGTACTTCAGTTTATCCTTAACAGATAAGCCAAAGCACGTAAAGAAATTTTCATTCGGTCAAAGGTTAAGGGGGCGGATTTTACACACCCGGTATATTGTTGTTATAATAGTGAAAAATGTAAATACACCTAAGAAAAGAATCAGTAGAAGGAAATACCTTAGGCACGTTATATTAAAGATCTGGTGTTATATACACAGTTAATGTTTCACCACCCATCAGTACTTTAAAGTGCAGATACTGTTAATTTACTATAAACTTTGCTTTGCGCTTACAACTTCAAGCTCAGTCAGGACTAGACGAACTAATTGTTTGCTAGGACGAGTGCACACGAGGGTGCTTCAGTTGCCGGACGGTAACTAACCGCAGACCGGCTCACTAAGTGATTACCTGCTTTGTTGTCTATTGTTCCAGTTTTTGGCTCTGGACTCTTTGCTTTATTAAGTGGGAATGTTTTGGCTTGATTGTTAACAAGCTGTAACCTTGTTTCGTCGTTCGGTTCTGTTCGTTAAATCCTGCAGTAACGTCAATATTGCTGCCCATAACAGTGTCGTATTTTGTTTTACCGCGCCATTCAGCACGTTTGTGAGACCTTACGTAAATTATTTGTGTACGTGAAAAATGATTGTTTGGGTTTATCTATGTTAAGGGATTTGTCTTATTATACTTGCATTGAATACTTAGGTTATGTGATAAAGTGTGTTAGCCCTTTCACCGCGGTTACCTTTTGAAATAAAAGTTTTGATTGCCAGATTGAACGTACTTGGAACAGTGAACAGCTCCATGGACGCATACGAATAACAATTTTTCATGAATAACTCTTTTTAGCAACTAGTGATATTCATATCCAACTCATGCGTGAAAACTGTCCTTTCCGACCTTACAGTGTAAAATGTAAGTTATTTGCATTCCTATAGAATATTTACCATGTTATATCAAACAGTGTAAAGGTATGATGGTGATTTGTTTACAGCTGCGTTTCATGTTATCTCACGAAAATACCTAAAATCTTTCTAAACCAAGATTATAGGTCAAGCACTTGTTACGATAGATGAAATCGATCAACGTTAAAGTAATGACTGACTAGCTGGTCAGCCTGGCCTAGCCTAGAGGAGTTGGGTCATGGGGCAAGCTAGGCTAGTACAGAAAACTGTGATTATGAATTCCTCCGAGTTTGAACAAACAAAACTTGCATCTGTGTTTTAAAATGCGACAAACTCTTAGAAATTCGTAATGAAACGAACTCGTCCAAAACGTATTTCCAGCAAAGTTTGTTGATTTCTTCTTGTAATCACGGTCGACCTCGGGCGATGGCCTCTAAACTAATGTGGCTAGCTGAAGCTCTAGCTTGAATTTCAATGTAATACATGTCACACTCGCAAATGTATACTTTAGCTTTGCTAAGCATTTATTGTTTCCTTCGTCTTTTTCATTATTTGTTTGTTCGGCATATAGCTCCGTGTTATTGGTAAAATATACATAATGAAGGCCAGAATTCCAGGGACACGTTTTAATAAAATATTACTAATGTTATCAGTCAGCTGTTCTATTTAAAACTGCTCTAATTATTGATTGCACATAGTAAACGTAATATAATTGAGAGAAATTAGTTCAAAACAGTTAGTTTTCTTACATATTAGCTTATTTGGTATTGCATATTTTGTTGTAAGTTGGATGTAGACCTACTAGTCGATTTCTTATTTATACACTTGATAATGGGCTCAGCCCTGAAACTAGTCGTGTAGTAATAAAATATAATTCAGGGTACTTCATCCTTTACTTTTTTATTAGTATTGACATTAATACGTAATGTACTATTATAAAATGTACCCGAAGTTTGTTGTTTGAATGCCAAGTTTATATTTTTTGACGAGTAAGCAAGTTAAACAAAATGTTCAAATAAAAAAAACTGTAAAGCAGGATTAAAGACCATTTTTAACTGTATCAGCATTTGAATAAAATTAGTACATAGACACAAAATAGATCAACTTTGATGGCGGGGTGTTCATCACACCTTTTCAACCTAAGTATTGTGAGGCTTTATGTAGGTGGATTACTTTATTTTCTTGTAAGTATGGCAATCTAGGGTGTTTTTAGTTGTAGTTTTATGAGATTAGGCAGTCCTTGATAAGAAACAAGACGTTTTCTAACTAAGTATTGTATCATACTCTTCTATTACTTGGTGATATACGTAAAACAGCAATAGAACAAAATACAAAATAATATTGAAAATACCACATTCAACGTCAATTGCCTGAAAGTTAGAGTTTAGGTAGCGGCGAGTTAGAGGCCTTGTTAAGGCGCAGTTTGAAATTGCTGTTTTAATTCACGGTCGCAGATCTAATGAAACTTTTTAAGTAGAAAAGTTCCACCCCTTTTCAACGCGATTGCAGAGGGTGACATAACTGTGCTTACTCAACAGTTCGTTATAGAAGATGTTTTCAAACTCTAGCATTCCTTATTTAAACTCAAACTCAATTCTGGGTTGTTATAACCAATTGTTGACTAAAGAAAACTGAGTGTTCAATCAACATGTAGTTAGAACTAAACTATAAATAGATTGTTTGAGACCTAACATTGCCTCAATTGGTAGTTAGTGGTTGTTTGGGTGATTGACCTACCTATGCACAATACTACTTTACTAAAACTACAGTAAATTATTTAGTGACTATGACCAAAATAATTGTATTCCGTAGAGTCACTTTCAAAATTGAACTATTTCAGTTCCATATTATAAGGCTTCAGGTTTGCAAGTTGATATTAATTAATGAGTATATTAAAAAATACTTTAAACCACACATATTCAGCAGTTTTATATAAATCTGGGATTGTCTGCTCTCAAATAGGGCCAGTGTGTACAGACCAAGCTAGGTACGTCTGATAGTTGCAGATGTTAAACTAACCCTGATGTCCCTCACTGCGGCAAACATTACCCACTCAGCATTAGCAAACATGTGTGATTGCATTCACTGATTACAGGTACACCCTCTATATCTACACACACACACACACACACGCGCAGCTCTGATGAGCTATGTTTATCACACGTGAAGTTAGTACATACAAACCAAAGCTAGGGTCTTTAGATATCAACTTGTGTTTAGGGAGGATAATTTTATGTTATATTGTTTTATATATTTTTTATCAGCGCAAAATTGCTTTTTTAAAGGAATATTTCAGTTAGCTTATCCAGTTGGTCAGTTGAATTACCTAATTTTATTAACATTTATGTTACAGATCTGAATAGAGGATGATAAGCAAATTAATGAAACCACTATCCTCGGTACAAAATTGTGGAAAGGGTCAGAAACACTTTAAGAGGCTTCTTTTTCGGCTTTGAATTTTCCTATCATTCCATACGGTAGTGGTCCAGAGAAAACTATGATTCCCTGTTTCTCTTAATAATATATTATTAAAATAAAAAAAATCATATTTTGGGAAAACGTATCTCTTTCTGGTAGTTTTAATAAACTCGGCCAATACAAGTACTTAAAGTAAAAGGCCAATCATTGAAAGGAAACTGAAATGATAAAGACATTAAAAATCTTATCAACGACAAATTTAAAGTATTATTTTCAACTAATATCACTGCTTTTATCAACATCAACTGTTGATTCCATCATAGGTACGTTGAAAATTCGCAGTATTCAACTTGACTGGTTAGTCGAAGAAGATGGTTTTATTTTCAAAAGTAGAATTTCCTACACTAAATCAATACTTGAACTCCAGCCCAAAACTATGAGGTAACGGTTGTAGATAGATAGATTAATTGTATATAAATCACTGTGGATTGTTGGTGTGTAGTGTATTTAATCACGTTATAGCAGAGGTGGACAATCCACTAATGGGTTAGAACTGTGGTGAAGCTGAGCTCACATTTACTCTGATTAAACCCCGGGGCACTTTTAGTACAGGATGTTTGATCCTCCCAAACAATACAATACAATACAGCAACACAAATTCGTATTTCAAGTTTGATTTAGGTTATACCTACTTAAAATCTGTACTATACTAAAATAGGTAAAGTTCGCCGTGTTTAACGAGGCGAAGATAAGACTACTAAGTTCTCTCTACCACTCAAACCTTACCTACCGTTAACGTATAATCACCCAATAAATTGTTAGTGGTGACTGCGGGGATCGAACCCGCGCCAGCGGAGTAGTGAGGTCCGGAGTCGCGTACGATTCTAACCCGCCAAGGGTTCAACTAGGGGTTCACTAGGTTAATGATGTTCTTTTGGATTTGAAGCAGTTTTTCTTTGTGTGGCATCCAGTAGGACTAACAATCCCTTGCATTGGTTCACTTTCACTATGGTCAGTATTTGGATTACAACTTCTAGAAAGTCTTAGGCTATAATTATTATTTTAAAATTCTCGATGCTGTAATATTGCTATGTGTATTTTGAACAGAACCTGCAAGGGAAAGTGCTACACCATTAAATACTTTTGCGAGTGTTAAACTGTTCTATTATTATTGGGGTGTACTAATTTTACGTTAAAACCCCATTGCCTTCTGTCCACAGACGTACAGTGATGTTTTAACAATTAGAACCTAAGGGACGGATAAGTAATTTAAGCCCTTAACGTATCAGCCGTTGGTTGGCACACTACTACACTAATGAAGCGCCAGATGTAAAAACTCAGAGATTCTGAAAGTAGGCGAGACTTTCCTGCACAGACTAGGTTTTTGCACTTGAATAGGGACCTAATTGTCAGCTTGACCAGTCTGAAACACTGAAAGGCTGGACAATGAACTGTGAAGGAATACTCCATACATACATGTAGACCTTCGTACGTACCTTCCTTTTAAATAAATCACTAAATCACTATAATATATCCATATACGAAATTGGTAAAACTAATAAAGTCGTGAATTGAATGAAATTAATTTTTCTTTATTTATTATTAAACAAAGAAAGTCCTGGAATTTAACCATTTTAAATTATCGTAAATGTTTAAAATATACAATATTATTTATGCTTTAAATGTTTAATATCCCACATACGTTAGACTTTTGTTAACGTTTGGCTGTACTTCGCTTTTTCGTGTTTACAGAACGTAATAAAAACGGTTAACAAATTTCCTAGAAATTGTAAGATTTTAACGTGTTTAGAACATAGAAAAAAGCGTAATCCATCTGTTACTAAAATGACGACCTTAAAGCTATGATGAAATGAATATTGTCATATTACGTAGCTAACCAACAAACATTCATAAGTAACTTTTAACTTCACTGTTTCACCATACATACTAATATACGCGTATCCCACCAGTAATTTCAGAAAGATATGTTCAATACTGACATAGAAAATACTAGGAATAGTTACAGCTGAAGCGTTGCTGATAACCCTATTCAACTAACTGCTGAGGATTGTGCTGCTGAATGCTGACGTCATCCCTCCACGGTGACGTAGTACTTGCTTACGTCACTAATGGCTCGGTTTAACTAATTGCACCACTTTTCTGCTTCCTCTCCTGTATTCAGACAAATTGCTGAGAACATTTCTTTGCAAACAAACATTGCCCTTGTTAGCGAGGTGTTCCGCTGTCCTGTCAACGGTTTAAAGTGTTTGCTTCTGTTGGGTTTTGTCCATGGCTCATAGCGGTGGCTTTACAGCGCGTGTCGCGGACACTGAAGGAAGACATACCTTTTACACATGAACAACCACGTTTTAAAGTACGCCTTAAAGTTCAATAATTATTATTAAACAAGAAAATATCCATCACTAGTTTCTGTATAGTCTGTTATCTGTTTATTATTTGACGTTGAATCTCTGGACTTAAAGTAAATTGCCAAGACAGGTCTTAAATCTCATAGACGCTTAAACATAACCTAGCCTCATAAAGTGACCTTAAAACTGAAACGTTTTATGATGTTTATGTGATCATTTGATTAAGCATAACATGGACTCGATCGGACTTCTCCAAATTCTGAATGACTGCGGTTTATACCAATTTATTATTTTTTTTTAAGATTAATAGCTGTTTTGTCTTAGAGGAAATTTACCCTTTTTTGTACTGCAACCATCATATTTACTTGTCGTTCATGTTAAAGTTGTTCAATGCAAGCTATCACTTGGCCTATGTGAATGTCTTAAAGCTTTTGTCTTAAAGGAGAAGTTTTTCAACGAACGTTCAAGAATTCAAAAGTTATGACAATTTATGATTATTCATCTTCTAATAGAGCTTTGATGGAAGTTGTTAATTTAAGAGGTGCTTCAAGTCCTTGGAGGCCATGGCAATTGTTCTTAGTTGAGTTACAAGAGCTTACATTAAAATATTGCTTTTACCTTGAGTTGTACAGTATAATAACCGCGTTGAAAATTGTGGTATATTTTGACTAGACTTCAATCTCAGTTAAATTAACCATTACTTAAGTGATGGTCCTAACGGTATACATAGAGTACTTCTAAATCTCATAAAAGCCTTAGGTTCATGGAGTTCCTTCCTATTCAAAATAAAATTATTAAGTGATATTTTGTGTACTACTCGAAATGAGATGAGATCGAACAATGTTTTCAAATCAGCTGTTGCATAATCAAGATGACCGAAAGAGGTGAGAAGGATGTACTGTAGTCGATACCAACAAGATCCCCTCATGTCCTCTATTTTATACAGAGTCTAACTTTGGGATGTTCACTTGAGACCAGTTTACACTTCCAAGGACAGAACTCCACTTCAGCTTTCTCACCGCACGACTCCTGCCCGGCTCATCTGGAGCACAGCACAGCTAGGAAAGGTCACCTGGATGTTCTTCTAGGAGGATTTATATGTTTGGTATAGGGTATAAATTTCTTTTAGGGGTCAGGTGTGACCCACACGATATATTACGTTGTTTTCTCAACATTAAGTCAACAACTTAATGTGCAGTTCTTATTTTTGGTATTTCTGTAAAAAGCTAACATAAACTTTTCCATCGAAGTGGAATAAAGATAAATTTGTTTAATGATTCCTTTCATAGTCTGCTGAACTATGGTCATACTTTCCTGGTTTCAAAGAGTCCTAAGTTCTCCAAAAAATAGACCTTGGACTCCTACTCCGATACTGCAAAGTTACTCCTCTTTGTACTGTTGATAAGAATTGTCATAAACAACATAAATATAACTTTGATTGGAATTTTCGTTGATCTTATATAGTATCCTCTACGTAACTACTTTTACTGCTGATTTTTTCAATATAGGTAATTAGGTTGTTAGTTTAAATATCACAGAACTATATCCTCGATGAATTTTACGTGTCTCTGAAGAATATAATAATTAACATAATATAACTGAGAAGCCTAAGTGAATGCTAACATCGTTTGTAGAGCTCTGTCCTTTTTTTCGCGTGAATCGGGATCGATGCATTATTTTGGACTCGTCATTTTAACAAAAATTGTCCTCTAATTACCAAATCTGCAAAAGCTTCTATGCTTGATACTGACAAAGTGCGGGCAAAGTGAACCCATATGAATCGATCCTCCTCTATAACGTATACTCAATGGTTTAACAAGCGCAAAGAAGAAAGTCATGAGAGATTTTATACCATTATGGACAAGTTTACCGCTTAAAGATACTTAATCTGTTTGAAACCCTATCCCACGTGTTTGTCTGCTTCACGAGAGTGAGATGTTTGCTGACCCTTGCCTCCACCTTTGCTCTCAACAGTTGGACACTTTCACTCTCACAACTTGTCAAGTCACTCTCCACACGTCCACGTGACTTTTCCTCTTGATGAGTTTGATAACAGTTTATGTTTCCTGCATTACTTGTCTCAGCAACGTCCTCTTGGGAACTTGAAACAGGAGACGGGTTAACTGAGTCACTTTCTACAGAACAACTAGCATTCTTGGATTCCGGTGTTTATGGTTAGTCGTGATGTACGAGTAATGAAGGTTCTTGTTCTAATTAGTTGGGAAACCTTTTATAGACGTTTTATAGACTGAAATAACGTAGAATTTTAAACGATTCTACTTAATGTTTCTGTGTTTCAGGTTGTTTTGTAATGTCGGTGTCTTGATAGACTGATCTGTGACGTCACTTACTTCATCAGCTGACCCACCCTCAGACATCATGGAGACCGAGGAGATAACCAAGCTCGTTGATGGAATTTATAAGGTACAACAGCTACGTCATACTTACTCTTAGAATTGACTGAACCATTTTAAAACTGTTTAAGACTTGTAAATTGTTCCACAGGTTCAGTTTCTTTTAAAGGGGTTCTTCGGAAAAATTCGTAATTTCAATGAAACATAATTGTTTAGCTATATTTTAAGTTCACTGATTTCTGAATCATCAGTTACTTTATTATGTAATCGTTGACATTTATTGTTGTTCTTGAAGCAGTTTAACCTTGAATTGCGGGTCTCTTGATCGTTGGCATTAGTCTCGCTTATTTACCTCGACCATGAACATTATCTAAATCACGTCATCTTCTTTGACATTTGATAAATAACTATTAACAGAAATCACAAGACGTATTCTTGAACAGTGCCAATGAAACATTGATGACTCAGCTTATTACCGGCTGGAATATCGTGATTATAAATAAAATAATAATCTACTGTTGTCGTTTACTGTTTAATTGAAATACATTTCCTTATTTAGTCGAAGGCAGGACTAGCTCGTTTCTTAATTAATCTTTAAATTATTCACCACACCTAGACTTTAGTTCTTTAAGGCTTTTATTTAGTTCATGTTTATAAAACAACGAATTTCGTTTAAGTTAAATAAAAAGCAAAAGTCCACAATTTTGAAAAGTAGGATTAAGTATACAACTCGCAACTAGTGCAAGTACAACCACAGACCACAGATTGGAACGTACTTTGTGAGTGTAGGTGAAAATCTGCGGACAGCTCGGGTATTGTTGTCCACGTGGGCGAGGTTGACCCTGATCTTGACTTGGCAACTGCTTAGAACCGCTCACCAGTCACCATTGACCTCCTTCCCTTATCTATTGTGAAGGTTTTGTCAGTCCAGCTGTAAAGTAGGGTTTGTGGTTAGAGCTTTGATAAGATCAGAGGAAGTTCTGGACAATAGGTCTAGGGACGTCACCTGGCAAGCAAGGCATTTGAGAAACACGCCCAACGCCTTGAAGAATTTGATCAAGGAAGGATAGTCGTGAAAAATACATACTAAAGCTATTAACGAATGGGTTTAAGTAGTGGAAAGAACTGTGAGATTAGTCAAAGAAATGAATGAATGAATGAATGAAAAAGTCTTTATTTACGTGGCGAAATTAGGACTTTATAGTCCTCTCTACCACCTAACCACGTAATCACGTAAATAAATCATACCTCACAAAAAACATGAGTGTCCCATGGTCATTTCTATGCCCATCGGAAAATTGATCTTTTTAAATACGCGAATAACTACCGATTGTGAAATATTTTTGAATACGATTGAACTAAATCGGTCGGTTAGCAATGACCTTTATTTAGCAAATAAATTTAAGAGGGTTTAAACAACGCATAATATGTATTATCTTGCACGCTTATCTCCAATTACAGTACGTCTATGTGCCTTCAAGAAGCTCGATGTTTCCTTTCATGACTTGCAGAATAACATACAAAAATATCTATTAAGCAACATATTTAACATTCCATTCTGTATTGCAGTAGACGTTTTCTGCACTGCGAAGATTACTTAGTCGAACTATTTTCCCACATAAGTAATAATAATTGTGTTTGAATTCTTCGTTACCTAGCATGATCTTAAAAATCCGCAATTAAAGCTGTCCTGTTTTTTCATCTTTAACTTCGCTTGGAAACATAGCTCTTTTGGTAGTGTATCTCGTATTGTTAGCTGATCTCTGACGGCAAAGTTGTCAACACAAGTCGGGCTAGGGAAAGTATAGACAACTAAGAGTAGACCTTCAAGATCCAAGGTCCGCAATATTCCATTCATTCTTTACATGACCGAGCTGCTGCGTAAATATCAGCTGAGTCAGCGGGGAACTAACAGGTTTGTGTTGCAACTCGTAGCAGTGGTTCCTAAACTTTCCGGGTTTCAGAATGTTCTCTAATTAGTATTAATTTTATGCTCGATAATGGACAGAATTATTGACACAATTACAGATAACGTCTAAACGAAAAACTTGTCTTCTTCTAAGTTTGATTCAACTTTACAGGGCCTAGGCCTCCTCGAAGGTTCTATAGTGACTGTATTGGGGTTTCTTTATAATGGATTATACTAATTATTTATATTTATTTGATTCCAACCAAACTGTTGAAAACTTTTCTTAAAAGATTGATGTATTGATTAAATATGAAACTAGGGTGACTGATATATAAGGGCAAAGCAAGGTGATGTAATCTCGAGTGTAATCTCAAATTATTTAAACTAGACCCATCTGTTTTTGAAAGTTAAAGAGTTTGACCAGCTCTGACCTGTTGGTTCTTTAAATCGTGTTCTGCACAAAATGGTGAAGGAAGCCTCTGAAAGTATCCTGGGAAAAGTGTGTCGGTGGCAGTGAAGAGTTCTTATCCTCTTAGTGGCTTCGTAAGCTCATTAGTGAACTATCATATGCCAACTCTACACCGCACATTCCCCCCTTCATATTACCTAACCCTCGTAGAATAATGGTGCTATTTCTTTTCAGAGGTTTTTGTTTTGCTAAATTTAACGCAGTGTTGTGTATTTTAAACGTTTAGGAAGTTGAAGTTACGTTGCAGTATTGGATTTGTTCAGCTTTAGTTTATATCACTTGACGAATGGTTTTGTCGACTAAAATCCATCATCTAACAAATACATAGATTGGCAGTTGCATTTACACATTTTATGTTGCACAGGTACACCCTATATACTAACTCGTGTTGTACCTTGAGCGGACCCGTGGCGGGTTGCAATCACTTCGCTGGCGCGGGTTCTATCTCACAGTCATTATTTACATTTGTAATGTGATTAAACGGTAACGCTAGGTAAAGGTCGAGGTTCAGTGCTAGAGAGGACTTTGTAGTCCTAACTTCAACTCGTTAAACAGCACAAACTTTACCTTTTCCTTTTACCTTGTACAGAGAGTTTTCATTTCAAGTTTGAAACTGCTTCTCGTACATACACCGATAGTTGACAATGAACAACAATTGTTTAATTTCGATAGATCTGGTGACGTCTTATCACGGAAATCTGCGGGCTTTTAACTTATCCGATTCTAAGGTTATATGTGCGTTGTTCTTTCATTTTAGCGTCATCGAACATCTCAAACATACATTCTTTGAGATATTGCAGGATTAAACATAGTGACCTGAATCCACCAACGTGTTAGATTATAAGATGACTTACATATCTCAAAATATCCCATAGAGTGTAATGTTCCTCCGTTGTAGTCTCTTGGCCATGTCCAAGCACTGAAGAGGATTGTTTGTGTACGGAACTCACAACAATCACACGCCGAAGACTGGTTGTCTATGTAGTACCCCACACATAACCGGTTTGATCTGGATATCAGGATCTCAGATTGTCGGTGATAGTCTGGCTTGGTCCTGCACTACTGCTCTTCATTCCCATCCTCACTCACTATACACTTCTGTAGCCGGGCTGGTTGTACAGAATCTTTAAAACATTTCTTACTTACTTACTGCTTAGCTCAATATCATGATTATTGGTGACAGGTTAGTTAAACATGAGCTAATTAACATGGACATTATGTTTCATCACCGAAACCTACGACCAAGTATGTTCTTGGTTTGTCCTTCATGCAGGTTGTTGAGTCTTAAGGCTTAATTCAATTACTTTTCATAATCAGTCCTTCCCTCAGTCAGAATACAGTTTACAGAAATTAAAGTTGCATTTCATCTTCATCAGCAGGAGAGGGATAAGGGCCTTGTACTGGAACTGCCAACTAGGTGATCCATAGTTTGAGATATAGCATTCAACAGTTTGAGTTAACGAATGAAAAGTACAATATTCCTTTGATTTACCGAACCATTGTAAGAAGCAATAAATAAGCACGAGGCTTGTAGTTCCAACTTTATAAGGCACCTCACTCAACATGAATCATCAACTGCGTAGGAGAGTGTAATTGTGTATTCAGTGATTTGATGAGTAATCTCGGCGCGAATGAATGATGTAAGCACAGCTCGTTATCATGATTATATCTCGTACAGTCTAGGATAGAGACGTTTGCATTATACATCGTCTGCTCATCAGACATTAACTGCAATTAAATAATCTAACTAAGAGTGATTTGTTAGTTATATATCTGTTTTATCTTCTGTACTACCCACTGTTTTTCTTTGGGATCGCAGCCAGTCATTTACCGTACACCTTTTACCCCTAAGCATGCGGGCAAGCAAAGTTAATGCGTTACTCGTAAAGCTTTGGAACTAATTTTACACAACCAAAACATGATGAAACGAGAACACATGTTCTTTGAGCCTCTTTAAGTGACGAAACCAAACTGATGTTTTATCTTGTTGTTGATTCATAGTATTAAACAAATATTGTAAAACATATCTATATCTCATGTATACGTTTAGCTTCATTACTTGTTACCCAACAATTATATTCAATACAAGTAAAATAAAACTCACACTCCGGGCAGTTTTTCCAATTCAGCCTTAACCGATGATTAAAATTTAACCAACAGCCAGCCAATAGAAAAGTTGGAATTTTTTGAGGTTAAGTTTTATTTTGTCTGTTTGGATTTTCCATGTAACTATTTTAGCAAAATGCACACATATTAAACTTAATACAAAATGGGGAAAAATACCTTTATAGGATGTACCTTTTCAATAACTCATTGTAGTGTATTATACCGTTTGTAAAAAAGTAAACATCGCAGACTGTAAAGAACTTAACCAGCGTTTAACGATAACGGTTATAAAGTTGGAATAATTGGAAAAAAGTCCCTAGTCTTAGTATTTCTTCGCGTAGTCAGACAATCCTGGTTTCACTTATTAATAGCAATAAATCTAAAAAAGCCCTTAGTTATATACTTATATATTTTGATATCAATATTACTACTGCCTGACAATAAGTATATTTACGAGTTTTGAAGCGTCGTATTTGAAGTTTGTTGTTGACGATGGGAGAATTTTAGAAGTTGAACTGTTATTGTGGACATCTTCCACCGATAGTGAGCAAAAAGATCACTAACGATGGAAAATGTCCGCAATAACAGTTCAACTTCTGAAATATATTTAGAATGCATAGCCTTCTGTTTCTAATCTGCAGCCATCACCGGCCACCGAAAGACAATGTTTGGTGCAAGAGCATTGACCACGAGGCCGTCAACGACCTCAGTGACTGCTTCTAACAGCCACACACTTTGGCATGAGCAAGCTGTTGTTTCTTGTCCGAAATGGAAAAGAAGTGTAATGAGGTTTGGTGTGGGAAAAACACGGCTTTGTGGAGGACAAAGTCAGTGAAG
The DNA here is from genome assembly GCA_018831715.1 of Matsumurasca onukii. NCBI lineage: Eukaryota > Metazoa > Arthropoda > Insecta > Hemiptera > Cicadellidae > Matsumurasca > Matsumurasca onukii. Next base: position 73,074,724 of record CM032060.1, read on the forward strand.
CAAGACTGCCTGGCAGGCACCAAACTTGGCGACCAGGTCACGGGAGGAAGTGCTTAGATAATATTGATGAATTAGCTTTATGAACAGAATCCTTAGAATATGTATAAATGTGAGATTTTCGTCCTCATTTATCATAGTCAAACTACTCATTTAACTTATATATGCATATCATTACATTTTTATTGATACACTTTACAATATGCTTCTCTAAACATCGACCTAAAGGGCTGTACGAAAAACAGCATTGTGTGTTTAAATACATAACACCATTGTGGTTTAGGGAAAAATAACTAGGGAATGATTCATTTGGTTCAACATACCGAATTGCTTTTTACTTATGATCCTACAAATTTGCCCAAAAGGCAAGTGTAGTTTTGTCAAGGTCCTGCAACTAGGATAAACTAATTTGTAAAACATGAGTTTTCATTTCACTGCCTGTAAAGTAAGTCTAATGAATTCTTCATTCTGAGAATCAAATTTTACTACTAGTACAGGATTACTCAAACCTGTGCAAAATATTTATAATATATTTTATATTATAAAAATATAAAATATTTTTGGCGTTGACGTAACCCGCGCCGCGAGTGTTTTTGTAAATATTAGTGTATAAGTGACTGTATAATGATAGTGTAAATAGTGCAGAAGAGAGAACGCTACTGACGATGTTGCACCAGAGCAACGAAATACGTATCTAGCCAGAAATACATCTAGGATCTACAGGCGAAACCGAAAGGTAATTTGTTAAATAAATATTTATAATTTACAGGAAGAAATTATCAATTATTCCAACTATTAAAGTTATTAAAACTAATGATTACAATTATTACAACTAGAAAAGCCTATTGGAATTTTCTTTCAAATAATTATTACAACTGTTATACAAATTTTCTAGTATTGGCCTTCTTATAAATTTTGTTACATTACTCTCCCAATATCTCCTTTTGAAGATTACTCAAACCAGTGTTTTTCATTTTACATCTATTTGTACTATGCATTCAAGACTGGGTTAGTAATTCTAAACATATTTCTTTGCTTTTACATAATTCAAGAGATACAGGTAACTTATTCATGACAAACTATATTATGGTAAGATGTTCTAGTTTACTGCGAAACACAATAGTGAAGAAATCCAGTGAACTTCACTAAGAATGCGATTGAATGGAGCCAAGAGACATATTAAATGCGCAGTTCTTGTAACAAACATGTTACCGCCAACGCTTCAAAAGACATTTACAGAGGTTTATTGCTCCATAGAGTCCTATTCTTCATTTTTATTTAATATCCAAGACACGTTCGTTCTTCTACGATGCTGCAGTTACATTATTCCAGTAGTATTTCATTGAGAATCATACCATTAACGTCGTATTGTTACGGACAGTATCATTTATTATCAGTTGTATGTAAATATGAAATTCTTTACCTAAATTTTAATCAAACTTACTTTTCTTACCCACTTAATACTTGATACTACTTTTCAATTTCATAATTTGCCTAAATGTTACAATTTCATTGTAAATAATATGTGAATATATTTACACCCAAGAATATAAAGACTATTGTTTATAAAAATATAATAATTATAAAGAAGGGTCACCTCAAATTGGACTATTGTTAGGCAAGCTCTTTCCGCACTTTTCGTGCAGAACTTCGACCCCAGAGGTTTTCAAATATTTGGTATCGTAGAGGACATAGTCATTATAATGACCAGTTGTCAAAACTAAAAAAGCCTTCAGACATCAATCCTAAACTACGAGTGTATAAAAAATTACAGTTGGTTGCTTAATTGTTCACATGTTACTCTACAACATTTATATTCTCATGGTTTTGTTGGAAATCTTTAGGAACAGTTCTACAGCTTGACCTTTCAGAAAGGTGTGTCAGAACTGACAAAAAAGGTGGTCAGTAATTAAAACGTGCTGCTTGATTAGGCCACGCATTTGAGTTGAGTGAAGTGAAACCGGGTTCCTTTCACTTTAGAATAGATACAGGTTGTAGCGGAGAATGCAAACTCTCAGCACGATCATAACTGAACGTATCTTGATACACGTGTGTACAAGTTTTTATATTAAAAACAATGCCAAAGCCTAGTGGATATACTTAAACGGGGTATAAATTACACTGGAAATGCCCTTTTTGGTCGAGGGCTTTCCCCCAAAAATCTTTCATTAAGTTGGAAGCTTAAAATACTTGTTCTGCTAAAACAACGGTTTATATGATCCATTTCGATTAAACTTGGTATAAACATTTATGAGATCGTACCTAAGTATCCCTAACATATGTACCAAAAACTAACAAAATCTAAAGAGGTAGACCAATATGGAATTTAAAACCCGACTTTTTACCTTTATACAAACATATTATCAAGTTTTGCCATTGACTTAGTCATGTTGGTGAGCTCAAAGGTTCTAACCGTTTTGTTTTACGACATTTCAATACATCTGACGTCAGAAATAAATAGCTACATTTCTGCTAATAATTACAATTGTCATCCAAAAATATGTCTTATGGAAAGGTTTTCTGGTATGTGCCTATTTGAGTATCAGCTATCTTGTTCTTTTGAACTTTCAAATTCCATCATTTTGTTTGGGTTGTAAAGTGTCAAGAAAGTATTTGCACAATTGTGTTCAATTAGAGTCTATGATACGAGTATGACCTTTCTTTTTTAAGGCTTCTAACTCTCTCATTAAGAAACGTCACCAAACAAAAGACAAACCTTCTAAATATTTTTTGATTAAACCCAGAAGTTCTACGTTCAGGAACGAAATTCCCATAGTTACGGGTGCGTTGTTCCGCACGCTCGAGGCATCGCTGAAGAGGCACACAATACTGGCTGATTGCTGAATCTGTATTTGGTATGATGAAGATGGGACGCAGATTGTATCTACCAGTGATGTGACCTTGTGTAATGCACGTAATCTCCAACTCTCATTACCTGGCTGCACTAGCGACCTCTACACACCGCCAATGTCAAACCCATCACAACTCATTCCTATCCGGTCTGTATCCTGGAAACTCCGTCACTCTTTGTGGCATAATCGTCTAAGAATAATGCATGACTTGGTTGTTGTTAGGTTTGTTATCCTTTGCGAGATGATCTCATGTGTGTAGCATAGTCTGAATAACTCAGGGAGTAGTTTGTAGGGCACAAATAACAATGAATAGTTCAATATTAACTTAACATAATTTCATAAATCCATCAAAGCTTTGGATTACTTTTCTTAGCAACATGTTTCTTTTTATGTGGGTATACGAAATATATTTTGTGTACAATGAGTAGTTTAATATTAACTGAACATTATTTTAAAAATCCATCACTACTTTGTTCACGTAGCCTACGGAGTTTTTAATTATTAATAATCTGTGTTATTCGATTATAAGTGGACATGTATCAATATTGATGTTTTACATTATTCATATAGTTATCTCTAATCCATTTCAAATTATGCATTTCGAATAATAAGTTATATTATTCATCGTAAAACTGCATTAACCGTAAATAAAGAATATATAAATTATATTTGTATTTATTGTAGTTTATTTATTATTTATTTATTATAGTGGCCTACGAAAATGCAATAGGGTCTTTTAGCCAATTGAATTTTAAACGTTCACCTAAAACATGAGCTTGAGAACTCTCCCGCCGAAAACACTTCCCCAAGCGTATCTTATCTACTAGTAGTATCTATGACTGAGTTGAAGAACCAGTCACCTACTCACCTACTCTCCAGGCCAGCCAGTCCAGTAATGTAAAGCCTGGTCGAAGCAGATTAGAAGGATGTTCCCAGTTTGTAAATCAGTGTTACATCAGAGAGTCGAGGCTGCATAGCGTGCCAGAGTAGTACAAGTAGACAGAGACTCGCCACTTCGACCTTTCAGACTTCATGATCCTTCCTCCTTCCTCAACACCCATCCTTCAGCCGCTGATCGTGACTTGTCTTCTTCTCACCACACTCTACAGCTTCCTTCCGAGCCTCCGAGCCCTCACACCACAACAAGTGATTCGATCACGTGTCTTCTTGTGCAAACGACCAGTGATTGGTTATGTTTCTCAGATTTTTCAGTTGTTTTCACTCAGTTAGTTTCGAATTTACATAGTGATTTTTAAAGTTTACGTGATTTCTTAATAATAGCTCATGGTAAGTTTATTGATGGTAACTTTGAAACTAAACTCATCAAACTTTGAACACTGACAAGTTGATTCCAACTAGCTAACAGATTACAACATAATATGAGACACAAACTGTATTAACATTTAAAGTATTATGTACTAACTAACTTAACATGTATTAAATCTGTAAACAGTCTTGTTATTTTGTTTCTTTAGTTCAAGGTTTGTATTTAATTTGAAGTTACTTTTTCATTTTTAGGTTTTAATAAAGTTAAGTTTAAGACCAAATCGCAATATTCACAGGTTAAATGTAAGACAGTACTTGATATTCCTAACTTCGCTTGTATGGTCACATGTTTGATAGAAACGCACTTTGGCCTCATTTAATCACAAAGTAGCACATTTAAACTCTATTACATAGCCCAGTAATACCCAGAGTAGCAAGTATGTGTTATCAAGCTTGACTGAGGCACGAGTTGTGGCGGGGGTTGCTGGCAGAGGGGATGAGAGAGCCGCAAGGGCTGCCGGACAGGCGACACAAACGTTGATATAAATCTGGGCTGAAGTTGTCCCTACATGTCAGCTTTTCTTTGCCGGAGCCTGGCTTTTACTCTTATTCTCTTCCTTTTTGGCTTTTCAGCCAAGTGAGCGTTTAGCCTAATATTGGACTTTTGGTTAAGCTCAGTGTGCTTCTTTTTTAGCCTGCTTGTTTTGAGTAATCCGGGATACCTGTTCGTTAAGGCACGTCTAATTATTTTCTGACTTAAAGTGCAATCCATACCTTATCTCTTATAGTGAGACGAACATTATTATCTGTTAACTTTATTTCTTTGCTGCGTTGATCACTATATTTAGGATTTGCCAATACAAATAGTCCAAGGGCTGTAAAATTCCCTAATTTACTGCATATTTGATAACAATTCTTCGTTACGAAAATATTAATTTTGAATAGTCTACTATTCATACCAAGAAACAATTTGAAGCTGTATAATAATGACGCTGTGACTATGTGCCGAAGTACCGATTGTCGTAAAACACTAATCAGATGTATTACGAGTTGTACTGAGACAAATATAGTTTTAAACCTAACACGCACACTATATTATTACTAATGACAATATCTGTTTAAATTTAACGTGTTTTATTAATGTCTATAAAGTTGTTCTCCACATTCGACTGTTAAAACTAGGTAACATTACATTTTTCCGGCAGTATAGACACGAACCTTTACGGAATAATTCAACTTTAAAGCCCGCACTAGTCTTGGAAACAGTACAGATAGCTGCTTAATCTCTGGGCTCTGTGTTGGATGCAGTAGGCACATAAAGAGTGTAGGGTTTAACCTCTGACAGTAAGAATGTCTCTCTTTAAAACGGGGCCTTGTTTAACTCCTTCCAGGTTAATCTATGTCTTCGTGTGCCGTTTCCTTTAGTGTTTCACTTTGTTGCTTAATTTGGTTGAATAATTCTTACATTATTTCATTATTACTTTAAACTGGTACGTTTTCAACAACAACAAATTTTTAAAGCTTATCAAAGCGTTTAAAATATGGCTTTATATAGTTTGTTAAATTGTTATATTTCCAAAAACGGCTATTGCATTTAACCTCAAAGCTGCTCTTGATCCAACTCACCAGAACTTCTTCTAAAGTCTCTTATTCAAACCATCTACTATCAATTAATTTTAGAAAGTCTTTAATTCGTCAATGCCTTTAGAGCTCTAAAATCATTCAACTCTAGGTAATAAATTACTTGAGACACAATTATTCATTATAAGCAGCCAGCAAATTTTAACAACAATAAAAAACTTCCCATTTTATGAGGCACGAGTACTTTTCGTGCGAGAGTCCACATGGTTGAAGTTTCATGAAAATGTGAGAAGTTCAAAGAGTGTGAAATCAAACACTCTTCAATCTAGATCTAAACCGTGTAGAGTAATCATTCTAGAATATTAGTTCTCCTAAACTGTTTGTTGATGACTCATGGTTTAAAATGTACAACTGCTACAAATGAAGAGTTCTCAGCTGTAGCTAACTCCAAGTCACAGCTGTTCAGTGTTCAGCTGTTACTGAAACTGTTATCTCTTCATGTGTCAAACACAACTTTGCTCACTTTCCCGCCAAAACTTTGTGATAAGCTAAGCACTAACTTATCAGCTATTCACTCTTCCACAAGGAAAGCTTTTGTGTGCTTAATCAGTGTTCGTTCTTTGGCGTTTGTGTTTGAAATGTATTTATAGAAGTCGTACTGGGTCCAACACAATTATTCTGAAAAACATTCTAAAATGTGTTGGCGAATCCTTTTATGCAAAACATATTAACTAAACCGTAACTGCTTGATTTCATTTTAGATTTACAGGAAGATTTTTCTAAAATAAGATATTTTAAGAAATGTTACAAATTTACAAATTACATTCCTATCTTGCAGCTATAAGCTACAAGGAATTTCTTAAGGATAGACTTAATTTTTTTGTATCTTAAACTAATGTGGACAAACAGTTTCTGAAACAAATCTGATGTTTTATTTTCTTGGGTGCTTTCTGTATTTCGTTAAAAGTCTGAAACGCCTGAGTGCGGTAAAATCTCGCCGTCATTAACTTTACTAATGAAATCTAAATTTTAAGCATGAATGTATAAATTTAAATTGCTGTGAATTCAACCAAAATGTAGAAGACATCAATCAAAGCGTTTTAAAAGCTAATATTGTAATAGAAAGAAGTTGTTAAGCTGTTCTACTCGTGAGTACTGCTTGAGCTTATCTAACTCCTATCAAACTAATCGTGATAAATTGGATTAGTTTGTGTTGATTTCGAACGAAAGTATTACCAAATCTACAGTATTTAAATACTTACGTCACAAAAATGCGCTTGTGCGTATATATTCTAATAGTATCCCAGTACAGTATAACTTTGCCTTGTAGTAAGGTTAGGCCTCACATACACCCTGTACATCTCAAGTTAGCTCAAGCTAAGCCTGTAGGGTCTAAGGGCAGATGTTAATTCAGCAAGCCTAGGTTAGAGAGGCTACTTACTGAAGGGGAGGCAGGTGAGGACGCATCTGGCCCGTGAACTCAGTTTGTTCCGCTCCGCTAACGCTGACCCTCTCTAGCGACACAATCCTCCCTTTCCCTAAGTGCTAGGAGAAGAGACAATCATCAAATTAAGGCCAAGTTTTTTTAATTAGAGTTTTACAGATATTGTTTTGAATTTTATAACGCTTACTGATGGGAAATTTAATACAAATAATTACTCAAAGAAAGTCAGATAAAGTATTTAGTTACACAGTCATTTAATTTAAGTATTGAATATTGTAGTTTAGCATAATTTGTGTGAATGGACTATTATAGTTCATAGCTATGAAAGAGCCAGGCCCAGTAGTCCTCTAGTACTACCTATATATAAAAGACTCGACTGTCATATAAAGAATTTTAAATTCTATTATATCAAACCGATCAGCAGCTCAAATGTACGAGTATACCTAACAATAATTGCTATTAGAAAATGACTACCCTTTTCGGAACATTAACCTACGTAAAGTCCCGTAATTTGACATGTATTCAAAGGCCATGCAAACTTGTCTTGTGAAATAATCAAATATTATAACATGACTTGCTTCCAGTGAAAAATATGAATATTCCAAGTAGCTCAAAGCAAGAGGCAGCTCTGAAGCACGTAAGTTAAAACCGCGAGGATAAAGTGAGAGGGTTTTAATTACCCAGCTCTACTTTATGCGTGAATTTGACCCTCGCTCACTTTATGAAGGGAAATTATTTTTTGTTGCTTCCCCTTTTATAATTTCGTTTTCTCCTCTTATCACTTGTTTTCACAGATTATTCACTTCATTGTTTGTTTATTCGCTCGACGTTTTATTGTAAATAATAACGTTTCAGAACGTTCCAGCTGTAAAGCTTAACGTTTCCTTTTTTAATACAGTTTTGCTTGTAAGTTTTAGACTTTGGGTTTGCGCTAATACAACATTTAAGTACATGGTACATACGCAGTAATAAAAACAATAAATCAATTCTGAAATATCTAATACACAGATTCAATACTCAGACTCTTGGTTGCATTCTGGACAATGACCTCACATTCTCACACCGTGTTTAACATGCTATGTATGCTGTGTGCTGGACAGTGGACAGTCTCAGCGAATGTGACAGTTCCAGGACGTGTTTTAGCTTCTTACTCTGCGCAACTCAGTGAGGAGGTGAAAAATTACCATGTAATCCACTAATTGTAGCACTGTTTATTGAACGAGACAGTTTTTAACACCTAAACATTGAAACCGCTTTACATGTACCTGGTTTCACAACAATATACTAACGTTTTAAAGTATATTTTGGTTTGTTTTTTTTAATTCAAAGTCAGGTGTTATATGCAAAATTATCTAAAACTCATTATGTTTTATTATTGTGAATTTAAAATTTAAAATCAATACATGTCATTGCTTATGAATGCGTACATTGAAGATTGGCATGTTTTTTGGTTGACTAGTAACTTTGAGACCTTGCGTCATCTGGGTACAAGTGCATTCTAGTAGTTTTAAAGAGTTTGCAGTTTAAGAGCTGTAATAAAGACACCGTAAACCAAAGGTTGGATCCGAAACGACAAGATATTAACTATTATTCATTAAATTAAATAAAAAATTCAAATACATTCATCAAATGGCTGAATACTTTGTGACAAAGTTTACGGTGTCTATATTACAGCTCTTAAAGTGTCCTATTTTGCTCTAAAATAAAAATAAGTTTCTAAATTCTGCTTCCAAGAGCGCCTATAATAATATTATTCCCTTTCTTGTGAGACTTACAAACTTAAAATTAGTTATCAAATGTGCCTATTTGGAATACATCAACAAAATCACTTTGCATAGCATTAAGATGATAAACACCTCGCAAAACGAATTTATTTAAAAAATTAGTGTCCTAGTAGACAAGTTTAAGATGCTATTTCGTGTATTGTTTTAGCCTATAGTAAAATCTCCTCAATGACAACAGTTTATTTTTTTATTTGTATACTTTAAATCTGAATCAAACATCTTAGCTCAAATATTTTACAATTATCCATTCGCAAAGTATGACTCCTGACAGTTTCTAGCGACAACGCGTTTGCCTGGTCCAAGTGTAGAGCCTAGAGCAGAAACACTGGTATCCGAATGTATGATAATGAATGCTTGATTTTACTCCTCTCTCCCAGCTCGCAGCAGTTTGTGATTTACTCGCTGGTTTTGTTTCAGCAGATGTTTTCTCTAATTTATGTGAGAAACTTGCACACTTTGTCAAATTCTCGTGTTCCTAACGAAATTTATTGTTCAAGTCTCCCAAAAACACTTTACTTTTTGTCCTTTCACCAAAAATTCTCTTTGTTTAAAAAAATAACTCTTGCCATTCTTTGACAAATTTAGGAGGTTGATGTTATTTGTTCACTTCATTGAGCAACACAAACATCCTCAAGATATTGTATTGAATATTTTCACAGCCCTCAAGTATTAACAAAGTTTTTTCTATTAGTTGAAATAAAAGTACAATTATAGAACATAATTGCAAGTATTAACAAGGTTTTTTCTATTAGTTGAAATAAAAGTACAATTATAGAGCGTCAAAGAACGCTGTAAAATGTTCAAGTAGCATGACTAATTAAGTTTCCAATCAAAGTCACTAAAACGTCTCGTGTTTTATTCGCTTTTCAATGAATGTTTCTTCTGTAAACGACTGAAGAGAAGTAAAGAGAGCATAAACTATTTGCTCAAGCATGAAGACGCTGCTTTAATATGTCACTTCTTCTTGTCTCTAGGGACTAGTTAGCACTGTTTATTGAACGAGACAGTTTTTAACACCTACACATTGAAACCGCTTTATATGTATCTGGTTTCACATCAACATACTAACGTTATAAAATAGCTTTGTTTTGTAATTCAAAGTCAGGTGTTTATATACGAAATTATCTAACAACTATGGATTTATTGTTGTGAATTTAAAATTAAAAAGTAATACATGTCAATGAATGTACATTGAAAATAATGCGAGTTTTACATAACTAAATGCCATTATTATGAAAGTATTTGGCTAATTTGGCCTACTTGTATTCCACAGTACTGTATTTGTACTGCGTACTATAAAGAATTACTTAGTACTCTTACGGATACAATACACTTAAAATAAACTTGTAGGCCTATAACTTCAAAACTTTAAAACGAATGACCATATAAGGACCTTCATTCAAAACCAAACCACAAGTCAACAAAATATATTTCTGATTGTAAAACCGATAGTCAGTTACAAATACATGGATGTACAATGTACTTACTGAGTATAGAACACGACGGAATGCTTGCTTGAGTTGACTCACAAACGCATGTGAAGCATACTCAATTATTGTTACTGCTCTTCAAATGTAATCCAATTATTATTCTACACCCAGCCAGTCCCACCTTGCCAATATTTGCCTCAAACTTCGGTTCGATGTTGAATAAAGTGCCTAAATTCCATAGTGATGTGTGCACTTGGTTGCAAATTTAAAAGTATCTATATTTTAAACAAAGCTCACAATTTCTTAGATATTACTTAAAGATATGTGTATATCTGGAAAGGATGTATGGTTACGTACTGTGTTTTATCTGTTCGTTATGTACAAGTGGGCACTATTCTTATGGAACACATAGTTCAGACCTTATATCTTATTTTGCGTGCACAGTGTTTCCCTGCTGCTCGATGAGGACGGAGGTAACTTTCCTACCTTTGAGAGAAGAGGGAAAGTCACGTGCATTTCTCTCAAGTCCTTTGTTCGTGACAAGACTGTATAGCAGCAGTCGCTTTCCTTTGTTTATTAAAAAATAATTGCATTTGATAAATGCCGCTCATGGTATCCTCTTTTGTTAGTGGGTTTAAGAAAATTACTTTTAAATGAATTTGGGTGGTTTAAAGAGTAGTTAAAACCGACACAACAACTGGGGTCAGAAGATTTGATGAAAATGTGTATCCAAGTGCATTATCAACTTTACTAGTAAGATGATGTATAAAACTATAAACACATTTATTATTTTTAATTTATATATTTGGATTTATTAAAATTGAGCTCTCATAAAATATTTCCATAATAATTAGTTGCAAATGTACTCGTATCATAGAAAGTAAATTACGAGCAAATTGTGTAAGGCAAAACAGGAAAATTTGCGCGTCTTAACGAATGAATTAAAATAATAGTAAAATAAAGTGTGTACCGTCATAAGTAGGCTGATGTAAAATTGTTTGTAAAGCAACAAAAATCATTTCACGTTCTTGTCTTTAGAAAATATGAAAAGAAAGACGACATAAAGAACAAAACAAAGTCAAGCTTCGCTTCGGTTCGATGAGCAGATTCAGTTATTGGCCGTAAATTCAACAAAGATACGACAGATATTCTACAGAGATTGTTGATTTATTCCAAGCTGTTCTTTATTTATTAATTATTCCATATTTTATACTAATGTATACGTAAATAAAATAATATATACAAAATAAAATATATACGTAAATAGTATTGTATTTACTTGAGTACAACTCTATCTTTAACATTTGTGTATCAATTTTGTAGTGATCACCAGGTAAATGGACAAAAACTAAAATTATTGTATACACTTTTATTCAGTGTATTCTAACTTTGTAATAACTATTTATTTCTAACTATTTATGTACAGTGTATTCAAAACTTGGAAACCCTTAGAAAACAATATTAATCCTCCGACCTATTTACATACAGGGTGTCAAAAAAAAGTGTAGCGCGCTATGCACAACTACATACAAAAAAGTAAATTGAAAATGGCCAGTAGCAATTTTGAATTTTTTTAATATATTAAATTTTAAAATAGCGGCTATTTAAAAATTTCAAAGTCAAATTACAATTTGATTCCATTTGACTTTGAAACTTTCGAATGCCCATCATTTTTAAATTTGGTAAGCTAGATAAAAACGTTTTTTGGTTGTTATTAGGAAAACAATAATTAAGGTTTATACTGTTTCACAAAAATATCTCAAAGGGTTTTTGAATTATTAATTATTTTCAAAAAATTACAGAATGGTAGATTACGACTAAACTAAGCCGAAATCAAAAAGGGTTACTTAACATTTTCGACTTGCTTTTGAATCTAAAATCCGTTTCCGCTCAGCGCGCTACACATTTTTGTGACACCCTGTACAAACGCCAAATAGATAAAGACCACAACAACAAAATATGTAGAATTTTACAAAAACAGTTTTCTAAATAAAACTGATAACAGCTGATAGTTGCACTGTGGAAATGATAAATATGAGTAAAGGTGCACACAATGGCGACCATGCGACCACACGGTGTTCCACTAAACAACGCGTTTAAGCCCGTGAAATCTGTTGAATCGTGAAACCCTTTGTTTGTTCAACAATGCCCTCGTGGACATTAAATTAAATGTGTTTCGTTTCATACAACACTGCGAAGCGATCATTGCTTTGTGTAGACCTCTACGAGTTTAGAGCACTTCTGTATCGCACCAACTCTCTCTCTCGCTCATCTTTCTCTTTGGGTATTCTTTTACTGAGAAGATTCGGACACTGTGCACAGGATGAAGGCAATCTTGTTCAATGTGACATCCAGTTTTTGTCTCTTTTCATAATATTTTGAAATTTGCTGGCCGTTGTATGGGTTTTCTTAAACTACAAGGAATGGGCGTATCACTAGGTTTTAAATTAGTTGAATCAAAACGTATGACTTCATTTTAAAGCAAAACTAAATAAAATTAAATTTCTAATAAAAGATGGCGTTAGATTGGTCAATCAATTAATGTCTTTATTTTTTGTACGTAATGGCACCACCAAGTAACAAAGAACTTGTCGGAGAGAACCGTAAATAAAACGATCACATTAGTAATAGGTAGGCTTACAGTATATGTGTACAAAGGTTAGGTCATTATAAAAATTATTTTGATTTAAACTATGGTTTCCTAGGAAGCAGTTGACAACATAACAGTGACGGTGGACGTAACACAATATTTAAACAGATGTAGACAAAACAACTTTTGACATGTTGTTTGTTTTAGTTGTCAAAGTACGAATATAATATTTACTTATGTAGTAATGGACAAGCTAGACTTTCATTTACAAACAAAATGTGTCGCCTGGCGAAAACCCCCTTAATTAGTTTTCCCGCTATTTTAACAACCATGCACCGTTCTCTAGGAAACCACTCTCATATGACTGCATTGAAAACAAAACTCACTTCATATCACGGCCGTAATGTAGCGGTCACCGCTTTCTAGGAAACCATAGCTTAATGATATAGTAGGTTTAAGTTTGTTTTTCTTAAGAACGTACGGTAAAATATAATTAACATTACTATTAAAGAACAAAAGACAATAAAGTACCCTTTTATCATCTCTTAATACCCACACTACCGGTTTCGGGACTTAGTTCATCATCCTAGGTGTTTAGGTTAATACAAATATTTTACAAAAACAACAAACTTATAAACACAAAATTCAAAGCAGATGTTAAAACAGTGGACTCTTGATCAATTTTTTCTTTACCTTTTTAAGTTGTTTATATAATCAAAAACAGCGTTATTGGTAGTGATATGCATAGTATTAAGCAATTGATCCGGGCTGGTTGTCTGGTTGACATAAATGTGAAAGTCCTCTTTACAATTCCATGCTGTCACCTTTTACGTCAGTTTCTAGGATAACCATGTTCTTTCCACCATTCGTTCTTTTCCATATTCGAATATGGTTGGTTTCCAGCAAATGGTTGGTTTCGGCAAAGAGCAAATTCGGCAAAGACGATAGACGTTAGACGTTGTTAGACCGCAAAGCGTTGTTAGACCGCAGAATGTGTGCTCTTTAAATCTAGATTTGAAGGGCCGCCCAATATAAAAACTTGAACAGTCATTACAATTTATTCTATAGACTCCAGAGTTATCAAACATGTTTGTATTTTTTCTTGGCTTGTTCACTAGATTTTTTATCAATTGGAACGCATTGTTCTTGGTCCAATAGCATAATTTGAACTCTGAATTGTTGAATGTTTTTCTAATGGCTTTGTCTAATGACCTATTGTAAGAGGCACAAACTAACTTTCTTTCGTCATTACAACTTTGAGGGCTTACCAATTTACTCTTATTATTATGTTTCATCTTAATCATATTATCTATCAGAAGAAATATGTTCGCACAGGTATACAGTTCGTTCATTTTTGACACTTACTCATTATACTGTACTAGTCTATGTCCTCTATTAAAACCACATGTACAAACATGTACAAATGCTCCTGATCATCTGATGCCGAAGAACCGCGGGCTAAACTATGCGTACAAGAATCTCATTTGATTTGGTTTTCTGTAACGTATTTAAATCCATAGATGATAGTAAACCTGAAAGTGACCCAAACTAAATGGTATTGGTTAACTGTATGAGCCCTTCTTGTCCCTTTCAATCGCCACACTCATGCGTACTTATCATCGCTGTCACTTGCATTATTGCACAAGTAAGAAGATCAGAGTGTTGTGTCGTAAAGCTACAACAGACACCTGTCATCAGCAGCCTCGCTTTACTACGACATTAACATTCCTTATACACAGAGTAATCAGGTCACAGTCTCACACAGCTGTTCCTCAGCACCTTACATGGTCCAGACCATGGAGTTCACACATTTCACAGTATGTCTTGAGACATGAGTGCTTGCTTATATTTGCTTTGTAGGCATCATTAAACTGTACTATACCGGTAGTATGGTCCTAAAGTGCACTTTTCGACACGAGGTCAAGTTAATGTCCCAGGCGCAGTAGAAACCTTAAAAACTTTTTGTCATGTTGCAAAAAATAATGAGAAATAAGTGCCAATAAATATTTTATTAGGCCTATATAAAGAAACTGAAAGATATTTTTACATCAGCAGTCACTATTATTTTGTTTTGAATAAACAGCTGTCACACTAATTTACTATAATTCAGTGATAAAGTTCAAAACAAACTTGTTGAAACAGCTAATTCACGTTTGGAAGTTAGTTGAATTATTGGTAGCTTTAAAAACCTGTTGGTTTATAAACAGTTTGGACTATGGACACCTTTGACAAGGGTAGTACATATACATGATCAAGGAAACATCTGATATGCCTCACGTGTTTAAATTATGGCATTACTTTAACTAAATGCATTGCCTGGAGGTATCGGTTTACTATACTTTGCCTTACAAGCTAGGATTGTATTGCTATACACATATTTTGGCATTTTTATTGGTTTTACATCTCTGGAGATAGTAAGTATACACTTTCAATGTTAGTATTTAGTTGTGGACTGAGCTTAGGTGGGGATAGATACATTATACAGAGCGTAGAATAGTTTATAGTTGCGCTACTATAAAGAAACACGAGTTTATTTAAACGAGATTTTGTCGAAATTTCTTTGACAGACATCTTCAGTTCTGTCATTTAATTAAATATTTAGTAGTAATTGGTCGTTTTAAACATACAAATACCACATTCATTATTAGCCCACTGTTAAAATGGTATTATTTCGTTTAAAAATTAAACTAAATATACTAACTTGTCGTGTTAGCGATGTTCTGGAAAAATTGACTACACTCAAGGTTTAACTCTACATAGATCGTACAATACCAGAAGATCACAACTGTAGTTGATCTCATTGATTTATCGGTGTAATAGTTCGTCGGTCGCGGGTTCGGGTGTGTCGGAAGCCGAAAGTAAAGGGGAGGTCAGACGCAGACGAGTTGACATTGACCTTGACAAGGCCACGCTCAGGTGAAGGATTTGGGCGTACATCAGACTTGAGGCAGATAAGTAGAACCAATAAATTATTCACATATACCATTTGTCTTCTTATACAACCATGGTAACCAATTCATACAAGGTCAACTCAAATGTGAATGCTTTCCCCTGAGGTAGCCCGCACTCTGTCGGCATCAACCCTAAACGTTTTTGAAGATTTAATAAACAGAGAAGTTAACGTATAAATTACCAGCTGTCAACAAATACACACATACGGATTCAAGACCATTTCATATAAAAAAACCAATAGGTTGCGGAAGAATAAGGCATTTAGTTTTTAAAAAGGAAAGGTTTGTCTTGTGTATCGAGGCGACGTTAGACCTACAAAACCCTTTTAACTTCTACCTAACGTTGTCGTAAAACAAATTGTTAGGGGTGACTGCGGGGATCGAACTCGCACCAACGGAGTGATGAACTCCATAGTCACGTGCGATACGGATCTGCTACTAGTCCATGGATTTTAGTTTAGATTTTATAAAGTATATACTCACCGCTAATACTATTTAAAAACTATGACACAATTTACGTGTTCATTTGTGTAATAGGTGGTAGTTCATCAAATCAAAAAGCGTTTTTCCCTAAAATGATGTATTTTGTAAGCGTTTTGTTTATAATTCTAAGAAAATAGACGTGACATTTTCCATTATTTCACATTGATACTCGTATATAAATTATCTATTTTTCATTTTTAAAACAATAGTTTACATTAAGAAACACAGAGATTGACAATTTATCGCTCAATCTAAACAAAGTTCTGTGAGTTTTATTATTTTCTTTGTAGATCCAAGGATAACAAAAATCTCCAAGAATAGAGATACTGCACTGTGTATACGTGATGATAAGAAGTTATTTCGTGTGTTTTGGTGTAATTTTCTCAGCCAGATGGCGAAGATACTTGTTTCACAACGTGAGTATTGGAGCCCTCAATCTTTCCCATCTTTCGAAATTACAGTATTTCCACACGGACCTATGGACCATACATCAATTCTTCGTACTAGACTAAAATAGGATCGCTTGTTATGTAAACTACTAGCTTGTAACATCAAAGTATACGCACTTTTTACTGTACGCCAAAAAACATGATTGAAGGGTTGATATCTTCAGCATAAACTTGAAGGCAGCTATCCTATTGGTGGACTATAAATATTTTTTTCTATCACTCCTACCTAAAAGAGAAATTATTAAAGTTTATGATAAATAAGCGTGCAAGAGACATTTGATTTTAAACCCTGTATCAGTTTTGCTGTATTTAGGAAATTCTTATATATTTTAAATATAAATCCGTACAAGAGTGCGAAAATGGGCTAGAAACAAAATAAATGAATGCAAACAAAAAACATAACAGTTCAAAGTATTACAACAATCATTTGACTATAGTAATAATTACTCTCCTTTGAATATCACTTATTAATCACTTATCACCAAGACCATTAAGACCATTTTTCCCGGATTTTCTCGCAATGCATCCAAGTTATATGCGAGGTGAGGGAAATATTTATATCTCTTTACCTAAATACTGAAATAAAACCTGGCAACCCGTTTTAATAACTTGACAATGCAAGATACTGAACGAAGTAGGAATATTTCAGAAAATGTTATGCAACAGAAGCCAAATTGGATTCAATCGGAGTCAAAAAGGCGAAGGACACGTATCAAGTAATGTGGTGTTAATTTCTGTAATCAGGCGTTTTTAGACCGAGAGTTTCGACACGTAAGTGGGGCATGATGAGGGCCGAGTTGCTGACGGATAATAATATACCGAGGTGAGGATAGACAACACCAGTCTGTGAATTGGATTAACACTCACTCGGAGATGGGGTCAACTCTAGGATCGGTTCTCGAATGCACTCAATATTGAAAGGGTCTTAATCTAGATCCGATCGAGTGGAAATGTGGGTTCAAGCAAGACCAAAACTGGTTTGTCAACATTCATACAATAAACCGTGCCTTATATCGATAAGCTAAGACTCAAAACTGTATTTATTAAATAAAGGCACTAAATAGTTTGTCAACATTCATACAGTAAACCGTGCCTTATATCTAATAACTAAGCTGGTTTGTTGACTTAAACCTACCCAAGCCTCAGTTTAAAATTTGTTTCATTAGTGTTGGCCCAAGTAGATTTGAAAACTAATCAACATCACTAGCAAAATAAAACGAATTTTTGTGATTCTGTTCTGAAAACAGCTGCTTCAGACACATGTATTGACAGTGCTAAAGTGTCACTTTTTCACCCAGGTAAATAAAGTATTGTTTTGATGACATTTTACTCCCTAGGGAGAAAAAGATCATTTTAACGATCTTTTTGTGGAATCAGCTGGTTCAACAAGTTTGTTTTGAATTTTAACACTGACTTAAAGTGAATCAGTGTAACAGCTGTTTCTTCAAAACAATATAATTCAGACTGCTGAGTTCAAAACAATGTTTACATAATTAATTCTTAATAATAATAAAACATTTACGGACATTTATTTCTGATTATTATTTCCATTATGACAAAAAGTATCGTTCATGACTCCGACCTAATGTTTCTTTTTGACCTTCGGTCATTTAGCGTCCTCGGCTGTTCCTCGGACGTTAACTTGACCTCGTGTCGAAAAGTGTTACTTTAGGACCTAGTGATGAAATATACTATTACTGAAAGGGTTTAATTTACTCCATGCTGCGTAAGGTTAATTCAAAACCATCACCTGTAAAGGATTCTCTGATAGGCACACTTCAAATTATGTATCAAAGCAAAGAACACGTTGAATCCTTTCTAACCTAAAAGCTGATTTGTATCATTCTTAAGAAACCTATGACCGGTTCTAAAAGCTCTATAGTATTTTGTGAAACAATAGCAGCACCAATACAAACAGAACAAAAATGTTTTTTGGATCCACGTTAGTACTTTAGTATTCAACTCGAGTACCTAATCGGGAATTGAGAACCGGTCATCAATTTGGAATCGACATAACTGTACACTAACACTCACACACGTGTGGTGGCAAGGGGTACCTGATCATGAATATTATTAACTCCAATTACATTGCCTGACAGCTTGACATCGCCCATAACCTGCAGCAATGTCACTAGCCTCTGGAACATGTGTCACCCATGTACATGCACATGTTCACGTGTGAATCAGAGTATAGTACTTTATCTGTCGATGGGCGGATAGTCAAAAATAGTTGCAAGTGGTGCTAAGTTTAGCTGTTCTATAACTTTTTACAGAAAACTTTCAAGGAAAGTAAAGATTTGAAATGTAAACTTTTAAACAGTGAAATACAAAAGCTGATGACATGAAAATATTGATGTTGTGAAGTTACGAGTATTTAATTTATTAATATGACTGCTAGAATGGTGAAGAAATGTGCCAGGTACTGATAGGCAAACCTACAACGGCTATCTTTTACAATCAGAGTTGTAAATGTTAAGCATTGCAAAATACTACCTGTAACCTAATGATTAGTATGAAAAACCGCAAGTGTTTTTTATGACAGTTTTGATTATTTAGCGCAGTCAGTTTTACATTGAAACTGATCTATAAAACTCGTGATTGGCTACGCATTGAATCAACTGACATGCACAAGGGAGGATGTCAGAGGGGAGGACTCGGACAGGATTTATTAGATGCATATGAAGCCACACAGGGCGCAATTACAGTGTAATGAATGAACTCTCGCGGCGCTGTCCTATCTGTCATTCATCCGCCCCGCCTGGCCTGTGATTACAGAGCTTGTCACATCCCCTGCCCATGCCACCTGTATCCACTGCTGCTGCTGTCTTCTCAACTACTAATGGAAATAGCCAGTTAACTTGCTACAGACAATCAAAGTCATAGTAAACCGTTAATTTAGCAATCTCCCTACTTATTTCTTATGCTATTGAAGCTTGGCTAGTTAATTGACCACAGTATCGATACTCGTTTTCATATACATAATTATGTAAAGTTTTAAAATCCAGCCTCAATTGCCTGTTATCAGGAAAGCCACGTCAGTCTAGGGCATCAATTTGTATTAAAACTTTTCTTATTTATCACATCTCTTCGCTTTCCTATCTCCAGATTCGGTTTTTTAAATTGTCATCAAATATTGGCAAAAGGTCAACGGAATGTAGTAATTGGAACAAAATAACTGTGGTTGTTTTAGCACGTACTTTAAATTTCTGTGTTTTATAGTTAGTATTTGTCTATAATTAGAGGTTTAACACGGTTCATTAGTTGTTAAAACTTGATGTCTCAATCGTTGGTTTAGCGTCAAAACAAGCGTTGAATCGTTCTTAATCTAAAAGATATTCAGAAATTCCAGGTCAACATTTTATCGTAACACCTGCCTCATAAACTAGCCTGCAACTTATCAGTTACCACCTAACACAAACACATATTCAAGAACAGATTGCCTCATAAATGATGTAATGATTGTGTTTCTAGGTTTTCCACCCTGAGGGTTGCCTCGCCGCTCGTAACGAGGTTTATGACATAACATGATCATCTTCCCTCCAGTGCCCGTAAATCATCCCTTATGGTTCCTTACCCTCCTCTATCTAGAGAAATGCGTGTACAGCTATAATCATAAAACCATCTTAATAGATATTTTTATAACGCCTCTAAGGTTTAATCAGCTTGACACGTTCAGCTTATAAGGGGTATTTTAGACAGTTGCACATACTAAATTTAAATTCGAAAATGTTGGTTTTAACAATATGGGATTGCTAACTAAGACGTATGGAGCTTTTTTATACAGGGTGCAAAAAAGTCTTGGGACTGCTTAATAACTGTAGAATGCCACAGGATACAATTATCAAATTCGCTATACTGCTTCGACAAATACGAAATACCTTCTTTAGGCCTAACAACCAAAAATCGCCAAATGTCAACTTTTATAACCTCCTCGTTTCTCTGAAATCGGTTAAAAAGTCGCTCACAATGTACACGTAAGGAGGAATGAAGATATTTAATAGTAGAGACTAATGCCACAAACCAAACGTCCTTAGGTTCACTATATGCAAGATGGCGACTTTAAAAGGCTGCCATTTCCATTAGTGTTAACCTATTGAAATCAGGTTTGCGGATTTGTTTAGCACTGATAATAACCTTATTTTGTCACTAAATCTTCCTTAATATTTTCCTACAAACACCACGTGGGAGCCTGAAATATTCTTTGAAATA
This sequence comes from Matsumurasca onukii, assembly GCA_018831715.1. Lineage (NCBI taxonomy): Eukaryota > Metazoa > Arthropoda > Insecta > Hemiptera > Cicadellidae > Matsumurasca > Matsumurasca onukii. The sequence continues at coordinate 73,095,760 of CM032060.1, forward strand.
GCCTAGGTTTAGTGTCCAACTAAATTACAACGGTATCAAACTGTCTGTACAAGTATCATTTTACGTACATTTCCTAATTTTTGTTGCACCACAGTGTAGGTTAACTGAATATTTTAAGTGTTCCAATATTAACTGAACAATTTAAATTTCAAAACAATATATACTCTAGGCACATTATGTCACTTTGCTGCCAGTGACTCACGCATAAGCTACGAGTGATCTAACAATATTGATGACTTGTAGACTAGGGGACCCGGGGTGGAGAGATTGTGCAAAATCGCCAAGTCATTACACTCCATTGTCAGGCGCAGAGTCATCTGTTAGTCTAATGTATCAAGATGTTACACGACGGGGGTGCGTTCTATGTATGGGTGCAAAGTTCATGTGTCAGTCAATGTCCTCAACGCTATTCAACACAAGTGAAAATATTTTAACTCACCTAAGTCCTTAAAAAATCAGTGTTCAAAGAATTTGGAATCGTAATATTAAATGGTAGTGTAAGTTTCCACACGATGGTTATTTAGGTGTATTTGAATGAACATAATCTATATTTAAATGTAAAAGGATATTGTTAAACAATCAATCAAGCAAATATGTCAGATGGAGGCCAAAAGCAAATATCATATCAATAATGTTGTCTCATAGTCATTATCAGTTTTCATTTTGTGTACCTATCAGTGTGTTAGGATTTTATGTAAACTCTAAAACTGTTTATAATTTACCTAATCTGGTATGTATCAAAACCTAGATTCAACCAGTGCTGGGCAGCTGAATCAAGCTAAGTACCTGATAACAAAAATATCGTGTGGTAAAACATGCCGCATACAGATCGACCAATCTGATACAATGACAGAGTTGTGATTGACGGTTAGGTTAGGTTAGGTTTGACGGTTAGGTTAGGTCAGGTTAGGTTTGACGGTTAGGTTAGGTTAGGTTTGACGGTTAGGTTAGGTTAGACTAGTTAGGTTGAACGTTGTACGTCAGCGTGTGTTCCGCACTGACACGTTTATTTAGCGAGCGATTCCGCATTAGCGACACTCCGCGACTGTCAATATTGGATTACAAGCAAATCAGTATAATCTGACGTCACAACACTGAGCCTAGCGCTCATGCCGCTCGTTCACCTGAGCGTTAACAATGTACGTGCAATTATTTATAACTGTCAGTTTAGCATAATGGTTTGTTTCAGTTTCTTTATTTTAGTTAACAAATCGTATTAGGGAGACGTGGCCCATTAGTTTTAATTCATAACTAGGTTCAACTTATAATCATTTCGGTACGCTATGAATCCCGACAAATTAGGAGGCCATATAAAATAAATCATATGTAGTAATACACTCACCCTTGAGACATGGGTTGCGGTGGCTACGCAACTAACCCAAATATTAAATATATCCCAAAATATAAACGAATATACGCTTGAGCTAACCCAACAGCTTTTCCGGTATCATTTATTTTAAATTCAGCTAAGGTATTAACACAGTAATATGAGCACAACAAACAATTTAGCTCGATTCCAAGCAATGTAAAGCGAAACTATTGTTTCATCTATACATAAAATTTGACCTTTTCAGTCTATAATCTATGTTTTATTTGGGGTTCTTTTGATTAGAGATTAATATTATATAACTCTTATTTATACTCGTACCTTAACGAAAAATTGATATTCAATAATTAACACCAAAAAATGGTTCCGTATAAATGTTAATTGTACGTGCTTTGGCGTTTTTCACGGACACTCAATGTGTTGACATACATTTAATCAGGTTGCATATACCGGTACAACAGCTGAAGCTATAACTTGAAAAGTTGTGTATGATTTTAATCAAAGTAATAATAGAATGATCAGGCGCGCGGGACATTGTTTTACAATTAGCATAGATATTAGCTGGATATGATTGTAAACTTGATTATGTATTCCGCGCACACACCCTCGCCCTTGGAGCCGCATTGTTCACTGTTCAGGCAAACAATCATATTTATCAGCTGTCTGGCTGCAGTCTGCCAGCTGCCAGACAAACATACTGAAACTCACACAATTTGGGGTTAAAAAATACTGTTTTTAATGATTGAAACCCGTAATTGTATTTGGAAACTGTTATTATATTACTTTGGTCATCGTGCAATTTTGATCATCAGCAATTTTAACCATGTGGATCATCAGGCTATCAGACGAATATAGTAAAACTAACGTATCACTCATTTAATTATTTAAAAAAAATTGAGATCCTTCTTTACGTTGCTCATCACTTAATGCCAATTTGACTACAACCAGTTTTAACCGCGTTGATCATTATGCTTACAGAGAGCAATCTATAACATTGCTGATCCAGTTCATATCTAATATCATCTTTTACACTCATAAAGCCCAAAATTGCAATGTGTTCCTACGCTATGAGGCATGTAGATTGTAGGTTAGTCTTTAGGACTTGTGATGTCATAACCAGTTAAATTGTATATAATCAGCCAACAAAATCATTAAGCTAAGCAACATCAATACACCATCTTATGAGTAGGACAAAGTCCTACTCATAAAAAATATCATTTTTCCTTTTTCTTTTACTTGAAAATTTGTTGCCAATACTAAACTTAATAGTTCTGGAGGTTCACGTTGACCTGAATTCTCTCGGTGAAAAACAACTGAATGAACATAGCTCCTGATCTTGGTATTTTCTATGCATTATTTATGTTGCAATAACTTCGACACTTAAAATAGAGTCAAAATGTTTTTTAGACAAAATTCAAAAACAGTTATTTGTTACTTAAAACCCTTTACAAACGTGCAGAAAGCTTAACAAAACTAAGATTGTGTCATCGGTTTAAATATTTTAATACTCAGAAATTTCTGAGATAGCCTAATATTTAAATTTGTAGCGTTAAGCAAATTCGTATAGGGTACAACATGTTTGAAATGGCGAGCTTTGTCCTATTCTAGACAGTTGTTTATAAAACACATTTAAAATATTCCCCAAAATATAAGTGATAACTGTATTAATAAAAATGCAAGATATTGTCAGGTTTCCAACAAAACCCCTAACGTTGGTGTAACCTGTCACTCTAACCTACGTCAATGCAAACCCATTGTGATGCAAACACGACACTGTCGCATCGCTTTATCTGGTTAAACCCAGTAACAGATTAAATGAAGAGATTTTATTCTGCATTTAGCCGGCTTTATCGGCAATTCCGGTAATGCAATTCCCAGCACTCTACTCTGCGTGTTCGAACAGCTGCATTAATCGGTTACATTCATTCTCACTGGCTACTTTTCAGTAAGCACCATGTTTTAACTATTGTAGTACTGTTTATACATTTAGTTTCTTCATTTCAGTTATTGTTGCGTTGCAAATTTTAAAATGCTCGAAGTTTATACTCGTTTTTTTTCTTTAGCGTATTAGTACACTATTAAATTTATCCTGGTTAAACAAGGAGTTTGTTTGGTAAACATAATATTGAGTAACCAGTTCTGCTTACACGTTTCCGAGAAAGCTAATTCACCCAGAGCACGCAAATATAACACCCATTACAGTAATTAGTTAGGTACTTAGGTGAGAGGCAAAAACTAGAAATCTAACATCCAGTTTGTCAAAATGCTATACAAAAACACAGTGTTACCTCTGTGCGCTAAGTAAGTGTGGACTACTTCAGTGTAATCTATGTACTCTGTAGCCTTTCTATCTTTAACTATCTGTTCAGCTTTTCAGTAAACTTATTTTACATAAGAACTAATAAAAAAACTGCAAACTGTTTAATTATAAAATTTGTATACTGTATTATCTGAGGCCTTTAAAATTCATTGGCATCTATCTTCAGAGACACTCAGCAACTTAAGGAAACATTAAACATCGTTACATAAAACATGTGTTATGAGTAATAAAATTATATAAATGAGATTTGGATTTGTATAAAACACGTATTGTGCTAACAATGGCGGTTGCCATACGTCTCGCGTATAGCATTTATATTACTTTTCCATAAATACTAGTTGCTAAAATACAACCTGAGTCCATAAAATACCTGAAAAGCGAATTGTTAGTTTTAATGAAACATCGGTACGGTAAATACTGTGAATGTAACAGTTTATAGAAACAGATAAACACCAATTTTAAAAGGTCAAACCTCAAATAAAATGCAGTGGGAATGAAGTTAATTGGTTTCGATTGGAGGCAAAGCGTCGGTTTCAGGTGCCAGTTGATTTATTTGGTAAACATCGGGTGTCCACAGATTATCTGAACAGTTTCCAACTATTTGGCAACGCAGAAGCGCTTATTTGATCAGATGTGAACTTTGTTTGCTATGTCCACCCACTTTTATTATGTTGTTCATTGTTTTGTGAGGTTTTGGAAAGAAAGGTTTGGAATGCAATAGAAAAATAGTAAAATTCAGTTTTGAGTTTCGGGATTGTGAAGGTAGTTTGTAAAAACTTTGTCAGCAAGTTTAGTTGTTTCGGAAATCAATAAATTAAACATGAAATACATATAAATTTTAAAGCCTTTCTAGAAAACCTCTTTATAAATAACTCAACAAACCATGTACTGAAGAGGGAAAAGAGAATCGTCGACCCAAGATAAACAAAATGGAAAAGAAATTCGTAATTTCCATCGTAGCGAAACGAGTTCATCTCGGCGAGGCCTCGAGCAAGAGTTTTCAATAAACTTTCAAAATCAATCAGCTGATAGGAAAACTGGAGCTGGCCTTTGTTTACTTCAGCACATTTCAAAGACGACAGTTTTATTTCTGCTTCCAGTAACAAAATCACAACTTGAATGCAGTTTCTTGCTTTTCTAAGTTGCTTTCATATATTTCTATTCAAGCAGTTTTAAAAGGTATTTTTTGAGGCAACTGTCAGTATACTGCCTAATTCAGATACTGATGACAACGTACCATGGATTTAATCTACTTTCATATTTCCTACGCATTGGTTTTGCGAATAAGAATCATTTGTAGATAATTAATATTTTGGGAATTTTATAACAAGTCAAAATGTTTAATATAATCAAACACTTATTTAAGACGTATCTTTGTAACTAATGGTGTCATAACTATTATTCTAAACATCTATAACAATGTGAAACCAAACTTACGTCATGATTTTCTGTTTCAGGTGGGTGTCTGAGCTTCTCTAGTCACTAGACTACTGTTCTTTTGGTGTTTTATCATTAAAAGTAAGTTATATTTACACTTTAGTTGTAGCCTTTTAGAATAGGTAGCGTAATTTATTTTACTAGGAAACATATTCAGACATGAACATTTGTGTTGTGCGAGCAAAAACGGTAGCCAACTAAAACTAAACCAAGATTAATGTTTCAAATGATGTCCAGTCCGTTCTGAAATTAAGGTGCGACGGAAGAATGTGCACTGTGCCTTGCGGACGTTAAGAAATGACGATGTAGTCTTAACAATCGATGTAGTGCACGAATGTAAAAATACATGTTTTCGAGCGGCTAATTTATACCAAACCTCGCATCAACTTTGTACATGCGCCTTTTATTGTCTAAGTGCAGGTTTGTAGTCCAAGAAACGCTGTGTATCATAACTATATAAATGTTGTCAAAATAACTATATCATATAGGGTGAATTGGAGCCAAACGTTCGATATTCTGTTTTGAAAGTGGTTTCCAGACACCTAATAAAGTAGTCTCTCGTTTTCAAAGTAAACATGTATCAGAATCAATTCAGAAAGTCTTCTTCTAATCTACCGTAAAGAAGAACGTCCAAATAAAAGTCACAGTATAACTATTTAAGTATTTATAATGTTAGCGGTTTATGAAACAACACTCTCCAACGTCACTCTTTTCCGGTCAACCTCAAACGAACTTGACGATAAGATTAACGTACACACAATACGTACCTTTGAACAAAAAAGATAATGTTTGTTAAAAAATGCCATACCTCACATTACTCAATTGAGCATTACATATCGTTCATTGTAATACTAAGAAACACGCCTTATAGTGAAAGCAAGTAAGAATCTTGAAGCTTTACTGGAAGGCGTTTTGGGAGTGATGTGATTAGATATTTACTAATTGATTTGGCTCAAGTTGAGTAGATTGTTTGTCTGCAACTATATTGGCTCGAGGCAGTTAAACCATTCACTCCTTCCATTCAATACCACTTCGGGCTTCCAAACTTCTCCACGTTGAATGGGCTAAGCTACTTCCCAAGGCAAGATGTTGAGGAGTGAATAGCTATTGGTTTAAGTTCCATCTTTTGATTAACACAAAGCTATTAACCCTCAGCCTTACTGATGGCGGATATTTTTTACATGTTGTAGATTACATGTTGTAGAGTATATAAGACTACTGGAACAATACTCGTACATGGTTATAATTCAAAGCATTTCATAGAGTTGTTTGAATCAAGAGTACACCACATTTTCCTTATGATCTCAAAACTAGTTAGATTAAGTTTAGAACGTCTTTACCAGTCCTAAATGTGTAAAACTTCAAAATTAGAGTTGTAGTTCATTGAAGCCCTTGTGTTAGGAAAAATCTGACAGTTTCAAAACGTTACGTAAAGGTCATTCAAAGTTTGAAATCAACAGTTTTGATAACATGTTGAAGTTTTGAACGATTTTTTTATATTTTGCAATGAAGTTTCTATTTTATTTATATTCTAATGGATTTATTTTAGATTAAACCGTTTCACAAATCGTACACTATATATTATTTTGTCATCTGTACACGGTAATCTGAATCGATTATGTTTAAAAAAGCCTTGTAGGTAAAGAGAATAATTGGAAATGTTTACGTCAACTGCAGACTGAATGAAACAGATCTGCTCGAACTGACCGAAGCAGCAGTTGACTCAACATTACTTTAGCACTTATATAGAGCCAACTCGCTAGATAGTATTGCGATTGTTTATTGATTTGACTCATTTAATTTAACTTATTCGTCTCTGTCATTGCTGCAAATATGACAATTAGTCTGCAGAAAAGTCACAACTACATATAACATATTGTTTACTGTTGAGTTTTATCAATTCCATTGTTTTAATTGTATATTCTCCATTGTTATAAGAAACATCGCAAAACTAATTTGGAATTCAACTTTAGAATATATTTGCTACAAAACAAGGTAATAACATACTTTTTAGGTTAAACCAAAGTTCTGTTTAACATAAAGTGAACTTGTTTATTTTGAAGAACGACACTCTAATAGCAATTTAAGAAACTTTCCTGAGTATGAACAAAATCATATGTTGTCCTGATGAACAAAAGAAAATATGCTCTCACACACAACACAGGTATAATGCAAGTTCGATTTCCTTTTAGCACATGTCCGTAGGAAAAAGAGCCATTCGTTTAGTTTCAACATTTGTTTTAAAATCTTTCAAAGCATGAGACCTAAACTCATCTGTATCCCTATTTGATATGCATACCAATAAAAGTTGTAACGCTAACAACACAATAGTTTATACCATTCACTAGAAAGTATCTACATAACTATAAACGGTCTCTGACAAAACGAGCGAGCGAATGATAGAGAAGCATTATTTGCAGACTTTCTCTGTTGCAACGCTTGTGATTGTGTGATTGTGTCGGCATCTTTATTTTCAGTCAATTCGATCTTACCTCTTGCACCATCTCGCATCTTATCTGCCTACCATCTGCCTCTGTCTGTTCTGCTGCTTAGTGTTCTTGTCTGCCTCTGCATTTATCTTTCCATGCCTCTACCTCTACCTCTACCTCTACCTCTACCTCTACCTCTACCTCTAACTCTTCTACCTCTGCCTCTACCTCTACCTCTACCTCTACCTCTACCTCTACCTCTACCTCTGCCTCTACTTACCATTTGTGAGCGCTTACTACAGTCATGGGAGGTGGCTGACAGAGTTGCAATCATGCCTTTCTCTCCCACTCCTTTAGCGGCCGGCCAGGTGCATTGTGATAAGACCCTCAGGTGACGTCACCCTTTCTATTCTACTAGCGGAGGTCATTCAGGACAGAGGTTGCAAATACTCAGCGAGACCTCACTGAAAATATGGCCAAACATTCCGATTGGGTTGAAGAATTGAAAATAAAACTGGATGGTGTTGCAAAACAAGTGGCGGATTTCACAGTCGAGATGTCTGCAATCAAACAAGAAAATGTCAATCTAAAGAAACAAGTCTCTGATCTAACAAAAAAAGTCAATAACATGGAACAAAACTCTAAAGAAAATGTTCTGGAAATTCATGGAATACCCAGTAACAAAGAGGAAAATCTAATCCAACTTGTCAACAAAGTATCTACATCAATCGGTTTCGACTTTGATGAGAAGATGATAGATAATTGCTACAGATATGGATCCCGAAACGCAACAAACAATCCGGGTGGTATTGTTGTTAAGTTTGTACGCAAAATAGATGCCGAGTTGTTTGTACAAAAACGCAAAGAAAAAAGGAATTTAAACACAAGAGATTTGGGTTTCATGGACGGACAGTCAAATCCTGTGTATGTTAACTGCAGCCTGACTCAATGGAAAAGACAGCTTCTGAACTCTGCGAGGAAAGCCAAAACTGAAAAACAATATACTTTTCTGTGGGTGCGCAACGGTCGAATCTACATGCGAAAAAATCAAGGAGACAGATACGTGGTTATCGAGGGCGAAGAGGACATTGCCAGGCTAGCCTGAAACACCTGCTCCTACAATACACACGTCTATGGAGGTATTTTCTACAATTTGCTTTGTTTGTATCCTAAGAATAAAACCTTGTTTCTCGTTATGTGTCAGAGTAGGTTCTTAAGTTATATTTGGCTTCTATTAGGTGGTAAGAAATTTTCATGGTATTTTAAATTTCCAGCAGTTTTGTATTTTAGTTGTTGTAATAGAACAAGGGTACTGAACCAACAACATAATGTTATCAATGAGTAACTCTACTAGTTCTAGTATAATTGGTACTGCACAAAATGGTTTGATATCCAACCCCGTATCAAAAAAACATCTTTTAAGAGTATGTCATGTAAATGTTGAGAACATAATAGTTCATAGAGATTCCTTTTTAAATACGTTTAATAATAGTACTTTTGATGTGATCGTAGTATCAGAAACCTTTCTTAAACCAGCTGTGTCATGCTCACCTTACTTATTAAGTTCTTACAATGTTATAAGACATGACAGAGAGGAAAAAGAAGGAGGAGGCTTGTTAATATATATCAAAACTAACATTAAGTATAAAGTGATCACTACATCTCTTGCTAAATATTGTAGTAAACCTGAATTTGTCGTTTTAGAGCTTAAATGTTTGAATTGGAAGTTACTATTGTGCGCTCTGTATAGGCCTCCTAAAATCGGCCACTTAGATGAAATATATAATTTGATTGGGAATATGTTGCCTATTTACGATAACTTGTTGGTGCTTGGAGATCTCAACATAGACTTAAGCTCAAATAGAATATTTCCCGATAAAGTTTTACTTCAGAACACTATGAAAGACTTAAATCTTAGCATTTTACCTTTAAATACGACTCATCACTGCCCTACTGGTGACACCTGGTTAGATTTAATTATAACTAATGACCTATCTAAAGTTGTAAGTTTTGGCCAGAATTCAGTGTCAGGTATGTCCTACCATGATTTGATTTATGTAGAGTTAAACTTAAATACTAATCTTAGTATACGTAAGGATAAAGTAGCTGTAAGAGATTTCAAAAATTTAGATATAGAACTTCTTAAAGCAAAATGTATTTCAGTTAATTGGGAAAGACTGTACACTAGCGAAACAGTCGAAAGTAAAGTAGAAATATTAGAAGAGAATATATTACAGTTATTAGATAAATACGTACCCATAAGAAATATTTCCAATAAGAAAAAGTTATGTCCTTGGATTAATCATGAAATAAAAGGTCAAATGAAAAATAGAGATGTGCTGTATAAAAGATACATAAGAACGAAAGACAGAGGAGACTGGGAAAGTTACAGAGTAGAACGTAATAGAATTAAAAGAATTGTACGTGATGCTAGGAATAGTTATTTTCAAAATACACTAAGTTCAAATAGACCTGTTAAAGATGTTTGGAAAACCCTAAGAGATCACGGGTCAGGTAAAGATATAAAAAGATAGAAGCACCAGTAGTAAGTCTTAATGCTTTAAATGATTTTTTCTGTGGTGTAGATAATAACATTAATTATAATTTAATCAACTTTTATAAGAACAAAAAAAGTAATGAAGGTGATAATTTTAGTTTTAGTCCCATAAATGAAGATGATGTGTTAAATGTACTAAATAGAATATCATCAAACGCAGTAGGAAACGATGGTATACCCTTAAAGTTAATTAGATTATTGTTTGATGAGATTAAAGAGGTGTTATGCCATATTTTTAATTACTCTTTAGTGAATGCTGTGTACCCTAGCCAATGGAAACATGCTTTGATTTTACCCTTGCCGAAGATAAATAACCCTCTAGAATGTAAAATTATAGACCTATAAACATTTTGTGTGCATTAGGTAAGGTTTTGGATAAGTTAGTTTATAAGCAGGTTTATGATTATGTTAATAATAGAAATATCTTGTATAAATTCCAATCAGGATATAGAGCATCTTATAGCACCCAAACAGCATTAGTACAAGTGACTGATGATATTAGAAAAGCCATAGACGAAAGAAAGCTCACTATATTGATGTTGCTAGACTTTTCACGTGCCTTTGATTGTGTAAACCACGAGTTGCTCTTGTCCATCTTAGAATCATATAACTTTAGCTTGTCATCAGTAAATTGGTTCAAATCCTATTTAAATGGTAGAGTACAGAAGATTAAAAGTTCAAATGGCAGTTTTCAGATTGGAAAATAAACTCAGTTGGAGTGCCCCAGGGCTCAACATTGTCAGCTTTACTGTTTTCCTTATATATCAATTCAATAAATGAACCTATAATGTTTAGTAAATCTATGTTGTATGCTGATGATATGCAGCTCTATGTAAGTAGTGATTTGAAAAATATAAATGATGCTGTTAGTTCAATAAATGCTGATTTAACGATGTTACTCAACTGGTGTAAAGATCATGGTCTTAAATTAAATGTTTCAAAGTGTAAACCAATGATTGTTGGACATCCACGCTTATTGTCAAATTTAGATGTGAATAATATTCTCCTGTAGCTATTGATAACCACCAACTTGTATATGAAAGTAGTTTTGTTAACCTTGGTTTGAGAGTTACTAACACTTTATCATGGACAGAACAGGTGAATTACATACACAAGAAGGTTTATCAGTGTTTATACCAATTTAAAAAGTTATATTTTAAGCCTTCACTAGAAATTAAAAATTGTTGGTTACTTCACTTGTGTTCCCTTACTTTGATTATGCAAATGTGGCATACTGTGACTTAAATTCTACACTGATTACAAAACTACAACGAGCTCAAAATGCATGTATTAGATATATTTTTAAATTAAGATTAGATGATCATGTGACACCACATTTTAGACAATTAGGTTGGTTAAAGGTCAAAGAAAGATTAGAATTTAATGTTTTAATATTAATGAATAAGATTATGAAAAGTGGTACACCTGATTACTTGTTTGAAAAATATAATACATTGCATAACGTACATTTAAGACAAACCAGATTTGGTAATAATATTTTACAATTTCCCATTCACAGAACAGAATTATATACCAGATCTTTCCATGTAAGTTCAATTAGATTAATAAACTCTTTGGAAAGTGAGATAAAAGAAGCAGAATCTCAGCAAACTTTCAAAATAAAACTTAAATCAAAATTATTAAGCAGGTACTAGTGTTTACGTTAGAAAATACAACTGTTAGCTATATATATGATCTATTAGTGTATTGTAGAAACCTATGTAAATAGTATATACATTAGAAATAAGTTTAGTTTATTTTATAAAAAAGAAGATTTAATTTTAAACCACAACTGATTTGTAAATGTATGTATAATTTGGGGCCTGTCCTGGAGGAAGAGTGGACCTTGGTCTAATCCAGGGCAGGTTAAATAAACAATTTCATTCATTCATTCATTCCACACCGCTACGAGTATCTCCACAGTCTTGCAAGGAACGTGTGTGTTTGTCATATACTGGTACTAAGCCGGTATAATATTGAGTTCACATTGGTCGAGGTGAACTAGGGGGTTCAGAAAATTCACAGTAGTCACCAGATAAGTTGAAGAAAGGATATGGACAAATGCTTCTGTAAATGCTCAGCAAATCTGATAAAATAGTGGGTTTAATTTCTGTAAAGACTGTAGATAAGTTATAATGCCAACCAAGAAACTTAGGGTTTGATTTTTTTTTTTAAGTTTGCATGAGTTACTTTAATTAATTTAAATAAACTATCATGACAAATAGTCAGGTCAAGTCAAATCAAGTCACGATATAAGACAAACTTAAGTTTCAATTAATAAAACGATTGTATAGGTACTGAACTGCGACTACGCTAAGCTGCAACGCAACACCCCATAAGAAATGTACGGGCTAGGTTTTGGCTAGAAAGTACTTTCAATCAACAAATTTGTTAAACGTAATATTCAAACAATTTCTAATCTACCTTAGTTTTATGTAGTGCGCTCTTCAATTTTTACTGTCAGAAAACATTGAGAACAGGCATTTTGTCTGTTATGCCTCACCAAACTCATTACCCTTGACTTTCCTCAAGATGAAGAATGATTTAGTGAGCTAACGATGATGATAGTGACCTAGAAGCAGGTATTGCACATTAAACAGTGGGAGGCTATTACACATCCACACTGATTCCCACGATCTAGACCTAACTAATAATGATCACACAGCCCAAGTGCATGCTGGGTAAGTGCCGCTCACTTCTGCACTGTATAAGTGCATAGTCCTCTCTTGTAGTGTCCGACCCATCAACATACGTACGTACAACTCCACGTTAACCCAGTTGCAGCTCAAATCCTTTTACTCGCGTATAATTCCACACTTTGTATTCATGAGCAGAGTTCGTTGAATTACTTTTATGGCCGTTAGCTCAAGTAACATTAAAGTAACTCAAAACTTCCCGACGTTACAAGGTGGTCTACGGTTCGAGTGTTGTCTTGGTAATTTTATAAAACCTGTGCAAAGAGATTTACAGCGCTAAAATAATCAAAGACCGTTCGATGGTATCTTGATTATTATTGAATTGGAAGGCTGACATTTCGTTTAGTAATTTAATTATTCCAAACTAAATGAACTTAGGGTTTAAATTACTATTACTAAATACTGCTCATTTAAAAATTACTGTTCATAACTCGTTCGGTTCTATCGTGAAAATCTAACATGTAATAAGGATTTTGTTAGAACTCCTTTCAAAAGATTGCTTCCCGATAGTTTTCAGTTTATCAAACAGACCAGGAATGACTATAAGTAAAAAACATTTCTGGTGGTGTGTAGTTAAGGCAAAGCTTTCCAGTTTTCACTTCTTCTATTAAAATTATTGAGTATCACTATCTGCTGATGTATTGTATTTGTACATTGTGCTTCTTGAATATAAAGGTTTATTACAAATAGATGGCTTAACTCTTTATAAGCACATCCCTGGAGGTATGCCTTTGTTTGAGATTTTATAGGATCCTAATGCTTATTTCTTATGGATCAAAACAAGTCTAATGTTTCCCTGGTTGAATTCGCTTTATACAACTTTTCCATACCGTAGCTTGCTCATAGCTATGGTACATGGTAGGCAGTACTTTTAACGCACTTTCTGACCCGGGAGTTTAACCAAAACCAGATTTACTTTTTATTCAACCTTTTTTTAGACATAACAACCCTTCCTTTTTTCAGATTTGTGGTCATATGATTATACAGACTGAGTAGGTAACGCCTTGCTGACGCAGACATGAGATTGCTAAGCAAGATGAGTGTCATCGACCTCACCACCACTGTTGCGGAATGTGCTGAGGCTCACTTTCACTTGCTGCACTGCTAGTGCTAGGTACCTTTCACACTAACCTCCACCTGCACAGCCATTCAATACTTCACGCTACAGTAGTCTACTCTTTAGGTTATTGACATTATCAACTACCAATTGGCGGGAAGAGACGAATGCATTGTAACAATTATCTGGCTACCGAATTTGAAATAGTGAAACATCCAATAGACAGCACATTAATACTCTAAGAGTGATCATATACTCGTAAATTACTTTTTTTAACTCGGTTCTCCGGCTCAATATTACGCTAAATACAGCGCTGTTTGGACAAAATTAGCTTTTCTTTGTGTGTCCTATACACACACAAGTCTCATTAATTTCCTACCAACTCGTTTCTGTCGTCAGATCAGGTAGCTAATAACTTATTTTCAAATCCAACTTCCGACTAAATATTTCGTTTTTATTTAAAATCTTTTTTTTATTAGATACTCATTTTTTAAGCACCAAACACAAATTCTGTTTGGAATACCGCATAAATGTTCATATTTTAGCATCCATCAATTTAATTGTAATACAGTTCTTACAGTAACAGTTTTAGAAGTAACGATAGAAAGACGTTCTTTCGAAATGTCCTTAGGGCTAATACTAAAAAGGGCTGTTTTATGCCTTTGAGGCCCTTGCTTAAAGCATGTACCTCGCTTGGATATTAAATTGACTTAATCCAACTTCATATCCACATTTATAACTAAACATTTTAAGTTGTTTTCTTGTTAACAGCACGTCTGAATCCTTGAAAACAGCTTCGCCGGACTATAACCCAAGTCAGAGGGAGAGACTTCACGAACAGCTTTGTAGAACTGTAACTTCACTTCTCTCACTGACCGTTACCCCGATACTCCAGGCTACTGTTAAGCCCCGCACACACCAACGCGGTCGCGGTCGCAGCTGCGGTTGAGATTTTAGTTCCTAGTAATTTACCAGCGGTCAACACGCGGGACGATCGTTGGCGGGAAGGAGTGAGGCCACACCTACGCGGTGGCGGTCACACAGCGGGAGTCAGTACAGCGTAGTCCGTCGTAGGTACACGATTGTTTTACAAAATTTTTTGTTAATATACAATTGAAACCAAACACAATAATACAGATCAGGCTTCAATAAGGTTTTATAAAATAAAAATAATTTATAATGTACATACACGTTAACTGCGTAACGGCTTGTCGCTTATAGGCTACATTACGTGAATAATATGCATTCTTGTAATCATTGTTGCTTAAATCATACAACACAGGATAGGTAAACACAACTTCAAGTAAATGTTCTGTAAGGCACGACATGATAGTGTTCTTTAAGGTTATAGTCTAGCGTGCAACCACTGACAATAGCAACTGACAGGTGGCAACCGCCCTTTAGTTCAAGGTTTCTCCGCAAAAATGAGACGCGATTAGCGCCCAAAACGCAGCAAGCAGCGTTCTGGCGGGATACCGCGACCTGACCGCCACCGCCAACGTGCCCGCTTCCCGCAGACCGCGTCAGTGTGACTGGCTACATATCCCACCATAGAAGCGGTTGACCGCGCGGGAACTTCCAAGAATCTGAATCGCGACCGCCACCGCGACCGCGTTGGTGTGTACGGGGCTTTATTCAGTCTGATAACCGATTGTGTTGTTCTGAATCTGAATGGAGCTGCAACAACA
This sequence comes from Matsumurasca onukii, assembly GCA_018831715.1. NCBI lineage: Eukaryota > Metazoa > Arthropoda > Insecta > Hemiptera > Cicadellidae > Matsumurasca > Matsumurasca onukii. The sequence goes on from CM032060.1 coordinate 73,111,271, forward strand.
GTTACAAGTGAATGTCCCACGCTGCTGCTCCCAGACTATTCTCTAACGATCTAATTAATTAATTAATCATTTTTACGTTATTTCCAAATTGTTTCGAAAGAGGAACACGATAAAAAGGAAAACAAGCTATATGTATTGTGGATGTTCTATCAGAAATTGTTAGACATAAAGTTGTACTAACAACTTATTTTTGAGCAGGGAATGAATCGTAATGATGTAAACAGTAAAAGGAGAGGAAAATTCGAATTTTATTTTAAAGAATAAGTGAGTGGTATATAACTTTGTATGCTGTAACTACTCAAAAATCTTTACCAAAGCTATATCAATTCATAAACGATCGTTCTATTATATAAATACTGGTTCAATTGTGGCCAAATCAGCCTGAAGTAGAGGTCTCGGCTTGCAAGTCACGAAGGGAGCTGGTCCTTGAATAAACTATAAAGGAACCGTCACATAAACCCCACACTGAAGTTCCTACTCAGGTAACTGAATTTAATCCTCACAATCATTGTGAACCAACCCCTTGTATATCTCCTTCATCGTCTACTATTTCCGAAAAAGTGGCCTCTTTAGGGAGGAAAGGACTGCAAAGGTTTAATACCGAAAGTGGTCGACATCAAGGCTGGGAAGAGTTTACGGCATGTTCAAGTTTATGGGAGAAACTGTTGCCCGTATGGTGATGATTAGGAGACATTGACACACTGAAGTACAAGTATCATGGTAACCGGTAACTACCATGTCAGGTGCACTGCGGCGACTGTATGTTCTAGCTAGAGAACCCCGGCCTCGGGGCTCAGTAAGAGTACCGACCTTGGTACCTTGCTCCTAGAGCTTTGCACTGAACTACAGTATCGTGAGGAACAGTAGTAAAATAGTTCATTTTATGGTGGGAATTGTTTGGCTATGTTTTGTGAAATCAAAGTAAGCTGTCGACATTAGTATAAAAGTGCAATGTCCACTTTCATAGCTTTATCTCCAAAACAAGTATTAACGACAATTCCATTTTGCGAAATATGAAATAAGAATATGTATGCTATGTCGCTAATCTTTTAATTTTACAAGCTTGGGAAACTACGAAAATCTTTGAAATATCTCTTTCATTATTGTAATACTGTCTACACTGTTATGTTTACTTTAAACTGTTTAAATATAAGCTTTCATAAACAAAGGTACAAGAAGATTATTTAGGCTTAAAGATCTTCCGCATAATCATAATCAATCCTTTTAAACATGTATGTTTTTAATACTATCAAAAAAGATCAAAACAAATTTAATTAACATTTTAGCGTTTGATTTAATACCATGCGATATTTTCGGCCTTTTGCCTAAACATACAAGCAAAAATGTGTTTAAAGGTGAATGACAATCTTTTGTAATGTTTGATTGACAGTACTAAAAGAATGTATATTAGTCCATTAAATATATAGTAAACTTTTGAGTACGTACATAAATATCGGAATAATAATTCCACCAAAAGCTAGTTGCAGGTGGAATTTATACGCACAAAAACAATATTACTATCCAGTATTCCAGATAACGATTGACGACATACTAACGAAAACTTGTCTAGTTGAGTAACTGACTAAGGAGGAAATATATAAAATGTAGGTTACACTGAGAAGAGCAGCTGATCTACGAGTATAAAGATGAAGTACCGAGACTGAGTCGGCAGTCCTTGAGTGAAGAATCATTACCGGCGATCACGACACTGAATTCCTGTCAATCCTAGGCTACCAACATTAACTACGGAGATATACCGACCTTCAGTGATTCGTTCATACTTATTGTTAATCAATGCGGTCAAGGCCTGTCAACAGTTCCTTTTTACACTGTTTTCAAAATGTAGCCAACATCAATAATAATAATAATAATCAGGTGATTTCCCTAATAATTTTATGATTATAAAGTGATTTCCAAGCCACTCCGTATAAAATATGAAAAATCCAAAATATAGCAATAAATATGGTAGCTCCAACCCAAAAACCAGAATTTAGACGGTTTAATAATTCAGTAATCAGAATAGTGGGAGGTATTGCAAGTGAGTTCATGTTTTGGTGTGAATATGTTCGCTTCTCTGGTCCTTGGTTATTCATGGTCAGTACGGGCTGGTGAAAAGCCGGCTGCCTTTATTTTTCATAAAGGGAGTGTCTGTGTTGGCGTCCAGCCCAGGAACGCTTGGGTGGAACGCTAAAATTTGTTTTACGATAATCCATTTGTTTTTTAATAGTTTGTTCAGTTATCTCTAGGTTGTTTTATACAGTTTTCATTTAGATTCAACCCTGGCAGTAGAAGTTTTGTTGTTTATTATTGAAATGTGGTATGATTTAAGTGATGTTAATGTATTATGTAAATAATAAAAAATTAAAAATTCTTAATCTTCTTATATTTTAAAACATAAAAAAAGATAAAAGTGGTTTCAGTTATTTTATAGCTTTATGTAGCAGTGCTAAATATGTCCTAGGTGTGTATGAAGGATATTATAATTACTCATTTTGACATAACAAACGAGTATATGAAATATTGATCTCCTTAAGTGCACAGCACAATGGTCTGTTGTGATGCATGCCTGATTGGTTGCAAACCGAGCTAAAACAAACAATTCCCATAGTTAATATTAATTAGAGACAAGTTCACTTTCTTCACTTTTACTTAATGTGAGAACACTAAACGTTCAAGGTCGCTTCGATTCATGACAGCAAAATAGATACAAAACTATTTTCTGTGTTTAAATTACAAATCTGGTTGAAAACAGCCTAATTAGTCACAATAGCTTTAATAAGGACTGATTTCAATATTTATATTCCAAAACACCTTACTCATTATTAGCAAATCCTTCGTGTTTGGCCCTTAACATATGTTTTAGAGTCAATAATGATAACTAAATGCTAAAACATGTACGCAACGCAACAACTGTGTTTGTTCACGTAGTTCTGCCTAGATGCATGCAAGGTGAGTCACTTGCTTACTTTTGATAGCTGTTCATTATAATATAAAACTTTCTGTATTTACTAAACCTCCAAAATCTTGTCGGGTTAATGCCGATAGAGTGCGGGCAAAGCTCGGCGAACATGAGTCCCATTTGATTTTACTTGTTTAAAAACATATTCCATTATTTGGCCCTTACCTAACTTAATGACTTGTAGTCATGCCGCTAAACGTACTGTTATGTTTACTGCTACTGTTGTAGGTCGTTATTTCAGCTTTTCCGGTACTAAGCAATTAGAATGTGCGACAAGCAGGTCCCTAGTAGGCACAGGGCACGCCGGCCTCTACTAGTGGTGACCAAGGCAGTCTACATTCTTGGCTACGTTTACTGCTGTGTCTATTGGCAGGTGTAATCATAGACCAGAAGCAGTCATAAGCCGCTATTTACCGGATATTGGTCACCTGAGGCCTTGATTTCACTTGTTCCGCTTTGCTGATACCGTTGCAACAATTCTTTTGTTTACTCTGTTTATTTGAAATGTTTAAACTGCTTTGTTGAAATATGTTTATGCTGCAAGATGTAAAAGCACTGTTGTGTTAGCTGCAAGAAAGTGTCATTTGGCAAACCGTTTTGCTGGGATTTAAGTTGTTGCCTTAAATAATGTTATATTTTCTTGTATAAAATCCTGCAAGTACAGTAGAGTCTTTGTCTAAGTAAATTGTAGGTAGGGTAACGTATATACAACAGAATTCCAGAAACCATAAACAGTAGGCGTAATTTCTTTATAACGCAATACAGGATTCAGTTTCTAGATTCATAGGACCATAGTTTAAACTTTAAACTATAGCAGTGCAAAAACAGCCTTGACAAAAGGAAGCTTCATTCTATAGCCTTGCTTCTACGTAAAAACTGTGGAGCCATTTTAACAACAAAGTTTTCTGGCGACATCGAATGTTGCCAACATTAGAGAAATAGCCCTGTATCGTAAAACTCCAGAGGCAATTCTTCTACCAAAATTTGTCCGCACTTAATTGGATAATTGAATCGAATATCTTAGTCAAGCATCCCTAGAAACAATGTTCGCTTTTAGCGAATGTATGCTCGTATTTGCGTTGTGTGTGTTTATGGTTCAACCGCTACAGCCTAAATAAACGTAATTTGAATAACTTGCAAATCCATTCTAAACATTGCGATGTCACCAGTGATGAATTGTATTTCAGATGTATTGAGTTATAATTTTGTCTATTTTAATTTATATTTCAATCACTAAACAACGAGTTATCAACAATAATCGTTCTTTCTGATAATAAAAACTCGTTGACTGTTACCTCTGTCCTTTACGTCATGTTAATTTGACTCAAGGCGAGACCTTTCCCCAACAAAGTGATCATCCACCAAACTATCTCCTTATTTGATACAATATAATAATGATTGTAATGTTTACTCATTGCAAGACAACCACGCCACGTCTAGACCGGTTGTACAAGAGTATCATGTAACAAGATGAGTATCAACACTGAACAGCAAGGCGGTGTACTGTACACACACGTAAACACCGCTACTTGTGATGCTGCACACAGATAACACGTTATCAAGGTCTACTAGCAGTCACGTGACCTTGCTGCCGCCGAGGAATGCTCTGATTGGTGCATTGTTGTTCGCAGGTGTGGCTAATTATCCTCTGCTATTTACGACACTTAACGGACACACCTCGGTACCGTACAAGGACACCAACCCTCGCTTAGCTAAATTTATTCCGCATTGTGTTCGCTATTCTATTTTATTTTAATTTTCATACAAGCTCGCTCTTTATGATAATCGGGCACAGTGAGGGTATTCAACACTTCACATATCACGTGATTAACTGGTATAGTAAATAAAAGATGACAAAGACTTGTATAAGGTCTACCGCTGAACATTTGTGTGCTGAAGTTTGTCTTTATGTACTCGTACTTGTCTTTATATGCCGAATAAAAAGATATGGACTACTTAAAACTTTTGAAATAGCACTCAAGTTGATTTCTCAAGAAAGTTTTAAACACTAAGAACTTGAGAGGAAACTAGTTCACACAGGTTTTCGCATTGTGTATATACAGTATAAAATTAGTTAATTAGTTAGTTCATGCACAATAACGTTTGGTATTATATCATCAAACCAAAACAAATCTATCTTTACTCACTAAACTCACTCGATGATCAAAATCTAAACAACGCTGCTTGCACCATTAGCATACTGCATTTGTGAATAACATTATTGCAGAGGGAATAATAACAGCTATTTACAGATTGGAAGTTATACAGATTTATCCAAACATCTAACAACCAATCATTATCCGGAGTGAAACAGGGGGCTTTGAAGCCCAGCCCTGCACAAAAGAGTTTGTATTTACAAACAGAATTACGTCGATGTCATTAGCAGTTCAGCAACAATCCATGGTGTTTGTTGTCCATCAGTTTGTCAAAGCTGCGTTTGTTTCAATCAACGCCAGTGCATGCATCATTTGTAATTGCTTATAATGGATAACATTTTGATACCATAATTTAAACTTACTTAGTTACGAACTACGAATATTTTTTAATTGAGTTTCGTACATTTACTGCAAAAGCTAAAGCATCCAACTTAAGGCGCTCTGGGAATTATTCGTGTTTTTTAGTGTAATACGTACTGAGCGGGGCTCTTAATATCGGATTCAAAACGCAATATACTCGAGTTTGAGCGGGTGCTGTACGCGATTCATTCAACGTAAAATTATGGCAATCACACCAAAGTTTTATCCGTTTAATTCTACGTACGGACATATAGTTCAATCGTTTTCAAAGCAAAAATAAAACTTGTTCCGGTACAAAAGTGTGAAAAAACATGATTTTTACCATATTTGGACTAAGGCTCAACTTTGAAAATTTCTACAGCCTTTAATATTCGTTGCAGTGCAATAAAACTTTTACACAACGTAGGTTATACAGTTATCCAACCAATAACTAAGATTTGCAGTGTAACCCTTTTTTAAGGGTTGTACATTTTATGAGCCTGTGCAATTTTGGAAACTTAGGCAATAGTTGAATTTGTCAACAAAATTCCATATTTGATTAAAAATGTCACGATGTCAAATGTTTCAAATCCAACTGAAAGCAACTTTGGGCGAACGCTTTTATCACACACTAGAATTATTGTATTAATGAAATAAGAAATGTCCGAAAGAGTGTTCGATGTTTGAACGAATGCCAAATTTCAGCTTAATCGGCAAACTACTTTTTAATGCATGTTAACGAGGAATCATTTGTTTACATTTAAGCCGATGAAGTGAATTTTGATGTCACAAATCACAATTTATTTGTAAATTGATCTTCATAAATGTAATTTTGTCTTCTTGAATTTGAAAAAACTCACTTTGATCACATGCTCGTACACAGCTAATAACTGAATAATGTTTTCTCTGCACCAACTGCACCAACTGTAGGCTGATGTACGGACTTGGATACAATGTTACTATAGTTAAGCTGTAGTTTGCTCTCTCTCTCTCTCACACACAATCACGCTTCCCTGGATAAGCAGTGAGTACGCGGCAGAAGATGCAAAGGTTTCTCATTATCAAAGACCAAGGACTTGGGATCAATGGGTCGAGCGTGACTCCCATGGAGCGCGAGGAGAACAGCTGACATTATAGTTACAGTAGCAGATATCAAAAAACTGTCCAGGGAAAAAAGCCACCAAATCAAATTAAATGTTCCCAATCGATAAAGCTGATAGGTTAGTCGCGCTAAGAAGAGAAAGCATCAGCTGTACCTGGAGCCTAATGAACATGATCCAATCACGGCACTCCCTTTCCATCTGGAATCTGGGATATGGTCGTCTTCTCCAGCCTCTGTCGCGTCCTTGCCGACACAATGGGCAGTTTAGCTATTGTTCGCTTAGTGGTTTTGTGTCGCTCTAGCATCCTGAAGAATGTGGGTACAACGTTGAAGTATGTCAATCGTGTAATTAGTTAAATAAAACAGCCGCAAACCCGTTCAACACTTGGAGGTGAACAATAGCATAAATAGCACGTCAAATTTCATTTATCTATATTAATTTTGTAACAGGTTTTGGCTTGACTGACAGACTGACTCATCGTCGCTGAGCTGAAACCACAACGCCTAGAAACTTGAATTTTTTTACGAATATTTCTTTCATAGTATAAGTACTCACTAAGAGAGGATTTGTTAACATTCAGAGATTTAGGTGGGATTTTGGAAGGTTATTGGGAAGAACTAACTCAGAACTTTTTCTTCGCATTCAAGGCACTAGGCAGAAATTAAATGTCAATAATGGTAAACTCACTGAGCAGTGTGTAAGGGGGGTGCAATTTTCAAAATTAGTCCAGCTAAGATTATTGACTCAAAAACTGGGGCTTGTACATGAGCCTTAGGAATAATCAACACTAGCATTGAATTTGTTTGAAAATATATTGGTAAATTAAATCTCGAAAATTCATTTTTTTTAAATCCCGTATCGTAGCACAGATACACTCAGCAGTATATCTATAATTTAAAATGTGTATCAACTTAATGCATTAATAACATAAAAAGTACTGCCGTTTGAAATATCTTTGCACAAGGAGTCAAATTATAGTTTTGAAGTAATATACATAGTTAACAATGTTATTATTATATATGACGTTAAGTGAGAACTCGATATTTTAGTACCAAGGCTAATACATATTTAAAGAGACAACAGTTTTGGTTGCAATTCAATGATTAGAAATCGGATATAAAAGCCTAGATGAAATCCTTTGCCAAAACGCCACAGAACCGACTTTACTTGGAAGTCAGGAGACGTCTCAACGGTGCCGCATTATCCTATTTGATACAAAGCCAGACCACTGTCAATACAGAACACAATTTAAAGTTGAGTCAAAAGAAGTGAAGTGGCACTTTGTTCTTTGTCTCAGAGAAAAGTTGTGTCTGACACGTGACGGAGGGTGAGCTACTTACTCTCAGACTGCATTGGAAACACTTAACAGTATTTAAATATTTTGATCAATTTCAAACCACATTCATAATAACAGCTAAATTATCCATTCGATCATTTAAATTTAATTTGTCGAATGATTGAAAAATATATAATGCTTTATTTTCTTTCTTTTGTGTCTTTTTTCTTCCTCTATGTTCTTTTTTCTTAAAAGAAACAACCAATCTCTTAGGTTTGTCTGGGAAACTCAAAATTACCATTATAATAGATATCAACCACCAAGAATGTATTGTAAGAAACATAACAACCAATGTCTACTTTGACTTCATGTTTGGCCTCCCAGCACCTCCGCCCAGACTCCCCTTACAAATGCTGCCAAAAGCTGTTTCTAGCTGTCACCACATTAATTTCCTCTCAAAAGATTGCTTTCCGTTAATTCTGTTGAGGGAGGGTTATTAGGTTAACCCCCTATTCAACAAAGGGTGCTGCAAACAAAGCCAAGCATCCAATCTACGACAAACTGAGAGTGCCACTAACGTGGAAAAGTGGTTTGATGTTAATTCCAGATTTCTCTGTGACACGGATCTTAATTGCTTTCATTTTCAATTACACAAAGTGTCTTGTACTCATCGTCTTCTGCACTTCTGCCTATTCTTACTCTCTGTGGTCTTTTCAAAAGAAGCCACAGTCGTTATTTCATCCATATAACTTACTTTGCTTCAATAAGTGTCTTATGTTTAAGCAAACAACACTATAAAATTACTTTAGTCACTTTTCTCATGTCTTTGGCTGTAGTTTTCTTATAAACGTACTGCGAGCATGTTTTAGCACTGATGGGTACTGCCGCAGTACGCAGGTGTAAACTCTTAGGTTTGCGTAGCTACTTCCAAATTTATTTTTGTTACAAGCGCCTAGCGATTTTCAATCGCTTATGGGGCACCTGATTTCATTCCGAAGCCGACAAAAGGTAAAGTTTCAAGAATGAAATGTGTACAGTGATGCAGCTCACGATATTTCAACTACTAGCTCAACACGTAACACGTTAGTTTGCAAACTACTCTTCTTAAACGAAAGTTGCGGTTCCACGCTTACTCTATAAGATGAGAAGTAGCACGCACTTCTATCCGGCACTTCTCTGTGGTTTTTAGCTCATTGTCTTCTGTCAACCCGGGTTAACTCTTCTCTGTGGTTTGCCGAATGTTTCCCGCGCTTTCTCTCGCCTAACCTATCAGCTGATTGCGTCTGATCATAGCGGATAGCGTCCTTGACCCATGCTCCTGATGACGACATGGGAATCCTTACCTGCAGATAGGTTACATTACCGGCTCGTAGCTGGAAACATTCTCAATAGTACAAGTGAACTATTGGAGATGAAGCAACAGTTTCATGTTGATGTGTTTACGGATTTGACATTTTCTTCCCTGTGTTTAAGTGGCATTGTGCTGTCTACTTTTCTTTTGATTATGTGAAACTACTTCACCGAGTTATACAGGGTCCGGCAGTCAAACCTGACGGTTTTTAAAATGGAATAAACCAAAAAGTTGTTGAGATATTTTAAAAATTGTTTTTTATTGTAAAGAGGAGAATTGGAAATTTAATATTCATACTAAGAAAGCACAAAAAAAACTTTTATAGCAAAAGTTATTACACTTGAATAATGACAACCATTTTCACTGTACGAGTCTCTTGGAGAAGTTAGTTATGACTCTCTCCAATGTTTGGCACGGGATCTCACGAAGTTCTCGCCGAATGACGGTTTTTGAGTAGGGATATAGGTAGTGGTGGGGACGTCTGGTCAGTTGGGGATGGTCGCCATTCTGTGTACCTTGAGCGAAAGTTCCGAGATGGAGCGTTGGACCGCGAACACCGTGCGTATGTAGTCGAGACTTTTTTTAGAAGTAATGGTTCTGTGATTCTAACACAAAAGAGTTTTCGTATACGGTTTAATGCTCCTCGTGGTGCGATCCCGTCTCTAAACACAATTTTTCTATGGGTTCGAAACTTTCAGAACTCTGCTTTTGGGACAACAAGAAGAGGGGGATCAACACCTCGAACGCTTAGAGCACCTGCTAATATTGAAGCTGTTCGACATCCATTTGAACGGATCCCTCGTCGCTCTGCCGTTCTTCACGCCCTCAAGTTGAACAGAATAGCGACCATCCCCAACTGACCAGACGTCCCCACCACTACCTATCCCTACTCAAAAACCGTCATTCGGCGAGAACTTCGTGAGATCCCGTGCCAAACATTGGAGAGAGTCATGACTAACTTCTCCAAGAGACTCGTACCAGTGAAAATAGTGGTCATTATTTAAGTGACATAAGTTTTGCTATATAAGTTATTTTTGTGCTTTTTAATTATGAATATTAAATTTCCAATTCTCCTCTTTACAATAAAAAAAACTTTTAAAATATCTCAACAACTTTTTATTTATTCCATTTTAAAAACCGGCAGGTTTGATTGCCGGACCCTGTTTATAGGTGTTCAAATCTATTATTGTGTATTAAATAGGCTAGTACTTACTTTTATAATCGTGTTATTACTCCATTTTATGAAGTGAACAGAAAAGTTTGCAGTGTTTCGTTATATATAATGTATTACTTGACATCTTAACTCTTAGGCTTTCGCGGCCGGTGTCATCACTAAGATCTAGGCTTCCGGTTTACACCGCGTCACAGTTGAAATACAATAACTGCTAGACGTTTCGACCTCGCTGTGGAGGTCATCCTCAGTAGCTTGTTGACTGGCTTGGATATATACCCCGGTATGTTGGACAACGACAACAGGCTCCGCCCACTTCGGCCAATCAGACAGAGCAACAGTGTTTCAACGTTATATATAATGTATTACTTGACATATTATTTTATTTACATTTTATTTTTTGTTTCAGGTATTTACTCAATTATACTTAAACACAGCTAAGACTGCATGTAAGTTGTACCACTTACTTCTAATAATGGCAAATACCTATCCTACTTGTCATGTGCATGAAGTATGACGAGCCTTTGTTTGGATTTGCCTAATGCCTTTGATAAGAATGCAAACACGCATTAAACTTAGAATCCAACAAACGGAATATTGATTTCTTGACTCTTTCATTGTTCAAGATTGATGACTCGGAGATGTACTTACTTGAGTTGTTTGTTGAGAGGTTTACACGACTCATAACTCTTGTATTGCATTGCTCAAGTATCTTCTGTCACCACGACCTTGTAACAGTGCCAGCACTGAGTAGTGAGTAGGCTGCTACTCTGTCATCACGGTCTGCAAGAATGCGGGGCAGTGCCCATATCCCACACTCAGTATACAGGAGAATGGAAAATTTGTATTTGTAAAACGCACTGTACTCAAGGTTGGATAATCACTACGTATAAATTACAAATGTGAGTCTAGCTGACTTCAAAACGGCGTTTCGGAACTTTAACCAAAGCATACCACGTGATAGCTATAAAAGATGCTGGGTGTTCTACTCTGTTTCCAACGATTTTCCACCTAAGGATTTCGTTCTATTAAGTTTTGGAATTTTAGGTTTAATTTTTATAATAAAGCGTACACATTAAAACAATAATCAAATGATATTCAGTTACATGACTGTATTTAAAAACATTGCTTAAAGCTATGGTTTCCTAGAAAGCGGTGACCGCTACATTACGGCCGTAATATGACGATGAGTTTTGTTTTCAATGTTATCAGATGAGAGTGGTTTCCTATAAAACTGTGGACGTAAAGTTACCAGTGAAAACTAGTTAAGGGTTTTCTCAACAGGTGACACATTTTGTTTTGTAAACAAAGGTCTAGCTTGTCCATTACTACATACGCAAATAAACTTTGACAACTAAAAAAACAACATGTCAAAAGTTGTTTTTGTTTACATCTGTTTAAATATTGTGTTACGTCCACCGTCACCGTTACGTTCACCGCTACAATAACGGCCATAATTTAGCGGTGAACTTTTTTCTAGGAAACCAAAGCTAAAGAGTCCTATTTTGATTTTGATTTTTGAAAAAATACTAAGAAAGTTCGTACAAGTAATTATTTTAGTATTTTTTACGTTCAACGTAGGTCTGGTCAAATTCTTTCAAGGGAGTCAAATTGTGTTAACATGTGAGATGGTTATTAATGCATTAAATTCTTTGTGATAGTTAAACTTAGTTGTTTGGTTCTTAAGTTAGTAAATAAGTAAACAATTTAACCGGAGATATTAAAACTCCGGTGACAATTTGGAAAAGTTACTAAAGAAAGGTCACTACCTCAGATTACGCTCTTACGTTCACAGTAAGAGGATCGTGACAAAAACCAATGATGTAACAGTTGTTGTGGATTGTGTTGAATCTAGATAAGATAATATTTTTGAAATTTATCTGGCCAAGCTACTGGTAGTATTATACAGTAGAAACTACAGTCAACTGAAATAAAGACTGGTAGCCGCGTACTTGCATTTTGTCTATTTGGGTTCGACTACTTATCTTCACCTTTTTCTAACTTTGAAGCTAATTCATTCAAAATTCGTACAAAGGAAGATGCGCAAAATATTTTTAAATAATATCCTGAACATAAATTTAAAAGCATTACATCGATTATATGTCGTAGAAAATATCTTTTCAGTTGTCATTAAAGGACAAAAATTAAGGGACTCTTACGATGTAAAATTATTGAATAACGAAGGAGATTTAAACCGTCTCATTCAGAAATGTAATCAGATTTATCGTTTTGCGAGCGAGGGAGTGATCGCTAATGCTCTTAGCCTCTTCATTAGTCTCAATGGCGCTTTCTTCACGGATTACTCTCGCTTTTATGCAATATTAATTGCTTTGATAAGCAATATTTCACTCAAAGTGGTGTGGGAAAACTGTCAGCAGGAATAGAGCCTTGAAAACAAAACCGCGACGACAAATAGTGGCTTGGACCTTGTTTAGTTTAAATATTTTATTTTTGGCACTATGAAGTGCGTACCCTACTATAATTGCACTTTTATTCTTAAAGTTAGCAATGTACTTTAACTTTTGGGGGTTTAAGAACACCCCTTCCAAAGATTACTTTTACTTTCGATAACCAATTTTGATGGTTAACTAAATTTAACATTAAGATTTACAAAAGGAACGTTTTATCAAATTTCGTGAAAACTGGTATATAAGTTGTCAAGTTTTGCCATTTCACTTAGGAGTTGTTGGGAGGCTGAACACTGCAAACAGTTTTCGTTTACAACGTTTCGTTCTCTTTGGCGATAGAAATGAATAACTCTATGTCCTATCGAAATTCGCTGATAAATCATAGCCTATACCCTCACTGTAGAGGAGAATAAGTTAATCTTGTAATACAACACAAACTGAATATTTAGAGAGAAGAGAGTGATTGTGAGCGGTGGCACGTTCTGTGCTTGATCCAATATGAGTGACGTGCTCGTGTGTGTAGCCTGACCCCGGCCTAGCCTAAGCTGCACATGGGGCTTCTCAAGCACTGTTTGGGGCTTCAGATCCAAAATCGATACACACTAGCCTGGCCATACATGTGGCTTCGTCTCTAGAATCTACTTATGTCAATCGCTAAATTGTGCCAAGCCTATTTCTGTCTGGCTGAGCTATTCTTGCACGCGAAGAACTGTTGTGCATTGATCTGCTATGTGAGGATGTGTTGGAGTTAGTAGAGTTCATTGGTGACGGTCCTTGAATTGGCTATGGAACTTTCATTTGAGTTATTCATTAATTATAGTTTGTCTTGCATAACAGAAAAATGCAGTTAAATATGTAAATTTAATTAGCCAAACAAACATTTAGAGACATCCAAGTGTACGTTATAATAGGCCCAACCTCCTCAATAATTGAAGTATTTACCTCCCAAAAGCGAGGATAAAATTGTTTGAAAAATAAATGTATAGTAGTTTGTGATAACTCTTGTTGAAATCAGGTTTGGAAGTTACTGAAACAAAACATCGTTGAGAGCAGAAAACGTATCAGCTAGAACAAAACACCCTACTATCCATCAAAATACTCTGTACTCTCATAATTTATCCCACATTCACCTTCAAATGCTAAGGTAGACCATCAAGTGCGTTAAGCCACGTTTACGTTAAGCTTTTCAACAAATATCTAGTCATCACATGGTCGGAAATTATCAAAATGTTCAATATATTCAATGTTTGGAAAGATCAATAAGTAAAAAAAGTACGCTGCGCAGTTACAGATACAAATACAGAGTAGCAGGGGAGGCGTTGTTTTGAAAGTGAGTAAGATCTCGTGCCAGGTGTCCTTGAAGTGACCTTGACAGCAGCTTGTCTACATTCCTGCAGGACACTGCCATTACTCACCGTGATATGGCAGTGGCACTGTGTAGTGGCACTGTGTAGTGGCAGTGGCACTGTGTAGTGGCACTGTGTAGTGGTAGAGCCACTCTGCTGGTTGCCTGGTTGGCTGTGTCGTATCGGTTACAACACAGATTTATACTTTCATCCATCGTACTGTCAGTAGTAAGGTCGACCGGTGTTTAGTCGATGACTTGTCATATCCACGACATTCTCACTGGAAACGTGATCATGACAAATGTCCGGATTGCAATTGAAAATATGTATTTGCAACACGTGTAGCCTTTAAGTATGTATGAACTCTCCGTAAGCTGTACGTAAACTGCTTAAACTTTGCAAAGACGATGTCATTATTCTGGTTACAGACTCTTGAAAAGTAAAAGGTTTCTAATTTACGCTAGAATTATGACTTCCATGATTTAATTTCTAATAGGTTTATGTGGGAAATATCTAATTTACCGATCTCGTAATTTAGTTAGTTACGGACATGTATGTAACCTGCATGCAAAGACCATACTTTCAAGTTGGTTTTAAAATAAATTTTAATTTTTTTAGACTGGCAAATGTGTTAGTTAATTGAGATTTTAGATGAGAACGTAAACTAATAAATTGTTACGTATGGTTTTTTTTGCTAATTGCAAACATAGTTACTGACGCTAACACAGCAAATATCCTTTCAATCAAACAGCTAACTGACCGAGCGTTCGGTTTTAACTCGACGGCTCGGTACTTTGTCTATTTTCGGCATAAAATTGGTACAATGGTATTTGGACCGATTTATGTAGGCCTATGTGTAAAGAGTTTTAAAAAAGAAAGTAGTTTCAAGATGGCGGGGCTCTTGACCGGGATCCTACACTGATATTGGTATCCAAATTGTTTAGTTTCCGATGTTATGTTCTGGGTAATTCAACTTTTAGTGCCCCTTGCTTAACCCAAAAGAAATCAGGTTTAAGTATAGGAGGTGTTTTGTTGAGGTGTAACTGAACTACTACTATAGTAGTATATAATTTGAATAGCAATTGCTAAATTTGTAAATTTCTTTAGCATAAAAAGCTAACAGCTTCCATTCGGTTTAAATGCTCATAAATATCAGAGTTTACGTTCTGGCTGAGCGGCAGCTGGAAAATTGGCCTATCATGCCTTCAAGGGGACTCACATTTCCAATTACTTGAAAATGTTGAATTTCATAGCTCTAAGCTTTATAACGATTTAGCGTCGTTTTACAATCTGTCTCCCTGTTTCCTTTTCTAATACGGACTAACTTTAATATGTTTCATGTGTCTTCCTCAGACGTTTACAATGAACCAGAATACTTGTTTGTCTAATAAGAAGTATTTTGTTGATTTACTTTGATTATGATTTCTACGGTACGTTTATTAACCAATTAACAAATTTGTTTAGTTTTGGTATAACCAAATACAATACAAGTAGTTAAACAGAAAACTACAAACCACCACAGTATATGGCCTTAGATTTAAAATGAAAGTGCCAATATGTTTATTTAAAGTTTTAATTATAACTATACTGTTAATAACTAGGCTAGTAATAATTAATCAAACAGTAAATTAATGCTGGGAATTTAGGTATGGAATGGTTTTTAAAACGCAATCTATTTAACATAGCGTACCTATGACATTTAAATCAGAATGATTCATACCTTTAAATATATTTAAATAAATCTATTTATCATACAATAGGCTATTATTATATGTTGGTAATTATAAGACATCCTACTTACCATGCTATCTTTACCATCCTAACTTACTGTATAATGTATATCATGCGTACTATTAAGCTTGCTGCAAATGTTAACTTTATAACAGTGTACTCCAATACTAGTTAGGCTGAAGTGGTCCACCATCAAGCTCACTACAAACTCCAAATATAATGCAATTTGCTATGACCGAACTAAATTATTATTAGGGTCCTATAATGTAATATGTAGTAAATGAGACTATTTGTGTTTAAAACAGGTCGTCTTTATCAACAAAACTACATAGCACTAAAGGCTTATCCACGCTGTTGTCATATTAGTAAATTGTGTTATACAGTATATTAATTAAAACTAGTAATTTTGGAATTTGCTTAGGCCTAAATTTTGTGAATCCATTTTATCAGGCTAAATCCGAGAGGTACATGAGGAGCATTTCCACGTAAAGGTAAAAAGGTAAAGTTGGTCTTGTTTGACGAGGCAAAGACAGGACTACGAAGTCCTTTGATCCTCGACCCTTACCTAGTGTTACCGCACATAACAGATTGTAAGTAATGATTGCGGAGATCGGACCCGTGATGAGCTCTGGAGTAACGCGCGATACCAACCCGCCACAGCTCCGCTTGGTAAAAAACAACGCATATGAAAAGCTGCATGCATGTTGCATGTCAGGAGCATAACCTACCTAATGCCTATGTAATGTATGTAGGCCAGCTTCATCCACTACTAGGAAGCAACGCGTCAGAGATCAGCTCAACCACCATGCAGTATATGCTTTAACTGCCTCTTACATAAACACTCATTGTGCATTGCAGAAGCTAAATTATACAGCAGTCTAAACTGTAAGATCATTAACATTGCATAAGTTTCGTAATGTAATTGTATAATGTATAGTTAGGCCTTTGGCAGAACATTAGGTTACGATTCATTGTTAGACGTTTTAATGGTCCAGTCATAAATGATCCTAATTTGGTAGTGAAGTTGAAGGCCTGTTGTAAAGTACCAAAGCATTAAAAATAAATTGCTTTTTCTATGTTTATTTAGACCACGACCTTTATTTAGAGAACTGATCATTTTCTGTTGCTAGTAAAGAAACCGTTGATATCATCCTTGATTCAATCTTTAATTATTACAGCGAATGAGTAATATACATTATCGACAGAAAATTATTCGAGAGAAGCCAAGATATAAATTGAGAGATGGTGAAATTTAGTAATGTATTATTTAGTGCTGATTATTCAAAACACCAAGAAGTAGAAGCGGGATTTACTATTTTGAAAACTAAAACTAAAATAAAAGTGCATTAATCGTATTAGTGCGGAGACGTGGACAATTGTCAAAATGTATAGTTATGGAACCTTTACTTATTTCTTATTCTATTGACACCGATAAATTTCCTTATCGACATTTTAACCTCTGCAGCCTTCAAGAAAAAGAAAAACTCTAACTATGTTGTTCATTTCAAAAGATTACCGTTGGTCCACTCTGGGTTTCAACATGACAAAAGTCAAGTTTCTCTAAACAACACTCAACATATTCTTTGAAACATCTTATTTTGGGGAAACGCTCGATGAAGCACATCGCGCAGAGAAAGCTACATTCACATCTGAATGTATCATTACTCAAACGACCGAGACGTACAATAATTTTTTGGAAATGTTCGTGTACTTTCCCAACGTGTCCTCACACATGGGTGTCTGTATGGAAAGTGTTCAAAGCTTGGTGTGTGATTATGGTAAGAGTTACATCATATGCTGACTAGGCGCTAGGCGGCTGGCAAGGCTGGAGGTTTCTCCTCTACAGGAATGTGGTCGTACAGGTGTCGTGTAGTGTAGGCAACTATTGCTGACTGTCTGACTGAATGTATGTGTAGAGGTGTGGGTCTCACGCACACTCACGATGTGACAGTCATGTGACGCTATCCGATCACACCTCTCACAAACAATGGGTGAAATGTGAAATGTTTCCTTATTCGTGACCACTGACTTCCTGATCTCTTGTTGTATGCTGCCAAACTGCTATGGAAACGTGACGCCGAACTGTTGACACTGTTGAAGTGTCCCTTGTTTTGGTTCCAACTAGTTTGGAGCCTATTAAAAAGCAACGTATACTAGTAGCATTATGCTTAGCATTATTAGTTGCTGTATTATTTTTGTATTTTGTATAGTAACTTCACTTTGGAATTGCGTATGACTACGGTAATTAGTATAATAAACCTAAATGTTTAACAATATTTTTCCAACCGTCCTAGTTTACTGAATATTACACTCTACATTCGAACGATTGGCATAACATGGCTTTGATTGGATTCCAAATAAGCCGTACAATTAATTTCATTTATTAAGGTCACAAATTCTGCCATAAAAATCAACTCTTTGAACTTAAAATGCCCAGCCAAACTTTGAGCAAATGAAAAATACAAAGAAAAAACGAGGAACACTTCAACATTAGAAAATTTCAACCAAATAATTGTAATATGTGAATTCAACTTTACGACTGGCTTATACCCCAATCATGCAAAAGGAAAAAAGGTGTAATTTAGAGTACCGTACCCGCAACAATATACACAGATACCTTTCAAACGAGAGGTTTTCCATAGACACCCACAAACTAGTGTTAAAGTAATTATATGATGGATTGCTATGATGAACATGATTGCTCAAATAACAATTTCATAACTTTAAGGCTATCCACTGTATATGTAGGTTTCGTCACTTTACTCATAAAACGGCTATAAATACTGCACTTTATCAGTTCAAAGTGCCATTTACAACCACTAAAACAATGCTTTATGCTAAATCATAAAGTCTTCCGATCATAAAGCTGCAGAGTGATGTCATCTCCTCGATACAATCTTATCTTTCAATAAAGTCTAATGGACAGGAGAATTCAATTACAAGAAGAGAAGAGAACAAAGACGCAACGTGTCTGGGTCACAGGTCAAGGTAGTGACTCGGTCTCAACTGTGCTTGGTTTTGTTGGAATGCCGCAATGACAGGTCTGCAGGCTGCAGCAAGACTGGCCAAGGTCTCTGCAGTCCTCATCTCCATATCTGCTGCATACTTGCTGTATGGTCGATGTGATTTTTTTTGCTGGCTGGAGGAAAATCTATCATTAAAAAAAAGAAAAATGTAGTTTTAGTTTCAATTAGTTTACTAAAACTAATTACGGTAAATTTGGTTTCGTGTTCGTAAAATATCCTCTTGCCTAAAGAAAACATCTCGAAGATATGTTTCATTAGTATTTTAATACAGTATACCTATTATTTAAAAATATAGACAACACGTTTGAGCTATTTATCTATTTACTTCATACAATAAAGTACAAAATATTTTTAACTCGGCGTCAGTTAAGAAAGTTATCTACATAGTGTTTATAGGTACACACAATCACTCAGCCAGATTAATTTGAGAGAACCGGAACCAGAAGACGATTTTTGCAAATTACATATTGAAATGAACGTGAAATACAAATTTACGTACGTAACAGGAAAATATAGGGCTATTACATTTCCTAATATAGGTTCATAGTAACTAGACAAACTATAAAACTATATAATAATAACGTTATGCAACTTACGAAGCATATCTTACGTTGGAATTTGACTGTTTTTACAGACGGATTGGTAAAACTCGTAAACTTTAGTTAGCTACGTCTATCAATGGTTAAATGGTTGCTTTTTTTTCAACTACAAATTTTATTATTGATAGACCCGTAGCTATCTAATCTCTACGAATTATATCTTACGTGTCACCTCACATATACAATGTTTAACACTACGATGAGTTTTACTACAATCTATGTAAAATCTTTCACTTTACCTCTGTTAACATTCGTACCCAAACTAAGGCAGTATTAATATTTCTGATAGGCAAGTATATTTTTGCAATTTACTCGGTAAGACTTCCATCAACCAGAAGAAATGAAGGAAAGTGCAATTACTCGCGTTTCGTTTCCATCAAAACTCAAAACTCAGCTGTTGCCTAAATCTTGCAGACTTTCTCTCTCTGCACGCAATTTGCCGAACTTTGCCATAATCGCAGTGAAGTGCGTCGGATCCGGCGCTTGTAATTGGAAATACGACGCGTCCCTCGGGCGTTGATAAGGCCAATCTACCAACGCCTCTCCACCGCTTGACACTTTTCCACTTTCCGCCTCCCACAGCGCATACCTTTCACATTTTACAGATTATTTATAGTTGAAATGTGTATTTAAATGTGTATTTTGATCGCCGAAATACTGAAGTTGTACCGCGGTAAACGTTCGTTGTACTCCAGCTTGTAATAATACGGTACTTGGTCCATTGCAGAAAAACTGTCGGTGTAATATTTGGCTTTCTAACTCCAGAGTCAAAGCGGGGTTTAAATAGGATAGGGAATTTATCATGGGAAAATCTTAAGACGATGTTTCAAGTAGGTAACTTAACTAAATCGGGGAAAGGTTTTCTCTGGAAGCATAGAGTCATTATACTGCTGCTGCATATAGAAACAGACAAATTGTGTTTAGTTAAAAAATCTAATTTAAATACGGAATTTCGAGTACATACTATGTTATTCTGGAAAATCGAGTTTTTAGTTCAGACATCCAAAATGTATTTTATGACGAAAGTAAGATGTGTAGTGTTTATATGCAACAGCATCAATAGTTCTGTGCTTCCAGAGAAACAAATCCGTCGTTTGCAGTATTTACCTCATGTTTTACCACTCTAAAAACCGGCCGCCTCTTTAAAGGCACAAACTTAACACAAACTTAAACTCTGCTTAAGTGGTATTCAAAACTAATATGATAAATTACACACACAATGTGCAGACAAAAGCTCCTTCTACATACTTTAAAAATTTAAGTCAGTGTTTATTCAACAGTGTCCTAAGGGAATCGAAAAGTTAAAACTAAGCTGAGGAAAACTGTTATTAGCAACTTGCTGCTTAGCATAGCTTAATAATGCTGCTTTTTGTTGCAGGTAAAACTACAGATAATATTTTGACACTCAAAAACGCAGGTCTGTATGACGTGTTGTCCATTAATGTTTGCTTTATGAGTTAGCACTGTAAATGCATATTGTTATCAATTTGGTTGTATCCCTAGAGTCCAACTAGCCTTGTAAAGTCTCAACTTATTTATACATGCTTGCACGTACGTTTCTACTCTTCATTCGTGAAAAACTGTTACGTTGGTGTTCAATTAATACGTACGCATTACGAATAGAGTAAATAAATTAACTACTCATGATATTTGCTTACAAATAAACCACGATGTCACAGACTAGAGAAACTCTACCTACTACAGTCAGTTTGTCTATGACGTTGTAGCATAAATATATGAGTCAGGCCACAAAACATATATTAATTTCATTAATGTATGTAAAGAATGGGCAAAGATTCGAAGTTGAAATGTTTATAGAAGGCAAGCAGCCAACAAGGCCTAGCATCGTAGCGTCTGAATTAATTTTATTTCCTTTAAAAGGTCCCAAGTGGAACGTTCTCTAAAATAAATTAAAATTTAAAGCTTACTTTCTTCTACCCTTCCGTTTATTTGAAGTTTCTTTTTTACGAGCTTTCAGCTTCCTTTGTACTAAAAGCATCTTTGCTCTAATTCATTTAGACCTGTGTAATTTGAGATAGATTACTATGAACTGACCTTGTAATTTCTTTTACAGTTTTAAGGTAGATTATGGTGACATACCTTTATAGTATGATACTTACTATCCTAAAGAAATATATGCTGTCTATTACAATTTGCCCCTCGCTATGGTTTATAATTCTGTTTCTATCTGGTTCACGTAATGTCTAACAAAATGTTTGATCATTTCGCCGAGAATCGTAATATTAACCTTACCCTCGGCAAATTACGAAGCCGAACACTATTACTCAGCCGTGTAATAAAATTATCCCGAAGAGGAGTTGAATTTATTACTTCCTTGCACAGGAGAGGAGAGGAGAGCGGAGGGGAGGAGGGAAGAGAAAGCAACGCGAGTGCTGACAGCAGAAAGCATTAATATTGTAGTCAGCATCACAACAATAAAGAGCCCGGGGCTTATAACACGCGCAGTGTGGGACTTTAGCTAGGGGCAGTGTGGGGACGTGCAGGACCTGCGGTATCAGACACTTACATACTCTCACACCAACGTGCAGTCTGTGGTAAACACAAGGGCTGTGCCCATACTCTCTCTCTCAAGTCCAAGTGGAAAGTCTTCCTAAGTTTTGGAAAATCATGCTTTTAAAAATAAATGTAGATAATTCTTAAAAATCTCTATCTTTTAATATCTTTGAAGGTAGATCATGTAGTTGAACCTTGAATAGAGAAGTTGTAGGTCTCTAGTTGAAAACAGAAAGCCTGGAAAGGAAGGCTTGAAATATAGAATCTAACTTCGTCAATAGAAATTTTAAGTAATTTTGTTATATTTTTTTAGTCTAGGGACACACAACTTCTAGAGATAGAGTTCGTGTCCTTCACTATTAAAATTCTATCTCGAAAGAAGATTTGTCATTGTGCGTAAAGGTTTTCAATTAGATAAAGTTAATTATAAATATATTTCTTGATAAATTTTCAACCTGCAAATACAAACATGTGGAGAACCTGTAGGTTATTTGTTAAAATTTTGGTGACCTATCTTCAAATGTAGTGGTTATTTATAAGGGGAAAACATTGCTGAGCTGTATTTTTTGTAGTAAAAATTTAAAAGTTAAAGCCCTTTAAGTTCTTAATTTTTATTAAAGAAGAAAAGAAGAGACATTTAAATACACATTAATTAAAAATGCCTCTATAAGTCTAAAATAATGTTGCATTAAATCGTCTTTAAAATACTATTGCTTTAATGGGTCAAAGTATGAAACATTTTATCAGGCTAGGACTTTTGCCTTAAAAATTCACCCCCCCCTTTTTTTAAAATAAAACTAATATTTTATCTAGATGGAACCTCACAGGTTACTCATCAAAGAATGGCCTCTGCTCTAAAGGCCAGTGACCAATTACCTCAAAGTAATTACTGTTGGCTTGATTTTCGTGATTAAACCATTTACCGTTAAACCAAATCATTTTTTAATTGTTCGAATTTCATAAAGGTATGTCATGGTAAACAACTGTATAATAATATTAACATAAAGTAATTTATTAAATGAACCACTAAGTCATACAACCAGCTTTAAACATCAGTCTTAGATCCTTACCAAGCAATCCAAAAAACAGTCAAAACAAAAATGTCAATGTTTTTATTTAGATGTTATTAAATAATGTTCAGAGTATCCCTTGAAAGCATTTTGCTCTATAACTAAAACATGTTGGTAAGTTGCAAAGCTATGACGAATTGTGCTTTACCCAGCGTTCGTTACATGAGATTTGCACGCAGACGTGACGGATTAGTCATCATCAAAGTGATTGGTGACAAAGCTGTCCTCGTGTAAAACATCAAATGCTGACTACAGCTGTCTCTAACTTAATCACCTTGCAGCTCTGAACCCCTAGAGCTAAATGGATTTAGTAAATCCTCGCAACGCAGATAAGCCAGACTGTGTCACGGTCACAAAACCCTACAATCAAAGTTTGACCTATAAGTCCTTGACTACTGTGACTATTGAATGACCTCTACTCTCTTAGCCAATCAGATTAGACCTTCTGCCTGACTGGTGGATGTTGGTTCAGCTCATCTCTAAATGTCACTTCTGCTTTCTCCCTTCTTCCTTACGTCACTCATTCTACTGACAAGTTATTGTCTTGTCTCGGTTTCGCAATGTTCGTCTGTGGTGTCCACTGTGGTTATGACACAGATGAAGACACGTCTGACTGTCTGAGGAACTCAAACCACTTAATAAATAGGTAGAGAGTTAACTGCGCCGTGTTTGTTTGTGGGAACTAACTTATTGCCGGGTTGTTATAAGCAATGCACCAATTCTAAGAAATACGTAATCAGCTGTTGAGGATGTTTCTTTGCCGAATGAATCTGCGCTTTACACAATTTAGCTTACTTCCTCTAGAGGTAAGTGAGTGAGAACCACTCCCTTGCTCCTACACACCTTGATATGTCAGATCGCTCCTCCTACACATCTATCAACGAGAACAACACTAACAAAAGCGAAATTCGATACAATATTAGCCAGAGGGAGTAGGTTAGGAGAACATTGAGAAAACAGGAAATCTTACAAAACTACGAAACCCTTAAACAGTACTGAATCAGCGTTGAAACGTGATTCCCACCGTATTAAGCTTAAAATAACCTTTCACTCAACTGCTCAGATGTCAAAGAGATTTCAACAGTCACTGGATAATTGTACAGGTGGTTGGTTTTTGGGTCGACTCCTTCAATCAAAGTTAGATACTATACAATTGCCATCTTTATTCTTATCGCGTCCCCTGATTTAATTTTAAACCCGCTTGACTTCCAGTTTGAATACTTGAGCAGTTTGATGAAATTCCAATAGTATTATTTGTCCTATTTGTGTTTGCACTCTGGAATTACTCTTTTCCCCACGCTAACTGGTGTGCATTAGGGGCGTTATAGTCTGATCAATCAATGTAAGTCATACGCGTATAATTTCGAGTGATCAGAGTATATTAACCATTCAGTTAAACTGTTAATCTCAGGCTAACACTATTTATATCGGCGGTGTATTTTGGACTGCAGCTTCCTGTATCGACATCTGTTCCGCTGGTACTTTGCAGCTTTAACAGTGATTTATCACAAATACACCTTCCATGAAACAGAAGACCAAACTCGATGTTTCTAAAATCTTCTTTAGCCATGCCTCTAGCAAGCATTTTCTTATCAATAGGTTTAAAAAGACTGAAAATCACTCTAATTTCAGAGTACTAAACAACTAATTGACGTGCTCCCTACAAAATCTGTCTGCTGGCAGGGCAACGCACTGTAAACAAAATACTCTCCCCAATACAGTCTTACTTAACATGTCCCAGTAGACAATGCTGTGTTGAGTGGCCGAGTGACCCACTGTGTACACGATACATATGTGCTGTGCGGCACGACTCTCGCGCATACGCAGAGCCTCTCATACAGCGCACTGCCACTGGCCAGCCTAATTGACCATTCTCGTAGCTCGTTTGCTTCCTAGACCACCAGTCTGCCCTATTTACTTGCTGATTTCTCTTCGTTACAATCCTTTGTGCTTCTCCTTTTCTGACAGTTTTGAGGTCATGGTTTGTTTGTACGTTTCGAACAACAAGACTATATGACGATTGATTAGCCAGAACCGACTTCGTTAACCTTCACTTTACCATTGTGGGTTTGATGGGCCCGGTTGTTGAGCACCCATCATGTTTATTGCCCTGAAGGTGTATTTGAAGGACTAGGCATACTGGTGGTTTGGGTGGACTGGTCGGAATGGTTTGCATTACTAACTGAAAGGTGAAACTACAACTGTACTGTGTCCCTGGTACAAGTGTAACGATTGCCGGCCCTATAGTAAGTAGCAGTGAATAAAAACTGTATATATATTTTATATTTGTGAATTTATTACTGTACTGAAACTAATAATTATTGTACCTTTCATTTGAAAAGCGTAAAAGATCTACTCATGACACCGCTACACTGGAATGTGATGAAAATTCAAACATAATTATTCTTTCTATTATTCACTTCTCTCAAGTTGTTTAAAAATATACACGCGCTGGAATAAAATACGTTTTAGATTAACCACGAAGTTAATCCTTAATTAGTAACAGTCCTACTTGTATAAATGTCTAAAATTACTAAAATGTTCAACTCGATTTTGCTGATTAAGTAATTTACGTTAACCAATGACATCTTCAGGGGATTGCTCACCTAAGAAAATGATTTTACTCAGGAGCCTTAATAATTTATACAATAAGCAGAGGCATGCACTCAGTATGAGCTGAAATTTCAATTTATTTCGTATTTATTGTATTTCTTAGTGGATAAAGTTGAAAGCATTCCATCGTCAATTACCAGTAAGCTAAGGTCCAATGAAGGATATTGAAATAGTTGAGATTCTGGAACATGAAACTCGAGTTGCTCTTGAGTTGACACTGGACAGGAATTCCCATCTCGTCACCCAACTGGACCAACTGTTCAAAAGCACTGGCTAACAGGCTCAAGTTGTATTCCCAAAGTCAGCTATCAAAGTATTTTGACCTACTGTTGTTAACTATCATTGTAGATAATAACTTAAATTTAGATTTATAACACTCTTAAACTTTTAAGTTATAATGTTGTTCATCATATTACAAAAAGTAATATAAAATAAAACTTAAGATGTTTTATTTGACACTAAATGTTTAAACGAGGTATCTGTTCTGTCCTAACATTACAATATTTTGTTATGGGCGAAAGCACACATCATTTATTGTTATTTTTAAAAACGCCATTTCACGTTTTAAATCTTATCCATGTAGGTCTTCTAAAAAGTCATAATCAGAATAACAACAACAAACCGAATACTTTCTACTACTACTATCCTTCCTGATTTGATGTTGCCAAGTCCCACTTTCATTTTATCTAATCGTAAAAAGACGTTTGAAAGAAGACGAATGAGTACAGAAGTTCTTAGCAAAGCAGTCTTGCCAAATGTTGAGTTGGCAAAGACCACGAGACGTAGAATAACGGGCTCCAGTGCAAGGCGGACTCTTATTATGGAAAGACACATAAAAGATAAGACTCGCACAGTTGGACCCCGGGCCCTATTCAAGCAAGCCAAGTATCTGTCTAGACAAGTAATATCGTCCAGTTCAATGAAGTGTTCCACTCGTAGTGTGTGAGGCGAACCATTGTGGCATTTCTGCAACTGCACTTCAAATGTATACTGATAAAGTTTGTATTACAGTCATTGCCATGTTTTGTTATATATAGTCTTACGCTGCGGTAACTTTGATTTTAACTGGGAAAAATATGTACAGTCATTATTTCAGTTTTTGATACGATCACGAATGAGTAAAGATGGGTTTTATTCACGTTTCTAACCGAGATTGCCGGTTTAAAAGGTAAATTTTGTTAAAGTCCCAAAATAAAGCTGTTGTCGCTTAAGACCGTTAAAATCAAACCTCGTGATGTCTTTTTAAACCTGCAAATTTCAGAAACGAGCAATTTGTTAATTTACAAGCAGAAGCCTGCATTGACATGAACCTGATTTTGTATAGGTCAATCCCAATACATCTCACTCATTATAAATCCTATCTTGGCAATCACACAGCTTACAATTAACTAGCTAGCACCTACTCACTGTCTCGTCAATGGGATTTACAATTGAGATACGTTGACATGAAGCTGATGTTGTGGAGGTAACACAGGGTTTGTATGCAGATGTGATTGAGAAGGCTTGATCCAGCTCAGCTTGGCTGTATGCCGTCTCACCAGATCTGCAATTACAAGCTATCAGTCAATCTCACTGATTGTAAACCCTATCTTGGCAATCACACAGCTTACAACTATCTTGTAACAAGGATTGATCATTGATGCTAGAGACTACTCTTCGCTAAGTGATTGTATGCAGTCTTATTCCACCAAAGCTCGTGAGGTACACCTTGAAACTCAATTTCGGTTCTAATAATCTAAGATGGACGCAAGACACATCAAGCAAAATATGTTGATCGTTTAAAGGCCTCATAATCGAAGAGTGTTGATTCTGCAGTGACGTTAACAGCTGGGGCGAGATCGTGCATCTCTCAAATGAGTCATGAGTGTTAAAGAGTGGATGTATCCTTTGTCCAAATAAGACGTGGAAGAAAGTGGCTGGAAACCAGATGAACTAGTAATTGTTTCTAGAAGCGCCAGTTTAGGAAAGTGTGTCTCTGGTTCAAATAGAGCTGTAAAGAAAACTGACGGGTCCATTCTGGAACCTGTCTCCGGGGAACCATTATTGGATATTGGGAGGAAAGTAGCGCAGCAGAGGCTAGCCGGGGGATATTGTTGTGTAGAGTAGATGAGATGTATGTAAAGTGTCTCTGGAGGCCAGCACGTTCCATGCACGATCACACCGCTACGTGCTCCGTGTACACAGAGGGTAGACTGTCCACTGTATACCAGTTCACCATCAACCAAAAGTAGATTCGTAGCGTTTCACTTTTAGTTGTCTCACGATAGAATGTAGCATACCAAAGTTGTGTCTTCAGTGCTCGAGCAAAAAGGGTTTGAACTATTCCTTGAACCAGAGTTTGATAAAAGGGTGTTTCCAGTGCCTGAAAGATTGTACTGATCGTGGCGCCTTCTTAGTTACGAGTGTCCCTGCATGATGTATCCTGGAGAGTGCACAAACAGTGTGAACTGTTTTCACTTTAGATTTTCTGTCACACTGGCAAGAGATTATATTGGGCAGGATGAGGTTGACGCTACAAGACAAAGCGTGGTCGAGGGGAATGAGAGCAGTAAAGCGTGAGGTGTGTGACCACACTCGGGTGTCGATATCTTCTCTCTAGGGAACCATTTCTTCTCAGGCCTTCCACTCGAGTCTTCTTCAATACTTCTCAGCTATTTTCCCCTACTAATAAGTATTTCCAACTGAGCGGGAAAAGAGATATATCGTTCGAATGGTGTACAACAAGCCTTTTTATTTGGTCACTGTAGAATTTGAGCTTCGAGGCCTGATGGAGTCTTACAGGATTAGTTATATTAGTCTAGTTAGTCTATTTATCTTTTTTCATGTAATAGTTTTATACGTCAAGGGTACAATTTCTGAACTGATTTGCAAGTGTTCTATTTCACCTTTAAATTCTGTGCAACTGAAAATCTCAACCGGTATCTCATAGAGCTTTAAGTTAAAGTAAAAATTAAGTTAAATGGAAATTTAACAGGTTTTTTTCAATCTGTGGCTTTATTACATAAACACGTTAAATAGGTTTGCGTAGTTAATAGCTATTGTTTTGACTACTGTGGACGAATTGTGTTGAGTTAAATGTGTTTGTTTTACGAGCTATAAAACATTTGGTCATCGTTATTATTTATACAGATTTCTATATTAGTTAGGAATTTTTATTTACTCAAAGTACAATTAGTATCAAAATTAAATCATACTTCATGTTGCTTGGTCTACGGACTACCCAAAACAGGTACATTTTTAGATAAATCGTCCGTTAACAAATCCTGTTGTGTTTTACTTTCTGCGTAATAACTGACTTGACAGACACTTGAGGCGGTATGTTTATCTTACCTCACCTCGTGGAATCATATGGTGTGCACGTGGCAAGGGATCTCGAGCTCCTCCTGTAATTGGACAATAACCCCTGAGCCCCCGCCTGATCCACGTGAAGTAATGTGGTCACTCGTTCTACCCCTTCCCTTCTGCCACCCCCGCACACACACACTACAATGTAAACATACACTTGACGCTGCCTTACTGCTAAGTGAGTTTCACACTCATTGGGGATTTAGTGAAAGGGGAACCTGTAATGCCTTGTCCCAGTGCGTGCGAACACTCTCAGCTCAGCTTGCTGCTGACGAGCTTCCTTCCTCTATACTTATATTTACAATTAAATCAGCAAGACTTGTTAAATCTATAGATTTTAATATCTCAATTCTACAGACAAAAATATTCATTCAATCCATCTGCCTATTTGTGTCTTCTCTCTCAAATACTAAGTCTATTGATTACAACAATATTTTGAAGTATTCCAAATGAACAAAACAGTACTTTAGTGTAATCGATTGAAATAAGTCAAATCTTTAAAACGTATTTTCTTTGTGCATCCTTCAAATTAAAAATTAAACATAAGAAAATCCACCGTACAATATGTCACTGTGGTATATTTCCAGGCTCTTTAAAGACAATGAAATGAAATGAAAAACGTCTTTGTTGGTGGCGAAGTTAGGACTTTAAAGTCCTCTCTTCCACAGTTCCACTTAACCACAACGGCAGTAAACACCCGTGACCACCACATATACCACTAATCAGTGTATGGTGAGGCGGTGTTACAATTGACATATTGTATCTCTAAATTCTACCAATAATTGTATTAGATTCTGGTTGAGCATTGTTTGGCCAACTGCTGCTTGTGACTTGAAATGCTAATCCTGTGAAGTTAGGCACTTGACTGTGGATTAGCGCGAGTGTGTCGGACTGGAAACTTTGTAGGCTTACAGGAGAGTGTTTCAGTTCCGTGAAGTCTTGTCTCACTGCGGTGTTACGCTGTCTGCTCTTTTCACAGATTACCTTCAGGCATTTTTGTTTAAGCATTTGGTTTCGGTTAATTATATGAGGCAGTGCTATATCTTTTGAAAATAAGCCAAGGTCCCCCACCAATGTTGAAACGTTTAAACAAGGTAATTTTTATCGTTTCTGCGAGCCTTTTCCTCTTGTATTATGTTGTTATTAGTTTTGAAGGTGGTATTTCGATAAAGTGGTTCATTAGTAAAATAGAATAAGATTTTTGTAAAAGAGTAAAAAGACAAGATTACACAATATATAAATAGACACAATAAATTGGTCATACAGTGTCTATAAATGTATGCATACGAGCGTATTTTGACATTGTTAGGCCCTAAATAATTCGAAGAAGAAATTTCTTATTGTATACAAAAGTAACAACATTTTTAAAACGGACTCTGATAGTCTCAACGGTGTCATAATTTATTATGATTCACAGGCATGTGAAATAAAAACGTAACTTCAAATAACGTAAGACGGCGGGCGCTAATAATGAGAACATGTGAAGGGAAATGCGAATAGAGAACTTACACAGTTTCAAGATTGTTTCGGATGCATTTTGAAGGCTTACAGCAAAGTTTACTACTTAACCTCTTGTGGTGTTTAACAAGCACGTACCTGCAGTATAACAAGGTGTAGAAGTGTTGTTCAATGGTGTGGCAACTGCTGGGAGTTGGAACAAGAGGTGTTCTCCAGGGTGAAGTCATGTCTCTGTACACTCGGTTGCGTCTAAACTTGCAAACACCAACATTTCAAAACTGCCGCCTTCTCCACGAGCCACAGTTTCTGTTCTTTCTCCGAGGTTTCTTAACGAAGGGTGGAATTAAGTCCTGATCGATCTCCGGTGCTAAGAGTAAGACACTTTGGTTATTCCGCTGAATTACCCCTTCTTCCCCACGGCCACACTTAGAGAGAAATCGCATAAAGACATTTTAACCGCGTTTCGGGCCTCTTTTAGCAATTTCCACCCGCAGTTGCGTCTCATTTGATTACTTGTCGCCCAACTTGGCGGGATGTTCTCGTCTGCCACATTAGGCGCGTGTGTAAAGAGTAATAACCTGCGGAGGGGAGCTTCGTCGCACTGCACCAGAGAATGTTCCTCGTCCGCTGTAACAACATTCAAAGTCTCAAATAGAATTGGGGTCAAATTATTTTCAATGTGGTATTAAAAATTAAATCTACAATACCAGCGTCATTTTTATTTGGACACTAATTCAAAGAATCTAGCATGTTTTTTATAATTCACCTTAATTATGTTAAGATAGTCATAAGCTTGTATGGGCTTAGGAAACGCTTGTAGTTTCACCAATTTCATTAGTTTAACCCGTTAGTGCCTAGAGTTTCCATATGGACTCTGAAACAGCGATTGCGCATGAAGCGTGTCAGCATGTACACGTATCTGGGATGTTACGGGTTCAGTAGAAATTTCAAATGTTCTCTAACGGCTACTATAAGTTAGGAAATGTGTATACAAGTAATCCGATAAAACATGTTATAAGCTTCTAAATATGAAAATACAAATTCGACAAACAGATAAAGCATCCCCATTCCATGTGATATCTCATTCAAAGCACTGAATATTGAATGAGTTGCTACTCTAAAGTAGTGGTTTCAGCATAATTTGTTGAACTCTGTCCCATTTTAACAACCATTTGTGAAACTTCAAAGTCATGTTTACACAAACTTTGTTGGAACCAACCCTTTACGAAATCACAAAACTGAATTCACCTGGTGAAAAATAAGTTGGCTCAAAGCTTTCAAGAGAAATATTGACGTCGATCCTGTAAGTGATAGGAAATCGACACCGCGCGCTGATGAGAATCGGCAAAGTTCTTCTCAAATGTTTATTACTTTCCTCACGCTTTAGCTTTCCCATTGATTTAACCTTTTACCTGTAAGCTTTTATCCAACGATTGAGAATCGACTTGTGTTCTGAATTCCCGAGAGGCTGTAAATGTTACCTGGTTCGTGTTAGCACCTGCGATTTATCCATTCTTAAAACATCCTCGGCCGATTTTACTTTTTGTTACGATAAAGTCGTTGGTGGTTTTTAAGAAACCTGTAATATCTTCTACTATATGTTGGGGTTTTAGCACAAGATAATCTAATTTAACTGAGACCTTGAAGCATGATATACACGAAATAGGGTAATCGTCTTGTTTATATCAAGGGTTTCTAGAGCTTGAAGATTCCCATAGTGTGAAAATTCTAACATAACCTTACCTGTTTATTTTTGAAGCAATTGTTTTCTGTGTTAGTAAACACATCCAAAATATAAACGTCCACTCTCACTCTCATAAGACACGATGACAGACAATTCAAAGACAAGACAGATACTTGAAAGATCACAGATCACAAATATTTTAGAGCTTGTCTATGCAAGCTGGCGCAAGATATTTTAAACAAACTACCAAATAAAACAAAATTTTAAAAAATTGCCAAATTTAGCTTTGTTCAAAATTGAATCAAATCTTTTTTTGTTTTACTCATTACCGTAAGATATATTCCATGCTTAACTTAATTTTAAAGTTACGATAGTACGGTAATTAATAAGGTTCGAGTCAGCAAAACGATAATTGTCTTTAACTTAAATAAAATAAATATATGTTGCACTTCACTGGTAGCAAGCTTAGGTTTTCTGCACAGGATAAAACATCAACTGATGCTCAAATTAGTCTCGACTAACCGACAATCTTCACAGCTGAGATGCTAACATAAGTGCGCAGTGGTTAGGTTGGCAACCTTGACGTGTGTAGTCCGAGGAATACCTAATGTACCAAGACCAAGAGGTCGGTTGTAGAACCACTGCACATTCACACTCACTTCTACCCAAGGTCTTCTCAAGGTACTAAACAAACCGTCGGCAATAAACTGTACAAAGTGCGTGATAGCGTATCAGTCAAGTCATCTCCAAGCTCTACTGGTGATGACTTCCACTCAGCGGCTTCTTATCAGTTTCAAAGTTTCATTCGATAGCATAAACTCTTGATTTTTATGTTGTTTTCATTACTGTTTATGCCATTACATTTCTTTATTGCACATCGCGGTGGACATTCACAGGAAAGTTGTTTGGCCTAAAGTACTTCAGTAGTAAGAGCTTTGCTAGTTACTTTACAATAAACAAGTACGTTTACTTTATTAATTACCACTCATCAACTCATCCCTCACTACATATTTGCCTTAAAATACCCTCATGAGAGTGGTCGGCATGTCAAATAGTGATTTAGTGATTTATTTACAATTCTTTTGTTTTATGCATGTTCACGTTACGTACTATCTTGTTTATCTTTTATACAGTTACACGCAATGACACCTACTTTATTCCCTTCTTTATTAGCCAGTAAGAATCGCTATTATTTCAGTAGAATAATCGGACCCATTTCACTCAACCCTTTAAAACTTCAACATGTATCTTATCACACATTCTTCTTACTACGAAATCAACTTTTAACAAGGTCGTTGGTGAGATTTCCATCAAAGCCAAACTTTCCCGCGTGAATAAACCGTATCACCCAGCTGAGCTGTTGTCACATAATTCACACGTCGCGTAAAGAAGTAATCTCATCTGAACCCCAACCCTTCAAACAATCTAAATCAGTATTCTCGGTGGCTTGCCATGTACATAAGGGAGGGAGGAGGGAGGGGTGAAGACATCGCTGAGATACCGCAGGAGATTACATCTAAATGAATATTTATCGCCCAAGTCAGCGGGAAAAATCTTCCCCCACTCGACAACCTAAGTGGCAAGAGACGATCAAGGATCATTTCCTGCGAAAAGCCCCTTAATTCCAAATTTATTAGGAACATGAAAGGATCATCAAAGGGGTGCTTAGGTTGTGCAACAGATGCTAAAGTTAGTCTCATTATCTTTTAACACTGTTAAACTCTTGCTAATCGTTCGTGCGCTAAGTGCGTGCTGTGTTGTCGCTGACTGAATACGAAGAACCAGGTTTGATGTGTGCTGTATAGTAATGTGTTTTATTAGATCCAATAGACGATAAGAAAGTTATATGTAGCTTCTTGACTTGTAGTGAGTGTATCATGTGAAGTCTTCAGTGTTTTATTTTAATATTTAAGTCATAGTTAATATGTTAATATTCGAATTAATAGTCTAAATACAAACGTTATTTTATATAGTTAATAACGATAGGTTTTACCAAAGACTATACATGTTTTGTCTTTGGTTTTACTCTCTGCCACCTAATTAGAATAATATGTGTTCTCTTAAACGTCAAATTGCTCAAAATGCTTAAATAATCATATCAAGACTAATGTTTTAACAAAATTTAAAGGTGGTCGTTGAATAAACAAATGGGAAGTTTCCAAAAAATTAAAAGTAAATATTGGAATCGGCCAGCAAATAATACATCATTCTGTTTATAAAACCCTTCAAACAATTTAAAGTACCGGTATGTTATTTATTCGGGCATTTATGTTTTTTAACTAGAACTAGTTAAAACATTGGTTTCGTAAAAATATTTTAAACCATATTTTGAAACCTTCGAAACTAAATAGCTTACGTAGTTCACGAAGTGAAAACAGCAGTTTTCATCAAATAAAAGGACTAGTCCAAGTCAAATAGTTACCGGTACATATTATAGCAAATGCATTTAGAGTTATTAATTTGTATGCATGCTGGAAAATAAGTGTATCTAGAAGTTAGATATTTGATAAGTTCCAATGTAAACTGTTTATGAACTTTTAATACGACCTACTTAATCAAATTTAAACTCAAAAGACTTAGATTTGCCGTTAAGTATCGTTTCGTAATGCCCATTATCACGCACCACCGCTTCCTACACACAAAACCCGGCGTTGTAATCATGTAATATACGAAAAACGGAAAGCGGCTTATATGAAGTGCGTGGGGAGGGGAGTGGTGGGAACAAATGTACACGTGGTATATTGAAGGGCTGGGTGCGGACACCAGACAAATGTGCGTACTTTGTTAGCTTACTGCAGACTGCAGAGGCTTGTGGGTGATGAGCACATACCAGTGTGCATGTACGTACAAGGGGAGTGTTTGTCATCTAGGCTGAAATATATCCTGGACAAATCCCTGTCCAAAATAAGGATCGTTTTATTGTTACAACGCTGCAACGTGAAAAATTAGTAACTTACCTTTGAAATGTTCACTTTTAGTTCTTTTCAGGTTTTTTTATAATAATTTTTTAAGCATGATGTTAGTGTATGAAAATGTGTTTAGTGTGAAATCAGGTTTAGCGCAAGTGTAATACTTCAAAAGTGTATCTCAACTTAAAGGTTTTTTTTAATGAACAGACTTACTTTGTTTCTTATTTCAGACTTTCCATTAATATGCTAAGGCATTGTTCCTGGACCAAATACTAGTTAAAATGCTATAATAAAACTATATAAAAGTCCTTAGTTACTCAGACAATCTCCGTTTTGCTTTTTGTTAACTCTTATGAGACAGACAGTGGTATTTATCAACGTAAAATGTAACGTACGCTTGTACGGTACAAAGGTAAAACTATTTATTTGTTCGAAATCAATATGATTCATTCGTTCATTTCCTAATCACTGTATAGTTTATTCATAAGCCTATTACACGATACAAATTAATATGGTTTAAGTATCTGTTTACTTGCATAACTCTACTTTTAAGTAATAAAATAAACCTTAAATAAAGCTTAAACATATATTTTTAGTTACAATGTATACCATTGGTATACAAGCTGTTGTAGTCACAACTCTGTCTTGACGATTTGTCTCTGAAAAGCGTTCAACTCTGAGACACATTTTATTTATGTAAGTGTCTCGGCTTGATCGATGGCTCCAAAGTCCACATGCAACCTGCAGCACGTGGAACAGAACACACAACACTTACACAATAATACTTCACTATTTACCAACACTAGTAGCGCAATTGCAGTTTAATACCAGTAATCCACCGCTTCCACTTACTCCGGTGGTCTGGGAGTTAAATAACCGTAACGGTTCGCTAACAGATGTTTGATTGCTACCTGCAGCAAAAGGGAAACATTCCAACTCCATTTAAGTTGGAAATTCAAATAAACACGATTGACGTTTTGCAATCATCAATAAAAACACTGACATGCCGTAACGTCCCGCGGCGGATCAAAGCCCTGTATGTAATTGACCGATGGTAAACAAGGCATGCAAATCAGTGGTGGCTGGTGGCTGGTAGAGATACCTCTGTTGATAGAACGGGCGGAGCTGCTCTAGTAACTGTTACTGGTACAGTCGGTCACCGTTACATTTAGTAACGAGATAAATATTAGTCTGACGCAACGGCAACGGCTGGACTGCGTGACCGGCTTGTTACGTCATCAACGTAAACATCAGCTGTGCGTGTTTCATTCATTCATGGTGGCTTTGATTATGTTGTTGATATATTTACGCCAAGACTTGTTTGTGCTTGTTTTCCACAGTCCGCACGCTGTGTTTTGATGTCAGTAAACTGACGGGTTTATTTGAGCTGGGTGGGTTTACAGGTAACAAATTAAAAAAACTTTATTTGTGTAGTTGAAAATAACTTAATAACAAACCGTACTATTGTCATAAGAGTTGAAGTCGTGCATTTTAAATTTTAATTCAGGTTTGCTATCGTTTTAGTATAAAGAATCATAGGTCATAACACTTATATACGAGTAATTGTCCTCGGCGATCTAATGTTCGTCTCTATGGCTTATATTACCCAAAACCGAATAAAATTGTATTTATCGTTTTTTTACAACCATCGTATTTTTTTTCTTTTACAAAACTAGTCTACTTTCTCACAAACATCAGTTTCAAACTCCTCCCAATCGAATGAAATCTATGTTTTGTTGCGTCTGCAATATTACGATTCACCAAAATTGAAATACAGAGAGATGACTCATCAAGACAAAAGAACAGTGAGAGGGGAGCTTTGTTAGTATTCAACAAAGTTAGCCGGATTTCGAGACAATAAACACAGTATATAGAGTAGCGCGCACGGCTGGTTCGTCTCTCCGACACAACTCTGAGCTCTGTACATGGAAATATGTATTATACTGTAATATCAAAGTATTTATTTATATACCGGTAGTACTTTGTTATAATGCTGTGTTGTTTGTCTAACGTCCACGCAACTGTAATGTAGCTAATTATGACCTAACTTTGTAATTAGGTTTTGAGATCTTTGCACATATCGTTATATAACTTCAGGCTTCTACATCCCCAGAATAAATACATCTTATCCAAATAGATCCTTAAATTGGCAGCAAAAGAAAAAAATTGAATTAGAAAATTCATACTTCGGCTGAAAGCTTTTTCCATTCGTTCGTTCAATATAGGATGGATGTGTATGGTTTTGTATTGTGATGGCTAAGACACTGGAAATAGTCTGTGGTGGATGGTTTTGCAACTATATTCCTTTAAATAAATGATATTAATTTATAGCCAACACAAATCGTTATGTTGCATGTTCCCCTGATATCTTTTGCCACACCTTCTCCTAACTCAGAACTGCAGCTGATCTACATGATTCCACCAACTGCTTGAATATGACGCAAGTGTGTGTGTGCACTAAATCACGTAAATATGTGTTGATGCTTACATAATCTCAACCAAAAGTGGTTTCAGTGTGATACGCAGAACTGTCTTGCGAGACGTGTACTTTGTTATCACTTTCCCTGGATCTACTGATATGGGGGAACAGTTGCACAGTGACTGGGCTCAGTTGTTTTGACGGTTCCACCCCATTGAGTCTGATACTCCCCCTAGCTTTACAGTCCACCGGCGCCAAACCAGCTTTGGCAAACTTTAGACAGAATCCCCCCCGGAGTGCGTAGGGAGCAGACATGTTACAGCTTTCTGTCTCGCTGTAGGACATAGCTAGTTTAGTATCACCTTAGTTTACTGGTAAAATCTCTATATTTGGCGTAAGTACTTGTGCGCAGCGTGGTTCAAACAATACTTTTGTTTATAAAAGGAAATATTACAACATTTCTTCAAAACTAATTTGTAATTGTTTGTTTTTTATATCTATCTGCATTGCTAGAACCGTTTTT
This sequence comes from Matsumurasca onukii, assembly GCA_018831715.1. Taxonomy (NCBI): domain Eukaryota; kingdom Metazoa; phylum Arthropoda; class Insecta; order Hemiptera; family Cicadellidae; genus Matsumurasca; species Matsumurasca onukii. The sequence goes on from CM032060.1 coordinate 73,149,271, forward strand.
CCCAAAGCGCTTTTTTAACCACTTGTATATAAACCAAGTATTAATTTGCCGGCGTATTGGCTGAGTCGGTAGCGCGCGTGACTGTGGATCCAAAGCTCGCAGGTTCGCGCCCCGCCTCAGCCAACGGTTGGTAGTTAATTCGTCGCTAAGGTTGCACAGGCTGCATAAGCCCATGGTAACTGGCAAATTAAGTTAAAAACCCTGATTTATTTATTAAGTTAAATTTAGCGGATTAAGTTAAAAAACTCGATCAATTTATTTAAGTATTCTTTGTCCGCCAAAGCAATCAATACACAAGACACCTACTTACGGAACAAGAGGAACTTACGGCTGTCATACGGGAAAACAAATAAACTTATTAGCTATGAATCTGAATTTACAATGCTATAAAACATCAACAGAAGTTGATTCTCTATAATATAACCATTATGTACAAAGAACTGTAGGTAGACTTAATTTTACTCATTTTATCTGCATGGTTACTACACTAATACTACCAACTTATTTGTGTTAATTTTCTTAGAGTATTTATGTAAGAAGAAGAAACGAAAACTGTTTTGTTACGAATATTAAGCAAAACCTCTTCGGCGACCAAACAAAATTACATTTCATCGCTTTAAATACGGTGGGAATATTTCCACGGAGAGGGTTTTAATCCTCCTTTGAGGCGCGAACCTCGACAAAATATCGTTACTTGACAAAAAGCGCGAGTGTATTTACATAACTGCGTTACTTCGGGTGTAACGTCGTCACAGCAACGCGCAGCTGTGACGGAAGGAAGAAGAAGAAAATGAACATCAGCATCAGCTGATCCAGATCACAACAATGGCCTCTGCGCGCACGAGGCACAATCGATTCTCCGCGCCGTGTGAGAATATCGATCGTGAAATTATCAGCTAGTATGGAGGGTGCATTGTTGTTTTTTTACTTTTGCCGAAAATTATTTTTAAGTTATGAGAATATTTTCAAGTGTTATGATTAATTATAGGAAGTACTGAGATAAGAAGGATGATCACATTGCATATTTCTTAGTTTGTTATTAATACACTCTAACATGTTCTCGAACTCACGTTAAAATTGAAACAAGTACTTCTCAGACAGTACCGGTACATGGACTAAATGTACTGTTAGAGAAGTACTTGTTTCAATTTCAACGTGAATTCGAGAACATGTTAGAGTGTATTAATAACAAACTAAGAAATATGCGATGTGATCATCCTTCTTATCTCAGTACTTCCTATAATCATAACACTAAACTAAGAATGAGTAAACTAAGAAATATTTTACTTACCAGGGGTCTCTTATGTGAATTTTACCAGCCAGTTCGGTATTAAATTTATATTTCGTATATTTTCTACAGTAACCATGTATAAATTTATTCCGTAATTGATTCCATAGTTGCTTCAAAATCAAATCAAATTCTACCAAACCATTAAAAGTTTCAGAAATAACTTGTTCTTTGAATGGATGTCTTGTATATTTGCAGTTGAATTACCTTGATTTTAAAATAACTACTAATTTTCTAACGTGTTTATCTGGTGTTACTTAGTTAGTTATTAGTTGTCTTTAGTCCATACCTCACGACTCTATTCTTTACTAATCCAGAGCCCATCGTACACATTGCAAACATGACAAGGGTTACATATTTAATCAGATTCTATAATATTGTATTTCTGATTTCAGGTAATTGCCAAACAAGAGTTTTCAACTAAAGGTATTTATAACCGAATTCATAAAGCAATAATAGGTATTAGATTAAGATCAACTTGAAATTGTGACCATTTAGGAACCCTTACTAATCAATCCATATTCTAAAATTGTCATGGTGGAAAGCATAAACTTGGTACCCTTTTAATTATTTCAGTTTAAACCAGACCGGCTTCGGAGATTATCCCATGACCACAGTGTTTACTTAAGTGACAATTTTGTTTAAACAAAATTACCTTAATACATTTGGTATATCTGAAAGTTTCTTTGCATATTATCATTGTTTTTATTCATCTTAAAGTTGTATTTATGTCTGAGTGACATCAAGAGATTATGGTAATAGAGAAGTTCAATACAATTATGTTTTGATCCACGACACTTCCTTTTATTTTGTAAATTCGTAAATCAAATGCCAACAGCCGATAAACTACAACTTCACACTTTAACAGAAATTTAAATGTCAATTAGCGTTAGTAACTAGCCAAGTAGAACCGATGAGTCGAAGAGGCTACCACAATCCGGTACGGCACTTTGCCTCTCATCAAAGCGGTATCACAAGTTGGACCAGATTCTTGCGAAGGGGAAAGCGGAACCGCGACACAAGGCGCGAGATGTACCGGAAACCAGCTCCAGTTCCGGTCAAGTGACGCAATCAATCAGCCAATCACTTTCCACCGTTCCTTCATTAACTGCCGGTCCACAGTCCTTCCTCTTCTCCGCAACTGGCCGTAGTAATCGGTTGCTGCCATTGAACTCCTACTGTGGAATATAAATATTAAACTGTATCCAATGAAATTGGTTCAAATTTCGATGTATTATATGCACAGTTATGTTTCACGCAATCAGTGAATAATTTATAATTTTTTTCAATGACGTGGCCACGGTACTGCGCAACGGTAACAGTGCAACTCATTGTCATCATCACAATATCACGTTATCAATAGTAAACCGGGATTGATAAGATCAAACGAAGACAGTACCACCATAAAGTTGCTAGATAGATACAAGTTATACAACTATAATTGACACTGTTTGGTGGTAGCCGGCAGGTTTTAGGTTAGTGTCTTCGGTGGAGATGGGTTAGTTGGTTGTCAGGTTGACTTGAATTTTCGAGCTGCCGAAGTAATACCATAGAGTCCGTTCGTCTGTAATAATACAATTGGACAAGTTCCGTCACCATGCGTCGTCTTTACCCGCAAAAACGTTATACTTTAATAGGTTTGCTACTACAATACGTATATTGATGTGCATGCTCCTGTATGTCTTGTACCTGAAGTTTCCGATAGTGTATGTTTGTGTCGAGATGACAGAAATGTTTGTTTTGTAAAACTAGTGTTTGGACGGAGTTGGAATTAGGTTCAGAGTTGGAGTGGCAAGGAAAACGAGTACTTGTTAGTTTGGAGTGTAAAACTTGTTCAATAACCGAGAGACACGTGACACGTTCTGGCCAATCGACAATCGTGCACTTCACTTCACACCCTGGCTATTAGAAGCAGACGATACCGTTACAATATGTTTCACACTCATCCACAGGCTAGGCACTCGTCTTTACTAGTACTGGCGATTTTATAGAAGAACTTGTCATTTATAGATCAATGAACTTTCACCTTATTTTTGTGTCTTCGTTTTATTTTTAAGAGCCGAACACGATTAGTCATAGCAATCTACCCTTTCGAAAAAAGTATAATATTAACAGTCAAAACCCCCAATTGCAACTGAAAGAATCTTACTGGCAAACTACTAACATACTAAACTTAAGTTCAAACTTTTTCTGCAGTCGTGTTTTTCTCTCAAAGATATTTTTTTATTAGTTCAGTGAAACTAGTTACCTTTTCCTTCTTGTGTTAACTTTTAAGTGGTGCACTATATGTTGCTGTACAGCTCGTTTTAAACATGTGTATCATCGTGATCAATCTGCTTTATTTGTTACAAATAGGTCAAAACCAGTCAAACCTAAACTAAGTCCACTAAGAACCTATCTTCATTATGTTCCTAATATTTTAGAGCAAATCACAGAACTAATCTCGATGTTGTCTTTAAATTTAGGATTAATTTATCCGTAGTGTTATGTTGTTCATATTCCTCATGTTTTAGGAACCAACCTTTTTTTGTTGGCAAATAGGGCAGTATGAAACACTTTGAAATATGTCAAACAAAACTTAAATTAAATATTAAGCCCAATAAGGGCCAACCCTTATAATAATATTTCTTGTTGAGTATAAACAAACCTATTACAAGCGCTATCAAACTTTTACCGATTTCGTCCAGCAACAAACCAGATTTCCAATACTCAATCGCAAAGTTTTAAATTGTTTGAACTAGTCTGGTTTTGAAGTTGTTCTGTAACAAAGCAGCTCTATCAGTTCGAGACAGCTGACATATCTCAACATTGTGATATACTACAGTATAACTGAGAAACGGGTGTTTTATGTGTTTACTCTATGGAGGAGGAGAGGAAAAGTTTTGATTGTTGCCGGAAAGAATATCACGGCCTCCTGTATAAGTTTGGTAATAAATCCCGGCGTTGGCAGATTTATATTGAGATCTACCCCGCGATAAGAATGTAAATCGATACTCGATACGATTCCTCGTCTCCAGACCGACTTTGTTAACCGAGATTGAAAACTTGTATTGTTCTTTTAGAAGGCTATCTGAGGTTTGTAAAAAGTTATCCAATACCATTTTGGCTGAATAGAATACTTTAAGGTCCATTAATCAGAGAGGGCTCAAAGAAATGGTCTGCTAAGCTTGAAATCCACCCAAAGAAATGTCTGCAATGAATTCAATCTACAAAGAGTTAGACGTTTGGTTCGTTGGCATTTTGAAGAGCTGTTTCTTTGTATACAAACTTTGTTTCACTACTTGTCATCTTAATAAAGTTTTACAAAATGTTTAAAATTGTTTCAAAAACGCCGTTGGTTCATGAGCTACTTGGGGTTTCCCAACGGAATATTTCATAAAACATACATTTAAATGTTAAGATCTTGTTAAGATACTTTTGGTACAAAATATTTTAAGTAAAGAAAATACATAATCCAGCAGGTAACCAAAATATCGGTTTGTTTATCGTATAGGCAAAAACACAGCAAATCTTTAGAGCAGTACTTTTCTTGTTCGAGTTTTGTTCAAAAATCAGTTAGTTTAATTGGTTTTTCAACTAAATCAGTGTTCCTCTTGTGATACGATATCAATTTAGTTTTCAGTCATTCGGTCAACTGTACATTTAAATGCTCTGGTATAGTCTGAGACCTTGTAGGAGCTTTTCTTTCTGTTACTTTATCCTTTGTAAGAACCGGTTACACTAACTACAAACCACTATGTACGCTCAACTAACGCATAACAACAATATGCGTTAAAAAGAGTAACAAGAGCTCTAAATAGTGAAACTAGTATTTTACAAGGATAACGGTCACCGTAACGAAATGACCTTTGCAATATAATAACGAAGAAAACTTCGTTCAAGGTTTCAGGAAATACCAAAGTATTTAAATATAGTATTTATTCTTTATTGCTACATTGTGACCACTTTTTCAAAACTCAACGTTACATGAAAAATATTTCAAATTATGAAATATTTCCTTTGTTCTTGAAATTTCCCAACAGATTCCATGACATAAAAACTTCACTTAATTTATATTCGTAAGACTTGGTTTGATTATTAAATCACTTGATCGTTAAAGAAATCTCCAAACTCGCTGACCTACCTCAAGGAAAGCCTGTGTAGGTGTAATTAAGTGCAATGTTGTTACGCAAGGTAGCGGTAATGTTGCACCTAATGTATTCAAAGTGTTGTGATCGATTAGTGACCACACCTTCAGCAGATCATATGCAGCCATGATTGCCTGTGTACCGGTTATAGTATGAGTACTAGTGTAGTGATCAAGGAGAGGAGAGGCGTGGTGCAGGTCCAGGGACAACACGGGCTCACACATTAATTTTGGCAAATTAAAGTACAGTAGTCACTGGTTACAACACAGGTGGTGTATTTTAATTTACTTACAAAACTGTTTAATGTGTGTCGAAAAGAATTCCGTGTCTTAAACACTTCCAAACATGAAGTGTGCAAACTTTTCAACAGTAAAATGACGAAAATAAATTTCAACTTTACAGTACTCATTGAAAAAACATATGGGTTTTAAATTTCACCAGTCTTATTTCCATCGAACATCATAACATGTTGTGTTACATACATGTAGAAGGTGAACAACATAACGTAACAACACTTTGCAAATGTATTGAATTGAAACCGTTAATAATGCATCTTCTAGTGCCTTCAAGCGCTGTTCGGTATTTTGTCGAAATTTACTCGTGGGTTGATTTTTATTCAAACTTTTGCCATTCATTAGTGAGCTTGAATAATGTTTACGGTTATTTCTATAGTTGAGCCCTTTGTAAATTTATATGTAGAAAACTTCTAAGAGTTCTCTCAACTACATTTGTTTATTAAAAGAACTATTTGATTATAATCAGTCGACAAACAAAATATACACTAACAATTAAATTACTTAATTTTAATGAGCGTGGATTACATTTGACTTCGTTCGATAATAAAATATTAACTTTACCGAGGAAACTGTTGTACGATACAGAACAATATAACTTGTCTAACGTCTAACTTTGAATACAGTGTAAAACTAAGACGAAACCTTAAGGCGCACGTGACAGACGCGACGGGACACAGCCCCAAATATATGTATAATAATGAACCTGATGGGAACAAAAACATTTCATACATTAAACTAGATGAACATGTCATTTATAAGTAAACCATATAAATACTTAAGCCCCAATACGTTCGAGTAATCTACGTGACAACTTATAGCCAAACCAAGAGAGTCAATATTTGCTCTTAAGTCCTCCGAAAATAGGAACAGGCTACTTTTTCAGTGTTTTCACCGCACACAATCGAAATCCGCGCATAACTTCATGATTGTAAAATTGCCCCTTGAAATTATCTGCAGTCTTTAAGAGTGCTCATTTGCTGTAACAGCAGAAGTGGAAAGTATTCCATTACAGTGTTTGTTACGAGTATTAAATAGCTGTTTATTTCCTGCTGACTAAGTGAAGTGTCTGGAGGGGTAGTGTCTGTAGTGGAGACACCCTGCAGTTTACCCCGCTAGGGGAGAGGTTATATACGGAGACAAGTCAAGATCCCCCTCTGCATGCAGCCGTAGCTGAATATTATCAATTACAGTATGTGCTTACAGAAGTGTTTGTTTACCAAATTAGAAGCACAAAATATAACAGCAAACTTTTTACAATTAAATTGCCTGAAAATTTAACTCTTGGCTCAGTTATGTTATCGATTGTTCCACTATTTACCCTCATTTCACTGACGTAGTACACCTCCTCACATTAGTGGTTGACACACTAGCTCTACTGCCTAGGTGTAAATTCCGAGTAAATTAAAGTATAAAACAGGTTTACTAAGATACGCCTTTTAGAAGTTATAAATTCATCATAGCTATGTTTTTAACTACACATTAATGGAAATACAAATAAAGTACGATACATCGAATTAGGTAAATGTTTCCTCCTGCTCCCAAACTGGATTAAACACAAGCCGAATTTAAAGTTAAAAATGGAAACAGTACAGCTAAAGGGGAACGACTCCGACCTTTTCTCCAATGGACCAAATCCGACATAGAAGTCAGACATATAAGATGAATGATTCAATAAGTTACACTTTCATGAAAGGCTAATGCTCGCAGTTGGTATGCACCATGTCAGGCTGGTGGGTGGAGGGGGGAGGGAGGGGAGGTCACGTGACACGCATCAGTTCTCAAGGGCTGATGTGATGGTCCTTACACCAACATCCCCTTCATTCAGCACCGCGTATATGTCGGGGGTAAGTTGCTGCTGTAAGTGTCACAAGTTTTAACAGCCAATAACACTCAGGTGGTATTTCCTAACTTTCTTCTTCTGATGACGCTTGGGGAGGGCGTAGTACATTTGATAAATCCCTTTCACGAAATGACACAGTCAAGGCTGTACGATATAGGCCTAATGTATGCTTTGTAAACAATATTTAAAATTCTACGTTATCATCCTTACATCAGAAGGAAAGAACGTCATAATGTTTTCGAAGTAAGATTACACTAGCGAGAATCTTTAGCTTTTGCCACAGTATCTGCACACTTGCGGTTGGATAAAATAGTTGGATCGTGGGGTGGAAAGTTTAGGAAACTAAGTGCAAAGTTGAAGTGGAGCCAAATACACTTTAATCGAACTATGAGAATTGTTGTATCATTATCAATTCTACCCAGAACTATTCCTTATAAGGTTTTTTATTTAAAAAGAAGGGGGCTGTTCACATTTGTTGTGCACAAATAGGCTAGAGTGTAGTTTAAATATTGTAATGGCAGATGAAGCTTGAGATAAACGCATCTGAGACATAAACATTTTCATACATTCGTGTAAATCTGATTTGGATTGAGTTCAATGCACAAAATCACAGACAAAGAAATAATCAAGTACTCGAAGCAAACAAACTGTATATTCTTTGCGCGTACTCTAAGGAGAGTATCTGAAAGTGGTCTTAGATTGAATTAGACAGAGTGATTACTGATTAGCTGTGTGACTGGAGGGGTGGAAAGTTGGCTCAGTGAGGCTTGTAAGTGTCGCAACTTGGTAGAACCAATAACATGTCAACTGATGCACAACCTAGGCTCTCTGTATATACTGTATATACTGTACAGTAGTTCCCGTCTCCCCCATTGCAATTTACACAGTATACAGTTCCTTCCTTTGTTTGTTACGGTTATGCAATCAGGATCAACCCTTACATAGATTTCCAAAAACTTTGTGAAACGATTTATCTTGAAGATTTGATAAATGACACATTTAACCAAGAATTGCTGCAAATTATTACTACATTTATTGTGCCGTTAGTTCGATTTATTTTTAATATATCCATTAAAATAGTATGCAAAATATTAGGTATTTTAAATATAAAGCTGCACACTTGTTTCTGGAAAATGAAAAACGAAGCCTATACCATGGTATTACACCATGGCCTATACTACATAAACACCAACAGTTTTTACTTCCACACTTTATAAAAACTGTCCTCGGAACATGAGCCCTTTGCATCATTACATCATAAAAAAACGTTCAATACGCGTGAAAATCGCTTACTATTTCCAATTTTGGCGTATATAAAAAGAATATAGAAGACAAATTCAAATTAGCTATGTTCAAATTAGTTTATTCTATGTACATACTAAAGCAATCCTTTGCTGGGCCCACTATGTTATTTACGAATGTGACGTCACTCAAATTGGACCTATATGTGATCTGTTATGCTCTTGGGGCTGCGGAGGAATGCGACCTCAAGGACGGCGAGGCAGTGAGGACTGAGGTCGTGAGGTCACAGGTCGCACATGACATCGTTCCCGCCATCACTGAATCTCTATAATTAGCAACCACTTGTACAATTGCAAACTCGTTTCCTTACATTTAACTAGCCGCCTGTTAATGCATGCATATTTACCCGTCAGCCGCACAATAATATCCATTATTTACACGCAAGTATGACTGCTAAACCAATTGGTTGATTGCATAAGATGTAAATGACCATTTACTGTAAACATAAAAAAGCCAATTAAGCATTTAATGACAAAATGAGAAAAATAAACTGCAAAATTAAGAGGTCGCTGCTTGATTCTCAAACTGAATACTATCTAGTCATTCTAATAGCTATATAATATGAATCCATGCAACGAACTATCATAACCCAAAAATTGGGTTTAACATAATGAAATGCTATAACAAGTTTACTTTTTTTAATGTATAAACTGTTGTGTTATGGCACGGACAATATTTAAAAAACTTTGTACTTATTTAAGAAGTTAAAGATGATTAAGTGTAACGCATCACTTAAATTTGATGGATTTTTCGTATCGCCCTAGGGGTTAAATTGTGAAGATGCTTCATAAAATACGCATTATTCAACAAAACCCCTAATTGTTTGAATAATTATAAAATATTCTAAACATTTAAAATTGATTTAAAACACTTTCCAATTTCAATAATATTTTACAGTGTGGAAGATGTTATCAATGGTAATTCGGTGAATCATTAGGTTTTCAATTCTTTGTTCTTAGTTCTTATTGATGGCTGAGCTGCTACTAAATGCCAAAAAAAAATTTAATGTAAAGTTTCAAATTAGTTAATAAACAACTATTATTTTCAACGTATTTTGTTTGTTGTTTGTTACACATAAACAATTGTTATTGTATAGTTAAATAATTAAGTAAACTACAACTTTGTTTCCCCATAATAACATCCACACACGACCAGATAGATTAGAGATTGTGTACTCTAATCAGTCCGACTATTCAGTTGCTATCAGTTGAGTCGGTGTAACGCTGATGTAGTTTCAATGAGCCTTACACACTACACAGCTCACATGTAGGTTAGGTGAGGTGTGTGAAGGACTAATGGTGTGCGGCCTAGCCATTGACGGAAGTGTGCGGTGAGCCACACAGCTGACAATAATGTACGTTTCCGCACATTGCCTCAGCAGTGTGACCGCAGTTCAGCGTGCAGCGCGTTAAGTGATCAGCGTTACACTACACAGCTCACATGTAGGTTAGGTGAGGTGTGTGAAGGACTAATGGTGTGCGGCCTAGCCATTGACGGAAGTTGCGGTGAGCCACACAGCTGACAATAATGTACGTTTCCGCACATTGCCTCAGCAGTGTGACCGCAGCTCAGCGTGCAGCGCGTTAAGTGATCAGCGTTACACTACACAGCTCACATGTAGGTTAGGTGAGGTGTGTGAAGGACTAATGGTGTGCGGCCTAGCCATTGACGGAAGTATGCGGTGAGCCACACAGCTGACAATAATGTACGTTACATTGCCTCAGCAGTGTGACCGCAGCTCAGCGTGCAGCGCGTTAAGTGATCAGCGTTACACTACACAGCTCACATGTAGGTTAGGTGAGGTGTGTGAAGGACTAATGGTGTGCGGCCTAGCCATTGACGGAAGTGTGCGGTGAGCCACACAGCTGACAATAATGTACGTTCCCACACATTGCCTCAGCAGTGTGACCGCAGCTCAGCGTGCAGCGCGTTAAGTGATCAGCGTTACACTACACAGCTCACATGTAGGTTAGGTGAGGTGTGTGAAGGACTAATGGTGTGCGGCCTAGCCATTGACGGAAGTGTGCGGTGAGCCACACAGCTGACAATAATGTACGTTCCCACACATTGCCTCAGCAGTGTGACCGCAGCTCAGCGTGCAGCGTGTTAAGTGATCAGCGTTACACTACACAGCTCACATGTAGGTTAGGTGAGGTGTGTGAAGGACAATGGTGTGCGGCCTAGCCATTGACGGAAGTGTGCGGTGAGCCACACAGCTGACAATAATGTACGTTCCGCACATGCCTCAGCAGTGTGACCGCAGCTCAGCGTGCAGCGAGTTAAGTGATCAGCGTTACACTACACAGCTCACATGTAGGTTAGGTGAGGTGTGTGAAGGACTAATGTGCGGCCTAGCCATTGACGGAAGTGTGCGGTGAGCCACACAGCTGACAATGTACGTTCCCCACACATTGCCTCAGCAGTGTGACCGCAGCTCAGCGTGCAGCGAGTTAAGTGATCAGCGTTACACTACACAGCTCACATGTAGGTTAGGTGAGGTGTGTGAAGGATAATGGTGTGCGGCCTAGCCATTGACGGAAGTGTGCGGTGAGCCACACAGCTGACAATAATGTACGTTTCACACAATGCCTCAGCAGTGTGACCGCAGCTCAGCGTGCAGCGAGTTAAGTGATCAGCGTTACACTACACAGCTCACATGTAGGTTAGGTGAGGTGTGTGAAGGACTAATGGTGTGCGGCCTAGCCATTGACGGAAGTGTGCGGTGAGCCACACAGCTGACAATAATGTACGTTTCCGCACATTGCCTCAGCAGTGTGACCGCAGCTCAGCATGCAGCGAGTTAAGTGATCAGCGTTACACTACACAGCTCACATGTAGGTTAGGTGAGGTGTGAAGGACTAATGGTGTGCGGCCTAGCCATTGACGGAAGTGTGCGGTGAGCCACACAGCTGACAATAATGTACGTTCCGCACATTGCCTCAGCAGTGTGACCGCAGCTCAGCATGCAGCGAGTTAAGTGATCAGCGTTACACTACACAGCTCACATGTAGGTTAGGTGAGGTGTGTGAAGGACTAATGGTGTGCGGCCTAGCCATTGACGGAAGTGTGCGGTGAGCCACACAGCTGACAATAATGTACGTTTCCGCACATTGCCTCAGCAGTGTGACCGCAGCTCAGCATGCAGCGAGTTAAGTGATCAGCGTTACACTACACAGCTCACATGTAGGTTAGGTGAGGTGTGTGAGAAGGACTAATGGTGTGCGGCCTAGCCATTGACGGAAGCCACACAGCTGACAATAATGTACGTTTCCGCACATTGCCTCAGCAGTGTGACCGCAGCTCAGCGTGCAGCGAGTTAAGTGATCAGCGTTTAGCGTTCTCTTCAACCCGTCCTAACCTGTCTGTGCTCATTTTACATAGGTGTGGTCAATCAAATTGGTCAATTGAGTAATGTACTTTTAAAACTACATACATATTTTGTAATACATGTTTCACTTTAAGCCACTGAACTAAGTTCACTAGTTCACAGTTAAGTTCACTAGAAAACCTCCTCCTTGCAACGATGGTATTACAGTCCTAACCTTTGAGGTTTTATTTATTTCCAGGATAAATTTGTTCTTACACTCTATCTGCGTGTAATTTTTAGAAGTGTATACTAATATACTCATACTTTTAAAAAATCAAACCGAAACAATTTAGCATTTCATAAAAGTAAAGAAATGTGTTTAATTAATTTTTTTATGGTTGACTACAAAAACGGGTGTGTTTACCTAGAGTCGATATCTGACCTCGAAGGGTAAATAAGTGATCACCGATCACACTGAAAAAGTCTCTAGTTTCGGGTGTAAATTGAAAGTTAGTTGATACTTGAGTCGAAGGCTTAAAATCCAACTCAATTTGACATTTTTATTTCATTACGAGATGCATATATATGAAATTAAGATAACTATTCAGTATAGTATATGATAAATATTTCAAAAATAATGTAATATAAAATTAATTGTTAAGTAGAAAAATACAAACGCTATTATTGCACTATTTTAAGCAAACGTTTGACGATATAAATATATTCCGTCTTTTTACTACATGTTGATTGTTTTACGTAACTACTGTGTAGTAAAGTCGTATCACATTTGAGAAGAAAATCATCCACACATATCCAGCAATTGAAGAGATCACTTCTTCTTGGTGTAAGTAGTGAGTGATCTCTTCTGCAAACACAATGCATTGTCAAGTGTAACAATAAGGTGTAGGTAACAATGAGTTAAATAACGCTGTGTCACAAACAATGAATGGATGCGCATTGTTTGACAATGAAGATGAAGCAACTGCAATATACCTCATTGCTGAAGAGGAGGATATGCCGGAGTCAAGGATACATGGAGCAGACATTCAGCAGACATAAGTCACACTTAGTGTACTCGTATATACGAGTATCCTTACGATGAGGTGGGCTTTGAAATGCAGTACTGTACATACTGTTTCCACAAATGCATTTTCATACAAATAATTCCCGATTATTCCACTGTTACCAAACAAAAAATGACTTTTCCTAGAAAAAAACTAGTGCCGTAAATGTTTGTATAGAGGTAAGTAAATACGGAGTTGAAGAAGAGGTCATCAATTTTTACTTGTTCTAGTCATGCAATATAAATGTATTGTGTTGATAATTATGACAGACTAATAATTTGGTGTTCCATATTTTTTATTATCCAACGTTTTAGACCTCTATTGTGTGGTAAATAACATCGATCACTTGTCCTAGTTCGACATCACAGACAAATTAATATATGGTTTGAATTTACTAATTTAAAGTTTGAAGTTAGTACTGATGTAATCCGTGAATTAATAGCACTCGTCACTAATTCATGCTATTCTTGGATTAGCGTTGGAACGTTTAAAAAGTCAACAAACCGTTAAGACTTAGCCACGTCGAGTTTAGCAAGTTTTCACTCGTGTTTAGGGAGTTTAACGGCGCTCTAAACTTTTAACAGTTGTTGCAGGAACTCGGCATTCGAGTTATGTAGAGAAATCTTCACGAAGCTCTTCTTGGCGTGAAATTTCAAAGCTTTCTATTCATACGAAGGGGAAAATACTCTTCTTCGAGTCATCAGCACGAACCAATAAAATGCCCGAATAGTCTTCATTACTTTTTATTCGATCCATGTACGAGCATCTGTTTCCCCTTTGAGCCTATCACTTCGGCGCAACCAGCTTCGTTGAGAAGTTTTAAACGTGATTTTCCCAATGACTGTTGGAGATAACAAACCAATCTCACATTAAAAAAAATATAAATTGCAGTCCACACCAACGGGAAACTTAAGGTGACTAACTATTGATTTTACATTTAGGGTAAATAACAAGGTCCACCACAAAGTTTATGTTTATTCGATTACGTCTATCTTAAGTACTTCGTTTGGGCAATGTTTTTAATGTTGCATTTAAAAACTCTGTGCCTAGGGTACTTACTACTTAGTTTGTCACCCTGTATACTTTCAACGTCAGTTCGTCTCGATTGTATGTGCTCCGCCATTTATTCGGGAACTTGGTTACAAAACGCAACAAACCAAACAACAATTAATTCATTTATAAATACCTGGATTTTAGGACCTTGGTCTAGCCCTTTGAGTAACTTCCAAAATGTTGTTGTGGAATACATACAACTAGTTTTGAGCTGACATTGAAAGGGAGAATAAACAAACAGTTGGTTTCCTTTTTAACTGCCAGTGTGATGAAGTAAAACACTTAACAAGCAAATTCCTTCCCTATCTCTAGACAAACCTAACTTTAGCGTTATCTGTTCAATATGAAACGCGACTGGACGATATATGAATCGGTACGATTGGTTGGTTAGCTGTGAACCCGACTCAGTTTTGATTCCAAGGATCGTTACCAGGATGCGCTACTATATACTTTCCTCACGCAGCGTGAGAGTATACCTGCGGTACAAAAGCTAAACGCTTAAGATTTAAACTCGAATTCAAGCTCCGGCTGCTAGTGGCCTAGATCACCGCTGCCCCTATCTATAACGCAAGCCTACTTAAAAATAACGCTGAGCTCGTTCACATAAGAAAAGTACGAGTCAACTAGTTGTATGTATTCCACAACAACCTGTCGGTTTACACGCTTGAGTTGCCTAATTAAAGAGAACCGCAGACTGATGCAAGCCATTGATACAGGTGAGATGAAGTGAGGTGTGTGAGTGACGTCATGGACTTGGCTCACTCACGTAGTAAACAGTGACGTAATAACTCTGCAACACAGGAAAACACGATACCGTAATGCAAGTGTAATATTAGTGTTTAGGAATACCTTCTCTTCTGAACCTTGCAATTAGCTTTTAACTTAATTGTTTTTATCAGAGGTGTTTCAAAAATTAGACCTTAACTTTGAAAGTTATGGTAATTCTTTACTACTAGATAGAAATTTCGCGCAAAGTTTCAAGTAGTTCTATGTTCATATGGCATCTGTTAAGTACGGTAAAAATCATTATTTCAAATTCGTCTTACAAACAACTAAAATAGGAGTATACGAAACAAAACAAACACATTAGTTACATAAAATGTGACCTAAACTAATACAATTGTTTTTAAAAAATCCAAAGGAGTCACTGTGGTGAATTTTATTTTTCAAATAAACCTTACTTCAAAAAAGTATGACATTTGTAGGCGTGAGGTGTATCAAAAAATTGTTTGTTTTTACATTGTTTTTATTGGGCAAAAAAAATTAAATGGCCGACTGGTACTGGTTTAACACTGGCGCGAACTGTGCAAGTGGTCTGAATCACTTTCTATGTGGTATTAAAAAACATGTTTTATCTCTCAGAAATCGATTAACTAATATTAATCCTACTTAAAATTATTATTAACCGTTAACTATTAAAATAGTTATATCTAGCTATCTATTACAGTGCTTATTTAGCTTGTTCCACCATTTAAAGATGTTACCATTTTCAAACTGTTTTCCATTTGCTTCTTACCGCAAACATATCCTAAATTATGCGAAAGTTGCCTTGAATTCCGATATTATTTGGGAAACATTTGATAAAGGTAAACAACAGCAACAACAGTTGGTTCTTGTTAGTTGTATATTTATTTATTATTAATCGTCTATTTGTTACCTGTTATCGTTCAAAACATATTAGCTCAATTTATTCACTATTTATGTACATTATTATTTATTATTCATTTACTCATAAGTATTATTACTTGTTTCATCCTTAGAGTAGCCATCTTTAAACATTGTTAAACTAAATCTTATTTCTTATGTGTTATTTAAAACTACTATTTATTATGTATCACTATGAGGTATGTATTGGTCGTTTGACCGTTGGAAGAATAAAATAAAATAAACAGTAAACCATTTACATAGTTACTATACAAGTACCATGTCAGCATTCAGGATTTTCTAGACAATGTCATCGTATATTTTTAATTAGATAAATATTATCCTAAACAATCCTATCCGATACCAGGTAGGAGTGTAGACGTTGAGCAAGTCCTACCTGCAACAGTGAGTAGTGGTGGGCTCCGTGAGTGTGAGGTGGGCTCAACAATGAGCCGGGCTAGGCTCACGTGAGCGCCTACTCTCTGTAAGCTTGCCTCATATCAGCGGCCAATCACGTCACAGGCACGCATGACCCTTTGCATCGTGCCAATCTGGCGAATTCACTTCGGATTTTGAAACAACGCTCAATCACACAAACAATCTGGACAACTTCATTTCTAGGCAAGGTTGCTTGTTAGAGAAAAATGAATCTTACCCAGGGAAAATTGGTAACGTTCTACTTTCTTCACATATCCTATACAGTAGTTAAAAGCTATTAGCTCAATGAAGACACAGAGGGTTGTTGTTAATATTTCCTGACGCTGAACTAATATTTCAAACGTTATAAAACTGTATGCAACTGTTGTATTAAAATGAACTAAACAGTAAGATAAACTATGTACTGCTATTGGAAAAGTTCAAAAGTACTCCAACAGAGCTTAAGAACTCAAAGTTTTGTGTGCACCTGCATGAAGTTCATAGCATTTCTTGTCTTTATAGAAGTTTTAAATTCCCTTGGCTGCATTTGACAGTTTTGACGCGTTCCATTAAACTGTGTATTGTATTTGTTTGTCACATTTTATAAAACTACTTTAAATACTTAAGTAGACAGAAATATAAAATAGATCACTTCTAGTTGTTCTATTGCTTTGTTTGGATATAACAATCACAAAGTAAATACAAGAGTGTCTCAAAAAATGTATACACAGTAATAACTACGTATGTATTGTATTCAATATAATATTTGAACTATTATTTGTTTGCGCAGCTCCGTAGAAGGCAAGATTGTAAAGCCAAAAAATAAGCTTTTGCAGACTTTCTCTTTTTTTTCTCTCTTGTTGAAAGTACAAAATATCTGAATTAATGATATGAACTCGTACGTGGGGGTTTCTTGCTAAAATATCTAAATTTTCAAAATTAAGACCGTTAACATTTATACATCTACATAATTATGGGTCAGGTACAGATTGACAAACTGCCAGTGCCAAAGATGATGCCATTAAAAGAACTGGTACCTGTAATCAAAAGACAACGGAACTTCCAGCATAGTTTTTTCAGGCTTAAATAAATAAACAGTATTCTTGTTGATAAACTGATGTTCCAAAAAACCAGCTGGTGTAACTTCCAAAGATATAGTTTTATTTTCCAATTAGCTACATTCAATTAAAATGTGTATGCATGATTTTGAGACTCTCTGTATATGAATTTCTGGCTAGCCTTTTAACAAACTCTAAAATGTATTGCGCCCAAAGAACCTTTCTCACAACGCTGAATGACGTTAATATAACTTAAATTACTTAAAAGTTCAACTAACATTTGGGTGGTGATAAATGATTACACCAAGAGGTTCAAAAAATATTACCACCCAGAATTTTTTTATAACCTGGAGGTTTTAACATTTAGCCGCTTTCGTTTTGTCGGTTTCCATCACGTTCTCCTGCTTGCGGTCGCGGGTGGCAGGGAATCAGCAAAACCTGCGTGAGAATGCTTGCCAGTGTCACGTTCCTGCGAGTTGCGATCAGGTGGAACCACTTTCCTTAGCACCAGTCCTTGCAAATGAGTTAGCCAAAACTGCGACAGCATAATCTGAATTGATTTTCATTCATATGTCTACGGAAATACGTACCTTTTCACGACACTATTCATATTTTAGGTATTACTCGCATAATGTTCTCGTATAATATTCTGGTATAACTAAGCCGTGGGCGCGACTGGACTAAATGTCAGACGAGTGGTCTCAAATATTTACATTTTGTTTAAAGATTTTGACGTATGTGTTTAAGCACATTTTATAAATTTAATTTGTTTCTTCTTTTTAGTGAAGGTATGTTTCTAAATAAAGAAATAAATTCCTTATTGCCGTAGACATTTATAACATTGTATGGCAGTCGTCCTTATCCTAACATTCACACACATCGAGTTCCACATTCAAACATACAGGTTCTGTAACATTCACTCAACATCGCACATATAACTCAAGATCCAATTAAGTTTAGATTTAATTTGACCAAATATCTATTCTATTCTAATACATACATCCTGTTACTGTATTTTGAATTTTATTTTATTTTGTTTACAATTTGTCTGTAAATAGTAACAGGGGTAAAATAGGGGTACTTTTTATATTCACAGTGGTTTGGTATTTTTCAAATGTTTAAGATTTTGGACTGCTCTGATTTATTTAGATTTCCAAACCATGTTTCAGGTATGCAAGAACATGGCATTAACTCTATCACTGGACATGCTGTATGATTCAGACAGGGCTTGAGAGTGTGTATTTGTGTTATTATAGTTTTTTTAGAATAAACGCGCGATTTAATTATTTATAGTTATCTCAAAACTAAGCATCTTAAGAGCAAATGCATTCAGGAAGAAAAATGTTGACTGTCGGATCCCAAGTCGGAGGACAAATACAAGAGAAAAGTGTTCGATTAAGGCAACATTTTGACAATGGCCAAGGCTCAATACAAGAAGGAGGATAAACGGAATTGGATTTTCTCACCCTCGACCCTCCCTTCTCCACTCATCTACTAACTCTCTGCCCAACCTTCAGGTTAACCTCCGACCAACGTAACATTACCACAACATATTTCACCTGGCTCAGTAGCCTATGTTTCTGCTCAAGTCAACCCTTCTGCAGACTGTTTCGAGTTCACATTACGCGATACAGTTTAGTCACATTGCCATTATTTAATCGCAAACGTGTAAAATATAATCTTCTCTCAGCTGGTTGAGAACTTCCTGAAACAAATAGGTTAACTTACAAATCATCAACAATTTTTATCTTATTGATGTACGTAGCACTACGACTAATAATACTTCTATAGTATTAATAATTGTTTTATTGTTTTATTATTGTTTTATTAAGCCTTACAATAACATTGTTTTGGCGATACAAAAATAATTTATAATATAAATACATAATTTAATTTACAACATAAAAAGCCTACCCATTGGAAAGACTACTAGGTATATAAAAAGTTTATAAAATAATTAACTTAAATTTATGGTCTAAGTGCCACGAGTAGTGACAGTTAACCATTAAATAATTTAAGGTCCAGCAATAAATTCTTCTACGCTATAGAACGAATTTAAAAGTAAATAACTTTTTAATTTAGTCCTAAAAATACTAAAGCTTTCAACATTTTTTAGCTCTGTTGGCAGCTTATTGTATAGTTTAACTCCTGCCTGAGACGGTAATTTGAAATAAACATCAGATCTATGATGGTTAGTTCGAAATGGGTTTGCCAATCTTGTCTCATGGGAATGAATTTCGTGTCCTTGGATTAAACGACATTTGTTTACATAATATGTACTTCTAGAAAAATAGTTCTTCAAAATACTTTTAATGTTTTCTAAAAATGATATCTTTAGACTAGTACAGTAGTTGGGTTAGTTTGCTTGTAACAATTTCTAAATGAAAAGGCCGTGTGATTAAAAGCCACACGTATACACCATGAGTTTAGGTTACATAAGCATTGCTTACCAAAATACCTATTGCGATACATAGAAGATAAAAACATGTGGTTGTTTCGTTTGGTTCTTTTTAACTGTTTGCACATTCAATATCAGCATACATGTTCTAGAACGATTGGGTACGGTATAAACTATGAAGTACTAAAGAGTTTTTAGACAAAGAGTGCCCTTTTTGTCCTCTCTGTTTCTCAAATCTTATTAAAACTTAAAATTTGTCATATTTTTTCAGTTTTTCAAGCTAGAAACATAGTACACATATCACACTTTGTATGTAATTTGATATTGTAATTTTTAAAACAATCTTTTTAAACAAGTCTAAAGTTTGATCCTTTTTCTCTAAGGATAAGTTGAAGAAATTGTCTCCTAAATAATACTTACTGATTCCTCTTGGATTCAGGAGAGAGATTTCCAGATTTCTGGAAGCCTGGAGCTGACGTTAAGATGCAATTATTCTTTTGGCTGGAAAGAACCTGTCAGATCGAGGCATTTTATTGGTGTTTTTGAAGTGATTATGTGTCCGATTGATCATAAAAAGTGCTCCAAGGGTTAAAGTATCGTGATCAAGAATGTAAAAGGTTTTAAATTTGTTAGAATCGGTTTTGAAGTTGTGTAGTAGATTTTTGCTGACGATTTGAAAATTACTTCGTATCCTGAAGAATTCCGTATCGTTGTCAAGTTTTATTGTAACAGCCTATTCAAAAATGTGGTGTATTTCATTTCAAGAGTAATATCAATTCAAATTCAAACCCGACCACGAAATACAGTAGAAAGGTTTATATACTTTTCCATTGATCGTACATCTTCCACCTGAGAGAGTGAGCCGATTACAGGATAAGAAATAGTTGTCATATTTCCCACCTTAAACCAAATCCCACGGTTGCTTGCGTCTGCGTTTATTCCACGCGGTTCAAGCAAATCCCGCACATGTTTCACTCCTGGAAACCTTTTCACTACGGGATATTTCAAAGCGCTCTTCTTTATTCCGCTGTAAAGCAAACAAACGAGCGTGTTTGCAGTTTGAAGAGTCCCACACACTCGGCCTAACGGCCCTTTAACGTCGCCGACAACACTACAGGATATTTATTCCGGCAGAGGGCGCAGTGAGGAGACAATAGGGTGTAAACCTGTCACCAGAGCGAGCTGAGACAATACTATGTTTGTTTACAATAATTACAGGGCCGGAGGAGGTACAATACTGCGAGTGTGGCAACTGGCAACGGCAAGGCAAGCGCGGGAGGTGGTGACGGAGGGTGTGCTGGGAATTGTCTCTTGGTGTCGTCAGTCGTCACGTATCCGTGCTTGCAGATTATACGACTTTGGAATCTATTCCGAGAAGTGATGTTTCTCGAGAGACATTGCATAAAACTTATTGGGTTTTAACGCCACTGGCCTATGTTATTTAGGACTCAATCGTAAGTGTTTGTACTTGTTAATTGTGATAGAATGGATGCCTGCGACAAGATTACTCTCAAATTAACAGCCAAATCCTTAGCTACTAGACCGTGCATGAGGGAAATTAGACACAATCCTAGGAAAGGGTTAACTCTTTATTTTGTAACAAGACCATACATGACGATTCAATTAAAATTACCCTCACCGCGTACCCCGTCTCCATCTAAAAAATATTCAACAAGAGGTCAATGTCAGAAGTATCAAGAAATTATCAAAACATAACGTTATCTTCTGCTATAAGCAAGTGTCATAGCAATAATTCATTGACACCCATTCAAACTATGCAACAATCAACTTACCATTTATTACTTGCACGTTTACCATTGTTCAGTTTCGTTGTTTTGGCTAAAAGTTATTAATTAGCTGGAACTCGCTAGGGTATACAAGATAATTTGTAATTTGTTTACACTCGAGAGAGGGAACCCCCAGTGCAACACCTGAGCCCAGACGTCTAGTGATGTAGGTTGTGGGGATGCCCCAATCTGTAGATCACGACCCGACATCCGTCAAAACCAGGTTAATTTGCGGTCAACTCTCCCCCTCGCCCGCCTCTATTCACGCTTTGGAGCTCCCTCACTTTCCTTCAGTCATTCTGCTGCACGTCCACTTTCAATTGCGTCTTTTCCTTTCATCCGTCTCTACTCTCTGGTGGAGCAGATGTTTAGGGCAGCACGTAAACCTGTTTTAGTTTTGTTTTGCCTTTTGTGTTTTTTAAATCAGTTAACCCCATCATTACGTAGATTTTATTGTTAACTGGAAGTTTGTAATCACTGTTAATTTAAGCGTTACGCAGCTGTTGTATAACTTGTAAACTAGTTGGTACATGTTACCTCAATAACGTTTATCTTTTCGTTAGTTTTTATCAGAAATGTAGTTTTATAGCACATAATGTCATGTTTGCCTCGCACATGGACCAATGAAGGATTAAACGATCGAGCCAAATACGAGCTCGCTAGTTATGAACTAGAACCTAGATTGATTTTGTGTGGTATTATTACCACGAAGATACCACTATGGTAAATGTGCCAACTATTTTGAGCGATTATTTATTAAATAGAAGTACTACGTTTTAATATTACAATCTTGATTTACACTTATATCGGGTACCTAACAAATTAATCCACTTTTCGTCCCGGGTCGTCCTGTTTTTATACATAAAAATTGGTATCCCGCTTTTCATTTCTTGTTATATTTATTAACGTTTGAAGTTGGTTCTACAGATTGGCGTCTGTTATAAGTCACTCGAGAAATCTCCAAATAGTAAGCTAAAATCTTAATATATTAAATACAGGGTGCCAATGCACTCCCTGATTTAAAACTGCAATGCTTTATGCTTTGTACACCGTAGAGCAAAGTTGAACAAGCTCGCCGTTGTAGAAGGAGAAAGTCGGGTGTTGAGACGCCTTCCGACTGGAGGAGGCAACTTGGCTACACAGCTGTGCGCGCCGTGCGTACAACGCCGGCTCCTATATTAATTTTGAGAAACTATACACTTTTTGACGTGAAGCACAATAATTATTGACACAAATCATATTATACAGCTAAAATCCTTTATCCCGTATCAGTGGCTAATTTTGCTTTATTACTGTGGTGATGTTGACCGTCGAATCTGGTCATGAACGGTTTCTTTTTTATATTTGTTTTAAATCGTCTTCTCATTATACTCAATATTCAAAGAGAATCAATTATTATAATTCGAGTATTAGTATACTAGTAATACTCAAATATAATAATTGATTCTCTTTGAAAATTGAGTACTATTATAATATGAGATGCCACCAAATAACCATACAATGAATCCATCTTCACCAAGACCATCATATCGCCAAATTTGTTTAAAAATTCTAATGTTTGAAAATACTGTCAACTGTTCAAAAGCTCACGCATAGATTTATTTGATTTTTGAGATGTAATGTCCTCGAATATTTTATCATTATTAAGGTGTTTAGTACAAAGAAGAAGTTGTGACGTACATGTTTGAAAGTGTAGGCCTATACGAAAACATCACTTGAACTATAACTTTCTTTGCCATATTTTTTATTATCATTTTTTGGGTTTTATATCTGTCAAATCCAGCCTTTGGTATGGAGAAATAATACCAATGATCATCTTTAAAAGAGTTCTTTATTTTAATAAATAGGCCTACCTCATTTTATTATAAGAACTCTGAACCAAAGCACGTTTCATGCGTAATCTACGATCGTTGTCTTCAAGAGCAGCTGAAATGTGAATGTTTGACGAATACAGAGGGTCTACTGTTCACGAAATCACTACATATTACAGTTGTACCCGACAGCGCCTCCGGTGGCAGGGTGAAGACAAAGCCGGCATTATCATACTCTAATGAGTTTTCCGTTTATTCAGTTTATCTGTTACCATGGAAACCCGGCTTCATCTCTGCTGTAGGCCTTGCGATTGTCTTCAGATTCAACTAGGCAACATCATATATGGTTGTACTATAACATTGTAACTTTTAAATTTTTGTATATAGTGTTTTCGATTTTAACGGTTATTTAAATATCCTATAGTGGTTGAGTTTTATATATTCGGAACTGCCTATAATTTAAAACAGACAAAAAGAAGTTTTCGCTAAAGAGTTGGATTTTGGACTTTTCATAAATTTTGGTTTTAGCTCATGCTAACTGGTACAGTTTTTATCAAATTCAAAAGTAAATTGGATTTGAAAATGATTAAAACATGAGTTGAACATGTATGAACTTTAGCGTATTCAACTACTAATCACACAGTGCTTACTAGTGGGTTAACACTTAACAGTTTTATCATTCAATGCAGTTTGTACGAGACGTTGTCAATCTTACGCCGTGTGAACTCATGAGTTTCGTGGATGACCGAGTAAACTGTCAAATCCAGACTTGAGCACTGGAACTGATGGTTGGCGTTGCAATGAGTTTTTCAGATCATATGATTCTTATAAAACCCATGCAATACTTGATTCAAGAACTTTCGAGATAAAATCCACGTTGCTTTCAACGAACTTCAATTCCTTTCAATGTGATTGGCTATTTATTCCTCGACGTATTGAGGGGCAAGGGAAGCATTGAAGTGGAAGTAGCAACGAGGGCTTTTGAAAAAGCCAAGGAAATAGAATAGCGGGATATTAGGGCTATTGATTCCCCTCGGATCCTTCTGGCCGGTCATCTGAGCAAAGGGCGGGGGAATATTGTGTTTACTTGCTTCATAATCTGTCTTTAGCCATGTCATAAACTCTTTAAGACATATGTTCAATAATTTTGCCATTCACAGATGTTATTTATTGTTTACTATTCAATGTTTACCTACAACTAATATTTAACTATGTCAACTTTTATAGTTAATTAAAGCCTTTATATTTCTGTTAAAAGGTTTACTTCAATTTAATTAACTATATATTAAACAAATGAACAAGTTTTGAACCAACAAGATTAACTGTTGACCCGTCATCCACAACTGCTGCAGATGAATGGACTCATTGGTATCGACCTTTAGTTATTTCCTTGTGGCCACATTACCAAAGGATAAAGATGAATCAGGAACTAAAGATGATTGTGAACAGGTAAAACTTCATCTCCTAATTAACTATCTCTCATCTGATCTTTTCCGTTACATATCAGAGTGTAACACATACGAAGAGGTTATTACACCTTTGAAAAGCCTAAGAATGAAGTCTTTGCCAGATACACTTAGCCACTCGACGGCAACTCCCTAATGAGTCACTTGAACAATTTTTACAGTCTCTGAAAGATCTGAGCAAGTCATGTAGTTTTAAACAGGTCACATGTGAGCAAAATAGAAATGATTCTATTCGAGATGCGTTTATCACTGGGCTTGCATCCTCCGAAATTCGTCAACGATTGCTTGAAAGCAAATCACTGGAACTTAATGAAATTTTCGATCAAGCAGTAGTTCTAGAATCTGCTAAACGTTATTCAGCTATGTATCATTCAGGAAATCTTAATTCTACCACGGTGTCCTTTGAATCAACACCTACTCCTGCAACCAGCTCTAGCACTAAAGTTAGTGTAGAACCTCATACAATTGAACCTTCTATCAATGCTACGACTACTAAATGTTATTTTTGCGGACGTAACAAACACTATAGTAGGGACCAATGTCCAGCCCGCAATGCCACATGCTCACATTGTAACAAAGTTGGACACTTTGCAAAGGTCTGTAGGTCTAAGTCACAACACTTCGATCAATCAAAACAAACTTCAGCTGCTTGTACGAAACAAACTGTTTTAGCAGCTGCCCCTTCTTGTCTAGCAAAATCAATTATTCGAGTTGAGGTCGACGGAGTACCTCTTGATGCTTTAATTGACACTGGAAGCTCTGAAAGTTTCATCAACTCCTCCGTTGTCAAAAGAAACCAATTTGCCTTGACACCAACCATTGGTAATGTGTCTATGGCCAACAGTATGAGTACTGCTATCAAACACTGCTGCATAAGTGCTGTGAATATGTTAGGTCATATACACAATTCAGTAAAACTCTTAGTTCTACCTAATCTGTGTGCAGATGTCATCATTGGTCACGATGCTGAAACTTCACTCCAGCATTGAGTTGAAATTCGGTGGGAGCAAGGAAGCTTTGTCAGTGAGTGCACTTTCAGTCGCCGAAGTATTCCAGCTAAACTCTTCACAAATCTCAAACCAGGTATCAAACCTATAGCTGTTAAATCTCGCAGGCATTCAAAGGAAGATTACTTATTCATCAAGTCTGAAATTCAAAAGCTTCTTGAAGAAGGTGTAATTGAACCTAGCCAATCTCTTTGAGAGCACAATGTCTAGTGACTCATAACGAGAATCATAAGAAGAGAATGGTGATTGATTACTCACAAACTATCAATAAATACACCCTGCTTGATGCTTACCCACTACCACGCATAGATGAGCTAGTAAACCGTGTTGCTTCTTACAAGTACTTTAGTACTATAGACTTAAAAAGTGCATATCATCAGATTCCCATACCTGTTGAGGATCGACCCTACACTGCTTTTGAGGCTGGCGGTAGACTTTATCAATCATGTAGAATAAGTTTTGGTTTAACCAATGGTGTAGCTGCTTTCCAAAGGAAAATGGATGAAATCAAAGAGCTTGAAAATCTGAAAGATACGGAGGCATATCTAGACGATATAACTGTGGGAGGACGTACAAAAGAAGAGCATGACCGTAATCTAGACAAATTTAAGATGGACTTAATGAGGAATGGAATGATCTTGAACACCGAGTCTAATGATGGGATCTGACAGTGTCTTGTTTAGACATCTATGCCAATGGTTTGAAAGCTTCATCCCTATCCACTTGTCCACCATCAGATTTAATCAATGTTCGAAACCTTGAAATCCGACGTTGCTGCTTGCATTTTTGAAGTTGCCGATCATAGATGACGCTCTCTTTGTTGTTGAGACGGACGCCTCAAATGTGGCAATTGGTGCTATACTTTCACAGAATGATAAGCCTGTGGTTTTTCCAGAACACTTCTTCGAGCGTAGACACTCATCCATCGAAAAGAAGCAGAAGCATTGGTGGAAGCTCTCCGTCATTGGCGACACTACCTCATTGGGCGTCATTTCACTGTCATCACCGATCAAAAGTCCGTTTCATTCATGTTTAGTTCTACTTCTACTAACAAAATAAAAAACGACAAGATAATGAGATGGCGTTTAGAACTCTCAAATTATACCTACGATCTGGTATATCGTCCAGGAGACAAAAACACTGTAGCTGATGCCATGTCCCGCTTCTGTTCTGCTACTCACAATCTCAAAGAACTTCAAGATCTCCACAACAAGCTATGTCATCCCGGTGTAACTAGAATGACACATTGGGTCCGAAGTAAGAATCTTCTCAATAGATGATATTCGTCAGTTACAAAATACTTGTTCTGTCTGTGCTCGTATAAAACCCAGATTTAACACATACAAAGGGACCCTTATTAAAGCGACACAGCCCTTCGAGAGACTAAGCATCGACTTCAAAGGTCCTCTGCCTTCTACCTCAAAACAAATACATTCTCACCATGATTGATGAATATTCGCGGTACCTGTCGCATTTCCATGTCAAGATATGACATCTTCAACTGTCATTAAATGTTTAAGACAAGTGTTTAGCATCTTTGGCATTTCATCGTACGTACCTGATAGAGGGACATCTTTGATTTCACACGAACTTAAGGAGTTCTTGAGCGGGATGGGAATTGCTACAAGTTGTACTACACCCTATAACCCAAGAGGAAATGGACAGTGTGAGAGATACAACGCATTATTTGGCAGACAGTCCAGTTAGCTATTCAGTCACGAAAATTAAACATAGCTCAGTGGGAAGATGTACTTGATGATGCCTCTAACTAAATCAGGTCACTGCTTTGCACAAGCACTGCACACCTCATGAGCGCCTATTTTCTTCCAAAGGAAGTCCCCTAATGGCATGTCCTTGCCCACTTGGCTTATGAACAAAGTTCTTGTAAAACGAATGAATAGGGCAAGTGAACTCTGGTGGAAGAGGTTGATCTTTTAAGTGCTAACCCTGCCTACGCCCATATAAGATACCAAAACGGAAGGGAAGATACCATCTCAGTCAGACATTTGGCCCCAGCCGGCCGAGACCCGCCAACTGAGGACCAGGTCTGCTGCACATGAACACATGAACCACCCACTGTTACACAAGTTGCAGAAGAGTCAGAACAACAGGATCAACCACAACACGATGTAGATCCTCCACCAAGACGGTCAGAGCGAGTCCATCGCCCACCCCGTTACCTGGACGACTACGTGACGTCTTCTCCAGAGGGAAGAATGTCATAAACTTTACATATGTTCAATAATTTTGCCATTCACATATTATTACAACTAATTCAATGTTTACCACAACTAATATTTAACTATGTCAACTTTATAGTTATTAAAGTTTATATTTCTGAGCAAAGGGTGTTTACTTGCTTCATAATCTGTCTTTAGCCAACAGACTGCTTCTTCGTGAAGTTAAAAATGTAAAAGCTAACTCCTTATCGTGTTTTATTCAATTTTAACCCGAAAAAAATTGACTATATGACGTACAATATACACTTTCTATTTTCCTTCTGAATTTGACTTTGGGTTGTTTGTACTTTCATTAATAATTCAAATGGTATCCGACTTTGTGCATTTATTCAAGCGTTTTGAGAATTACCAGTTATTTATGAAAGCCAACATAAACGTTTGAATTGAAACAAATGTATCGTGACAGACATAAATAGACTGACAGACTGATAGAGTAATTAGTTTAACACCTGCTAAAACTTGCTGTTTGGATTTCTACATGTTCGCTCTATCCATATTGTTAGATCGTACCGTACCGTATGTGTCTGTTATGACGAGAATGTTTTTGTTACAGAATATCCTGGACAAGTTCAACCCCGGGGCGCGACAGATGATCAACGCTGGCAAGGCGTATCTCAAGGCTCTTCATGGTACAGTAGCCAATACAGCTGTAGTAGCTTCACTGTAGCTGAGGAATAAACAACTTAAAACGCACCAAAAACCGAAAAACTTATTGTAATATTTTGTTAAATTGTGGCCTTTTAAAATGTGACAGAATATCTCGAATAGTAGTTTTTCTTGGAGTTTGTCAGCCGGACAATCTCGATTGGTTTGATTATTTCGGAGCGGAAACATCTACCTGAAAATTAAACATATTTAATTAAGAAATTTTAGTACCGTATAGTCGTTTTGTTAGCTAAGGGTATTGTACTATATTGAAAATATAACACCGTAGTCGTGTTATAACATAATATACTCTGTAGTCAGTTGCAGTTTTAAACGACAAAAAATCTCTAAGTTTAAAAAAACCTTTAGAAAAAAGTATTAATTTTTTACTTCTTTTTGGGTTTTACTTCGACGTATATACCTAATAAATATTCAAAGGTACGTAAAATACATTGAAATAATATAGCTATCACACACCTTTTATTTTGATACATTGCAATGTGCAAACTCATTTACCTGTGTTTGAAATAAACTCAATTAAAACTTTGTGGGTTGAATGGAAGTTAAGCGCGCCTTGGGCTTTGACACGGAACCAAGTTTGCGAAGGCTCGGTGTGAATTATCATGTATATGAGTCATATCATGCCTTAGGTGTATGCATAATCTGTGTATCCACGTAAAGGGCTTTTCTTCATCAACAATATGATTAACATAAGCCCGAGTTGAGCAAACTCACTAAACTAATCCAAAAGGTAACTCAGTAAAACTATCTGCTTGGTAGAACTAAAACCATTACTATAAAGAACAATTGAGCAGAAGTGAGCCTACAATACCAAACACGTGACATACCGACTTGCATAGTTTGAGTGAAGCTGTAATTTGGATGCTACTTTAAAAGCGGAGTTGATTGACACATATGACAAATAGAGAGGCAAAATGCACTTTTGTAACATGTGTAGCTACGTGGTTTTACAATAAAAAGAATCCCGTTCAGATGTAAGCTGAAATTAACAGTAAATCTGATTGAACAGATTTTAACAATTAAAATACAAAAGAAAACTATTCTCAGATCATATTTACATCATATTGAAGTACTTACCTACGATTCTTTGTTATCCATTGAATCGCCTGAGAACTGGGCCTAGTTTGTTATCAAAATATAAAGGATTATGACTCATGGTAAATGTAAATTGAATTCGATATGACTGAATGTTTCAGCGGCGGCAGCAGCGTCTCGTCTTTATGTAGAAGCCATTACTAAACTCGCCAGACAATCGCAGCAAGGAACATGGGGTGGTTCCTCTGATATTGGTAACTATACTATTGTTATTTTACTTAGAAAGCCGGACTTTTCCGGCCATTTCAGGATGAAAACTGATTTAATTTCTAATTAAATAGATCTACCGCTACGTCACCATTATGAATCTTAAATCTATACTATTGTTTTTCTCAAGAATAGCTCATCAGCCAAAACCAAACAAGTAGTTTAAATTATTTCTTTTTAATTATCTGTATTTATTTCTCAATTTACTTAGCTCCAATGACTCAATATTGCAGGTGCTTTATGTGATCACTAAAACCTCCCACAGAATTTGGTTAAATGACCATAAGCCAGTGAAATCTTTAGGTCACGTTGCCTCAATGTACAGTCACTCGAGTTTATCAGATAGGCAAGAGTTTATTGTTCCCTTGTGTTGGGTCGCAGTCTTATAAATCCCTTTTTATCTGGTTCCAAATCCCTCCCCTCCCCTCTTACGGTCCGCTCCTCGTGGCATCAGTTCTGCAAACCACTTGTTTTCCTCATAAACACTCAACACTCCAACATGTACAATTTATTGATGTCATATAATTATGTTCTTTTAGTTTTGATGACATGAACAGATTTTTTTGTTAAAACAAAACTCAACTAATTTGTTTGTTTTCTAGGATCTGCTTTGATGAAAATGGTCGAGGTTTACAAGGAAATTCAGGCTCAACAAATGAATATTGTGAGTAATGTTTGTCTAAAATGTAACTTATTAGAAGCTGTATTTGTTTCAGCTCTATTCAGCATAAACGACTATCAGACAAATTTTTTCTAGCGAATTTCTCTAGGGATTTCTCTAGGGATATATATATATATATAGGAAACATCCCCCAAAATTGTGGGTTTCTCTCCTATTTGTTATATTTTCCCAATTTTCCTATATCGCATCGTAATTTTGGATCTATAAACACAATCCTGATTCACATTCAGCTTTTAAATATTTCTGAAGTTAAAATGCAGTTTTATTTTACTGTTTAATACTTAAATTAAATCTATCAAATTGTAGTTCTAGCTTGTTTGTATGTTGCAGTTGAAAGCATTTTATGTGGACTTGCTCGTGCCACTTGAAACAAATCTGGAAAAGGATACTAAAGTTGTGCAGGTAAGTAAAAGTATCATTGGGCTCTCATCAAAATATTTAACAAGATTTATAATAAATGTTTTCTCATTTGGAAATAAAGTACTTCAATTATTGTAATCGTGTACACGTTTTGTTAATTAAAAATTTAATATACGTACATCTTACAATGTATTTACAAATTACACGCCTCCATCTTATGTGTGTGTGTGTGTGTCTGTGTTCAGTCGGAGCAGAAGAGGTTCTTGCAGCAGCACAAGCAACGCCCGGAGACATACAGCAAAGCCGCGGCCACTATGAAGAAACACCGCAAGAAGCAGAAATCTACCAAGACTGGCCTCGCTATGGACAAGGAACTCAAGGTACATTCTCATTCAATAGTGCTTAATGATTTCAATTGGTGGTTCTAAATGCTAGCTTCTTCTCACTAGTTTCTCCCTATTTTTGAACACATAACATGTTAGTATGGTACAATTGCCTTGATCTAGTGTAAACAATGGAATCAAATCATAAAAACTGTTTTGTTGCCTAAGAACCTTTTTAAAGGTATAAACGAGGTGTAAACGAGCACTTGCGGTGTAAATTATTTTCCCACTTACAGGAAATTCGTCAGGCTTCACAGTAGCACTTGTGGCTACACGTCGGCTACGTAAGTCTCAATATCTGTGCACTATGCTTAATATTGAGCCCTCCTACTTACATTAAAAAATATAATTACCTTTTTCCAGAGCATGCAAGTTTTGGAGGAAGAAAAGTCCAAACTGGATGCCTTTTGTGAGCAAAGTTTGAAAAATGTAAGTATGAGTATAAAAGATATAATTGAGATTCACTTAAGATATAAACATAAGATATAATATAATATAAATATAAGATTAACTGAAAATATAAAGTACAAATATAAAAGATATATTCATCTGTATAATATATAAAACCACTTCAAATTCAACTACAAAAGAAAAGATATTTGTTTTGTAAGTATAATGACTCTTGTACACAACTACACATGCACTGGGAAAGTTAATAAAGTCAACATTTCTCATATTGTACTCACTGTGGTAAAGTATAGAGTGAGATCTGACATTTTGGCCGTTTCCTGGACAACAAAGCGATGGGCAGTGAGTTAATCAAAGTCATATCCGGATAAAGGACTCGGGATAATCACAGAGTCCTGCCTATCCCACAGGATAAGCTAAGCTGCCTCCATCCTTGCCCTTTGTGTGCAAACTCACTAACACACCAAGTACACGAAACATTGTACCCACTTCAGTTGATCAATGTTCAAAGTTCATCTTTCCTGTCATAGTTTTAAACACATTTAAAGAAAAGCCATTTTTAATCTTGTGGGTTTTAAACAAATGTTTAAAATATATGTTAAATACTGTTAATAATAATAATGTTTAGTAAGTAATACTAATTTAACTTTAATTAACTCTGATTGGTTGAAACATATGATGAATAATAATTTGTTTTATATTGTTTTGTTAAAACTGCAAGGGTACCATCCCCCCTTTGATATCCCCCTTCAATCACATCTTGGGTACATGATTGGTTTTAAAGGTTTAGCCAAATGTATAGTGATTTTCTCTTTAGTCAACTAAAAAGTTATTTTGATTGAGACCCTTTAAAACTGTTTTTGCAAGCACTTCAAAGAACTAATAAAGTAATTTGAAAAGTTATGTATACCGGGTGGCCACGATAAAGTGTCCTAAACGGATTACAGGATTACTATTAGAGCTAAAAAGATGAAACACACTTTTCTATTTGGAAATCGCTCATGGAGATTTCAGGAAAAATATTTTTAAGACTCGTATTAGGTACCAAGCAAGTCAAACGACCGTATAAACTACTAAAATACAGGGAAAATCAAGGTTAAAATTGGTTTTTTTGTTGTAGCTATTAAACAAATTAAGATACAAAGTTATGTTTTATACAAAAAATGTTCATATTTAAATTATCTTTTCGGTGATATGCAACATGCTATACCTTACTATTTAATATTTTTGACTTATTCAAGATAATAGCAACTTCAATGTTTACATAGATTTTGAGGTTAGAAATGTTTTGAAAACATGCTTGTACTACTTACCATTAAAAAGCTTATCAAATTCTGAGAAATAATACGTAGACTCCATATTTTTAATTGAATTTATAGTTTAACTACAGAGCGTCCCGTAAAAGCTTAGCGACTCATGTTCAAAGCTCTAGCTTTGTAATGGCGCAACATATCAAAAAATTGTTTAGCCAAAATGTAGAATTGTCTTCTGATTAAAACTATTTAAAATATGACCCACCTTTGTATTTAAAATCTGAGTTTTGACCCCGTGAGTTTCAGTATTGACACACCCTGTATACTGAGAATCTTAAAAATAATTTTCCTGAAATCTCCATGTACGATTTCCAGATAGAAAAGTGTGTTTCATCTTTCTATCTCTAATAGTACTCCTGTAATCCGTTTAGGACACTTTATCGTGGCCATATAAATTAGAGTGTTCAATAAAAAGTGGTATTATACGAGTAACAATCTGCAGAATAATAGTGTGAAGTGGAAACTGTCCGGTACAGAAGTAGACTAACGTCTAATTATCGCACGTGTAAAGCGTTTATATAGTGTCGACAGAGAACAGTGTAACACGTGTTATGGTTTATTGTGTTTGTCTGGGTGGTTAGCTCAGCTAGAGGGTAACCCCTCCCTTCCTCCCCTCACTTCACTCCCGCAATGCAGCTTCCCCTTGTCATGATGAGATAAGACCCAAAACATACTCCGATAAAGTGAACCCTTCCCAATAGCTGCTTGCTTTCACTTGAGAAACACTTCTTTACTAACCCATTATTTAGCTATGTGTCTTATAAAAAACTAGTATTAGAAAGTCAGGATTCAAAATTATTTTTAAACCAACAAGACTGAGCTCCATATTTAAGTTTATTCAATATTTAAATATAATATTTAAAAAAACAATGCTATTAAACTATTTAAACTACTATATCTATGTAAGCGATGAAGTAACCAAAAACTACTCATATTATTAGTGTAGCAATCTCTGATAGTAAAATTTCTAGGGCAAAATCTGGAACAGCTACTTAGAATGAAATTACAGTATAGATAAAAATACTGTGTGGGCAAATAATTGTTAATTAGAACAGAAAGAGGATTCTAGCATATCTAACAAGACCATAACTTATTGTGTAATCCTCACACTTTGTCTACACTTTGCCCAGTGTTCATGGAGAAATCTAGGGGTTTCCCCCTGCAATATTAGAAAATATGTACAGTATTAGAAGAATATGTTCGATAATGATTAATGTGTATTATCCTGAATAATAAATATTTTATATAACTTATAAAATATAAATATATAGCTTTAATTGTATAATAATCAATTACATTTTATAAGGCAGATGAAGTTGAACATTTAAATACCGGTATATATGGTAACAATGGAATGTTGTAGGCGATGACTCAAGAGCGGCGCAGATATGGATTTGTTCTGGAGCGACAGTGTTCTCTGGCCAAACACTACCTAGCGTACCACACGACCGGCATGAACATATACCAGGCACACCTAGACAACTGGGGGGAGATCGCTAAGACTAGAGAGTACCTGCCCGAGGCGGTTGAGTCAATGTTTGCGTCAAGACTGAGGGTTGGTCCTCTACTTTGTACCTTTTCTTAGAAACCTCATTAGAAATTTTCAAAATCTTCATTCATATTCAATTAAAACAAATACAATAGTAAAATATTTATTCTTAGCTATGCATCTTTTAATAACAGTATATGTTGCTTAGAACAAAAGTCTAATGTGCTTATATACATTATACAGTATACATTTAGGATTATTGTTTTCTTAACTCGGGTATGTGTCTTATTTTTACTCTGACTGATGTTATTCTAAAGGCCAAAATACTCCAAAATCCAATATAATGACATCATTTCTGTATTGGCACAAAATATAAATGTGATTGGCTTATACAGCAAAAAATTAATAAAATATTGATTTATTGAATCAGGTACAGACATAATTGAATAAATTATACTCAACACACCTCCCAACATATTTTTAAAGATTTTCGATGAGTATACAAAGAATATTAACTTTGTTAATAATATTAATAATATTACTATATATGATAATGTAGACATAGTATTGTAGTAACTTTACAACGCTGAAGCGATTGTGAAAGAAATTAGATTTATTACAAAAACGCTTGTGATAATGTAAGCAAAACATCTGGAGAAAATGTATTTGCAGAGTAAACAATATTTGGTTGTCCCTTGAGGTTAGTTGTTGAAGCATTTCCATTTCTCAAGAGTACTTGCCTCCCAGCAGTTG
The DNA here is from genome assembly GCA_018831715.1 of Matsumurasca onukii. NCBI lineage: Eukaryota > Metazoa > Arthropoda > Insecta > Hemiptera > Cicadellidae > Matsumurasca > Matsumurasca onukii. Next base: position 73,184,732 of record CM032060.1, read on the forward strand.
CTCAGTTATTGTTGCTTCCAAACTAAACAAGAAATATGATCAAATAATATTCAACATCAAACTTTCTTGTATTTATTCCATTTACAGTATAATTTATAGTAAAAAAATATGTGTTGGGTATCAATATAATAAAATTAGCATCTTAATTTAGTGCGCTGCTTGTTTGAAGTTTAGGAAGTACGAAGTAGCAGGGCTATTTCTTAAGCGACAGCATTTTACAATCAGAGCTGTTATCCAGCACGAATCTTGCTAATTCAGTAATTCCTTCCGCTACTTTAAGTGCTGAATTTGTCAAAATTAAAATCATATGCTGCTCATGTGATATGAAATGTGCTGCAGTGAGATCACCAAACATTGTGTCGCAGCACTGCGAGCTCGGCCCGGTTCTAGCCTAGCCGCAAAAGCTGGCATAGCATAACACCGCAAGTTCAAAAGGAAATTGTCTTAAAAAGTAAAACTAATTTAATTTCAGTAGGCTACTTTTTTCTAAACAGCAAACTAGCTTTTTAGAAGAGTAATTTTAGTTTTAGTCAGTTACTTTTTTTATATTATTTATCCAACAGTAAATAATATTACTGTATATTTTTTCTAAGAGAGAAAAAATAAATCAAATCATTTAATTATATTGTATTTATTTAATTTATAATTTTTTTATAGTTTATTTATTAAATTAATTATTTTATTATTTAGAAATTAAACTCAAAATGATATCTCTTTGAAAGTGTTAAGAAAAACTGTATCGTATAATTTGTTTTTTGTTTGTGTGTTGCTATGTACTATAACACACTGCACACACAACTAATTTTTAAATAGGCCTGAATGAAAAAGAAATTGTTTTGCAACTCACAGCTGTTATAAAACTATCATGCATGAATTTGCTTTTCTAGAGTGTGTGCTTCTGGTCAGACGATGATGCAATGACCTCTCCCAGGATTGATGATGATCGGATGTCTATATCCTCCCAGCTTCGTAAGACCAAGTCCATGGATGCCTCTTGTTTAGACGTGAGGGCCATTAATGACATCTCTAACCATACACTGGAACGTCACTCACTCACTAGGTACAAATAACAAATTAATCACAAGTCACCTCTTATTTAAACAAAATGTTCGATATTTGATAGATCAAATCCTTGATTATGTATCCTTGCTTGTGGAAGGTTGTTTTGCAATCCTTAACATGAGGACTTCTACCTTGATTTCAGGGCAAAGTCAGACTTCAACTTGACAGCATCAAACCATTCTCTGGCTCCAAACAGTCACAGTCCTTCGCCAAGACCGAAGAGTATGGCTGTGGGAGAGAACAGCTGGGAGAACCCGCTCGCAAGAGCCATGTACGCCTACCTTTCGTCCGGCGAGAACCAGCTCAGCTTCCTCGAGGGAGACATCATTGCCCTCATGGGTAATTAGCTTACATTACTGAATTTGGCCTTTATGAACCAAGCTCTTAATAAAATCAAGTTGTTTATTGTGTCAGAAAATTTATATAATTGTATTGCATAAACAAAAAGGAAAAAAGAAAATATTGATATTGAATTATTGATAATTGATATTGCATGTTGTATTGCAATATCTTTAGTGTAACAATCGTAAAGAAAGTTAAAAATTCAAAGAAACATTCACGCACAATTGTTGCTCATCCAGACATACAACAATTTTACATGCACACTCTCAACCATGCCTTTGGTTTACTTTAGCCTTAATACAATAATATTTCCAACCTGTTCAAATGCTTTAGAATTCCTAACTTGTGTCTATACGAGAAATGAATCATTTTTCCATTATTTAATAGAAAAGAAATTGTATGATTTAAAAAAAATGTTCACATAGCATCTGGGCAAACTTTAAAACTGAAGAGTTCTTGTAGTTAAAATTTAAACTATAATGAAGAAGACTATAAGAGGCTCATTAAAACTAGGAAATTGATATATCATTCTCATATTCTTCAATAATATCTTTCTGTAGGTGAGCGAAATAAAGGCTGGCAGTTTGGAGAGAATCTGAGAACACAATGTAGTGGCTGGTTCCCTCTCGCATACACTGAGCCACTGATTGATGATGCTGCCACGTAAGTTCTTACAGCAACACTTTTATCACATTTTGCTTTGAATAAGTACAAATCTCCTAAAATATGAACTACTTACATGAATTATTTTACTATCCTATGGACCTTAGTAATAATTGAAATTTCACCCATAACATGTCATTTTTTTCATTTAAACTTCTTGTTGTCCAACCTCTTCTAAAAATTATCAAAATTAAAAACGCTCCTTTATTTTTGTCTTTACATTATTTACTCGCCCTAAAGGCTCACTGGGTGGCTGAACCCTCCAGACCCCCACTTGGCCTCCAGCTTTGTATTTTGGGGCCATTTGCAATTGTTTTGCCGCTATGATGAAAAATATCAGCTAAGTACGGTACTAGGACAGTTTTTCAGACACCATATTTTTTGGCAGTCACTTTTTAGTAAAAAAATGGAAACAAGAATGTTTTTAGACTTTTCTTGAAGGTTTTACAACAAGAGCTTAAAAAAGAGTATGTGGTTGAGGGGCCTTTGGTAGCATGCCGGGAAGTGCCAAAACATTTACTCGTTCAGTCAGCAGTCAGTCACCTTTACAACCAGCTTTATAGTATATCACTCAGACACTCACTATATCACTATTTGAGATGCCGACCACTCTCATGAGGGTATTTTAAGGCAAATATGGGGTGAAGGATGAGTGTGATGAGTGGTAGTAATGAGTTATGAGGTGAAGTCATGTTACAAACTAAGGCCGACTCTTCCTTAGAATTGTTCATGAATTAATAGCCCAATGACCAATGGAAATACTAGTTTATTAATTTGACCTTCCTCTTGACCTGTCCCATTTGTTGGTCGTATTAATTCATATTTTTAGAAGTTTTGCTATAATGGATATAGCATATTAGTCTAGTTTCAAGAATAAAAGGAACATTGTAAGCTATGTTGGAAATACATTTACAAGTTACCCATGCTAAAGACATTAAACGTTAGTGTTGTGTCAACAATACAGAGCTGAACTAATATTGTGTAAAAGCAATTGCTGATATTTACAGGACCACATCCTCACCAACACACCACAGGCAGGATTCCACAGCCACGACACCGGGAGGGTTCAGCCTTGGTTCCCCAGGTGGCAGCAGTAGTGCTGGTAATAACCCCCCTCGCATCCCCCACAGTGCCCCCCAGGCCCCCGCCCCTGTCACTAGGTTTGGTGATACTCTTGCTTATAGACAGCCCCAGGTAGGCATTTGTCATTTACTACCTTGTATTTTAGTAATGTAGAAATAACATTTTAAAGAGTATGCTTTACATACTTAGTTGAAATATCTCCTCTTCCTTTATACCAAGTAATCTACAATTTTGTGTAACATACGGTAAGATTAAAATTAGTACCTACCTATGCTTTGTGGTCGGTGTTCAGGTATCAATCATTTTAGTCTTTGAGTAAGTATGTAATAATAAATTTGTTGTAGTATGATTAAAATAAATCAAGGAGCAGTAGAGGTAAACTTTAGGGGTTTTCAGCTTTTTCTTTTTGAGTATTAATTGAGAATTATCCGAGTACTAATTATTGTTTGAAATGAACCTGTTCTGAACGAAATTATCCTTGTTGATTATACAAATACGAGGCAAATCCTCCGCTTACGCCATACATTCAGCAAGTCTATAACTACAATTGTGTGTTTGTATCATGTTTTATTGGTTTAGTTGTCCACACTTTATTTTTATGTTTATAAATTATTTAAATTGGTTCTGGTGGGTATTATGATTGTTGTAACTGACAAAACTTGTATATTAATTGTACGCTATGTTTACAACTATTGTCAAGAAAGTCAGTGCCGGATCGACTCTTTCCTATTGATCTAATTAATTAACAACTTCTTAACTTTGCACATATATGTGTGTGTATGCTATCAACAGTCTTCTTAGTTTTGAAGAGGGATGAATTACAAAATGTACAATGCTTAAAACAAAGTATGAAAAGTATGATTATTGTAGTACTGACTTTTGTGAACTGTCATGTAGGGTCGGGCAGGGAGAGACTCCTCTTTTAGCGCCGGGCCGCCAGGGGTGCCCGCACCAGTGGTACCCGCGTCTCGACGAGCTCCCCCTCCTCTACCTCCACTGCCTCCCCACCCCCAGACCCTGCCTACCTCCAGACAGCAGTCCAGTGCTAAACCCCCTCCTCCTGCCAATGCTTCCCTCCACAGCTCCAATGACAGTGGCTTCAGTAACGACCCTCCTCCGGCACCAGAGGTGGACTACTCTGATGATGAAGCTGCTAGGTATGTTTGTTTATTTGCTTATGCTAATTTTTCTTAGGATTAAGAAAAATTAGTAGGATTAGTATTTGGCTTCAATTCATTTTATACATAAAAATTAAGTATTTTGTTGTATTTAAATTTTAAAAAATTAAATACACTTTAAATATATCGTATAACAAAACCCATAATATTGGTGAAATTCTAAATTCAAACTCACTTTTTAAAACAATAAAATAGTTGTAGCAGTTTAGCTACAAATGCAACCTTTATTGGCATTTAAAACTCATTTGAGTTCAGAACTAACTTTTATTCAAACATGATATTCTACTTAAAGAATTTAATGTGAAAATTTTACATGTTATACTAATCCTTATTTTAGGTAACATACTAACCAACTCACAAACCGGTAGATGGCTTCTAACCAATAGTGATTTTAATAATGTTATTCTCAGTGAAAAAATGGTGGTGGGCACTTACTGACTATGCCATAAGCGGTGGTGGAAAAATTCAGATAAGATTTCTTACTAATCATATTATTGATTCAACAGACGAACAACAATGATGAAAAACCAGAGAAACACTCAGCAAAACGGTATACAAAATGGGAAAAGAGAGCATTCAGTGCGAGGGTGGCTGAGTGAAGCAACCAACGATTGGTATCCAGGACAGAATAGAAAGCCTTCCTTACATCGCCCCCTTCGCCACACCTCCAGCGTAGGAGTAATCACGACCTTGGGCCGTTCCAAGGAGACATTGACTATGGACAACCCTAAGCGGGAAACCAAAGAGCTGACTTTAAAAGCCATTGACATCCCTTACGAGAAGAAGGTAAAGCGTACAAAGTCACTGTGGAAATTCAGGAAAAGTGAAGACCTCCTCGAAGGCATGGCCCTGTGGAAGCACCGCTCTCTTGTCGATGTGTCTGAACTGAACGCTAAAGATGGAACTCCCCTTCCCGCTATGAAAAGTCTTTCTTTAAGTAAAAGCCTTGACGACAGCCAAGATAACGAAGACGTGTCAGAGGAAACAATAGTTAACGGAGAGAGGAAGGAGATGAACAACTCCTTAAGGCGAGGATCGCTGGAAACATCAGAGAGCGAGAACGATGAAGATAATGAGTCATGTATTGTGGTGGATGATCACTTGAAAGCGGCAAAGGTGGCACCACTACTGCCGCGGACGAGGTTGATCAGAAACAACACCAACAAGCGAGCTGAGCCCGAGACCAGGAAGCCGGAGAGACCTCAGCGAACTCTAGACAACAGAGTTCAGCAAGTAGGTGATCGAGAGATGCAGCGTCAGCAGTGGTTTGACCCCTGGGACAATGAGTAATCCCAGCCCCTACACTGCACTGGTAGGACACTCACTAGTAATGTAAACATTTAGTAGCCATTAGGATGTTCTGTGTTGATGCCATTCATATTCATCTTAAAACACTTTCAACCTTATTGTATGTTATAAATTAATAAGATAATTTATTGTCATTTTGCTCTAAGGGAAAACCATATGTTTTACAAGCATACAATGAAGTACTAAAGCTGTACTTTATTTCCTGAGAATAAAAGTTCTTGTTCATCTTTCACGTGATGATCCTTTTGACTGCAAGGACATCAGCTCTTTTAATAAGTGTTTTTGAAATCTTACTACTATTGGTAAAAAAGTATAACAGTTGTTCCTTCTAAACAAAACAAACCAGACTATTAAGTTCAAAACATTGTTTATTTTGGGTTTCTTTAATTATTATTAAAAAGGTTAAACTACATTTTATTTTTCAAAAATATTATTTTTGCATCATGCGGTATTGTCCCTCACTCATCTCAAATGTGTCTTTTCGACCCCTACTCATTTAAACTTTTAGCTTCTATCAAAAAGAGTCCCTATAAGAGTTGCAATGAGAGTTGATACCTAATATTAAACACTTTTTATAAAAAGAAAATGTTGAGTTTTATGGAATAGAAAGCTTTATTACTTTACTACTCCTAATAAAGACGGTTTTCTTTGAACTTTTACATTTTAAGTTCAAAGAAAAGCGGTTTAGCTATCAAATTCTGAGTTTTTTATTAGAAGAGGGAACTTAACAAAAATATGAGCAATTATAACTTTGTCAACTTTTTGCTTTGTTAACAACATATTTTACCTTGTGTTTCAGGGGCAATGTTTTCGCTACAGTGAAGCTTCGCAAGACCAAAACCAATGACAGATCCGCGCCTCTGATTCTCTGAACCAGGCTCTGAATGTACAGTGTAAATGTGAAAACAATAACAACTTTGATACCCTTCAGTTGTTCACACCACTCACAAGGGTCTTCAGTTGCCTTATTATATAGCATGTATTTTTCCTGGACTAATTGGAAGTGGTTTAGACACTGTTATTATTATTATTATTTAGAGAACTGAAAATGTATGGAAAATATAAATTCTATTGGGACTGTGCAGTTATTATTGATGTACAGTTCAGAGCTTTGATTGATTAATATATAAAATGTATTTTGTACAGATATATTTTTTGCATTTAAATATCAAATTGTCTTATAATGTTTTTGATACTAAGCCACTTTTAATTCAATATAATAACTAATGGTAAATCAAGTACACCTTCAAAGTTTAAGTAAAGTTTGACATGTTTAGGATGCATAAGATAAGGTATCAACTTTTTTACAGACATTAATCTTGTTTAAAGATGTTTGGTATCACAGTAATTTAATATCCCACTCAAAATCTACACTTATTTGAATATGAAATAATCTAGAATCCCATCATAGACTGACTATGATTAAAAACTGTAAACTACTTGAAAGTAACCTCAATACTTCAGTAATGTTTGACATGTATAGCTGATTTCTACCATCATCAACAACAAACTTCTAACAAAGAATTAAACAAGTAGGGTAACTATGGTTTGCAAAATTCGCATTCTTATACAAAGTAATGCTTTCAAAAAAGAATAATAAGCTTGTTTTGTATTTTTTTGAACAATGTTTGTTTTTATAAATAGTTGCTGTCTACAATTTGATTTTATGCATCAGTTGAAGTGGTAACAAAAAGTGTTTATTATAAGTGGGATTTGAAGTAATATTTCTACTTTTTCTGTGTAAGTTATTGTAAAAAAGGTTCTATAGTCACACTTAATTGCTCATTATATACATTTCGTAGGTTGTTAAGTGTATATTGTATATATAACGCCACAGGTTAAATAAACCTGTATTAATATGTAATTTATATTTTTTTAACCTAACTAACATGTATATTAACCCGAATATTAAAGTATGTTTATATTTGTTAATCCTTTAAATATTCCACAAATTTATTCCGTCCTCACCAGTTGCTTTGATAGTGACTGTCTTTGAAATATTTTGATAGATTTAAATGTATTGTGTTTATTTCTAATATAAATTTTAAAACTAGAGTTTTCCACGTTTTATTTTTTTTTATTAAATTATTGTTTTTGGTTTTTAAATCTTCAAAACTCAATTGATCCTGTTGTATTTCAATAGATTTCATACTCACTTCAAACAATTGAATAATTTGGAATTGTAATATAGAGACGTTTAGTACATAAATAGTAGTTCAAAGAGGTAAAACGATCTAAATACCCCTGTATACAATAATTGTTTTGGGCATTTGACATGTTACATGTTTTTACACTTAGGTAAACATCCTATAAATGTGTGATCAAGACCTTAAATGCCAAAAGATGTAACTAAAATACACTGATGTTTTAATACGGTCTTTACGTTTCCCTTAAATTGACTTGTTATTTTTTTATGAATACTAATTCTTGTTTTCCAACCAATTTTAAGTTTACTTTAAAAACTGTTTGTATATAGTTGGAAAGAGCATAGTTTTAGACTTATTTATCTTGACAGTTTTTTTAACTCCCTAACATTTATGTTTAAAATATCTTCACAAAAATGAATACCACAAGTTAAAGGACACTGGCTCGATGTTGGAGTTACTAACTACAAAGTACTGCATGTATTTTGACTGAACATAATTTAAGCCCATTAACACTTGATGATCTTTTATCCATTATAACTTTTTCTTACTATGACATTATCAAACTAGTCTTTTACACACCAATTCATGAACATAAAGTCAGTTCTACCAAGGAGAATAAAGTGGACTTAGTGGCAACAAACAAAATTAGCACTCTGTGCTTAGCTGTAATATTTCATGGCACCATTTTCTTGTTTTGTTACACTCTTACCGCTTTATCTGCAATGCAGGACACATCTTAAGTTTTTGGATTGGACATTTATTTTAACCTCTTTCTGTATTACAGTAGTTTCTTTTATTTTGCCTGATTTTTTTCTCACCTATAACCAGAAAAGTACCGTTAACACGAGTCATGTTTCATTAAACAATGAATAACATTTACAGTTATTGAATAATGCATATTCCTATGATAGTGTGCCTTTATTTGTTTTATGAAAGTTATACGTTAACCTAATAATTAAGAAGCCAAAACAATTCTCATAAACTTTTGTGAAGAAACATATTTTTATTATTTTTACAACATGTATTTATTCAATATTTGGTATGTTTCAGAAACGTTAGAAATAAACATAAAAATCAATTTAAATGATGAAATTCCCCCTTTAAGAAGGAACAAGCTGTTATTTTAGTTGATAACCATATCCAGTATTATCTAGCAGATTTTGTAACTTTGATGTTTGGTTTTCAAACATAGTTAATAATATGTCAGATCAAAGTACCTAGATTAGGTAGTACTGTAATCCACTTGTTCAGATGTAAAATTGTATGAAATTATTGTTATGTTTATTAGTATGGTGTAGGGTCAATACAAAATAGAATTTATGATGATTTAATTCAAATCATTTATTACGTTTAGTTTTTATGTTGTTTACCCCAAAAAAGATGAAATGTGCTAATAAATACATTAGGTTGTTATAAAATGTGTTTAAATGTCCACATCCTTAGCCATAGTTTATTAAAGCAGATTGAATAAAATAAAAATGTGGCCTACGTTTTATAAATCCAAGAATGAAGAGTTCGACCATTGGAAGCTCATTCCTATGTTATGATCATTTTGACACAACTTTCTGGCTGTTAAGAATTTCATATATTATTATTTATTTTACACATGTTTGGTACTTATCATCTTTCAACAAAAAACATTAAATTACCTCTTTTTTGTTATTTTTTAGGAAATACTTCATAAGGCATACATTTAGTATCAATTTAGTCTCATTTAGTACAGTAATATTGCCAAAATCCTGATTTCAGAAGGTTTATTCGATCCGAAATGGTGTTCAGATTTCAACTGAAACTCTTAAATTTCAAACAGTTTCAAAACATTTTGTTCAAGGTCATTCTTTTGACTTGTGTTTAATTTGACATAGAACAAAACGTGAGCTTTTCTTATATATTTTTGAACTAAACACAGCCTGAGTTTGAGGTTAAGAAGTTCACAATATAATCTGAAGAGCTGTTTAACTGAACCTACTGTTCTTTGAAAATATGAACTGTCAGGATCCATGGGCTTCCGGTACGTTCAACCTTTAACTGTTACAATATAAACTTGATAGTTTGACAATTCCTACATTTTTACACCTTCTGTGGTGACTTGAAGATAAAAAAAAAACACACATTGAAAGATTTACAAATATTTTGTACCACAGTAATGATGTATGCAAGCTATGTTTTACAAAAGAATTGGTTATTCTTACTTGTAACACTTTACTCATGGAATAAAAAATATTTGGTGGAATAAACAATATTTTTTAATGTGATTCACCCAAAATTGTGTGAAAATTGTGTTTTTAAACTAAAGTGACAAACCACATAAGTTTGAATAAAAAAAAACAGGATTAAGTGTAATTTTAATACTTTTCTGTGATAAACCTCTTTAAAAACTGGATACGAGGTCTGTCCAATAAGTTCGCGAACTGGTTCAATATGACGGCCTTGAGGCCACGTAAAGCTCTGCCCACTACATCACGTGAATACTAGACATCTAAGGAAGCGCCCAGTACTCGTTTGAAAGTCGAGCAGTGCCTATCAAGCTGCCAGTGCCAGTTTATATTTTATTTGTTTTTGCTGTCCGTCGAAAAATGGAGATCGATAAAATCACAGAGCAAAAATCAACATCAAGTTTTTAGTGAAACTCAGGGAAGGCTCTCAAGAAATTACAGATATGTTGAGGGCTGTTTACGGAGATAATGCCTTGAAGAAAATGTCCATTTTCAAGTGGATCAAACGTTTCAAAGATGGCCGCGAAGACGCAAAAGGTGATGCAATGCAGGGACGACCTTCAACCTCATGTGTGGATGAAAACATTGTTCGTGTGCGAGCTCAGGTGTCTGATGACCGTCGGAAAACTGTTAGAATGATTGCAGACGATCTTAATTTATGCAAGTCATCAGTTCATACCGTTTTAGTAGTACATTTGCGCTTAAAAAATACTCTGTGCAAAAAATGTGCTGAAATTGCTGACGCCAGAACAAAAGTTGAAAAAGATTGAATGTGTGAATGATTGGAAGAATTGGAAAGATTGGAAGACTGACGGAACAAAGGTGAGTTCTTACAGGGAGTTATCACCAGAGAGTCATCACTGGAGATTAACCATGGTTTTTGAGCGAGAGGGCATCACTGGATCACTTGATGATGATTCTTTGTTCAATGATTTCATCAATCACCATTTTTCGATGAACAGCAAAAACAAATAAAATATAAACTGCCACTGGCAGCTCGATAGGCACTGCTCGACTATTAAACTAGTACTGAACGCTTCCTTAGATGTCTAGTATTCAGGGTGATATAGTGGGCAGAGCTTTACATGGCCTCAAGGCCGCCATATTGAACCAGTTCGCGAACTTATTGGACATACCTCGTAGTTTGACACTCCTTCAGTCCACATTTAGTCAAACTACTGTAATTAAAAACTAAAAAATAATTTGCTCTAGCCTGTAACTTACTAGCTAAGAGGCTTAACTTCAGTGGAGACTGGAGGGGGTGAGGGAGGGGATAGAACCCCTTCCGGATCATCTTCTGATTGAGCTTTTATTGCACAATGTACATGCTTACAGAAAAAAATAAGAACTTGTTAACTTTAGACACAAAAAGGCTTATTTCTTTGTTTGGACGGTTAAAAAAAACACGTAAACTATCTTAATTCAAGTGCTTGACAACAGTGTTGGTATGTACCTAGCCGAGTCGGAACATTTGGTTGAAGACACTCAAAGTACGTGTTTTGCCTAAGTTCACCTCTCTCTAGTCTCTCTGCCTCCTAAAATGGTGTGTTTTGATTGCTTACACCGCAGTGGTTTTGTGTTGTCAAATAGATGAATATTGTTATTAATAAATGTTCCACATTTGAATGGTGACTCAACAAAATACAGTCACATACTCGTATGTATGCTGTTACACAGGGATCAGCCACGTCAGATTGTCTAGCCGCTGAAACTAGGTACAAGTGACATGATTACTGTATGTGAAGCTTAACATTTGAAAATCAAAGGATTTACTGTTTAGCAGGCGGATGCAGTAAACATCACACAATTAGTGTGACTGTTCAATAATACCTGTATGAGTTTAAGTAGAAAACTCCGTAATGTCTGTGGTAATACAGCTTGATAAGCTGAGGCCGAAGCAGAATAGAGTTGCAATTAATTAGCGAATTGGGGTAAAAAACTGCAAAGGAAATTTGTTTCACACACACCAGTGACACTTTAGCACTTAGTTGCGCGAATACCTGTTTTTCTTTCTCAGGGTCTGACTTATTGTCTTGATTTACTGGTATGTGTTCATTTATTATTAGTGTAATTCAACTTTGAAGACTTGGTTGGGACTCAAACTCACCAACCCAAGCTGAAGGCCCAAATCAATTCAGTTCACTCCACCAACTCTACAATAAAGCTTAGAAGACTTTGTATGTTTGATTTCTCTTACCAGAACCATATATTGTCCAATAGCTTTAAAGTAGAAAAGTTGTTATATTCAATATATAATTTTCTTTATACAACTATGACTAGGCAATGAAATTCACTCAAAATAAAGTTTAAAATAATATACAATATATTTTGAAATAACTGAAAACTGAAATACATAGTAGTACTTTAAAATGTTTAAAAAAATAAACTGTAAACATAACCATTAATTACATACATAATCTAAACCACTTATCACAGTCATTATTTCAATAGCATTGGTATATTAGTACACATGAAGTAATTTATTTTACACGTAATGTAAAATTTATCGACACAAATGAAAAGGTCAAATCTTTCATTTTTGCAAGAATAAGGACAGAACTATAAATATTTACCTTAAGCTATGGTTTCCTAGAACAAAGTTCACCGCTATATCACGGCCGTAACGTAACCGTGACGGTGGACGTAACACAATATTTAAACAGATGTTGACAAAAATAACTTTTGACATGTTGTTTATTTTAGTTGTCAAACGTATGTAGTAATGGACAAGCTAGACTTTTGTGTACAAAAGAAATTGTGTCATCTGGCGAGAAAAACTTTGACTAATTTTCACCGCTACTTTACGTTCACTTTACGTTTCACCGTTCTCTAGGAAACCACTCTCATATGACTGCATTGAAAACAAAACTCACCATCATATTACGGCCGTAATGTAGCGGTCACCGCTTTCTAGGAAACCATAGCTTCAGAAAGACTGAAAATTGATTTTCTATTATATTCTATAGTCACATGAGAAAACCAAACAATAAAAATACAAGGTTTTGTTCAATTTGTAGTGTTTTTAAAAGGTAACTTAGGAGAACAAGTTGAGTAATATACCAACTCTTGTGTTGCTCTCACTAAAGCAAGCTGGTTTGACTTCACATCCAATGTTTTAGTTCATAATTTCAATATATACATTATACAATAACATTCATTACATTTAGGCATGTGCAAGTACTGAAATTTTAATTCTGAAATAAAATTTACAAAACCTTGTTAGCTGTACTAACAGTTAATTGTTTTACTTGAAAAATTACTATTCATGTAATAGTATGTATGTATTAGATACCTTAAAAAAAGTGTCAAATACATTTTTCTAAGGTATCTAAACAAACATAAATAGTAAATTTACTACATTATTATCCCTTAGTCATAGTAAGTGTATTTAAAATACAACAGTGTAATTGAAATTCGTTTTAAAACAGTTAAAATACAATATTTTTCTCTTCTCAATATATTGACCAAAGGTTCTTTATTCAAAAATGTTATATCTCGCCTATCTTTTTCTATACCTTCTTTTGTTTGCAAAGTTGGCATTGAACTTTAAAGAAATCAACATTTATACAAACATTCAAGAAATAAATTTATACCAATAAAATACAATCAATTTAAATATTTTGTATACAAAAACATAAAATACGAGGCATGTTTTTTAAGTAAGTACCGTTTTTAAATAAAACAATAACGAACCGAGATGTCATAATAATTTTTATTTTACATGAAAGCCTGTACTTTAAGCTATTTTTCTACATAACTGCCATTAATATTGGGGCACTTATCATATCGTACAGCTAGCTTTTGAATTCGATGTCATAGAACTTTGCCTGACTTGATCAAAATTCAGCACAGCCGTTTTGACTTTGTCGTCGTCGTGTAAATTGCCGCCCAGGAGCTTCTTCAAGTGAAGGAACATGTGGAAGTCGCTCGGCGCAAGATCTAGACTGTAGGGAGGGTGTTCAATTAGTTCCCAACCAAATTTTCACATAAAATCCTGGGTTCTCTTTGTGACATGTGGGCGGGCATTGTCGTGAAGCAAAATGACGCCTTTAGTCACCATGCTTCGCTTTTTGTTCTGGATAGCACGGCGGAACTCCGCTCAAGTGTCACAGTATAGGTCTATGAATTGATTGTGTCCCCCCGAGGCAAAAAATCCACCAACAAAACCCCCTTCCTGTCCCAACACACTGTGCACATGATTTTTTGAGCAGACATCGTTTGTTTTAACTTGGCTTTCCTTGTCATGACCATTGGAGCGGCCATCTTTAACGCCCTAACCCATTTTCTTACCATTCCTTCTCTCTTATGTTTTCTCCGTACACTGCCCTGATCTCACGATAAACATCGACTGCTTTCAGGCCTTTGGCGCTGAGAAAATTAATCACAGATCGAACTTCACAGTCGGCGGGACTTTTGATAGACGGAGGCATTTTAAACGGCCACAGGCAAGGGTACGCATCAGCTAAAATGGCCGTATTGGTGTCTGGGTGTGACCAAGAGATGCAGGTACACAACGAACATGCGCGGGACGCCGACCGTAGCGTTGCAGCGGCGTAATTCCAAAACCGTACTTACTTTAAAACACGCCTCGTACTATAAAAACTACTTAAATTCAGAAACAAAAGCCTAAATCAACTTGTTCCTAAAAATAACTAGCACACACCTAATTATAATTGACACAACTATGTCTGTGTTTATATGATAATATTTACAGTCGTCAGACAACACGTACAAAGTCATGTGTTTCTCAACATGTGCGCCAATCATGGTTTTCTGTTTAGCTGATTTCAGTTAGATAACTTGGTTAATCAGGGTAACTCAGGTTTAAGCAACATTCATCTGTATGAATAATGAGTGATTGTGAATATTAAGCTTGATTAAAAAGAGCATCCTAAATGGAATATCTAGAATTGAAACAATAGTATTGGTTTTAAGTGTGGTGACTATAAATACAACCCCAAATAATAAAAGCTACACATTTGCCCCTCATTTTGGGAACTATAAGAATTAATCTGAAAACTGTTTGACAGACTAAAATGTAAGAAACCAGTAATAACTAAAGTAAATAAAAAATACAATATAATCTTAGGATTTAGTTTAACAAGAAATAGTATATTGAGATAATATACAGCACTATAAAACAGTGTAAAACCCCCAAATGGATTGTACAGATTTACTGGATTGATTTTAAACAATATCCATTGTTGAGAGGGCTTAAACCAGAAATTGTGTTGGAGGTGGTTAACTTGAGTTAGTTTTTGAACAACAACCAGGTTGGAAGTGAATAATTATATACATTCATTGGAATAACCAAGATCTAATTTAAGACACTATTTAAGAAGGTTATTCAAACACTAAATCCGAATACCCGGTCTTCTTTAAGTTGACTAATAGACGCAGGAATTTCTGCCCCCCCCTTTCCCCTGAAGGCTCCATGGTTGTTGCTCTCAAGCATTGAGAATATACAATCGCAATGTGTCAGCATCAAACGCAGAAGTGTAAATATTTGGTAAATAGAGAGATTCTCAATGACTTAAAACTAAAAGCCAACTAAAACCAACCAACCCCACAAAATATTTTTATTCTAGAACAAGTCTGAATGCAGACAATTCAATAAACGTAGTTCAATAAACTTTAAGATTTTAAAAAATATGGATTTTCTTTACCCTCCAGGGATTTGGCATGTCTGTATGTTAATTATGATGTTTCAAGTTCTATGTTATTATGGAAAATCAAGTTTTAAATTATCTAATTAATCAAATGTTTCTGGGTAATAGTGGTGCAATCTATTGGATCTGAAGCAGCATCAGCGAAGCTAGTCATTCCCCTTGCCACTGCAAGCTGCTTAAAGAGTGCTGCTCTTGGCTTCCAGAACCATTACGCTCGGCGAGTTTTCTCAATACACTCCACACCAGTGGAACTCACCTCATATACCTCATAGTGCTGAACTTTCCTAGCACACGCTATATCTATGGCGAGTTTGGAAAATCAATGTTCAAATACTTTTAGGCTATTACTGTACTAAGATTCTAGGTAGTTGTAAATAAAATAGTTGGTATATTAATTATGTGCTAAACTAGCTTTAACATTTTTTATTAGCTAGTAATTCCAGTAAAATTATTAAACTTGAAGCTTCTTTTAAGCTGTAATGTAAGTTAAATTTAAGAACATCGAACCATTCCATAAAAGCATATCACAATACAGATTCAATGTTTCATATCTATACATATTATTACACAAAAATAAATACAATTCACTTTAAACCAGACTGTTATTGATATGAAATGTGATGTTTATAATGTTATCAAGTAATGGTTGGTATTTTCTCCATAAAAATTGTTATTTGATAAGTTTTGTATATTACTAAACGCTAAACTGTACAAAACTGTAACAACACAATAATAAGTGCAACAAAATATCGGTTATACTTCGACCCATACGAGATATTCTTATTTATTGTACACACACATTTTTTAACCCTATCTTAGAAGAGTAATAAAACAGTGAATGGCATGTTTTTAGCTAAAGCTCAGAATTAACTTTAATAGACACGTCCCCTAAACTTGCATTGCAGGAAGCCTCATTTACCTAAGGAATAGAGACCAGAGTCACTGATAAGGTCTTTAAGTGCATTTTATTATAAACAAAAATTCTGTTATATTTTAGAGAGCATCAATTATGTTGATATTTCGTTCAGTGATAGTTAAAGAAATAAAAGATTAAAGTTATGAAAGATTTGTGCATTATTTAATATGTTCTTGGTAAACTTCCTTGCGCAAGACTTGGCCAATGATTATTGTGTATTTGGAGCAATTAAATTTTGTGCTTCTAATAATGAGCTCAGCTAGTGTGATTATCAATTTTGAATCCATACACTCATAATTCAATTATAGAAATTCCATCAGCAATTACAAAACTTTTTAAACTAACTAAAAGAGTCCAGTAAACTATAGATACTCATAGTTTTACTAAGAAGAGATAATACAATAATTGAAAAAACAACATAGTCTTTTTAAAATTATATGATTTTGTATACTACAGTTTTATAATATTGTTTATATAATCGTATTGTTGTAAAGATTTATTTTGTTCCATTCTATTCTTTAACACTAAGAAAATGGTTGATTAAGCCAAAACTACTTACGTATATTAAAAGGATTATTTGTCCAAAGGTACAATGTTGGTTTTTTAGTTATTATATTTAACCAGAAGGATGAATAAGTAGAAAAATATATTAGAGGGTTTGGTAAACCCATTAGATTAAGGAATAAATCAAACCAGTTTTAAAGACAAACCACAGACTACAAGGATTGCCTGATTGCTGTTCTGTCATTGCTTAGTTTCCTATCTGCATGCTGGAGCTAGAGGCTGAACCTGACATTGAAGTAAAGGTCAGTACCTTTGTTGTGCACAGGAATTTAAAATTCTATCGTAGTCTGACCTGGAAGCAATAAAATACAACATTAGGCAGTGAGTGAAAAATCAGGCTGGGTGCTTTCTAATTGAGGGATACTTTTTTTAATTATACATTAGAATAAAGTAGTTCAGTTCTTGATAGTTTCACAAGCCGTTTTGAATAATACAGATAGTATATTAATCAAGGGTTTTACTATTACAGCTCTCCAGTACATGCAATTGAAATATGTTAACATAAGTGCTTGTGCAATATCTGAACGGACTAACATGCATAACTTAAAACAGTGCCATGAAGCAAAACTTATAGATGCCTAGATTCTAGAAGAGAAAACTAGTTTCATTTTAACAAACTTTACTAGTGGTTTAAGTCATTTCAATAGGAATTACAAGAGCTGTGCAGGAGCAAAGTTTTTGGTCCGAGAGGGATTATGCAAAAAATTTGGGATTCAGGAACGGGAACGAGAAATGCTGGCAAATAGACATATTGATTTATTTTATTTATAGACATATTATTTGCTGGCAAGCATTAGTAAATAGAAAAATGTGATATTGCAAGCTAGAACGATCTAGTACAAGTACAAAATGGACCTTTGGGTCTGTCTGAGATCGTTATCAGCCCCCTCTATTGAAAAAAGCACTCAGCGCGGTAGTAGGGGGGAGAGCGGTTGTTTACTTAGAACTGCTCCCTAGTTTCTTATCTTATCTCCACTAGAAGTACACACTTACGACAACAATACTGGGAAGTACAAAACACAAATTTTAGTGGAAAAATTATCATTTTCAGTCTTTTAGAAGAAAACATTTAATACATCAGCAATTTTTTTCCGTCCCGAAATTTTAGTACTAGGAGAAGGGGATCAGGAAATGATCTCAATCCCGTCCCAGTACCGGAAATCTGGGATCCCGCACAGATCTAGTAATTACCCTTGAAAACTGATATTTCGGCGTTCAGTGTAATTATTCAAAGGGAAGCCGTCAAAATATTTAGTAGTTTTAATCTTAACCAATACCGTTTCCTTTAAACACTTATAAGTTATAACCTCTCCATTACAATTATAGCAACCTTTAGACATTTACAGGAAAATGGTTTTAAGTTTTTTAAGTTTGGACTTTGGTTTTAACCAGGAATAAAGAGGTATTTGCATAAACTGGCTGGAATCTGTGAAGATCTTCTTTTAAAAACCCAATGCAGGCTCAACTACAGAAGGGTTTAACCACTCTAGCCAAATAGGTAGTTGTTTTAGTTTTCCCACTGAATTCATGTTTAGTTTAAGTTAAGTTAAATTAACCAAAACATATTATTAAGAAAATTATTATTATATTTTGTTACACGTAGGTTGGATGTTTTTGTTTTATACTATACATTTAGATTATTGTAACAATCATTTTTTTATTAAGAATATAAAGGAATCAATGCTAAAATTTTCTTAAAGAGGAGCATTTTGGAGTCGGTTTGAGTCAAGCAAAGACTCTAACTTTAGGCAAAGAGGGAGAAATCCAGGACTATCCAACATTATAACTTTTCAAGATAACAACAAACACACAAAATATTTTGGGGCCAAATACTTGATTTGTGGACCAAGATTTCTAGGATACGCCATTAAAGTCCTGATGCTGCGGAACCCTAATTAATCAACTTTCACAAAGCAAAATCTTACTACATGTAGCTCATAAGCATGCCATGTTTTATACCATTTGAGGGAGTTGTATCCAAAGAAAACACATACACACTTTCATTTCTAGATGATCCTACCACCAAATAAATTCAAATTTTAGTAAAAGCACACAATGAAGTCTGTTAAGCACCCCCACTCTCTCTCACCCTTCACATGTGAGATACAATCTCATCTGTAGATGCTGTAGACGTAGATACTGTCGAGTTAGTTGACTTTGCGTCATCAGCTTTACTGGGAATAGGATCACTACTTTTGGAGAAATCACTGAAAAAATCAAAATCTACTGGGTATGGAGCAAAGTAACTAATATTTATTTAAAAATTCTTTGTAATGCATTCCCACTTTTATTTAATAAACTATTAAACCGATCACTTTTTGTTTAATCTTTTGTTTTTTATTAATTAAAAAAAATATAACATCCATGTTTTACATTATAATTTTTTTATAAAATGAATTATTTAAAAATGTATTAAATGTGGTCAAACATAGAAGGGAAAGTATTTGTTGAAAGGAAGTGATTAAATCAATGATGTTTACTGTTTAGATGCATCATGTGCCAATAGTTTTGTGTAGTACAGTATGCAATATTGAAAAAATGTGATAGACATGCTACACGAATAAGCTCAGTTTTGCTAATATTGACTGGACTCTTCTCTACACTTTAATAAAATTATTATGATTACTCATCTTGATAGCTTTAACATAAAACCATCCTGAGTTATGTTTGTTAAACGTTGAATATGTATTTTAATGTTGCTTGAAGCATATTTTATAGTATAAGTAAATAACTTGCATTAAAGAATAAAGATATAAATCTGACTTTGATTTTAAAAACTTCAACTAGACAACTAAAAACTTGTCACAAACAATTTGTCCATTGACCCTCAAACATTGATTATCACTGGCAATTTTCAAAATATGCAATACTTTAATTTTGACTGATCTGTACTACTTCAATGTTTAAAAACACCATTGATAGAGGATGTATTACGTATCTATTGTAAAACAAACAAATGAAAGCTTTTATAACAACTAAAATTCAAAGCTACGAACAGCCAACATTTTGCCTGACAATGCACATTAGCAAAACTGGACTGTAGATGATAAGGA
The DNA here is from genome assembly GCA_018831715.1 of Matsumurasca onukii. Classification (NCBI taxonomy): domain Eukaryota; kingdom Metazoa; phylum Arthropoda; class Insecta; order Hemiptera; family Cicadellidae; genus Matsumurasca; species Matsumurasca onukii. The sequence continues at coordinate 73,204,933 of CM032060.1, forward strand.
CAGCACAACACCCAGAGTGTTGCTTACTTGGTTATTGCATACTGCCATATTTACGGCTAGGCGACCAAACATTAGAATCGTCCACATACTCGTGAGTGCGGACGAAAGCGTTGTTCAGCGCGACCTTGAGTCGTTGACTAAAAGTCATGTACTCCATGTCGCTGGCTTGCGAGAAGTCAAAGTCTGCCACCTCTATCGTGTACCTGTCAACACCAAACAGCAATAATTAGTTATCATGTATGTATTTCATGAAGTGGGTGTAAGTATTCACTTTGTGAATCTTCTCCTGACCATTGTTTACATACCACCAGAAGAGGCTCTAGGAAGGGGGATGTGGAGGATAGATCCCCTCCAGAGTTTCCCCTGTTTCTCTGAAGAATTTTTAATTTTTACATATACAAAATACTCAATTTCTTTGTTTGTGCAATCGCAAGTGTGTTTGATCATATTACATATTGTATGTAGGCCTATTACAGGATGGTGAAGAAAGGTATGTTTTACACGGGTTATAGATCAATGTAGGGAACATAACTGAGTGAAAGGAAGTTACATTACCTGTGCCGACTCTGCATATAGTATGCGGCTCCGAACACGATGAGTATAACTGCTATCAAGCTGCAAGCCACTGGCACCACAATCACTGATAGCTGGGCGTGCTTCTTCACTGTACAGATCACAGACACAGGCTTTAGAACGTAATAGACACAATACTGCTTTTGAATAAAACCCTGACAAAAAAGGCATACCACCAGAAACCTGGTGGACAACTAATAAGAAATTCAAAAATTAGATTTTACTATACTTCATTTTCTTGTAAACTTCCCACGAAAATATTATAGTCCAAACTGAAAGAGCTCGTAGTAGGCAAATCTAAATGCATAGGTGCACATAACATAGGTGCACGCAACTATGTTGCCGAGCTCGAACATAATCCTTTCATTGTCCCACCTCATCAGTTCAATTTTTCTCCAGTGATGGACTTTCAAGTCCTAAAAGCTATCATGCGTATGTCCAGTAATGCTGTTGGATCCGACAATATCCCTATCCGTTTCATCAAGGACACCTTGCCTGTCACTCTTCCAATAATTACTTTTATTTTCAACTCATCTCTAAGGTCTGGCGTCTTTCCTCTTCTCTGGAAGCAAGCTGTAGTTCGTCCTTTACAAAAATGCACTTCACCTCAATCACCCTCTGACTTTAGGCCTATTAGCTTGCTTTCTGCCCTTTCCAAGTGTCTTGAACGTGTCGTTCATCAGCAAATCGTTTCTTATTTGGACAGCAACAAAGTTTTGTCAACATTTCAGTCTGGATTTCGTTCCAACCACAGCACTACTACTGCTCTTCTTAAAATTACTGATGATATTAGATCAGCCATGGATAAGAGACATCTTACCATCCTAACTTTATTTGATTTTTCAAAGGAATTCGACTGTGTCTACCATCCCCTTCTCCTTTTCAAATTAAAAATGGCTGGTTTCTCCTGTGGTTGTGTAAACTGGGTAGAGTCGTACCTCACTGGGACGACAGCAGCGATGTGAGGGCTGGGGCGCAGAATCGGACTGGAGACCCGTCACACGAGGGGTTCCCCAAGGTTCGGTCCTTGGTCCAATGTTATTTTCAATATACATCAATGACGTTACTGAAAACATACCTTACTCCAAGATCCACTTGTACGCTGATGACTTACAAATTTACTGCCACTTTCCGTAAAAGACTCACGAAATGCAGCATCTTTAATAAATTCTGACATTACATCAATCACTCGATGGGCTCAAAGGAACAGATTAAAACTGAAGCGAAACCAAGACCCAAATCTGATAGGAACTGATAGTTCCCAAGTACTACTGCTAAGTTACGCTCACAAATCGGTGGTAGACCTGCATCACCCTTCTATCAACCTTCACGCACTTGGGCTCTGTTGTGCCAAGACTTAAACTCAACGACGTGACTTTAGGTCTTCGAACTAAACTACTCTGACAAAGTCAAAACCTGATAATTAACGAATCACTTACTTGGAACAAAACCCTTACTGCTACCTGCAACAGAGTCTTTGCCTGCATTCACAGCAGCGCTTTTTGCTTTATTTCTTCCATTCAACGTGAAAGTGATGCTGGTAAAGACTTTGGCACTGTTTTCTAACTACTTGAATTGACGTCTTGAAATGTTACAACAAATGTACAAATTTAATCCATGACAATTCGAACGAACTGCGTGAAACCGACAGACTGCAGTTTTATGTAGCGTGTTCAAAATTACTGATTATTAATGAAGCTAATCTGGGCAGCCACGTTAAGAATTCGGTAAGCCACTTAAATTTGGTATAAATGTTCCATTTACTATCTCTAGGTTAAGTTCGTTAACCAGCTAGATCGGACAGTTCGTTTCAAAATGGTTCAAAGTTTAGTTTTCCCTATTAAATTGTAGCAATACCATAATTGAATATAAAGTTCACCCTGTATAATAGAGTTTTACTTTCTCAACCGAATCATGGACAAAACCCAACCTGCAACAATTTCTTGAGCGCTTTGCTTTATTTCTTCCTCGTGAAAGTGATGCAGAATCTACCTTTTAAATTAATTTCTATTTATTATTTACTGGCGTGTTGTATTGCTGCACTTTGACATTAATAAATAAATAAATACCAATAAATAAATATCGTTTATTGCCATTTTAAATGTTAATACATTCATTGACAAGGTCATTACAAATCATAATAGAAATCTACTTAGTTATAAATATCTATAGTGCTACATTACTAAGATGCAAAATAAATAACAATGTATACGTTGTTATAGAGGACTATAAAGTCCTAACAATAAATAACTTTTTCATGTATTTACCTGTTTTAAATGTACTCAAACATCACTGGTAGTCAAAAGAATGCCTTTACAGAGCACTGAGCTATCAAATCCAAAAATTAAAAGAAAATTGTTATAGGTTTAATTTAAACCAGCTATATAAAAGTAAACTTACAAGGCTTGTATGAAACTCATGAAAGTAGAAACAATTAAAAATGGGTAAAGATTTTGTGGACATTAAAGTTTAGACAAAATGTGTAAAGTTACTTAGCAGGACTACAAAGGATGAAGCTAATCTGGGCAATACCAATCAACCTCAACATTAATGTTCCATTTATAGTCTAGGTTAACCAATAGTCACAGTTCACAAAAGTTTAGTTTTCCCTATAAGTGGTGACAATTGAATACAGGGATAGTTCACCCTGTATAAAGGAGTTTTGTCTAATTTAAAATAAAATAAATTAAATGTAACAAAATAAAATTTAATTAAATGAATTAATTAATTAATCAAAATAAAATATATTAAATGTTCTGTTTTATTGGAAATTTGCTAAGATTCACCGTAGCGCTTGTGGCTACATGTTGGCTATGTTTTCAGATTATTTTCACTTACATCATTACTTAAATTTGTCCTGTTCTTAAATGTTTTGAAAGAGAAATAAAATCTGAAAACACCAGTCCTTGCTTTTCTGTACAGTGTAAACCCATGCAAACCAGTTATATTGTACAAACTCTATTTGGCTCCATGATGGAACATGTTTTGTTAATAAAGGTGGAACTCCCCCACACCTGAACTGAGCTGCAGGAATCTGACAGCAGCAATAAAAGGGACTAAATTAATCAGCTGACCAACAGGAGCTCAATCATCTGACACTAGAGTGCATGTCACTAAAAATCAATCTTAAAAGGTAATCTAGAATTAAAACGCTCTAGCAGCAAACAATAAGAAACTCAACAAAATCAAGCATAATATACACCCCATTTAGGCCTCAAACTGTAAGAAAATACTGTGCAGTAAGTATTGTAGTGCAAAATACCTTCATAGATATTAACTCCTAAAGGAGTAACTTTCCTGGAGACTTGGTTTGATATAATGATGACAACAGTATACTCTCCAGAACTGGGTAGATACCTCGGTACAGACAGCTCACAATCTGGAAACAACATAAACTAAGCTACAAATTTTGCAGTTTTAATTAATTAAATGGTTGTTCAAAAGAAAAGTTTCAATGTATACTACATATAATCCAGAACTCCAAAACACAAACAATTTCTGCAACTAGTTATTTTTTAATTTTTTTAAAAGTTAGTTGCCTTGTTGCTTATTGTGCACCTCCTTTGTAGGTTGCCCAGATAGTTACTTTGCATAGTCCCAACCATCAAAAATGCAGACTTGGGGAAGTTACTTTCAGACAGTAACTGATTACAGTTACAGTTACCCTTTATAAAATATAACTGATTACAGTTACAAGTTACAGCAAAACTGATTACAGTTACAGTTACTCCGAAATGTAACTGGTCAGTTACAAGTTACATCGGGCTCAATTACCAACTGGCTTCCGCGGTCAAATTAAATAATAATATTTCCATCCAAAAAATTGTTTAGAAAGAGATTTCTATTATGTTTTTTTTACATTTTAATACAAGATTACATTGATTGATATACTAGGAACAATTTAGAAAAATAAAGATATATACTAATAATCAGTGTAATATAAATTATAAAACAATATGTATTCGCTTTGGTTTCAAGTACAAAATTAACAGTGATCATTAAAAATACTATATCAAAAAATTGATGACATACAAAACATTAATAGACGGAGAGAAGATCCAGTATGATGAAATTGATGCAAATTATTATTTAAAGTAAAGTGTTAAAACCTAAGTTAGAACAACTCCCTTCTTCCAAAACCTAGGTTTTCTTTGAGGGCAATAAGTATATTATACCCTTATTGGCTAGTGAGACTTTGAGTTCTCTAAAGATTGGCCTGCAGTGGTCTAAGTGTCCATAGGTATAGGCCTAGTTCTTATAACCCTCTTTGCAGAAGCAATAATTATATCCTGCATAGCTGTAGAGTGTCCCCATACGATGATTAGTCTATTACTGTGTGAAAATCAGTATAAGGCAGGTTAACTTGAACGTATTTAGTCAAGTAGTTATTGTCTACATTTGGAAAAGCGGAAAAAGGTTAACACTAATTCAAACCGTTAGTGATTGGTTTTGTCCAGAACAGTGACTTTTAATATCAAAAACTGATTTAACACGATGTGGAAGAGGCCCCTAAACATATAAAAATAAACAATTACAGCCTTTGTAACCCACTTCAAATTAACTTAAAGGCGAATAACTTACTATCGATGTTAGGTTAGTTTATTTTTAAGTTGAACATATTTTAAAAGTGGCATTAAAGTTGGGTAAAGTGGTTAAAAGTATTTTTTCTGTAGCAGCGACAGTCTCTGTCACCCACTTCAAATTAACCTTATTATCGTGAAGTTAGGTTAGCTTAAGTTAAGTTAGTTTATTTATTTTGTAAAAGCATAGTTTTAATGGTTTCCTCAACTTCCAAGTTAAAACATCCTTTTGGCCTCTTTGGCAGTTCTGAAGTTCTACAAATTACTGAAATGAGTACATATATACTCAAACTGAAACAACTAGCAAAACAAAACATCACATCTAACGTGAATTACTTTAGAAATTATAATTATAAATATTGAATTTAATATTTATATCGTACTAAAATTACAATGCAGAAGTAGTGTAAACAGCATCCGACTAGTCAACTACATTCAAACATTGCCGTTTAGGGGTTATGATGATGTTCACCTTTTGTTTTCTTTGCTTTTTAATAACTTGACAGATACAGTCCATAGATAATGCATTTTAGATATTGTATAACTGTACAAAATCACTAAATAGGACATATAAGTGAAATTCATATTAAAATACTTGTATTGAAATCGTGCGTATTATAACGATTCCAAGCTGAAAAATGTAACTAGTTACATGTAATCGTTACCGGCAGTTTGTAGTTACCGTTATTCGTTACAGCGTTTTGAATGTAAGTTGCGTTACAAAGTTACAGGAAAATGTAACGATTACAAGTAACGATTACAATTTTGTAATTGTTACTCCCAAGTCTGCAAAAATGTTACTTAGCAAAATAAAACAAATCAACACACAATTCTAAAGTTCTGGACTTCTGGCACCTTTGCGGATGCTTTCAAGTAGTCATTAGAAACACTTTCATAGGTTGCGATGCAAACCAAATTAATAATCTTTTAATGTTCAAAACAATGCTAGATTAGATTTGGATTTTGCTACAAACCTATCAATTAAATAGGTGTTATTTGTATTATATGAATATTTATATATCAAATTGTGCAGTGTTGTTACGGACTAAACAAACAGAAATCCTCTACTGCAGATTTGATTTTGCCTGTTAATTTAGCCTAAGGTACATTTAATCTTAAAAATGCAGCATGCAAGTCTACTAGTATGATTTATTATGCAAAAAGTCTTACCAATGATCTTCTGCTGACTGAGACACGTCTCGTTGCCAGTTACATTGTAGTTTCCATTATGGATTTGAAAGCAGTAGAGAAATGGTGAAGAGCCGTTACAAGATACTGACAAGTTTAGAATGTCACCGTGCTGGAGCCAGTTGTTTCCAGTTATGACAACATTTGATACAGGAGCTGAGAACAAGCCGAGTATTAGTTAATACTTCCCAGCACTACATTTTTTGAGGTATTTTTTTCTATTCTCTATTATTTTCATGTTGGCGCCACCTACCATTCGTAGTAATCATAAAGGTTTAGTTACCTTGATTCCTCAGTAGTGACCAATGAGGTGTTTCGTTGCTTTTTTTGCGTTCAAGCCAGTAATCAGCTCATTATCAAGCGAGTGTGTGCTTGGGGCTTTTGCGTTTTTGTTAGATAATAAGCCAATAACACTACTGGCTAGTAAATTAAGTAGAAAAGATAACTTCATTGGTTGACAGAATCAAAGTTAATGAACCATTTGCAGTATTACTACACATTACATTTTCCCAGTCAGTATCTGTCTGGTTAGTACCTGCTCAGATTACTTTATACTGGGGTACATCAAAAAAGATCTTGAACACGCTCCGTTCCCCACCAGGGGAGGTAGGATCAGATATCATTTTAGGGGGACGGGGCGTCCATGTTGAGGATCAGATTGTTTGGATTAAAATAAAGAAAACTAATTTTTTGCTGTAATAATGGAATTAAGTACTCTGATTTTAATGAAATTTGAAATTAGTTTTCTCTTTAAGATGTGTATTGAGACTTGCACATAAATCTGAGGCCGGTGGCAATAGCGCTCAAAGAGCTGAGGCCAAAGGCCGAAGCTAGACTGTGAGCATAGGGAATTAAACTTCCAACAAGGAAATTAGGGTACCAAATTGCAAAGGAAATTTACTTCACTCACGCCAGCGGTGCTTTAGCCCTTAGCTGCAAGACTCGCACCTAAGCGCTAAAGCGTCGCTGAGTAAATTGAATTTCCTTTACAATCTGTCACTCTAATTTACTTCACTCAATAGGCTGAGTAAAGAATTTCCTTTACAATCTGTCACTCCTGTGCTTTAGCTTAACTGCAAGACTGCACCTAGCTAAAGTAAATTGAATTTCCTTTACAATCTGTCACTCTAATTTACCCAGGCCGCTGAGTAAATTGAATTTTACACCATTGCTAGCTAAAAGCTGCCGCTGAGTAAATTGAATTTCCTTTATCTGTCACTCTTAAGCGTTGCCCTTAACTGCAAGACTGCTAGCTCGCTGAGTAAATTGAATTTCCTTTACAATCTGTCACTCTAATTTACTTCACTCAGCTTAACTGCAACTGAGTAAAGAATTTCTTTACAACTGCTAATTTACCTAAGCGTGCTTTAGCTAAAGCGTCGCTGAGTAAATTGAATTTCCTTTACAATCTGTCACTCTAATTCGCTTCTCTCACAGTTTCGCTTTGGCCTTCAGCCTCGGGTTTTATGTTCTATTACGAAGGGTGTGTGTTCAGGAGCCTTATGAGGCTGCTCACTACCCTCACAGCCTCAGACTTACAAGTTTTTTTTGACTGGAGGTTATACTTTATAGTTTATATCATAAAAGGAAAGAGCAGTTTAAATTTCAATAAAATTGGACTACTCATTCCGCTGTTATAGCGAAAAATAACTGTTTTGTCCTCTATTTAGAAACGACTCAATGGATTTTTATTATGTTTGGTATATTGATGGAAAAAATAAACTAAATATTTATACATAGACTAAAGTTTTATGAAATAAAACAACATAATTATAATAATGGGTTCTAAACTTATAAAATATATTCCACACCACATCAAACAGGAAACCAAATGAAATAGATTTATGACAAATTAAAAGAATACCTTTAACCTTTTGCGCTCCAATGGCGAACTGAGTCCGACATCGGAGAGGAATAGCAAAATAGTCTAGTCCGACCCATCGTTTATTGCATATAGGGCAAACGATAGGCTAGGAGTACACTACACTAACGGCGCCTAGCAGACAACACGGACACTACCACTCCCTCCCCTGACGCCAACTCACGTGCGAGTTTGACAGCCCACGACAAACAGCCGGGTTGTTTAGTGGTTATAGTGACGGACAGCTGGCCCCTGTCTGTCTATCCACATTTTCTGTTGGAGGACATCTGCTACGCCGTAAGTAAATCATGTAAAAGTTAAGGCTTTGGACATTGCTTAGCTTTAAAAAAAAGTTACCAAAAAATAAATGCAGGTAAGCATTTTATTTGCTATGGTATCCAGGTTTAATTAAAATTTTACTTCCTCTTAAATATTTTGATAACACTTTTAAATAATATTAAGAACATTCATTGCTAAGTTGTAGATCTAAAAGGTTTCAAATTGAGGAGAAAGAATCAAACGATTTCGGAGTAAATATTTAAGAACGTTTTCTAGATAATCTTTGATCCATTAAATAAATTAAAGTCAAAATAACGACTTCAATACCGTTCGCGGCTATCTCTTGACTCCTGCTAGCGCTAGCGCCCGCGACGAAATCAACCTTTCACCTAAGGCAAACTACTCGACCAAATTTCAAGCTATACCGATCAGGTCATAATAATCGAGTACTCGCACACCCCTACATATATCCTAATATTGAAACAGTTTTCAAATTTGGCTGTTAACAGAAAATTTACCTTTCACGCTGATTTCTTTGGAGAAATATCCGTATGTCTTTTTAGGATCTGGAGCGATCATTGATGTATTCAAGCAAACATAAGGCAGTATTGGAATCTCAGAGACATTAGAGCCCAGCTTCAAGTCAGGATGGATGATAGCTAGTTGAGACGTCACATTGGTGGACGGTGCCAGTGTGGTTGTTGTCGTGGTTGGTTTCACTGTAGTTGTGGTGGTAGTGGTGGTAGAGTTGTGAGGCGGAAGTGGGTAGTAGTGGTGGTTGTTGTAGTGGTGGGGGCAGGCGTTGTAGGAGCGGGAGGGAGAGGCTCGAAAGAAGCCACAACCAGTGCTTCCACATTCGTCTTCTCAGATTTGGTATAATTGTAGCGAAAGCTACGATCTGAGGAAGCGCCGTAGTAGATACAATTGACAAACCAGTAAGTGATGACAGATGTTGCATTCTTAGTTAGATACGCTTGGTCTGGGTCTGTGAAGTGAATATAGTGAGTCACTTCCGAGGCACTGCTAACATAGTTTGTCACCACTGTCTCATTATTTTGGGAAATCTTCAAGTCTCCATTTAACAGAGCTGAAACAATTTTAAACATTAATTGATTTTGTAATTAATTTTAGATTTAGGCTATTATAATTTTAGGTTAGTTGGGACAGGCAATTTGTTTTAAAAAAAAAAAAAAGGTAAAGTTTGTCTTGTTTAACGAGGTTAGACTACAAAGTCCTCTCTACCACTCAACCTCGACCTTTACCTAGCGTCACCGCATTAGTCACATTACAAATTAGTGGTGTTGGATGAGCTCGAGTCGGATACCAATGGATTGCTAACATAATTTTAACATAATTAGCCTGATGCAGAGAATTAGTCCTATTATATCCTATCACAAGTATCAAATACAAACACTGCAGATGAGCCAATGGTGTCCGTGTGTGAGTTTAGTTTGTGTTAACTCACAGTTTTTATCAACAATCCTTTAACACCAACCCTTAACTAAGGTTTGCGACACTTCCTAGCATTGTTTGCATATTGCAAACTGTCTGCTAGCGAGTTGATTTGGCTTCTGCAACCACACAAAAGAGTGTTTTGTCTTTGACTTAGGTATAAACCATTATACAAAACTATTGAATAAGTTTAAAACTTACTAATTTACACTCATGTTTTTCAATTTTACAAATCCCCCCTGCTGGTGGGTTCTATCCTAATGCTAACTCGTAGCGCCCCCGGAGCATAACGGTCGCAGATAGCTGGCTAGGCACACTTAACCTTGTTAAATTTTGATACCAATACTTGGAACTGCCCTACACAGTTCAGAAGACAAATACAAGACTTTAAATCAAGAGACAAAATCCTTAAATGAGACTAAACACATGAGGACAAGTGAACTTATGATTGAAAGTATAAATATATTTTGTTTCCTGTAAGACATACTATATAGTTAAATACTGGTATCAAATTAATAGCCTTTTCTCCTGAAATTCACCGCTCTAGTGGTTTAACGCTTTAAAACTAATGTACACCAACTGTAGAAGATTTTAATTTGTATAAACGCTAAATAGCTAATTAAGTACTAAACAAATTTGAAGACAAAATGTGTGGACCGAACCAGGACTCGAACCCAGGTCAACCGGGGTTCAAGTCCTGGTTCGGTCTACACATTTTGTCTTAAAATTTTTTAGTATAGCAACAGTAGGAATACTTACAGGTAAATAAACATATGATTATTTTACATAATACCAAATATAAACTTACATGTTAGATCAAACCAAAGCCTTCTGCTGCCAATGTTCCAGTAAAACAAAGCAGTCCATTTACCAACTTCCACTTGAACCTCGTATGTACCGGAACTGTATGATTCCCGAGGATAAGTAACGTTCCAATACGATATGGGAGAATCCTGCTCCATCTGTAAAACCGATCAACTAATTTTGATATTTAAAAGTTTGACTATTCTTAAAGCAGTAAATTGACATTGTCAATGCATGTATGTAATTAAAAATACAAAGAAAAAATTATACTTTAGTAGCAAGTCTCTTGTAATATGTTTTTGATTAATCTTTTGAATTGTAACAACTGTATAACAATGTCAGTGGTAGCCATACTTACCACTCGTGAATGACCAGGGATTCCATTGTCCCTCCACTTGAACTGGTAAGATCCGCCAGGACTGTGACCGTTGTCATCTGTCACTGAAGCTCGGAAACTGACAGTGCCCCCAACAACCACAGGTGCATTGCTGCTAAGACTGATCTTGTAAGCAGCAAAACCTGTGAAGAAAATAAATATGAGGATTATTCATATGTTCAACTGTGATAAGACATGATTTGTTACGTTAGAAATAACTTACACAGTAGAATCTCGATAGTTCGACACTCATTAGTTTCGACACTCCCTTTAGTTTTGAAACCTTTTGTAGTCACTTGGTAATAACAAAACTGGAAGACGAAGTCAGATTTAAAAATATTTTGTAACGTAGAAATAATATATGCAAAATATGTTGTACTGTAAAATTGATTTGTCGTACTTTTTAACACTTTACTCCTTGACTTAACAGTATTTAGTCGTATTTCAACACCTGACTGTGATAAAGTCATATTTGTACTGGATAGTTCAACATTTGGTTCGACATGATAGACACAATGATTTGACATCCCTTCGGTCCACAAATGGTCAAACTTTTGAGTACTTACTATATATACCTTAATGGCCAGATAACCTTGGCAATTGCCTAAGGCAAAGTCACGAGGGAGGCGGCCAAACACAAAATTGTGTTATCTGATTTCACATATTATAAGTTATTTGTGAACAACTTTCTAGTGTAAATTTATTTTATATACTTTACTTTAAAAGTTTACATGAAATGAAAAATATCTTTATTCAGGCAAAAGTTAGGACTGTAAGAATCATATCTACCGGGATTTGTATAACATTGGTGTTAGGAGGGTTAACTTAACTTAATTCCAATTAACATCGCCTTACAATGCGCACTAGGCCAATTTTTTGATGCTGTATATTATTATGTTTAAAGGGCAGGTCTTAAGACTACAGTATTTGCTTACCAGATGACATGAAGGATAAAAACAACACCAATCTGAACACCATATTAGCCTAGGCTATTCAAACTTCATAAAGGCTAAAAATATTTTCATATTTCCAGGAGAGATTTATAGATTGTTTATTTGTGAATATTATTCACTCACAAATGTCTATAAAGCATTATTATCGCGATAAATTGATTAATATATTAAGACAACTTCAAAAGACAAGTAATTTGTTATGACACAAGAGCAGAGAACTAGACAATGGTTTGGAACACAGATGACAGAAGAACTATGACGTCTAAAATGAAGATCTTTATTTTGACAAGTGCACCAGGTCCACAGAATATGAAACTAAGTGTAATCTGGCAACATGAACTTTGCCACAGTCAACCGACAAGATTTTTACCATTGACTTTAAATGTACATTACATTTAAAATCAATGTTTACTGCTATTTTGTAAACATCTTTTATTTTTCAAGAAGCAAGTGACCCTTAATGCTAGGTGTCATCATGAGTATGATACTACAATTATTGATTTTGATTGTTTTAGGTATATTGGAATATATTATACAAAAGCAGATTCCGGAACAATATCAAGAATAATTATTATTCTATTTTATATTTTTTTATTTTACAATTAGTGTATAACCGCATGCCCTAATGGTAATAAAGGATCCGGACATTTTTAAGAAAAAACCGTGAGATGCATTACTATGAAACTAGAAGATCTAAACTGGTACCTGCCTTTAAATCAACCCTAGCTAAAATGGGCCTCAATACGCATGCACGCAAGTCTACAATTAATAGTGTTACAGTCTACAGTTACAAGAGTTTACAATACGCAAGAAATAAGACAGATAGAAGAAATAGCAAAATTCAAGAAATTCCTCAAGAGTATCAAGTAAGTAAGGACCAAGTAAGAGTTACCTAATGGATAAGGCGCTCTACGACATTAAAGAGTTATATAGTAAAAAGCTCAATTTACGACAGCGGCGTATACACGCTTCCATCTGGATCAACACAAATATATAAGAAAGTATGATGTTATGTTACTTTATCACTGTGGCATAAAGTAAGACTGAACAATAATATTGCATAATAAAGTTTGACGTACGTGGTAATTACAATGGGTTAATTATAAAAAGTAATACACAATTTGATAATTACTAAAAAAACAACAAAGATATTAAACGACTACTATAACAAAAATGATGGTGATAAAAATGCCGGATAACGAAGCCAGCTTCACGCAGGTGCTTGTTTGCGTTTGATAGTCTGCTCATTTCTCAAAATCTAAATTTGTCAGCTGAGCTGACTGACAGCTAGGTTGACGTTTGACAGATATCGTCTGTTTTTGTTACTCTTCAAACTAATATTATTATATTATTTTTCATTCGAAAAACGTACTACCCTCTTTAAATATTTACGTTTACGGTACATCAACTTCTCGTGACAACCATTAAATGTTTACTTTACGAATGGTAATCTTTTTCTCAGAATCTTGATTATCAATTATTTAAAAATGGGCACAATGTTAGTGCATAATAATTATTTCAGACAAAGACTTCGTCAAATGGAAGAACTTTACCCAGAACCTTCAGCTCTTGGAGATTGTGATTGCACTTCTTATTCATATTTCGTGCTTTCAATATTATTTTTTACTTTTGGCTCTTTCATCACAGTCTTAGCACTCAGTGGAGGCGACTATCTTTATTTACATCTCGGACACATGTGGCTTGTTGGCCCTATTCTGTGCTGCTCTGGTATGATGGTAGCAGTAAAAAGTATTTTATACCTTAGAAGGAAAAGTGTTATCCAAATGCTTCTTCGTCAGAGAGCTTTGTTAAGGGTAAGTATACCGAAATTTCTATATCAGTAGTCTTAAGTATGACAGCCCAATTGGGTCTAGACTAATCCTGCTGTCATAACTGCAGTTTGTTTAGCAAATTGTCTGCACATTCTGACATAGTAGTCTTAGTGAACTGGTCAAGCTTGCACGAAACACTAGCGCTCCATTATCAATCAAGGTAACTGCTAAGGACTCGGGCTTCGGCTTCATAGTGTTGATCTCTAAAAATTGTAAATATTGATTTAGGGTCTGCAAGAGATGGCACAGCAAGGATCTCATCTTCAAGCCAACACTCCTCTGGCCAGGAACCCCAGCACACTGACTCTGCCGCCTGCTTACGATCTGTTGATGGGAGCTACCGGTGGCAATGTGGGACCTTCAGAACCCCCGCCACCTTCTTATGAGGAAGCCATGTTCCTCATTGGAGATGAGAAATCCAGAACACTCTGTGATAATAGACAGAATGTCAAGTAAGTTGTTGTTATAGTTGGGCTCTATAGCTACATACAGGGATAAATATTGTTAGTGAGCTGCATCCTCATCCGTTGTCTTTACACTAGTGCCCAATCTCACAGTGTATGCAGTTAGCAGTATTTTCAATCTTGAACTTATAAAAAAATGAAACAAGTAATTACACTTTAATCTGTTTATTCTAATTGTGAAGACGTTCAAAGTGAGTCATTTATAAGTTATGTCAGGCTTGTTATGTAAATAAATATGTTTGTTACTATTTCTCTCAAAAGTAAGTTAATTTTAATGCTGCAATAACACACCAATTTTTCACATTTTTAATTAAATCTTTTTTAAATTACCCTAAAAGAAATCAGTATGTGTGCCATTTGAATTGTCTTGAACATTGGTGTGATATCAGACCTACGATCTCAGAAACTCCTATAAAAGTCATAAATTACCAGGATTATGAGTGTGATAACTAGTCTGAAAGAAATGTTCTATCCTAGAGGCCATAAAACATTCTGGCACAATTTTCACATATTTATGTTTCTGTGCATCCAAAGTAAATGTGTGTAACAGAATCAATTTACATTATATTATTTTGTCATAGCTTCAAGAAATCATGTTTACTGAATACTATACCTAGTCAGTTTACAGTAATCTATATTTAAATAAAATAACACTTGTCTGCACATTGCAAAGAATCCATAGGTTTTAATTTTTTGGTTTTCTTATACTTTGCAAATACCAAAACTGACATCAAAAAATTCCTGTCTGTCCATAATGTTTTAAGGCATATTGGACCGCTTATAACTCAAAATCGACTGAAGCTATGACTATGACTCGTACAAAGTAGCCAAATGCCGATAAAAACTTATTTGATTTATCTGTACATTAAAATAAATCCAAAAGATCAAAACTGGCTTTAAAAATGTCTGTCTGTCTACAACGTTTTTTAAGCCATTTTGGAATTCTTATAGCTCAAAATCGGCTGAAATGTTCGGTTATGAAAATTTATTTATGGGATTAGCCCGTTACACAGTGTGTCTTCATCTATATTTAATATACATACAACATCCCCAAAATAAATCAAAACAAAACAAAAGTAGGCTCTGAACAAGTATTTTTTTCCAGCGGCGCACTCTGCAGTGTGTCCGGCGAATTATTAGTCCTCTCACTCTTCCACTAGGAATGTTGTTCACCTGTTATCATATTATAAAATTAGTAAAAGAAACAGATTAACCTGGACTTTTTCTCATTTTTTTGGCACACATCCTTACACTGAGAGAGGGTGAAAATACTAGGTGCAAGAAGGGTTACTGAGTGTGTGCAATATATTGTATTATATAAGAAGGGTTAACAGTTAACTTTGTACATTTTGTTTCAGTTTGGACAGCAGAGGAAAAGAAACAGTTTGAAGATGTTGAGAAACACCTACTGCAAGCTTTATGTTCCATAACCACTTATAAGTTAAGTTACTCTGTATTTTAACGTAGTATTGTCTTTAAGACTGATAACTTTTATCAATGTTAGTTACTGAATTGTTTACAATCACAATGTTTGCTTGTTATAGTAATCAAAGATTTACCTATACTTTCTTATAAGAAATTGCTCCTTTGTGCAGCTTGAATGTTACGGATGGGAGAATTCATCACTATGGGCAAAAATCAGGTAAAAATTACTTTTTCTTGCTTCTTATTGAGAAATTCCTTTAAAGGAATTGAAGATTTTTTCAGATCATAAATTAATTTAAACAACATTTTTTCAATTTAAATTATATGTATTTTTGGATCTATGAATTAAGCGATAAGCATACATTTCCTGCAATTCCCACATTTCTCATGGATGAACAGTGGCATTCTTTGGTGTAATATAGCATAAACTCAATAAATATGATAAATATGTAAATACCTAGGATTCTTTTTTTTTTGTGTGGAGACTGACCGAAATGTTTTTGTGCTTCCTACAGATGTTAAAGCAAGTGTTAAAGCTCCCATAAACCTGGTTACTCACAGTGATTATTGGCTGATTATTCAAAACTTATTAAAATTACTGTCAGTAAAATATCAAACCACAAATACATAGAATATTGTTTTAAAAATTTTCTAACTGTTAAATATTACATCCTTTGCATTCTATTTACAACAGGTTAATGTTTTCCTTAGTTATTTCTTTTTACAATATTACTGCAAGCCTTTTGATTTTCTTTTTTTTTCTAAGTTCTTTTTTTTTGACAAATGCCTGTAGAACAGTAATGTTTGAGAATTTATTGTCACTATAAAACTTTGTTTATGTGAATTTCACAGTACCGAAGCCTATCCATACAACACAAAAACGTATAATTTGAATATTTTGGGGATATTAAATTGTATCATGAGTAGAAGCTCCAATCCCTCAATCCCGGGATTTGAGATCCCAGTGGATTATTGCAGACTGAAGAACCTGGGGTTGGTTCGTAGGTGCCATGTAAATCCAACCACATTTACTTACTTGAAATACTTGGTTGCTCCATCCTTGACCGATCTAGTCGGATAGATTGTGTCATAAAATATATTACTACTATTTGCAAAACAACCTTTACAACAAAATTTTACTTGCCAAGTATGGCTAGATGGGGGAGGCAAGTTATGGAGGTTTGTCTCAATCTCAACTTTTTAACCCGACTCCAGCGCTCTGGGTGACTCTTTCTGATACTATAGAGTTCAGATCTAGACTAGCTCTTCTTGGACTCGTTCTCTTCGGATGAATAGCTACTTGAAAACGGATCGCCTTGAACTGCATCGATACCTATTTGCTGTTGCTGTACTGCTTCATTTTATAAATGACTCAACAAATTAATTATAATAGATGAACCCAAAACGTGTTCTGTGTGCCTTAAAATATTTATTAACAAATATACATCGAGTTCAACACAGTTCGGTCAATTTTTGTAAGTCTCATAATTATTATTTGTTCAAATAGGTGGTATTAATGTAAATTAATTTAAATTTCTTCAATGAATAAGATCTGCCAACATTATTTTTATGTTTGAAACCATAACACCCGATCATTTCTTCTTAGATATTTGTTCAATGTGAAAAACTATGTTGAAAATACTCCTGCAACATTCACAAAACAAGTATTTCAGTTTATTTTTGTTCATCACTCTTTATAAGTTACTACGATGAATGGGTGAATAATAGATTGGCATTTCATTTCATCTGGTAAAATTCTGTGTATAGCTCTTCTGCATAAGACTCTTACCATAGCAGCAATCTCTTTAGATTGTAATAGCCGTAAAAAAATCCATTCAAGTAGTAAATCTAATCCGAATCAATTGATATAACTTATAAGCTTCAAAAATTATTAATTTACTCTGGCAAATAGAATAAGGAAAAATGCTATAACCTATGTTCTTTGAAGAACCAACCTACCTTTTAAATGTACACATTTAAAATCAATGGTTAATCCTCCTAAGATTAATTAGATCAGTTTAATCACTGTAGAATGGAATCACAGTACAATCATGTCTACCGTAGCTCTAATTTTTGGTTCAGTCCAATGTTAGATCAGTTCTTTGTTGAAGTAGTTCCATCATTTTCATTTTGTTCATCATCCGAAGTGCGAGTTACTCGTGAACTAGTTCAGATATGAACTGTTCTGCATAGTACCTAAAATGGTCACCCGAAGCGCTGGAGTCGGGTTAAAAAGTTGAGATTGAGACAGACCTAGTCATGGGAAGAAAGCCATCTTGTTTAGTTGAAAACTTTAAACAAGTTGAAAAATTCCCTCACAAGGTCTCTAGAACTTTTGATGTCTTTTCCTATCACCACTGCTGCGTCCACTCTCAATATGCAAACATAACAACATAGCAAACAAAACAAAATTAACTACCAAAACAATTAATTCAATCAAAATAATTAAAATAATACAAATAATAATAATTTAGTAAAGTTTAAATCAAATATTAAACAACAGTAATCTAGCCTAAACTATTTTGGATTTAGAAAGCCTATCAAAAATTAAAACAGTTCTTTGAATTTTCACATTTAATTTGATTTAATCTTCAAATTGTTTTCTAAAAACTCCTGCACTGAATAATAATTTCCATATAACAGAATAGTTTGATACATTATATTTTTTAAATTGTATTTCAGTGGGTAACTTGTTAAACAGTTGTGTGGTGTTATAATATTTGTTTTAAAAAAAGTAGTTTTGTGAAGGGTAATTTTAAACAGTTTTTTGGTTGTAAGTCTTGGGTTTGTAGTGTTCAAATTCAAAATAAAACAAATTACTTTTTACAAATTTCAACATTTAATAAATATAAATTGAGGGAAAAGTTAGTTAGTTGTTACTTTGAAAAATGTCTTTACATTATTATCTTCCTAATTTTGAAAATATAATTCTTCATGTAAACTTTTGTAGCTTGAAGATTACATTAGAAGAAACATACCCCAAATTGGAACAGGGTAGCTTAAAATTTAAAGTTACTTTCACAATTTTGAGATAAGAAGGAAAGATCCTTGCGTTATAAGAAAGATTTATAAGTACACATTAAAAATTAATTAAGTGAAGATAGATAATTACTGTATTGTCATTTTCACGTGATTAACATGTTAAAGAATTAAACACCATTTCTACTGCAGAAAGGAATGTTATGCGGTCATCTGTTTGTTTGTGTAGAAGATAGTGTGCAAAGGGACTGTGTTCAAATATTCTAGGTCTTATATTTTTTTTTAAATAAATGCTAAGTCACTGGCAACAAACAAGGCGGCCATGTTTGAGTTTTTCTTGTTTTGGGTTTAGGTTGAGGATAAAAGAAGTCTGGGCACAAAAAAAATCCAACTTTCCAAGTCAGCATCAACATACTTTGTGTGGTCTCACCTGTACTTAAATAATAATAAAACTGAAAGTAGAATGAAATATATAATGTAGAAGTCAGAAGATGATGCTAATACTTGATTTATCAAAGGCCACAATAATTGCAGATCAATGTTTTTGTAGTAAAGGTCAGTTTTCAGCTGATTAGGAAGTCCTGTCAGTAAGACCCAGGGTTAGGTGGGGTGGGGAGGAACAGTCAGATAAGATAACTCTTTAGTCTGATGTCAATGCCGGTGCTCTTGTAATTGTTGTAACCGGTGTTCGATTTGTTCTGTGTTCAGTGCTGTTTGAGCGCCTATGTTTCAGGAATTTATTTATAAGGTTTCAGTGCGTGGACCTATGACCTTAGAGATAGTTTTAAACTAGTAGTTACATTCAATTTTTTTTATTATTGCTTAAAATAATGGTTTTTTCATCAAATGTCTGAACACTAATAATGAACTATCGTCCTCAAACATCATCTTTCTCCATCACAAAAATACACCAAGAATATATTATGTAACTTGGAATTAGTTTGCACTGACTAATACTGTGTTTAGCCTCAAATAATTAACATTAGTGTTGTTAAACCTATTGCTGATGGATTCAACAGAAGAATAAATATTTTACTTTTGGTAAAATTTAAACTTTCTACTGAAGAAGTATAGATCTTAAAACTAGGGGTTTGTTGTTTTATCTCTGTACATTTGACATCAGCTACCATATCTAATTAAAGAGTCTATAATCAAAATCATTTACAATACATATTTGGCTACTGTAGAGAAAGGTACCGCTTCTTAATATTTTTTCCTGCATAGAAACTGTATTAGACAGTCAATGTTGATGTAAAATGACACTAAATGTATTAATTGTTTGTACTTTCTTGTTTATTGGTTCAAGTGATCAGTTAGATTCATTGCTAGTCAAAACTAAAAATGGGTTTCTCAAAGGGTTTTTATTTAAGACAATAGAAGGAAAACTTGTGAATGCATTTCTGGGAGTTCCGTATGCAAAACCTCCAGTAGGGGAATTCAGATTTAAAGACTCTGTACCAATCGATGACTGGGAAGGAACTAAGGAAGCAATAAGTTTTGGCCCGGAATGTTGTCAGTTAGCATCACTTGAACAGTCCTCCGCTCAAGCTATCGGTGAAGAAGACTGTTTGTATCTAAATATATTTACTCCAACTTCCAATACTTCTGAGCTTGAAGTTATATTTTACATTCATGGTGGAGCATTTATGTTAGGTTCTGGGGAAACTATCACTCCAGATTACATAATGGCTCGTAAAGATGTAGTTTTTGTATCAATCAATTACAGACTTGGTGCTTTTGGGTTTTTGTCTTCAGAGGATCATGTCATTTCTGGAAATTTTGGCTTGAAGGACCAAGTTCTCGCTTTAAAATGGATTAATGAGAACATAGAATATTTTGGTGGAGACAGGTCTAAAATCACTATAGCAGGGTTTTCAGCCGGAGGAGCAAGTGTACATTATCATTATTTTTCACCATTGTCACAAAGATTATTTCAACGTGGCATTTCTCAAAGTGGAACCGCTTTTTGCCCTTGGGCCTTAACTGAAAACTCACGAGAAAAGGTTGAAATATTAGCAGGATACTTGGATTGTCCTACAAATAATATGGAACAAACCCTCGAGTGTTTACAAAGCAAACCAGCTGAAGAAATCGTCATACATTCAAAGAATTTTATGCCTTGGCTTAACAACCCCTTTACACCTTTTGGACCTGTTATTGAGAAAATTAACCAGAAAATTTCGTTTCTTAATGAACATCCTTGGAAGCTCTTGAAATACGGGAGAGTGAAAGATGCTCCTTGGTTGGTTAGTATTGCCACAGAAGAAGGCCTTTGTCCTGCTGGTATGTTTATTACAAATGAAACACTCTTGAAGCATTTAGATGAGAATTGGAATATGATTGCTCCACATCTGCTAGATTATAACTATACTATTGCTCCAGAATATCTGAATCTCACTAGTCAACAAATTAGATCATTCTATTTAGGAGACCAAAGTTTAACAAAAGCTAAGATGAATTTGGTAAAAATGGTAAGTGATAGGTTGTTTGTTGTCCACATTGAAAAATCAGTTCAAATGCAAGCCTCTGTCACTAACAACCCAGTGTACTTTTATGTTTTTGCATACGAAGGTAGCCATAGATTTTCTCATTTTCTTTGCAACTGTAAAGACAATGTTGGTGTTAGTCATGGAGATGATATGCTATATTTGTTAAAAAATGTGTACACACAGTCACCTTTAGATTCTCCTGAGGATAGAAGTATGATTGATACAATGGTTAATATTTGGTCAAATTTCACAAAATATGGTAAACCTGGAGAAGATAAAAACTGGGTCCCTAACGTTCAACGTGTTGATAACCATGAACAAGTTTCCTTTACATTGATTTCTTCCAGTACAAATTTGCAAAGTAAGTCTGTAAGCAGTTTAGGCAATCACAGATTTTGGGAGACATTAGCCTTTAATGAATTAGAGAATACATTAGCATTCACTCAATCAAGAAGGAAAGATGAACTTTGAATTCCCTGTTGTCTTATTAAAAAGTGAAATTGAGATTGGAGTCTAATTTGTTGCATATCTTTGGTGAACATGGATAAACATCAAATAAATAAAAACATAATTTATTAAAATGTATTATTTCTAAACTGGCAAAACCGTGTAAAAGGAGTGTTATATTTTTATTCAAAACCAAATTCACCAACATTGTTCTACACATAACCCCAAACCGAAGAATATATTTCTGCATATTCTTTATTTGGTACAAAAATCATTACCTAATTCAATACTATAACTTTAAGCTTCAATTTCATTTTTAAACCATTTATCTCAATTTATAAAATTTAGACAATTTGTGAACAGGTAGGTAATAACATTTTAACTCTCTGCATTTATTATAAATTTAAACTAATTGTGTTTGATGGATTTAAGATTCGGTTGGCTGTCACTCCTTTGTATTTTTTAAATTGTGTAAATCCTGTGTTGAAATCTATGGGTTACCATTGTTACTACGGTATATACAACACCACCACTCCCTTACCTTCAGTAGCCCCAGCTCCTTCCTCTCTTTGCCTTCTAGTCTTGCCATCTTACTCTCCTGCCCTTTTATCTATCTGCACAAGTCATTTTCTCGCGCCATGAAGACACTTCATTAATTACAGTCACTGTTTGTTATTCATCCATCAATTTCATTACAAGTCGATACACATTTTATATTGTCATCTGACTTTACAAAACTATAAAATAATTATTTCCGGATCTCCTACTCTTTACATTAATTATTGCATCCTTCATAGGATAGCATTTTGTATAGCACAGTGTAAATTGTATTGAATTTGAAATACAAAAGGCATGGTTAGTTAAGTTTGTAGTACTATTTACATTTAATATTTAGAGATAATAACTTGTAAATTTATATAAGCAATACAAATATAAAAATGATGAAATATCCTACAGTAAATAGTTTCAATATAATTATTGAACAGCTAGTTAGTGTACATGATGCAATTTTAATGTTTCTAGAGAGCCACTAGGGAGGAAGTTGGGTTACATAACATTGGTTTTTATTGTAGTAATATAAAAAGAAAAGGAAAAGAGGTGTTGTAAACGTTTGTGTTCAAAAAGTAAAAATGTTAACAAGCAAAATAGGTTAGAGGAAGAAAACCGTTGATATCAATTAATATAAGCAAAAACAGATATATTATTAAAAGAATTTTAAAAACTAGCTGATGTACAGCAACATTATATATTTTGTTTAAAAAAAAAAAAACCTAATATATAATATGGCTTTACATCAGCAGGTTTTCAACATTATTTTAAATAATGTATGTTTTTGTTTAAGCTATGGTTTCTTAGAAACTAATGGTTTCTTACATAACGGCCGTAATATGACGGTGAGTTTTGTTTTCAATGTTATCAGAGTGGATTCCTAGAAATCGGTGGACGTAAAGTAGCGGTGAAAAATAGTTAAGGGTTTTCTCGCCAGGTGACACTTATTGTTTTGTAAACAAAAGTCTAGCTTATCCATTACTATATACATAAATCAGATTTGACAACTAAAATAAACAACATGTCAGAAGTTGTTTTTGTCTACATCTGTTTAAATATTTTGTTGCATCCACCGTCACAGTTACGTTCACCGCTACATTACAGCCGTATATAGGAGAGAACTTTTTCTAGGAAACCATAGCTTTACATTAATTTATATTCACAAGTTTATCTCCTTCTAACCTATTTTGCTCGTTAATGTTTTATAAACAAAAATTTGCAACACCTCTTTTTCTATTATTGTGTTAGTCACTTGGCATAATCGTACTTCTAGAAGAGTAATCTTCATAATTTGTTGTTATTGATAACACTAAGTCATCTGGTCAACTAGAAAAGGCCTTTTTAAATTTATTAGAGTACATAGTATTTTTAGCTTTTGATCCTGTTATTGATTACTATGTTAATATATAGCCTTACGTACAATATGATATGTTTAAGTCAGTAAAGCTATGTAGGCACCATCATAAGTGCATTGTAAAAAGAGATAGTATTTAGGTGATTTCATACTTTTTATAAGTTAATGGTGCACACACACACACTATTATTCATTTGGTGTTAGATTTCTCTACTTAAAATTATTACTAGTGTTTAAGATTTCAATTTTGTTGCTAATTGGTACTTTGTACCTATTCTTTGGATTACTCCGTGAGTATCCATCAATTTTATTGTTGAACTTAGAAAGATTTAGATATACCTTGTGATCATTAAAATAAGTCATTGACGCTTTATTGTATTTTAGAGAAACTTATTAAAATTTGTTAATAATAATGCTGTCTTTTATTTTCCAAAATTCGGTGGTTTTCCAAAATACATTTACACATTAAGTATGCACTGTATTTTCCTAGTTCTGTCTAAGTATTTTGTACTATAAACGTCAGTATTATATAGTTAAAAAAATCAATATAAAAAATTGTGAAAACAAAAACTTTTTAACAAAATAATTGAGTTGACTTCAAAAACAAACCTACGGTGAAGTTCTCTAAAATGTTTGATATAATTGGGTAGTGCAATTCTGTATTGCTTTACATGCTACATTGATAAAAAAGGAGTTTCTGATGTTTTATGTGAACAGACAAAATTTATCCATTACACTACACTAATATATTACAGCTGTACTCATTTCATGGTAACCAATATAATAAATATTAGTTTGCTAATACATATTAGAATACTACCAGAGGCGCACACTATTTGCCATGTCGTGGACTACAATTTAGGGTTTTTTATAATTTCTATTCACTTTTAAAAATGTTTGAGTCGGTGCTGTTGAAGCAATATTATTAAAGGAGAGGCAGCACCGACTTCTACATTTTTTTAAAGTGAATAAAGATTATAACAGCCCCTACATTTTAGTCCATAATATGGCCAATAGTGTGTTCATATGGTGGTATTCTAATATGTATGAGTAAATTAATATTTATTATATTGGTTACCATGAAATGAGTACAGCTGTAATATACCAATACCATTGTAGTGTAATGGATAAATTATTGTCTGTTCACATAAAACATCAAAAACTAATTTTTTATTAATGTAGCATTTAAAGCAATACAAAATTGCACTACCAAGATAATCATATTATCTTGAACAAAGTAATTAAGTCATTAGATCTTGAACTTATAGTAGTTGAATCTTCAGCAAGTTTGGGAGGGACGCAGTCCTCTATTTGGAACCTAGGTTTGAGTCCTTCATCCTCGGTATCTATCGATGGTTTGACGTGATTTTTCTTCAGTACAAACTGAAGTAAGTGTACTGAGTATAGCTGTGAGTACAGCTCTTCTAGGTAGACATACAAACCGCTGCACTCATGGCACAATCGCCTGGATCAGAGTAACACTTCGTCCTTTTGCCTATTGTTATGGTAACAATGTAGATCATTACAAGCTCGAGGGAATTAAGTGCTTGGCTTCGCTCTTGGTAATGTTTTGGCTAAACGGATATGGGTCTTCATCGTGACGATTTGGCTTGTAGCTCCGTTACGAGCCTTCAGCCTTTTTCTAATAATAAGCTCGCAGGAGTAGTGCTTGATCAAGCTAAAAAAGACTAGGTAATTGGCTCCACTCGCATTGACGCTTCGTTGTTGCTGGCCTTTTGTTTGCTTACTGCCTGCTCACAAGATCATATAGAGTTAGGTTTCGGCCCGTATCCTTATGACTTTTGGGTAGTTTGCTATTTTTTTAGCAAGTTTTCAATATTAGGAGCCTACATTCTATATTAAGTTTTCTATATTAAGAGTTACATTGCTCATAGTAACTTGTCGCCCTTTAGACTCGCAAATTACTAGATATTTATTTTGCTGTCACTTTTGTGTTTTCTAACTTTGGCTTTCCTTTAACCTAAAAGATTTTTAACTATTTCAGGTGAGCTATTTTCTGAACATTTTCAGAAAAAAGTCAATTATACAATGTGGAAATAAAAAATGTAGCTTATGACTCATTCCAAAGAAACAACCACTGAAAATTCTTATATTTATGGTAATGATCACTAAAAATGTGTTTTAGATTCTTTTCCACATGTTGAAACGACTAATCATAATCCCAAGGTAGCTTAAGGAAATACAGTGGCTTAGATTAAATTCAGCGGCAGGAAAGAATACCGCGTTTATGTGAGGTATGCCTAAATCCCCCAAAAGTAATGGCTACCTTAATGTCAGCTAGAGCCCCCCCCCAAACTATATCTTGACCTGTGGTATACAGTGTGTGCTTTTGCAATAATTGTTGAAAAATTAGTATAGTAAGTCAATTTAGTTTTTAATATAACACCCACTTGAAGCTTTAAAAAAATTGGTTAACATTAAAAACAAATGTTGCTGGTTTTTATTTTAGGAAAACTAATTATGGTGCATACAGTTTTGAATATTAGTTACATTTGATGCCATGTTCGATCTTTAAGATTGTATTACCGTAATAAAGAATATTCAGTCTCTCTTTCTTAGATGGGCTGTTTTTTTTAAATTTATCACAATTTTAGATTAAAAACAATTATTTTTTCTAATACAGAGTTACTAAATTTTTTTAACTTAACTTAACAATTTTTATTGCATCTTTTGAGTTTCAAAACTAAAATAAAATTTTTTTACTTAAATCAACAACTCAATTCATTTTGCAACTGGTTTTATTTTTAGAAAAGATTTAAGGTTAAGTTCAAGTTTTAATGTATACAATAGTACAACAAAATAATGTACAGACATAAAAAATAGTCTAAAAATATAATAATGTAAATAAGTTTATAACTATTTAAATATAAATTGTTTAACAATTAAGAATATACTGCATTACATGCTAGTATAACACAACCGAATCAAATACAATCATAAAAATCAGGTACATTGGACATTGTAAAGCATAAGTGAATCAACAAATAGCCTAATTAATGTAAAGCACAAGCGTCCTTGAAGTTGGAAACGTTAAACATGGCGAAGTAGTCATTGTGAAGATATTGTATGATGGTGTGGATGGGACAAAGGAACACGGTCTGAGACGAACTATCAGCCAAGCTCAGAGCGCCTCTGCAGAAGTGGACTTTGTTTGTCATGTCTTTGCCGTTGAACAGAAGTCTGAAGTAGAAATTGTTACCGACAACATCATCGATGCTTTTAGTTGCTCTCTTCAAGCTCCGATAAACCTAAAATAAAAGGTATTTTAAACATAATAACATTTCCAGAGCAATCACTACAAATCAATTGAGCAACTAACGCATTAGAAGTCACAACAGTTTTACTTCTAGGGAAGTTTGAACAGCAAGTACATCAGATTCGCACTTGCTTCATTTGAACAGGCTGTCAACTATTGAAATACAGAAGTAACGTACAGAAGTTTTACGTTAGGTAAAACGTATTCACGCGTTAGTAATATTAACCATCACCACTCTGAAATTCATTAACAACCACAATAAAATTTAATTATTTAATTTAAACTAATTTTCCCAATACCTCTTTCACTGTTTAATTAGTAACTCGAGCTTACGCACAGGCTTCCAGCCTATGTAAGCTCATTTCCAACATTTCATTTTTATTTCAGGGAAGCTTTTAATTCTTAAAGCTAATTTGATCCATTTTTATCACTTAGTTTAAATTGATTTAGTTTGGAAATGTTATAATATGCAAGTGATCTTCAACCTCTATTATTTTTGTTGTTAATTCATAATCTGTTAATAATTGGTAAGCTTCCATGATTGTTATTTTTCTATCTGTACATGTATGTACTTTTTGTTTTTGAGGAAATAAAGTGGATCAGGTGACTTTGATGTTATGAACAATAAAATGATTCAAATTTAAAATCTGCATGCAAATTATTAGATGCATACAAATCATTGTTTTTGAAGAATAATTATTTAGTGAATAACAAGCCTGGTGCATTTGAAAATTACACGTTTCTCATGTAGCACTAAGACTGTTCCATTGTTTAATTTGAATAATTTAATTGTTGTTGAATAATTTTAATTATGTTACTGTTAGTTTAAAATTGTTTCCTTCAGTTGCTGAGAGTATCTGATGATAAAGGTCATGCATTTGAAAGGCCTTAGAAATAACACAGTTTAATTATTAGACAGTTTGAAGTTTTCATATTTCTACCTGATTTTATTTTAAATGTTTGTGAGAGAGCATTTAGCTTATGTACAGATCAGTTTCAATTACACAGTGTGATGTACATACAAATGTAAAATTAATTTGATACGAATGTGCAGTATTTACCTCAATAATAAATCTTGAAGCATAGTGAGATAAATAAGTTGAATCTGAAGTGATGCCCAGAGCAGTGGCCAAGTACAATATCGTCTTGTCATGTCCAGAGTACACAACAAGCTTAGGTTTTCTTTCAGATATGATCCTTACAAGATGAGAGACAATGTTACGAATCATTCCGTAAGCTCTTAAGAGGCAACCTCTACGAAGCACAGGGCTGCGAGAGTATTGCCGAGCCTCCCACTCTATGTAAGAGACGAGGCCACTCACTTGCTCAGAGTGGACACAAGATGTAGCAGAGCTTTTGTCTGTAGAACAGGGTAGTTTGGCACCATGGCAAATATAAGCCAACAGAGCATCTTGAAGCGAATGAGGATCATTGGCCAGGTTCCTCTCAAAAGCTTCATAAACAATCATAGAAGCAGTGTTCACCAATTTTAAAACTGCAGGATGCAAGTTTAACTGTCTTGACTTTTCACTGTTGAACTTTTTAAAGAACACTTCACTTATCGGACATGCACAGTCTTCGAAACAAAATTGTAAACTGGGAGTTTCTTTAAGGTTAACATTATGCAAGAGTTCAGGAGAGAGAAAAGCGTATAAAAAAGCGAGAGCACTTTGAAGAGTTCGTCTGTACTTAGTACTGTACACGACAATATCAGCAGGAGAAGTAGCGTTGAAGAGAGACAATTTGTCTACGTAGGCGGCCCTAAGAGACTCTCCGAGGGCCAGCAGTTGTGAAACACCCACGTGTGTCAACTGACCCAAGCTGCAAGACTTGTGAGGCAAGAGTGGGAACCCGTGAAACGGACCGAGAAGTTGAGACAGCTGAGGTGTGCCGGTCAAGTTGTCCAAGTACGTTTCGTAAGCAGGAAACTGTGGGTGAGTGTTGGCAGCGCAGTTGATGAGTGAGATGTCTCGCACGTGAGTCAGAGGTCCTCGGTCACCGTGACGCAGTAGAATCAACACCCCTTCCAGGTGAAAGGAGTCCTTCACCTGACCTGTCATACAGAAAAATATATGCAACTTGTAGTGGATCACAAATTGGTTTTGGTAACAACCCATAGGGGTTTTTTTTAACAATAACTCAAATAAATAGACTAAAAATAGTCAAAAATATTTAAAAATATTCTACTGCAGCTGTCACTCACTGCCTTTCCATAATGGAACTGCCCCCAACTTGACTCAAGAATAATTTATTTTGATAAAAAAAGAATAAGGTTCAATATACCTATTACGCTTCAAGGGTGTCTTGATGCCAAAAAGACCTGATTAGTCCCAAAAAGCTGTAGGTCACTAAATAGGTTACTCACTTCCTGGCCTGCCCAGATGAATTAAAATTGATTTATTCTCTCTTGGTGTGTTTAGAAAAGAGTGTTTCGAGAAATGTTTGAACCCCTAACAAGACATGATGAGTAAGTACTATGAAAGAAAACACAAAATTGGCATTAAGTGATGGCTTTAAAAAACCAAAAGAAACTTCTGTCCTTAGTAGCGTTAAGACATTTGTATTTATGTGACACTATACTTATCTTCATTGTAATGGAATAAAGATATATTCACTATGAAACCCACAATCCAATCTGGGAATTTATGTTTGAGGGACTGGGGGTTGTAGTACAGCACTTAACCAGTTGGTCGCATACAACACCAATACATAGACACAATACGAAGGGGTACCCAAAAGTATCAAGAATCGGTCGATGGCGAGGTGGGGAGTGCATAGTTCACATTTTGGCCGATAGGGGATGAAAGCCCAATTCTTCCTGAGTTCAGTGCACTCAGTGTGGCCAGTCCGAGAGACTGTGAAGAGGAGCTGTGTGCGTTTTTCTAAGAGTAGTTTTTGTTCTGCCTCGTTTTGTTTTAATTAAATGGACAAAGTTCAGCAGTGAGGTTTTTGCTTTTTTCTCAGTAAGAATGCGCCAGAAACGGTTGCAATTATTAAACAAGCTTACAAAGACGATGTTTTGAGCAAAACGATAATGAAACGAGTATTTTTCGCAAACTTAAGATGGTGCCATGTCGATTGAAGACAAGCCTCGTCCCGGACGACCTTCAAATTCTCGGACTAGTGAAATTGTTCATAAAAACCCATCAATATTGCAAGAAGACCGTCGGAGAACCATTGGGAATGCTTCTTTGCAGTCTGGAGTGTGTTAAAATTCAGTTTAGCGAATTTCAACACACTCCAGGCCTAAATTTTGGCGATATGGAGTCTGGTTCTTTCATCATGACAATGTGCCTGCCCACGTAGCCATTCCAGTGCGCTAGTTTTTGGCCAATGCCAGCATGACCACCCTTCCCCACGACCCATACTCGCCAAATCTTCTGCCACGCGACTTTTTTATGTTCCTCTTAATGAAAAATTACATAAAAGATCACCGCTATGACAAAAATGAAGGAGTGAAAAGGCAAACGAGGATGTAGCGTGCAGCCATTCAGACTAAGGGGTATGAGGGGTGCTTAAAACCATGGGAGCATCGAATGAACAAATGCATCACACTAAATGGGGAGTATACTGAAGGCATACATGTAAGTTAGTAAAAAAAATAATAAAATATGGTTTTTATAATGAAATTCCCGTTATTTTTGGGTACCCCCTCGTACAGGTCAAGGACCTGGCAGCAAGCGCATTAAACCTTTCACATTTATTGCAGGCTTGGTCTTGGTAGAATTGTAGGCTGCGTTCAAAAACTATCGATTTGTTCAGTTTTTGTTACTGCTAGATGACTTTTTAATATTTATGATCAAGTTTTAAATTATTAAAATGTACATTTTAAATATAAACTTTCAATAAATTACCTTCTGATTGGGTTTTGATGTCTTGTGGTAGATTACACATTCGAAGCACTCTTTGTTTTTTAATGTCAGGGTGTAAGTAGTGGGGGAAGCTTCTGGTTTGTTCACTCCCAGAATCCTTCAACACTGTTACCGTTACATCTTCTGTTTCCATATATTTATACATGACTAGAAAAAACATAGATGTCATTCAGAATAACCTGTTATGTTCAATTCAAAATCAATAGAACATAGCCACAAGCGGTACCATGAATCCTAGCAAATTTCCCATAACAAGGTAATAATAATACCGAAAGTGCCCGTTTTGAACCTTCCCTACGACTCTACAAGTAGCATTTTTGTGTCTGATTTACAAAAAATTTAGTACAAATGATCTTTTTGTAAATACTTGAATCAAGTTGGTTAACCTTCCAGAGGGCGCATGGATTTTTAAAACGTGAGAGGGCGCACCCGGAGTTTACTTCCAGGTGGGTTAAAACCTTGGTGAAAATGGCAAAACATCATTGTTCTTACAATATGGCATTTGTATCATCATTTTTTAGAATTAAAAGCAATTGGTGAAATGAAACTCGGAAACTATTAAACTAAAAAGAATGATACGATGAATTCACCTGCTACAAGCAGGGTCGCACACGGAGGTTAACTCGGGTTGCTCAACTTGAGGGAGCATCATGGAAGTTACCTCCAGGCTCTAATATAAACAGTTAAAAACTAACTAAATTGAAGCTGTAAGTGGCTAAATCATATTTTATCCTGTTCTAAGAAAGAAAGCCGAAAGGTACACGGATTCACAGGTTTTTGGCTCTTGTCTAGGCGATTTGATTTAAGTACACAGATACATTCGGAGGTAACCTCCTTGATGCGACCTCTGGAAGGTTAACCAGCAAAATCAGACTATCTGAAGTGCCTTTAGGGGAGAAGGGGTGCTTTCCCCAAAAAAAGAGTTTTTAGCGTATACAAACTGTATTTACAAACCAATTTGTTTAAAAACTTGGCATAAACTTGGTGTGTATCTACAATGTTTCTTTCTATTTGGCGATAAAAATTAATGGTTCTATTTCCTAAGGAAATTTACTAGTAAAGATGTTAATTTACTAATATTAAGTTTTCCCACTTTTAATTTTCGTACATTCTTCATTGCTGCTGTAGTCAAGCAGTCGTATCGCAATAAACCTATATAAATCCTGAGAAGCAAAAGGATTTGTGGCTACCTTTCAGATTAATTAGGGCAAAATTAGATTGGTTGATATATGATTAGAATAATATTACATATAAAAGAAAATACATAGTACCCTCTAATATTATTTAATTAACATTCACCGGTTTTAACCTTAAGGCCATCTTCCCTCAAGTAAGTACCATTCAGAATGTAATCAGGATCAGGATGAAAGACATGTGCTTGAAATCTTTTTGAACTCTTAAGAATCTTTCAGAGTTTTAGTTTAAAATGAGTTTTCTATCTCTTCTTTTTTTCTAGTGCTCTATTAATTGAAATTGTTTTTGGACAAAGGCTTAAAATGTGGAATCTATTGTTTTTAGCATTCTATTCAAAAGTCAAAATAGTTATTTAACAAACTATTAAATAACATTACTTACCTATTAAAAGTAAAAAAATCCAAATACTCAGCAGAGCGTAGCAATAAAATGCTCTGTGGTGGACGGTTAAAACTTTCATTGCACTAGATACTTGCATTTTGTAGTAGAAAATTTGTTGAGTGGAAGTTCAAATATGTCATTTATAACCCTAAAAATAGACCATACAAATTGTATTAAGCTGATATTCATAAGATATATACTGCTTTAGGCGTAAGACATAATCCCAATAGCTAGCTTTTTTTAATCACTATTTAGTATTTTTAAACAAGAAATTCTGTTTTTAATGCAGAAATGCCAAATCCAATTTTACCCCACTAACATCCTGTCTACGCTTATGGGATGCACTCTAATCTTGGGTTAGCAACAATTGATCACTGCCAACTCATCAGCGACTCACCCTACCCAGGCATTAAACGCACCTTTCAGCCTGCCCCCACCGTCTGCGTTTAATCAAAGCACCCACAATTATATACTCAAGGTACAGTTTATGGTATTCTGCTTCCTAGTGAGTTGTTTATGGTGATCTCACAACTATGTCAAGGCAGAATGAGTAGAAAGTGATGTTTAGTGGAGTTGATGGGGTAAGAGGTAAATTTCTGCCCTACACTTGCTCACACTTGGTCCTCGGTTCATAATAAATTCCATTAGTCTGACGACAATGGTCTCATGAACAGAAAGACTAACAGAAGCAGATAGAGAAGGGAACTATGCAAACTATTTTCAGGCCATTTCTCCTCTGTCTTCAAAGGTGTCTCCCAACTTCATCTTTGGTAACAATCTCAAAGTTCCACAGATCTTATATTCTTCACAAAACTTAGTTCTAAACGTAATTTAATCAATAATTCTGGGAATAAATATGAACACATCCAGGTTGTACTAAAATTCAGGTAAGTACAAATACCTGGATTGACAAATTGACTGGGACTCGTGGCGTGGTCCTGTAATCCAGCTTCATGGAGGTCAGGTTTTGAGTATGATATAGGTCTAAAGCGGCTCAGATTGTCTCAGTGATCATCTGATGATACCCCCATCAACTCCCACCATCGTTTATACATATCAGACCATCACCTGCGTGGTTCGGAAGTCACGTTAAGCCGTTGGTCCTTGTATTTCGATTGGTCATTGGGCTATTAATTAATGACCCATTCTAAGGAAGAGTCGGCCTTAGTTTGTAACAAGACTACACCTCATAACTCATTACTACCACTTATCACACTCATCCTTCACCACATATTTGCCTTAGAATACCCTCATAAGAGTGGTCGCCATACCAAATAGTGATTTAGTGATTTAAACCTCGCGGTCCTCCTTAACTTACCTAAAAATAATAGGCCAATATAATTAATTTTAATTACCTGTCAAAACAATAATATTTTACTTTTGTAATTTTTGTAACAGCCTGAAGAAGATTGCTTTGCTATTGAAAGCGCTAGTACAAAATAAAAATTAATTATATTGGCCTATTGTTTTCAATAAATTTCTATCAGTTGCCAATCTCCAGAAGAAGATCATTAACTTACCTGGGTTAGTTAAACCTCCACCAAAATTAAGAAAACCAAACTATTAAATTTACGCAGTTTATATATTTGAGCTAAATAAAATACTTCGTCTTCTTCCATCGAATAACTCAAACAACGATTCCCAGATCAATTTTAATATTGATACACCGTAAAATTCATAATTCTGTCAATAATAAATAATATTTCTGAATTTCTGACAGTTGTGATTTTGACATTAGTACGATCGTGAAGCTAGCCTCACACACGCATCTTTTTAATGGTATTGAATTTTGTTTTTGCTTAGTATGTACCACAGAAAAATCAAATAAAACAATTTATGAGGATTACGTTTCCTAACAGCACGTAGGCGAAGAGCGCAGATATTGGAAACCATTGACTTTAAATATACATTTAAAATCAATGTTGGAAAAAATAGCCTGCCGGCTGCCTCCCCCTTTTAATGTGTTTTGTGGCATCGATGTGGCGCTCACTTTTACTTCAAGTTAGGGTAGTCCCATTACATTGTCTATAAATGGATATTTAAAGACAATGAATGAAGGTAAAAAGTGGAGTTGTAAAGCTATGGTTTGCTAGGAAAGCGTTGACACCTATATTACGGCCGCAATTAAAATTATAAAAAATATAAAGATTGTCCGTTATAAAATAAATTTATTAAATTACAAAATGTAGACAAAAAAACAACGTCTAACAGGTTGTTTACTTTTTCAAGATTCAAGATTTTTATTGTCATTCAACATAATACATGTAATAGACCACGTCAATAAATAATAAATAAATAAATACAAACTTTAACTAGAAGAAGTATGTTACAGGCATTGTTAGTAAGTGTAGTTGCCCTTTCTTAATCTATGTTAGCTATATAAAGCTACACACTTCTCAAGTCCAACTCAAAAAACTCTTTAACACTGTACAGTGGATTTTGTAGTTG
Organism: Matsumurasca onukii; assembly: GCA_018831715.1. NCBI lineage: Eukaryota > Metazoa > Arthropoda > Insecta > Hemiptera > Cicadellidae > Matsumurasca > Matsumurasca onukii. The sequence goes on from CM032060.1 coordinate 73,239,710, forward strand.
TAAAAATGTATTTACGTATATAGTAATGGATCTTCAGTTGCATAAATATTGTCTTTTACAAATAAAGAATTTTAAATTTGATTGTTTTAAGTCACGGTCTACCCTGCTGCAGCGTCCCTTTACATTAATATCTGACTTTTTCTCTCTTCCTTTTTTTTCTCTTTTCTCCATTTTTACCGTGGAGGAGTTAAAAAATAAGCAAATCTTGGCTGTTTGACTCTGTCAGCTGTTGCCTGTTGGACTACAACATTCAAATTGTCAGATGTTGCCTTTTTTCTTTTGGGCAGGTTCGGTTTAAATACAAATTTTTCTTTAATTTTTTTTATCGTAGATTCCTAGCAAGTGTGAGTGGTGAGTGGACTGTGGTGTGAGTGATAAGATTTCTTTGGTAATGAAAGGATACAAACATTGACTTCTCAAAACTGTTGAGCTTTAGTCCTGTTTTTATCGTTAATTAAATAGGCCTGGCTGATAAAGAAATTATGTGCCCTCTTATACTTTACTGAACTAATTGTTTAATTTGTAATAATTGCCTTTGTAGCATAAAAGCTGAGCCGAATCCATAAGCTGTTACACTAGAAAACTAGCACTCCGCCTTTCATTAAATTTTCCTGTTTGCTTAGGTATTTGCAGTCAAAAATGTCTCAATCCAAGCCTATGCCAAATTATATAAAATTCTTGTTCGGTGGATCGTCAGGGTAAGTACCTAGTAGATCTGTTTAGTGGACCAATGATTAGGACTAGGCTTCCCAAAAACTTTTTCAGGAAAGCTTTGGTCGTTTTGATGGTGGATAGTAAAATAATGATTTTGTTGTAGGCAGCCTATTGTTATTGTAAACTCTCTTTTGACAGAATGATGTGTCCTACAGGCTACACAATAGACGTAATTTAACAGTAGGGTGCAATTTCTGCGTATATTTAACATTTGCAGCAGAAAGATCATTTGGGTTTTGATATAGGAACCAGGCTTAACTGCAGAAATGAGCTACTGTCATTCCAAAACTAGGCTAGCTTTGTGAAATGTAAATTATCATTGATGGACATAAAAGGGCCGTTTATATTCAAAATTCAACATTACCCCCACCCCTACCGTGTGTAGAAGGATTAAGGGAAAAAGTGCCAAACGTTTGTGGTCTAAATATGTGATGCAAGAACTGAGGGTCTGCCTCAGTGGTCACCTCAAAGAAAGTCTAAATTCATCAGCACAAGGAACACTTGACACAGAACAGAAAAACAATGGGCCTTCAAACTCAAACTCAAACTCAAATTCTTTATTGTCGATTAACAGACAAGCATGACAAAGTCAAATTTCACAAAGCATGGATTTAATTAAGTTCTTACTTACTAATGTTACATCTAAAACTTACATTTAAAAAATTCCTCAAGACTATAAAATTCCTTTTCAATAAGAATCATTTTAAGATGCTTTTTAAAATTTAAAATATTTAATTCATTTTTCAAAGTTATTGGAAGATTGTTGAACATTTTAATGGAGTTATACAGTGTCTGGTTCTGATAAAAGGTGGTTCTGTGTTGAGGTAGTGCCAAAACATTGGAACGTCGAAGACTGTACTCTGAAGGAGAACAAGTTGGGAACAAATTAGAATTACTTTTTAGAAAATTCAAGCAACTAAAAATATAAAGACAGGGAAAAGTCAACATTTTGTTTTCACGGAATTTACCACGACAGGAAGAGGGTGTCCCAAGGCCAAAAACAATTCTAACAGCTTTTTTTTGAGCTCTGAACACCCTCCTAACCCTTGAGCTATCGAATCCCCAAATGGAAACACCATAATTCAAAATAGGGAAAAAACATCCATAATATGCCAACAGAAGTAGTTTTTGATTGGAGAAAAAAGACAATCTTCTCAGAAGGAAGATAATGCGATTGAGCTTTTTAAGAACAGAGTCAATGTGCTCATGAAAATTGAGATTCGAGTCAATTATCACCCATAAAAAGTTTGTACTTGAGGATGATGTAACTTCATTCTTCTTTCAACTGATGCGGCCTAACGAAAGCATCAGTCAAACCAAGCGCTTGCAAGGGTTTGCAGCTGTTTTTCACCTTTCAAAATAATTTTACAATATTAAACATGATATATTTGGAAACTTGAGTAGTTTTCTAACAAGTTTACAGAACTTGATTTCTCTTGAGTGGTTTAATAGTTTCATAAATAAACTTTGAAGTTGTATAAGTTTTAGTGCTCTTCAACTTAATTTTGTTGACCTAAAACACATAATTAAATAAAAACTATATATTTATGTAAGCTTCTTAGCTTCAAAACTAATACGTACACACTCAATCTTAACTTCATCTTAAATAGTGTCGGCGTATTTTGGATCACTGCAGTCCCTCGCATTGAGCATCACTGGGCAGCTGAGGCGGTTCCTTAAACTACAAATATAGCAACATATATGATACAATGATATAGCAATTAACATTACTATGGAGAACCCTATCAAATTTCCATTATTGGAGGCTCTGCCTCGGAAACATGACATTATTTCTTTGTAAGAAACTTTCTAGGGTTATCTACTTTTTTAAGAAACTTAAAACACTATTTTAATAAGAAAGTTTTAGTTTTAACGTATTATGGATTATATTTTCTTGTTCACTCATGCTATACTGTCTATTTTTGGGGTAGCTCCAGTGTAGCTGAAAAGGCCTTTATCTAGCAAAAAAAAAGCAATCAGGGTTATTTGTAATCTAGGCCTTATGGAATCTTGTAAAGAATATTTTCCTCAGCTTGAAATAATGACTTAAGCCAGTTTGTTTATCAGAATTTAATTTATGTAAAAGAAAGTTTTCAATTGTTTAAAACTCACCAAAACATTCACGATTACAATACCAGACATAGGCATGACTTAGTTACACCTAGTACTTGATTATGTAAATCCTTAAATAGCCACGACCATCTACAATCTACTGTTTAATAAGTTGCCATTATCCATGAGGCTATGAAGCAAAACATAACTACATAATCCCAAAACTAATTATTATTCGGTCAAATTCAAAGTTTTCAAGTTATCAGACTGTTAATTGGCACCAAAAGGACTATTCCCACAAAAGACTAAAAGCAATGTGTACTTTTCAGGATGGCTGCTACTCTTTTTGTTCAACCGTTAGATTTGGTGAAAAACCGAATGCAACTCAGTGGAATGGATGGAAAAAAAGAATACAAAACAAGTTTTCATGCATTTAGGGGAATCCTTCAAAAAGAAGGAATCGTCGCATTATATACAGGATTGTCAGCTGGTTTACTTCGCCAAGCGACATATACAACAACTCGACTCGGCACTTACTCATATCTCTTTACTAAAGCAACAAGGTAAGTGAAAGGGGAATGATTTATAACTGAATTAGACTTTTATTATAACTCACATATAGATCCAGCCGGACCACGCGAAGTTCCTTAAAGCCAACTTGATTCTTACTGAATTACTTCTTTTTCTTTCAGTAGTCTAGGCTATTCTCCTCTTTTTAATAAATACCCTCTGAAAATCTTTCCAATCAACAAATTGTTGTCTAAATGTATTTCTATCCTAAATGTCTTTTAATATTAAAAAATGCTTTGTTAGTATAGAAGGCTGGCTTCCTTCGGACTAGCATAACACCCTTAAAATTTTGATATTCCTGATTACTGGAAAATCCATAAAAAACTTAGTACGGTACCAAGCTAAGTAGATTTTTATAAATAATAATTTAATTTAGTTGTTAAGTTTCTGTCTTTGAAGGTAACTATTACAATTTCTATTTGTAAAGTTTTTATTTACCACTGATTCAGAAAGATACATCTTAAAAGGTTATTTTAAAATTTAATATGAGCAGTGTTTTATAGAAAATAAATTTGTATTTAGGAAAATGTTTAAATATTAACAAAAAATAAATCCATCCTAGTTGTGTTATCTTACAGTGTTACCTGGTAATCAGGCCTACTTGATAAGTTTTATCTGTATTGACTGTTATTTAATACCTATTGACAAAGAAGATTAGCCTATTAGTTTCAGAGGTACCTTAATTTGGTATCAACAACAAAACTCTTAATTTAGTGTACAGCTCTAATATCTTAAAAATCACTTTGAGAACTTAGGTTTTAGAAAAGCTTAGCAGAGAGAAAGGTTGTTGCATTCCCTATCTCGCCCATTGGTCCAAGGGTGATATTACTCGCATTTTCACGACAAATCACAGACCAATACCAACAAATTATGTTCCAAACATAAATAAATAAATCTTTTATTGCATAAACCATGTACGAGGGTCGTTCGTAAAGTAGTACCCGTTTTAATCTCTGTGTTGTCTATGTGCTGACAGATGATTGAATCAAAGTCAGCTGGTTTTAGCATCTAATTGGTCAGCTGTTTACTGAATTTCGTTTCAATACAACTCTTATTACCGTGTTTGTAAACATACAAAATGGAGAAGAAAATCAATAACGCCGCCAGTTGTGAATTGAGATCAGTTATTCGATTCGAATGAAAAGATAGCCAAGTGAAATATACCGCGAAATTAAATCCGTATAGTTAAGTGATGGACGAGTCAACTGTGCACGCTTGGTGCCGAATTTCAATGAAGAAGCGCCCACGATGAGGAGCCAAGCGTCGCCCGAAGTGTCATCAATACGGTAACGCTTGTTGAAACTGTTGACGCTTTGTGCAAAAAGGATCGAGATTGACTTTTGATGAAATTAGTGAAAATTTTCCAAATGTTTTAACGACTACCATTTACTAAGTCCTTACAGAACACCTCAAGTACCGTAAACTGTGTGCTAGGTGGGTTCCGATAATCACAAATTGAACGAACTGCTGCAGCTAAGCTTTCGGAAGCTATTCAAAACGACCTCATGCAGCTGAAAAGACGTAGCAGTTACGCTAACCACTTCCGATGGGATGTTCTCGACCATCCTCCGTACAGCCCAGACCTAGCCCCTAGTGACTATCATTTGTTCACAACACTTCTTTGGGTGGGAAACGTTTTGAGGATGACGCTAAGTCAAACAAATGGTACTGGCTTATTTCAATGGATTGGCGGCAGAAGACTACGACATAGGTATTTAAAAGCTTGTAACAAGGTACAATAAACGCTTGAATTTGCAAAAAAAATATGTAGAAAAGTAGGTTAAGATATAGAAATGTAAGATACAAAGTTTCGTTGAAAAATTTTGGTTTTTCTTCGTATTATTGGAAAACGGGTATTACTTTCCGAACGACCCTCGTACATTGTATCGCAATTGTCAGTGTTTAAGGTTATCCAAAATTTTCCATTCATTCACATCGAAGTATCTTTCAGACATACAGAGGTATTCATTCATTCGAATTATTCCCACTCCAGCCCAATAATCTGTCTGTCAGTTTTAAGAAGTCTCCCAGTTATGTGCCATGAACTAGTCTGTGCTGTAAAATGTTTCCTGAGCTAGTATTGTTTTGAGACGAGATTTAAATGCCTTTGGCATAGCGGCACCTTTAATCGAATTTGGAAGTCTGTTGACTAATAGAACTCCTGCCTGTGAAGGCAAACGTTCATGAGTTACCGTCCTGTGTCTTCTAGTTCGGTAATCATCCCTGCCTCTCGTTACGTAAGAGTGTTTGTCTCTACCTCTTACGGGGTCGCACTTGGATCTAAAAGAGAGACATGTTTCAAGGATACAAAGGCAAGGTAGTGTCAAAAATTTAAGTTTTTTGAAAGCTGGCTTACACGACTCTCCCCATTGAAGTTATGCGATTGTTCGGATTGTAACGTTCCAAATTTTTGGCAAGGAAATTGTACGTTTGCCAACCGTTAACCGTTTTAAATTACGCGGGCCGGAGCAGAGCTTAGTGATTTGCCGCAGAGACGCTTCTGCCGCTTAGTTCCAACGCTGGCCACCGAGCAGCTGTGTTATCGAAACATTGATAAGGCGCTACTCCCAGACCACCAGCCTCTCTCTCTCGCTCTCTCTCCTCACTCTCACTCGCTCTTCGATCAGTCACCGACGAGTACATTGATATATAGGTACGGTACTAGATAGGAACGTGACAAGACCGAGATCCTCCCTTAATATATCGTTTTCTTTTAAATTATCGATTTTAGATTAGCCATAGCGAAGGAGCTGTGCTATTCAAGTTGAATCATTTCTTTTAATCAGCTGCGAAAATAATAAATACATATAAATATATTTCATTTTAAAAATCCGAGTTTTATTTTATTTTATAAATGGCCGTGTTAGGACAGGTGTATTGTATATAGATAGCTAGGTAGTTAAGGAACAAAGTTACGGAGTTTTGTTAGTTTTATTAGACCGATTATCTTTATTTGCGTATATTTAAACCATCTATATAAGACTATAGCGGAGGAGCTGTGGCTTGTTTATTTGGTATATCGCGGTTAACAGGTTTACGTAGTCGAACACCATCTAATTAAGGACATAGCGGAGAAGCTGTGACTTAATCATCTGGTGACGCGGCTAAAGTCGATTTGATATTTTTGTGTAGGATTTTCGTATTTAAAACCAACGTTATCTAGGATATAGCGAATAAGCTGTAACTGGATCACTTGGTATTTCGGGCTTTATTTAAAAATAGTTGCGTTTTACTATAAGCCATCTAATCGAGGATATAGCGAAAAGCTGTGATTCGATTATTTGGTATTCGGTTCTTTTTCTTTTTGACAACAATTAAAACACATTTCGACACACCACTTTTTCCAAATTACACAAAGTCAGAAAGCGATGATGACGAAAGAGACTGATTGAGCGGTACGTTGGTCCCGTGAGTCTCTCTGAGCTTTACCTGACAAACATTAAATTTAATTCGAAAGCCAATTAGACCTCTGGATCGAAATCCCAGCGAATATTTCGAGTGAGTTTTATCCGACAGCATAAGGTCCAGGTCGCACTTAGGTGAAGAAAACCCACCCTGTGCGAAAGGAGTTTATAGGATTGCTTGCTTTTGCAAAATGAAAAGCCTAGAAACATTTGCATTTTCATTGCAAACAATCTATAATATATTTACTTTTCATGTTGCTTTAGTACATTACACATTTTCTGTAAAATTCTGGACATAATTATGTATTTCTCTTCAAGAAGAAAGGGTCTTTCCATCAGATCGATGTAAAAGTGGTCTGCTTTCATTGATTAAAAAACTTGGATAGCTGTTTTTATTTCAAAAAACCTAATTTGAACATTTAAGTGGCCAAGAAATACTTTTATTGTTTGATCATCAGTAAAAAAATGCACATGAAAGTTTTGATTTTGTGTACAAAATACTGTCATTTTGGAGTTTTACAGTAGTATAGTTGTAATCACTCTTAAGAGTTCAAAGGTGTTAACAGAAATTATAATTAAATATAAATAAAAGTTAAAAATAAAACTGAATATACAGAAAAAAATGCATATTTTCAAAAACTTGAAGTAGTACCCATTGCCTCCTTTGGGAGAATTACTTGCAGATGTACTTTAGTGGGACCACTGAGTGACATCACAGTTCAACCATGAAAACAGTCAGATAGGACAACCTTTCTCTCTTTGATTTTAAATACATACCGCTTTAAAACATCAGTAGTTATGTTTCCCCAAAATTAAGAAATAATAAGAATGTTGCTCAAATGTATGAAACCTTCAAAATAAAACTACGACTTGCCGGAAAGTAAAAATTTGCTAAGTGCTTTAATTTGATCCTAATTATTTTTTTAATACTTTGAAAGGATAGTTACCTTGTGAGTTATATGTGTTTTGCTTGGATTTAAAATTAACAGTTGTTATCAGCAATCAAACATTGCATAGGGATGTTAAAAGCGTTGACCTTGAATAGTTAAAGAACTTGCTGACTCTTCTCTGTTCTTGTTGCTTATAGTTTTGTTATAAAGCACTCTGCTCACTTCTTTCAGTGGTTATATAATACAAATACAACAGTTCACAGTTTCCTCACAGTCATTTTGTTATTTATAAAAGAAATGTATTTTATTAATAGCTGATTCACAAAATTGAAGTGGTAGGAGACTGTCAAAGTTAAGCAAAGAGTGATAATTAAATTAACATTGTAAATGCTATGGGCACACATTAATTAATGGTAAAAATTAAAAATTTAGTGTCAAGGGATTCAAAAGTATTGACAATACAAAGAAACAAGAGGCTGGCATCGGTATTATTAATGTATGTTTGCCTAATTTGTCCTCGGAAGCTAGGAATAAGCAAGCAAATAAAACTAAGTAACTAGTTAGGCTGTAGGATTACTTCTTTGCAAGCAATAATAGATGACTGTATTATTGTTTCAGTTCAGATGGTAAGCCCCCCGGTTTCCTAACAAAGGCTGGGCTGGGTATAGTGGCCGGTGCGACGGGAGCGTTTGTGGGCACACCGGCTGAGGTGGCGTTGGTACGGATGACAGCAGATGGTCGCCTACCTCCCGACCAACGACGTAACTACTCTAATGTGTTCAATGCTCTGCTACGCATTTCTCGCGAAGAGGGAATCACTACACTCTGGCGAGGTAATTCACTATCTAGTTTCAAGCAAAATTAATGCGCTGTTATTTTGAGACCAATGGCAATGTACGGCTGTTGTGTTTACGTTTTGTTCACCGACTAAATGTAATTTCCAAACCATGGGGAGTGGTTTTATAACTAAAAGGTTGTTACTGCAACACTTTGAATTGAACCCAGGCCGCCCCCACACTTATTTAATTTTACACGTTAAACTATAATTGTAATGTCAACCTTATTACAATCAAGCAAATGTCTGTTAGCTGCAGAAACAGCAGATAGTGTTCTTGTACAAATGTCTATTAATCCCGAAGCACTAAAAATCATCGCAAGGGCTAAAAGACAGTGTCATGAATAATTTCCCCTCTTTCTTGCCAAGAAGAAAAGATTTTCCTCAAACACAGAAGTCTGTGATTTTGTACTAGCGGACGGGGTTGGAATCGTGCGCGACTCCAGAGCTGATCACTCCGCTGAAGCAGGTTCGATCCCCGCAGTCACCACTTACATTTGTAATGTGACTTTACGGTAACACTAGATAAAGGTCGAGGTTGAGTGTTAGAAGGGACTTTGTAGTCCTAACTTCGCCTTGTTAAATACTTGTCAAACTTTACTTTTTTTTACTTCTCTAATCTATTGTTAAATTGAAATAGTATGCTAAATAGGTGGTAAGTAACAATTTGTTAATATTTTAGTAAGTAGTCATAAGCTATGCGTGTCACCATAAGTATAACTTTAGAAACGATAGAGGTTTTGATTGATTAAGGTGCCTTGCCGACTATGGACCGAGCTATGGTTGTTAACGCAGCACAATTAGCCTCCTACTCACAAGCCAAGGAATTGTTGATGAAAACCGGTTACTTCAAGGAGAACATATTCCTCCATTTCTGCAGCAGTATGATCTCTGGGCTCATCACCACAATGGCATCCATGCCTGTCGATATTGCCAAGACAAGGTTTGTTGCAGTATTACATATATCTTAGCACACATATACATACAAAAATAAATACCAAGTGGTGGTGGAGATCAAAAGTCAACATTATTAAAACAAAATTTGTTAAACTATTTAATAGTTCCAAAAACTCATTTTTGCTTTTCTGGATTGTTGCAAAATTACTAGAAGAACCAAACTAAAGAGTCATTTTCAAAGCATTTGGTTTAAAATACAAAGTTAAAACTGTCACTGTTTCTATTCTAAAACTTTTTTTATTTGTAAAACTGTCAACTATTTCCCTCACGATAGACAAAAAGTATTGAACTAATGTGGGCTTTCAAATAGCTTTATGTTTAAAAATGGGTTGGTGGTGCCAGTTATTCCTTAAAAAATAGGATTGTTAATGATTGTACAGTAATTCAATTATGTTTCCTCATCATTTCAGTGTTCAAAACTAATGTTACTAGATTGCAAAATTCTCCAAAAGTTAATATTTTCAAAGATATAAATCAGTAAATGAAGTTAGAAATAAAGTTTTTTTGTTCACCGTGACATGCTGAATGTCAAGTTTGATTTAGTCTAAAGGCGGAACAAGTGAGTCTAGGGTAGCTCAATATTTTTGCCACAGCACTGTTATTTATTTATAGCATAGATATTTTAAGCTTCGGTCTACTGTTATTATTGGCTCCACCAAATCATTTCACTTTCTAGTGTCTATGTTATGGTTGGTAAAGTTAAATCGATGAAGTTAATTGTAGTTTCATAGTTTTATAGAGACGGTTTAATAAAAGTAAAGAGGCTAGTAACTTATCTGAGAAAGACAAACATGACCGGGCTTAAGAAAAAAAAGACTGTTTTCAAAATAAAATGGAATGCTGATACTTGCAATCTCTTAATGGAAGTGTAATAGGTACCCAACAACAAAAATGTGTCCTCCTTCTATTCTCTATATAAAGCAAAAAGTAGCAAAACAGTTGTTTTGAGCAATCTATAAGCAATTAAACTATTACGCCGTCAACTTCCACCGGTGCCAGTCACCGTTGATTTAAGGTGGGCCCTTGCATAACTAAACCACAGGTATTCACATTTATAATTAAAAACAGGGAGGAAAATATGAACATCAAGTTGGAAAGTTGGTTTCTTCTTGTAAAAGAATATAAGATGACAGGTGCTCAAAAAACTGGTTACTTGGAACATGTCCTAGTGCCATCTGGGGTGCATTGTTGAATGACTGATAGTGTTTTTACAGTTCCAGAACAAAAACACATTTTGCCACCATTGCTGTTTTTTGTCTGTAAATGTTGGAAAATAAAAAAAACCAAAACTCAAATAAAACCTTGTAAATAAAATATATTAACACATTTGGGGGTTTTGTTGTTGTGCATATCAAAATGTCTAATATAAAACACAAACAAGAAATCAACCGGTATAGTTTAAAAAAAATTAAAAGAGGTAGAGATTTTTTATCTTGGACACATGTTTTCAAACGAAGTAAACGTTTTTCTGAAAGCCGACAGAGCTCAAAAGATGAGCAACGTCTAAGTCTATTTTCTCTGATTTAACTCAGGAAAAGATAGCCAAAAAACTATGCTTAGCGGTTTTTTGACATCAACAGCATTTTGATGATTGAAAGGGGTCCAAGCGATAAACCATTTCACTATTTGCCAGTTTTGGCAATACTTCATGATCAAGTTCAAATGAAATGGCTAGAGCTGTGAAGAAACAAGTCATGGATATTGTATTAGAATACCGCCCCTGCCTATAACGCACCTTCTGTGAGGAGTTATTTGGTCGCTAGAGGCACTCTAGTGCTTGAACACGCGACTGATTTAGCATCGTGTTGATTTTTCAGTTTTTTCAAAGATTAAATCTGCTTTAAAAGGAACACGGCTTGAGTCAATGATGAGGCGAAGCAAAAAATGCCAGAGCTACTGAAAACACTTACAAAGGAAGACTTCCAGTAATACCAATGACTAAAATTAATATAACAGTGTGTGGCTAAGGGGAAAGGGGTATATTGAGAAAGAGCATTCAATTGTACAATCTGTTTAAAAACAAAACTAATTTTAGTAGCTGTTTCATTATTTAAAATCCAGACCTCATAATTAAAATATATTAAGTATTAACGCATTTGAGCTTGTACTCGTCAGCCGTTCCTTTCACTTTCTGTTTACCACATGAGAAATTTTGACAAGAATACCTAGATAAATATTCATGAGGCTTAACATTATTCAACTTTATGCCTTGAGCTATTCATTAAATCCAACTTTCTCTTTGTACAATGATGATAAATGCAAAGTTGAGGCTGTCTTTGACAGAACGGTTGTCAGAGTTCATGAACACTTGGAATTGTAAGGGTAGTCAGAGAAAATTCTTAAGTTTTGATTGCTCTTAGAAAGTGTATAGTCTTGAAAAGGAGTGTGTCTTGGAATTATCCTGTTATTTTACAAAATAGTAAATGGTATTTTAATTAATACTAGGGAAGGGTTTCTAAAAACGGTTTTATACAAGAAAAAGAGTTTTTTAAAAGTATTAATTGCAGCACACTATGCACTGTGGGGTTTTACACAAACTGCCAGATTTTTTGGGAAAAATTAATTTATTTTTAGATATACAAATAAAAAATTAATTTCAAGAGAAACATAAAGCATTAGTAATTCTTGTTTTGGGTGGTCAAGCTGCAAATATGTATAAAAAAACTAACTCCAAAAATGTCAAATATTTTAAATCTAAATTTAACTTTACAGAAAAATTAATTGAAGACTTATCATATTCTTGTACCGCAGACCTGTATCTTATCCTAGCTCATTATTAGCTTGAAAGTTGGAACTGTAAGCTTCCTTATGATACATGTCTGTCAAAATCTACATCAGCAAAATTTGTGGAGGGTTAAAATTATTTTAAAAATTGTATGTGTATGAAAAAGAGGCAGTTATAGCTTAGGATGAAGGAAATTCAGCTCATCTGTATCCTCAAAATTGCTTTTAGAGTCTAGAGGGCTGTCCAGGATATATTGGAATGATGATATATGATGTGAACAGCAATTTAACCTTTTCAAGATAGTTTCTTAACGTTATGTCTAGCCATCATATTTAAAGATGATCATGGCTTCTTAATACCATTTCTTCTCCTCATGCTTCAGAATTCAAAACATGAAGACTATCAATGGGAAGCCTGAGTTCTCTGGGGCGTTGGATGTGTTGGGCAAGGTGGTGAAGAACGAAGGAGTGTTTGCACTGTGGAAGGGTTTCACCCGTACTACGCTCGACTTGGTCCACACACTGTCCTCACATTCATCTTCCTGGAGCAGATGAACAAGACGTACTACATCATGCAAGGAGACACTAGTGGCAGGGGCTCAGGGCTGTAACCAACCACTTGCAGTCTAGCACATTGCATCTTTGCTCAGCGTACAATCTTGGTAACTTACATTGAGCATAAATTATGGTAAAAAAGATAATTTAAAACACAACATTAATTTTGCAATTGAGTCAAATGTTAGTAAGCTGTGCCCAAACTAAAAAAACAAATTTTAAAAATGTTTAATTTTTAGTTTTAAAGGTGACAAAACACTTTGTTGCTTGTTATAGAAATTATGTTTGATTTTGTTGCAATTTAGACCATACAGCGGTTTACCATCCCGGCTTGAGGATTGTCAACTGTTCCAACACAAACTGCACAAACTTAGCCATTCACAAATTAAGTTAATTCATTAAAGCCTATCCTAGTAAAACTGCTGTCTTTTTGGTGGGAGTTCATAAATTGTAAATCACTAAAAGTTACAATGGTAAATGAGTTCAAAGGTCAAATTCAGCTTTTCCCTCAAATTCTTCCTAAAAACCAATAAAACCAACTTAGACTCATTCCTGGTGGTTGTTTCAATGTATTGTTGAAATTCATTTGAATATTTCATAAAATATTAAGGGTAGATGGGATTGGATTTTTCCCTTCGGGCAAGAAACATTTTTCCTTGCCTGATACCGTGAAATTTTTTGGGCAAGACTAAAAGCTTATTATACTTATTAGTTATTACAAATTATAAAGAAAATGTTAGAACGTTGGAAAAGGGTTTTACAGTAAAAAAATGTATATATACCCTAGAAATCCCAATCTTGTGTTCCATTTGCAAGTTGAAAAGAAATATGTATGGAACAGCATGATTGTCCTTTAATTTGATATTATCATTTATTGTATTAGTTATATTACCATAATTATAATTAAAATTTGTAAATATTACGGGACAACTCCCTGTGATATTTAATGTAAAATGTCAACATAGGTTAAAAGAATAACTCATTAACTCCTTAAAAAAATGTAAACATTTAAGTATGAACTTAAAATTTTCATTCAGATGTTTTATAGTTGAGGGAGTTAATAGAAATTCCTAGAAAACTGATCATTGACCAGAGTAAAATTATCAAAAAATTGTAACGAGCCATTTTTCGTGTGGGGTGAAATTGTGCACGTAGTATAATTTGAACTCCCGGCTACACCTGTGACCCCTTCTACCAAGTAGTGGGGAGGCACCGACACTAGCGCTGCTGTGGCTATGCCTGCAACCCACGCAGAGCCACTGAGGAAGCAGTCAAAGCTGGTCCCTCGGTGCAGTAAATACGTACCTCCGAGCCTCGCTGTAATCACCGTCCATGTTTGTATGGCTGCAAAGTCTACAGATATGTGGTATGTCCGTTGATACGTTCGACTCGCCTCGTTCGCTGCAAGTAAGTTGAGTATTCACTTACTATTTCGTTCGCCTCGCTTAGTTTAAAGTATTTTAATTGTTAAATAGTCGCTTTTTATATATACGGCATGTATTTTACATTTTCCAAGTCCGATTGTTATATTATTTTGCATCCGACGTTTTAAAATACTTTCCACCGCATCAAAGGTTTCCAATTACCCGACGAATTGCTAGTCCTAACTATTTTTAATATCGATCCGCGCCATTCTGTGCAGGAATATGTCGTTGATTCTTGCTCAGAACTGTGATTGCCGCCACGAGTAACTTTTTCAACATCTAACGCCAGGAATAGTTTTAACACATCGGACTACCAAGTATTTTACCACCGCTGGCAATTCATAAAAGGGACATTTTATTTAAATTTAACTTTTCGACTTTTCTAACTTTGATTAAAATTATAATTCAACTTTAGACTTTGCCGATATCGCTATAATAGCCCGCATATAACGCCACAAACAAATCAGCTATTACTACACTTAATGCTATAGCACCAGAAAGTGTCCGACAGTCCGTAACGCCCCCCGTCCGCTATATCGCGATGTCGCTCCAGTTGAGGTTCCACTGGTATCTGGTCGTCAGATAGTACCCCTCGCTCCACCGTGCTGAAAAGCTCTACCCTTTGGCTTTTGTCACTGTGGTTTCACACGTATAACGCCCTTCTACCGATCCCACGCATTATCGAGCCCACTCCAGACAGTCCGTGACCGGTTCCGCCATCCAAGTATATCGCATGTGCTCCAGTTGAGGTCTCCACTGGTATCTAGCCGCCGATAGTACCCTCGCTTCTACCTTATATCGTAGTGTTCCCTTTTGCTTTTGTCACTGGCGTGGTTTCTACACGTATAACCCCTCCCCGATCCCACACCCGCTGTCGACATTCCAACGCAAACGTAAGCTACCGGTAGACGAGTTAAGAATTCTCGCCCACGACGATTCTTACCCTCGTCTTGGTGTTATAGCGGGCGAACATCCATTGAGCGTGTGAAATTAAGCGATCTGACGTTAAATTATTAACGGCGATCTCTTCGTCGCGCCGCGGCGACTTCGCTTACCAAACCCACCCTTCCGTCACCGCTCCTAACCCTTTCCTTTTCGGTTCAGCGATGATGAAGGTAGCGGTCATCAGGGAAGAAGTGCTTCCTGCGTTAACCTGAGTTGAATCCGAAATCCCTCCTCTTCCGGCGTTCATGGACCCTGGAAATTGCCCAGCTCCGTACTGAGAGATTCTTGGGGCAGCGTCGATTTTATTCTAGATGCGACTGTACCTCCGGGTAGGTGGGATAGTTTTACCGGCGAGAATGCGTGCATAGATGACTTACTTTAAGCCGATCGGCGTATCCTGTTAGGAGCCATATCGACGTACTTTCCGGGGATCGCTATCCCACCAA
The DNA here is from genome assembly GCA_018831715.1 of Matsumurasca onukii. Classification (NCBI taxonomy): domain Eukaryota; kingdom Metazoa; phylum Arthropoda; class Insecta; order Hemiptera; family Cicadellidae; genus Matsumurasca; species Matsumurasca onukii. The sequence goes on from CM032060.1 coordinate 73,255,226, forward strand.
TTCATACATCGAAAGTCAATTCCAGATGTTGAAAAGTTGCACAAGTGGCGTGACAATCACAGTTCTGAGCAAGAATCAACCGCATATTCCTGCACAGAATGGCGCGGATCGATATTAAAATAGTTAGGACTAACTTAATTCGTCGGAGTAATTGGAAACCTTTGTGCGATGCGATGGAAAGTATTTTAAAAGCGTCGGATGCAAAATAATATAACAATCGAACTTGGAAAATGTAAAAATACATTATATATCGAAAGCGACTATTTAACAATTAAAATACTTTAAACTAAGCGAGGCGAACGAAATAGTAAGTGAATACTCAACTTACTTGCAGCGAACCGAGGCGGTCAGCGTATCAACGGACATACCACATATCTGTAGACTTTGCAGCCATACAAACATGGGACGGTGAGTACAAGCGGAAAGGCTCGGAGAGTACGTATTTACTGCACCGAGGGACCAGCTTGTACTGACTGCTTCCTCGAGTGGCTCTGCGTGGGTTGCAGGCATAGCCACAGCAGCGCTAGTGTCGGTGCCTCCCCACTACTTGGTAGAAGGGGTCACAGGTGTAGCCGGGAGTTCAAATTATACTACGTGCACAATTTCACCCCACACGAAAAATGGCTCGTTACAAAATGAGATTGTTTAGAAATCCTCTTAAATTATAAGATCTGCCAAAAGACCCCTTTAAACTTCCATTTTCGACGAAAAATCCCTGTTGCTGAAAGCAGTCTCCAAAAAATCCTCTTGTCTCAAAAGTTCCCCAAAAATCCTGTTTTAGAGATTTTCTGCCCGATTTTCAGGATTTTATTTTTTATCGGGAGATTTGTGGGTTTTGTCCATCTCTATAAAATATCATAGTAATGGTATGGTCCAATTGAATGTATTTAATGTTAAGGAATACTTGCATTTTGATCCTGTGATTTATGTAGGCAAAGCCTACCTCTTTGTCAAAACTAACTTCATAAACTGTTAACTTTTTCATAAAGTTAAATTTCACCTAAATTCATTAACTGTTAATTTAAATTTTGATTGTTCTCTAAATAAAAACTGTTAAACTTGCTTTTTTTTAAATTTTATATTGTAATGTTACACGTTTGTAGGAATCAATCTGTATATATTCTTTGAATAAAATAGAACCTCTCTTTAACAACTGTAGTAAGCAGAGGGAGTGTCTTTTTGGACAACCAAAATGTTAGTTAAGAAAAGGCTATTGAAACTGACTGAGGGTAAGGAGACTAAGTGGCTCAGAGTCTCTTCCAAGTTGGAATACACAACCATTTTCTGTCTAAACTTTGTCTGTCTAAGCTTTGTCTTCTTGCAGGTTGGACCCACCCCAAATTACTTACCAGGAAGCAAAATACCGAACATTTTACTTTGAGGTTGAACTGATAACTTTTGTTAATCGCTATTTTGGATAAAAGGGTTAGAAGAGGTTTTAGTGTAGATATTTGTTTTGTGTTGTTATATTTGTATTGTTTTCAAATATTTTCGGACAAATTTGTCTAAAAAGGTGAAAAGGGCTAAGGTTACCAAATTTGTTAAGATAAGAATTTGTCAATTTGTAGAGGTTGAAAAGTGTCTCTATTTATACAAAGTCAAAGGTGTCTATGTCACATTAGAGGAAACTATACTTGATCATTGCCGGACATGGAAGAACGGTGTAGAATTGTGTTCACACAAAGAACTGCCTCAAATTTACTATGGAAAACTAGAATTGTGTGTTCTGTTGCCTAATGATTGGTTAGAAATGTGATTATCCGTTATTATTATTATTGAGTAAACATTTACCAAGAAATGCATAAGTTCTTTATATTTTTAAGCGGTAACTACCGTATCAAAGTTAATTAAGTATTTAACCTTTCATCAAATACAGGACATATAAATCTAGGTTTCCATAGTTAAGTTGCGTCTGATGGGTAGGTTTCTGTGAGACACACTTTTAAGGATGGTTTCCACCTCCAAAGCCGCTCTTACACTGTCGTTTCTTGCCCATTTTCAATCCGTACAGACATCAATCAATGGGAGGCAAAAAACCTACATTGTGCACATACAAAATGCCCAGACCATAAACTTGAAATGTTTAATACTGTTTTTGTTGGTTCTTCCTTTTTTACTACTTTATTATACTTTTAACTATGTTTGTATTGACAAACTTATTACATTTTTATTAAATAATCAAAAAGATACATTTAAAAATAACTATAATTTATTTTGAGGTTACTTACATAAGCATTTAGAATATTTGACGTCTTAAAACCAATAGTTTTAGTTAATAACTTAATTAATAGGACTGCTAAAAATGGTTATAATAACTAACTCAGGCAATTACAATGGACATAGCCAAAAATATCGGTTGTTTTTTCAGTTTTGGAATCTTAACTATTATTGCTTGAATACTTAGGGTTCCTGTGGAAGATGTTAATGATGTTGTTATTGCTTGTGAAATTATATTAATAGCTATTAAGTTGCATTTAGGTCTTTTATCACCACAACATGGTGTACGTTCTCATTGCAAGGTCTGGCAATTTATAACAAGCCAATTCACACCCGCCTAGCTGTATGGACGAGACTAACTATATTTTTTCTTTTAGTTGAGTAAAGTTTAAAGTTTAACTGGTGTGTAATGTCTACTATTCATTTTTAGTATGGATTGATGGCACACTTCTACATTCTTCCATTTAGATCTTGTTTTTAATATTTGTTGCACATTAAAAAACTGCTCTTAATAGCATTGTAAACATTTAATATAAAAAAAAATACTCCTGGTGAAGCTAAGAAAAATAACGTCACAGCTGTTAATTTACTATTAGAGATTGTTCGATTTTGATTGGTTATATTCATATTGAAGCTGCTACATCTATCAAGCTGGACTTGATGTGATGTGTGAAGTGACTCTGATAATAACATGGCAGCGATCTTGAAAAGTGTAGGGTTACAATACGGATATGCACATTGTTGGGATGAGAAAAGACCTTTAGTAAATAAATTGTATATTACTGTTATATGAGATATGTCTATTTTTGTAGCAACTAACATTATAAAAAACAGTAAGCTTGTAAAATTTTAGTTTATAGCTGTTTGGTTATCACCCATTATAATTGATTCTTGGATTTCTTTGTAATTTTCTTTGCTAAGAAATGTTTTCACAATTTAACATTAGTCAGCCAGGTCTACCAGTGATACCAGTTACAATGTTTTAACTACACTAAAAAGAAGTTAGAATGCAGATTATAAAATTTACTAAACACAACTGCCCATTGCAATCATAGTCTAGGTATTTAAATGTTAACAAGTTAAATGTACTGTTAAGAGATAGCTGAGAACTGCATACAAACTTGAACTTACTGTATTTTATACCATTGTTGTTGTTGGCTATTTCATGTGGTTTCATCTTCTGTCGGCACATTTTTAACCTCATATTTGATATTCTTTTCTTGTGTCTGATTTATTTTTTTAATTGAAAATCCAATAAGACTGTAGACCTCAAACAATTATGGCGTAAAAACATATTTTCCATAAAGGATCTATAGTTTTAACTTGCATAGGGTAAGCCCGACATCTTGTTGTTTATATGATATAGTAAATGTTTATAAACTGTTACTTTTTCATGTGCAGTTGAATTATTACCTCACCAATTTTTAATCAGTTCCAAAATATCAATCATTCTAGAGATAAAAATTAATTAATTTCTGCCTTGGAGGACTGATAAGGCAGACAAGGTTGGTTTCTAGTATGACCCGCAGGCCTGGTACTACGACTTGTAGGTTAAGATGGTTTCAATTACCACCACCACGTTTTTATAACCACTACAAAAAAGTTTAAAGAAATATTTCATTTTTATAACGTTATTATTATGTGTTTAGAGGCAAATATTTCAGACCAAAGAAACTATGTTACCAAAAGTTTAACTACCTACCGAAAGATTTAGTGCATAATTTGTGCTTTTAGAATATACAACTTTTACATTTTGTGCTCATCAGTAAAGACGGTAATAAGCGAAAAAGACAGTTTCTGGGGCGGGCCAGCTTCACGCTTAGCCCCCACCTTTGCTGATGAAATAAATATATTTAATCAGGATTAAGTGCATATTCAATATTTTGATAAAATGTAACTTTGAATAAAAAGTTACTTAATAAAAACATTGTTAATTTTCGTCAGACTAAATGTAAGAACGTAAAAGGGGACGCAAACATACAAAATAAGCTTAAATTCCTTTAAAACTCACGTTTTTAAGCTTTCTTGTGTCTAAATTTGTCGGGGTGGACCCTCCGGAACCCCCCGGTAAGTCTATCAGTGGCTGTAACTGTCTGTGCCTATGCACTAGAGCCGCCACTGCCCCCTTGCATCCAACATGGTTGTAATGATCTAAGAATCCCCCCCTTCAAATCCTGAGTACGCTACTGGCCTGCTCCTCCATCCATACCAAGCCCGTCAGCCTATACATGGTTCTGGCTCCGGTCAAAGACAGGGAATTGTCAGAATAATATGGGCAATTTCTTAATAAAAAAATCAAAACAGCTGACACGAAACCACAAGCGCTACGGTGAATCTTAGCAAATTTCCAATAAAACAGAAGAAGTTATAATTTATCTTAGTTTAAAGTTTGTTCTTGACGATGGGAGAATTTCAGAGTTTAAACTATCATCGCGGACCGTTTCCATCGTTAGTGAGAAAGATGATCACGACGTTTCGGGATCTGCAATCTGATCCCGTCTTCAGGTCAAAAGTAACTTAAAACATAACACAGAACATTAGAAAACGAGCTAGCCTAAAGTAATCAAGCTGACCAGACAAACACAACCAAACAACATTAGCTAGTAGCTGTTAGAGCCAAAATACTAAAACCTAAAAACTAGCCTAGTTAACAACATTAGACCCTACAATTGTATAAGACACAGTAAAAACTTAGCTACAAGAAACAACTCAAAGAAACACGTCCGCACTCGGTGTAGGCTCTCGACAAAGGAAAAAAGATTTGGTACAAATGTTTCTTTTGCTAATACGAGAAAGAAAAGCTTCCATCCGGTTTTCCGGTTGCATTGGCCGTGAATCATTCCTTCCTATCTGAACATTTAAGAACAAACCACAAAAGGATTAACAAATTGGAAATGTCCAAATCCACTAGCAAAGAAAATATTAGAGCATATTTAAAATACCATACTCGGTCTTTATTATAAGTTATTTAGAACACAAAAAACTTTAAAAGTGTCCAGTATATTTCGGCATAGCCTTTGTCAACTTAAAGTAAATTATGTTAATTATAAGTTAACTATGGATATACATTTTAAAAAACAAATTCAAATTATCCCTTAATAATTGGGTAAATAAATCAGTGCTCACAGTTTTACATGAGTAAAAACCAGATAAAGAGAATGAGGCAACGATAAATAATGATTTTCAAATATAAATATATAGGACTACAGATTTGACGAAGAAGGCCAACCGTACAAAAAAGCTAATCTCTGCAAAAACTAGCTGTTGTTTACATTGACATGGTTTTGGTTTTACGGCATTTTACCGTTATCTTTAGAGGGTTCAAAGTTCAGTTTGTTTGTACGTAGCAGTTCACTGCCACAAAATTAATGTAAATTATCATAACAGCATTTTAAACAGATATAGGAATTTGTTAACAATACAGATGTCCTTCTTTCTCTCACGATAAAACTTGTATTTAAAATGTTGGATTGGTCATGGTGTAATAAGTATTTTTTTTTACACCATGGGATAGGTGTAAAAAAATATTTTGTCTGCAGTGACCGCTGAATGGGCGCTGTGACCATTGCAAAAAGCTTACAATTTTAAACCTGTGTTTATATTTTAGCCTACCTCAAATCAGACAAAACCTCAGGAAACCCAGATTTATGTTTCTACACAATATCGTCATTACTCATTGTTAGCGATTTTCATTAGAGCTATTCATTTCTATCTTCATATTAACTGGAATGTCGCAGAATAAAACAGAAAGGTGTTTGAACTTAAGCTATCCAGTACAATTGTGTTGAGTAGGGGAATAGAGAATTAAGAATGAGAAGGTAATTTAAAATAAACTAGTATTGAATGAGAGAAGGAAATTTAGAGGAACACTGTTTCACTAGAGGGTAACAAGAGAACAAGAAAGTGTGTTTACATTGCAATGTTTACATGACAATAATATTAATTTGTTGCAACAGCTGATTACTTTGACATTAGTAAACATAACAGAAATTAAATCAATTATTTACATATTTGTATGTATATTTTATCCAACAACAAGTCAAATTGCAAAACAATACACACCCGGTGTCCAGTAATTACAGGAATCAAACTTCACCAGGTGATTTGTCAGGTCAACAATAATATTATTTACAAAATGTTTTACCTGTTAAAAGTTTAAGACAGCTGATCGAAAGATAAATGTTAAGAGTAAAAATAGTATTTGAGTGTGAGTATACTGGTTATGTACCATATGAAATTTAAATTAATATAGACATTATGAATTTAGTGACATTGGAGACAAAAGACAATATTAAATTTATACAAGAGCATAAAGTATACAGGGCCAGGCAAGAGTGTGAAAACTCCTTTATAACTTTTCAACCAGGTCTTAGAATATGTTGATGAATGCTGAAAGTTAGAAGTCTCTATCTTAACCCAGAAAAGAATGGTGTCAATTTAAGATGTACAGAACCTTTTAAGGCAAAAGTGTACAAAGAAACAAACATGTATAAAATTAAAAATTACGTATTTGAAGGTTAAGTCTCATATAGTTGTACAAATAAATCTTCCGAAGTGTTCCTCAAGAACCCATACTCCTCTCTCAGAGTTCTACACAAGGCTAGGACATTGCCAATCAGTTCAAGGAGAACAATTTGAGCACCTACTGTCATAAAAATGAGGTAAATGGTCAAGATTCATTTGTACAACTATATGGGCTTCATATACGTAATTTTTCATTGTACTTGTATACAAGTTTGTTTCTTTGACACCGTGTGCTTGTGGCCAATATCGATGAAGACGTAATCTTGGGAACGGACGTGATGACTAGGCTCGGGAATCGGAATCACTTTGGACTTAAGGAGGGTAATCACTGCCATCGGGGAGGAAGAAGTTGCACTGCGACATGGGGAAGAACTGACCGCCTGTGTAGTTCTGGCCGAAGACACGACTCTTCCAGACAACAGCCAGACTGTAGCGAGGGCTCGACTGAGGGACAGGCCGCTCTGTTGGAGCCAGCTACGGATGATGGGAAGCCGGGACGTGGGTTGCTCGTCGCCAGGACACTGTTTGTGACCGGGAAAGATGTTCCGGTACGCATAATGAACGTCAACGGCTACCCCATAACATTGAAGAAGGGCAGCTTACTCGGTAGTTGTTCGGCGGTTTCGTCCATTGTGCATCGAGCGAGAAATCTAGTCTCGGCGACAGCAGTGCTCCCGGAATCCTTAAAGCCGTTCGTCCAGGATGCGAGTAAAGAATTGCCTCCGGATTACAAAGAAAAAGTTAAGCGTTTAATCGCCAGTTACCAAGATGTATTTGAAACTGGAGATGGAACGAGAGGAAGAACTAACGTAGTGGAGCACCGGATAGATACAGGGGACGCTAGACCTATACGCCAGGTCCCAAGGAGGCTGCCAATGGCGAAGCGAGAGGAGGCTGAGAAAATCGTGAAGGATATGGAACGCGATGGTGTAATCGAGCCGTCGAAAAGCCCTTGGATCTCGCCCGTTGTGCTTGTGAAGAAGAAGGATGGGACTTCCCGCTTTTGTGTGGATTACCGGCTGCTCAACAACGTGACGAAAAAGGATAGTTATCCCCTACCTCGGATTGACGACACACTAGACACTTTGGTTGGCTGCGAACTCTTCTCTACTCTTGACCTCAAGAGCGGGTATTGGCAGGTGGGACTTGCCCGTGACGACCGTGAGAAGACTGCATTTTCCATTGGATCGGGGCTTTGGCAGTTTACAGTTATGCCTTTTGGCCTCTGTAACGCGCCAGCAACATTCGAACGACTGATGGAGACTGTCCTACGAGGTCTTTCCTGGGAAACGTGTTTAGTCTACTTGGATGACGTCATTGTCCTTGGGAAATCCATGAAGGACCATCTGAAAATCTGGAGCAGGTTTTCCAGCGACTTCGAGAGGCTAACCTGAAGCTCAAACCTAAGAAGTGTAGCCTTTTCAGGAGGAAAGTAAGGTTCCTCGGTCATGTGGTTTCCAGTGAAGGAGTTTCAGTTGACCCGGAGAAGGTAACTGCAATCCAGAAGTGGCCTACGCCTAAAGACAAACACGAAGTGAGGAGCTTCTTGGGGCTATGCACGTATTAACGTAGATACGTCCTGGGGTTCGCCAACATAGCCAAGCCCCTAACAAAGTTGACCGAGGATAAGAGGAGCTTTGTATGGGACTCGGATTGTCAGCAAGCGTTTGAGGAGCTAAAATCCGCTTTAAGCAGTGCTCCCATATTGAGCTACCCCCGGCCAGCTGAGGAGTTCATACTCGACACGGATGCTAGTAACGTCGGTATTGGTGGCGTCCTCTCTCAAGTACAGGATGGACACGAACGGGTGATCGGGTACTTCAGTAAAGTTTTATCGAAGCCAGAACGGAACTACTGTGTAACCAGAAAGGAGCTGTTAGCTGTCGTGAAGTCTGTGGAGCATTTCCAACAATATTTGTATGGAAGAAAGTTTCTCCTAAGAACAGATCATGCGGCATTAATATGGCTCTTGCGGTTTAAAAACCCGGAAGGACAGGTTGTCAGATGGATCGAGCGGCTCCAAAAGTATGACTTCACTTCTGAACATCGATCTGGTGCAAAAAATAGGAATGCTGACGCCCTGTCACGGAGACCCTGCCCAGACGACTGTAAACATTGTTCAAGAGTGGAAGAGAAAGATGAGTCTGTGCGAAGGACCACCATTACTGACGACCACTGGCAGGAAGAAGAACTGCGGAAGGACCAAGAGGATGACGACGACTTGGGTAAAGTGTTGGAATGGAAGCGGGCCGGCCAAAGGCCTACCTGGAACGAGGTTTCCCACCTTTCCCCAATCTGAAGACGTACTGGGCGCAGTGGGAGTCGATCACGTTGGAGGATGGGATACTGAGGAGAGTCTTGGAGTCGGTGGATGGGACGGAGAAGAGACTATAGCTACTGGTCCCGAAGAAGAGAGTTCCAGAGGTACTCAGACAGCTTCACGACGGTGTGTCTGGTGGACATTTCGGGGTGCACAAGACGCTGGAGAAGGTCCGGGAGCGATTCTATTGGGTCAACTTACGGGAAGACGGTAAGGAGTGGTGCAGGTAATGTACTACGTGTGCTTCGGCGAACGGGCCACAAAAGCGTAGAGTAGCTCCAATGCGTCAGTACAACATAGAGGCTCCCTTCGAAAGGATCGCGATTGATGTAGCTGGACCATTCCCCACGACTGAGGGAGGAAATAAATATATACTAGTGGCAATGGATTATTTTAGTAAGTGGGTTGAGGCTTACGCCATTCCAAACCAAGAGGCTACCACTATAGCCGAAGTATTAACTAAGGAAATATTCAGCCGTTTCGGAGTTCCACTGGAACTACACTGCGACCAAGGCAGAAATTTCGAGTCGTTATTGTTCACAGAACTATGTCGACTACTGGGAATCCGGAAGACCAGGACCACGGCTTTACATCCCCAGTCGGATGGAATGGTAGAGCGAATGAACAGGACTATGGGGAAGTACTTGTCCAAGATTGTCTCCGACCACCAACGTGATTGGGACCAGTACATTCACTTATTTTCACTCGCCTACCGAGGTTCTATCCATGAAACGACCGGGCAGACACCAGCAAGCATAGTCTTTGGACGAGAACTTCGGCTGCCATGTGACCTGCAGTTTGGAAGAAAGCCTGATGAAGATTTGGCAGGAGGGGATTAGTGTCACGACTTCGAAGGCGTATGAACGACATTCACGAGCGTGTCAGGACTAACATGCAACATGCCAGCGATAGGATGAAGGAACGCTACGACGTCAGAGCGGAAAAGGGCGTTTACGAAGCTGGAGACCTTGTATGGTTGTACAACCCCAGAATACGTCAAGGCTACTCTCCGAAGCTTCAGCGAACGTGGGACGGGCCTTATGAATGATCTGATATACAGGATTAAAAAGCCGCCGTACGGAAAACCTCGGATCGTCCACACAAATCGGCTGGCGCCCTACAAAGGAGACAACGGCAGGTGCCTGAGGCGTCACCACTTCACCATCCATGGCCAACATCTGCGGGCAGGTGGGAAGCGTCTGCTAGCTGGTCGCATTGCAGCTCAACTAGCCTCTATGTCACCCTGGCCGAACCGGCGCACCCGCTCCATGGACGGTGGCAGCTCTTCTCCAGTGCCTGCGATGACAACACCGTCTACACCTGACACAACAGCACCAGTGATAGCACCTGGAGAACGCAGCTTCGCTGAGGTAGCCAGAACAACGCCAGTGCCAGTGAGTTCGCCCGTAAAGACAGTCCAGAAGCATATTATCGATTTAAATTGTTCAAATTTTACTTTTTTAGAGACCCCACTACTTGCCAAAACAAACTAACCGTGTCCCAAAACAAAAAATCTAAACCTCAAAATTCCAATTCAAACCAAATATGTTTTAAAAAAATGACATTTGTGCACCAAAATGCACAAATGGCCACAAATAAGGCAGATGAATTTTCTCTCATGTGCGAGGAACTTCATCCTGAAGTACTGATTGTAACCGAACACGGTTTTAACAACAGTAACATCAAACTTTTCAACATTCAAAATTACCAATTGGCCAACTTTTACTGTCGCACCTCAGCCAAAGGTGGAGGGGTGGCAGTGTTCGTGCAGGATCACTTGAAGTTTACCCCCCTCAAACCCAAAGACCAAACGGACAAAGATTTTGAAACCACTGGGGTAAATATTCAAACAAACAAAATCTCATTGCAAATCATCGGAATCTATAGGTCTCCCAACGGCAACGCAGATAATTTTTTTTCAAAATTCGAACACCTTTTGATTGATGTGACGAGGAAAGACAAACCTTTCCTCTTGATAGGGGATTTCAACATAGACGTGCTCGATAATAACTCCCCCATCACAAAACGTTTCGCTGATTTGCTGGGTTCATTTGGCCTGGTCTGGTCAGTGGACACGCCCACGCGTGTCACCACCACATCAGCAACAGCGATCGACAACGTCGTCACAAATCTGTCTGATTTCAGGGTTTCCGTGGTCAACACAGCGATTTCGGACCACTATGGACAACAGGTCACCATAAGTGGTCACGAACCGATACGGGATCCAATTAGTCAAAAGACAATTAGAGATACGAGGCCCACAAACATCGCGACTTTATACTCTCAACTTTCCAAAGAAAGATGGGAGTTTCTAAATTTTTGTGATCCCGTTGAATCGCAATTCAAAGCGTTCGAGGACCATTTCAATTTCCACTTAAACGTGAGCTGCCCCCTCAAAAAGACCAAATCAAAAAGGCTGAACAGTAAGTGCAAATGGATAACCAAAGGTATTCTGGTTTCGAGAGACAAGTTGTTATTTTTCTCCGAAATCATCAAGCACACAACAAACGTGGAATTCAAATTATTTTTTCAAAATTATAAACGAATCTATAGGAAGGTGATCAGAGCTGCCAAAGCTTATGATGTCACCAAATCTTTGCTCACGTCCAAAAACATCGCAAAAACAGCATGGGCCATAATAAACAGTAAAAAAACACAAACTGACAAACAAATTGAGTTACAGATAGGGAATGAGCGAGTCAACAACTCCTTGCGGGTTGCGGACGAGTTCAACAAATTCTTCGCCTCAGTAGGATCTGACCAAGGGCTAAGTCCTCGTCAGAATCAGCCAATGCCCCAAGTTCTAGGACAGAGCCCAGCAACTTCCTTGGCTCTGTTTCCAGTCACGGAAGAGGAAATTGCTAGGGTGATAAGAGACTTTCCAACAAAAAAATCAAACGACGTGAATCATGTGTCAACGTGGCTACTCAAGCAATGCTCAACGCATTTATTGAGACCACTTGAACACTTAATTAACATCTCTTTTCACTCTGGAACCTTTCCCTCTTCCCTCAAAACAGCAAAAGTATCCCCAATTTTCAAAAAGGGCGACCCCAACTCCATTCAAAATTACCGCCCAATATCGATTTTGCCAGTCTTTAGCAAAATCTTTGAAAAAGTATTTCTCGTTCGAGTTACACAATTTTTGGATCGACACAATCTGCTATCACCAATCCAGTTCGGATTTCGAACTGGAAAGTCAACTATAGATGCAGTCGTGCACCTGACGGAAATGATAGTAGGCGGGATAGAAGGTCAAAGAGAAACGCTCAGTGTTTTTCTTGACCTGTCAAAAGCTTTCGACTGTGTTGACCACGGAATATTGATTCAAAAACTCGAGAGTCACGGGATACGAGGAGTGCCACTCAACTGGCTCAAATCGTATCTTAGTGACAGAAAACAATTTGTCCAAATTTCAGATATGCAGTCGGAGGGGCGAGTGGTGGATTATGGAGTCCCTCAGGGCTCCATCCTCAGTCCCTTACTCTTCCTTCTGTATGTCAACAATGTTCGCTCATCGCTACACTTTGGGCAAATGGTCCAGTATGCAGATGACACGACTCTCTGTTTTAATGCCAAATCAAAAGCAGAACTTGAGATGGTAACGTTTACCGAACTCAACCGTACAATTCAACATTTCAATGAACTCAATCTCAAAACAAACTCAACGAAATCAAATTTCATTCATTTTTCATTGAAACAAACAAACTCAAATCACAGTCCAACGGTCATGCTGGACGACACTGAGATTGAGGAGGTCTACGCGTCTAAATTCCTTGGTATACACCTCGATCGAGGGTTGACTTGGGATTGCCACGTAGACCACGTGTGCTCAAAACTGTCTTCAGGCATTTATGTTCTGAGACAGTTGTCCAAATACTGCCCTATTCAGATACTGATGACGGCATATTACGGTCTAATATACCCACACCTATCCTACGGAGTGGTTTTGTGGGGAGGATGTGCAAACATTCATTTTTCACGTTTGTTCATCCTTCAAAAACAGGCCATCAGAACCATTGCAAAACTGAAGTGGGGAGAGTCGTGCAGAACAGCGTTCAAAAATCTCAAAGTGTTGACACTTCCCTGCCTCTACATTTTAGAGACGGCAATTTTTTTCAAAACAAAATGCGAGCCCATAAGAGGTATTGACGTACACTCTTATGATACTAGAGGCAGGAACAACTACCGAACTGGGAGACACAGGACGGTAGTTTATGAACGTTGCCATCTCAGGCAGGAGTTCGCTTCGTCAACAAACTTCCAAATTCCGTGAAAATGCAGCGACGCCCAAGGCGTTTAAAACTCGTCTGAAAGCTGAATTGATTTCAAAGACCTTCTACAGCACAGACGAGTTTATGGCATACAGCTGGGAGACCCCATAATCAACAGACCGGCACAAGAAGCAGTAGTGGGAAAATTCGAATGAATGAGGATTGGCGTGAATGTAATATTGTATGTCTGAATGAGATTTCGATGGAGAGTGAATGTAAAATTTTAGGGAAATTAACTTGACAATATTGACGATTGCAATAACATGTATTTGTTCCAACGCAATAAATCATTTATTTATTTATTTATTTATTTAACGAGGTTCAAGAGGAGCAGACGGTCCGCGCCTGTATACCTGAAGAAGCATCGGCCAACAAGGACGAGGAAGCTCCGGGAAATGGTCAACATCTTGGAGTAAGCAGGATCGTTTACCAAGATCTCTTCAAAGCTCCAGAGGACTATGCGCTCGCACACTGTGTAGCTCAGGATTTGAGCATGTCGGGAGGAATTGCCCGAGTATTCAGGAGCAAGTTCGGGCGTGTGGAAGAACTCAAGTCCCAGGACCCAGCTGTAGGAAAGACTCTGCATTTGAGGAATGGTGAGCGACATCTGTTCTACCTGGTGACGAAGAGATGGTCGCATGGGAAGCCAACATACGAGTCGGTGGAGAAGAGTCTGATGGATCTGCGCCAAAACTTGATTCGATTGGGCATCCGAAAACTTGCCATACCAAAGCTGGCATGTGGTCTCGATGGACTTGAGTGGTGTAGAGTCAGAAGAATTATTGAAAACGTCTTCAGGAACATGGCCATGGAGATCCTAGTGTGTATATTTGACCCCAGAGACTTCAAGAGAAAGGAAGATGACCCTGCATCCGATCAACCAGAATCTGGACACCCCGGGGATCTCTCTGTTCTGGGACAGAACAGTCTTAAGGAGGGGGTAATGTGGCGGACGCCAGGGCCTACCCATTGTGGCGGACGCCAGGGCCTACCCTCGAGACAATTGGCCGGCCGCTACAACGAACCTGCGAGACCCAATTGACTGGCAGATATATTGCCTTCGACGTTAGTTACGGTTGAGTGCACGCGCCATAGCCACGGAAGTTTCTCGACTTCAATCCTATTGGCTGAAAGCCTAGTCACGTGATATTCGAGGCCTTTGGAGAAGGTTCCAGCATGTTCTGCGGGGATATAATTATAAGCCCGCACTCAGGAGCCCCGGGCAGTTCAGTTCAGTCCAGAGCAAGTCTGTGTAATAGGGGCCGCTTACCCTCGTGAAGCCCAACCCTAGGGTGTCAAGCGATCCGTGCCAAGGGGTGTATGGCACAGGGCTAATTGTGTCTCAAACGGAGCCTGCGGGATACCAGGCGACCTCCCGTAGTATCTAGCCTTCCTTGGGTAAGCGGGGCTCTGCTCAAGGCGACCTTTAATTCCCTAGCTACTCGTGAGAACACCATGCAAAAAACACAGAAAAAAAACCAAACAAAACCCATCTTCGCAGACTCAGGTCAAGGAAGATAGCCAAAAACAAACACTGACAGAATCATCGGAGGCCCTTCAGGCCAAGGATGATTCCAACAAAGTACACTCTCAAGTGTCTCCGGAGGCCTCGGTCAAGGGAGACACTAACACTAACATAAACACTGCGCAGTCTTCGGAGGTCGTTTCGGCCAAGGAAGACTGTAACAGAACAAAATTGGAAGGAGGGCTTGAAGAGGTAGCCGATTCTCTCCTTGAGGGAGAAGAAAGCGACCTTCTTCGGTCCCCCGACCCCACACCACTACACAACGAGATTGACAAGGCTGCTGAACAGCTCGACAAGCTCAAAGTCAAAAACCCCAAACTTACCCCGGCCGAACGAAGAGAGCAGGTGAAAGCCAGGCTGGAGGCAAAGGGTATCAAGTGGGACCCAACCAGGTACCGGAAAGACAAACGGGCCAACAAAAACCTAGCTACAGCCACGACTCCGGCAGGTAAGAGAGAAAGACCGGACTCAATCACTCCCCCATCGGCCGAGACTGATAGGAAGAGGTTGAGGAACCAGGAGGGAGAAGCTGTTGCGACAACATCGAAAGCAGAGGCTCCCAAGATCTCGTACAGGGAGGCAGTAACCGGTTTCAAGGTTGCTATTGTTCTCTCTGCCTTTCCGCAGGCCAAGCTGACAGGTGAGTAAGTCGCAGAAGTGGAGGGACTGCTCGCTGAAGGTCTGGCAGCTTACGAACCTCCTCCAGAGGGCGACTTACCGGAGTTCGAGGGGACCTACACAGAGTCTGGTGCCCTTATTGTCTCCTGTTCTAACCTGTCATCCAAGCAATGGGTGACAGAATTTGCCTCTTCTGTCAAGTTACAGGGAGAAGAGCTAAATCTGGTCGCAGGTGACAAGAAGGACATCCTGAAGGTCACCAAGATCCTGATGAGGCTCCCAGAGAGGCTCCCCAAGAAACCCTCCGACTGGATACGACACCAGCTGGAGAGGCAGAACAAACAACTTAAGGTGGCGGACTGGAAGCTGCTGTCGCACGCGGAGGGGGCCAAAGGAGGTCACATGGTCTTCCTCGTGGGTGACGAAGCACTCGCCGCCATCAAACAAGCAAGCTTCGTTGCAAGCATCAGCTTGTGGAAAGCCACCATCCGAGTCCTTCCGTGGAGGGAGAGAGCGGCGGACAAGGATGGAGAGCAGAATTCTACAAGTCAACCTCCACCACAGTAAGGCGGCCTCGGCCACCTTCTGTAGGACGTTTTCCTCTGGCAACTACGACCTCGCCCTTGTCCAGGAGCCTTGGCTTCATCGGGGCCGGATAGCGGGATTGGCAGATGCCAGAGGTAAGATAATCTATTACAACAGTGCGAATAACCCAAGAACTTGTATTGTTGTAAAAAAAGAATGTCAGTGTCTGCCTCTAATGGAATTTTGTTCCAGGGACATGACCACTGTGGAAATTTGCTGGAGTCAGGGGGATGTGAAAAGACTGGTCATCAGCTCTGCATATCTTCCATACGACTCCAGGGAACCTCCTCCTTCACAAGAGCTACAACATCTTGTGGAGAAGACACAGAGCAGAGGGTGCCATCTCATAGTGGGCTGCGACGCCAATGCTCACAACCAAATTGGATGGGGCAGCTCCAATACTAACCTTAGGGGTGAGTATCTCATGGAGTTCCTCATGGCAAATAACCTAGAAATAATGAATGTCGGTAACGCTCCCACGTTTGAAACAAAACTAGAAGCGAAGTAATTGACATAACTTTTGTTAAAGTAAAACTAGCAAGTTCGTAAGCGGGTGGAATGTCCTAGAACAAGCCTCACTTTCGTATCATAAGTACATTCAGTTTAAACTTAATGCAAGTAACCACAAAACATCCTATAGAAATCCTAAAACAACTGACTGGGACCAATACGCTAGTCAGTTGACAGCTATGACTAGATCGATGGCTGGCAGGATTCAGAGTGTTTTGGACTTTGAACATGTAGCCTCATCTCTGAATAAGGCAATGTTAGACTCATTCAATGACAACTGTCCTCTGCAAACCAGGAAAGGTAGATCCACTATTAAATGGTGGACTGCGGATCTAGACCGACAGAGGAGAGTTGTCAGAAAAAACTTTAACCGAGCCAAGAGCTATGGTACCTGGGAAGCCTATCATGCTAGCCTTACAAAGTACAGTAAGGCTATCAGGAAGGCAAAATCGGATTCGTGGTTCAAGTTCACCAGCGAGGTGAACGGAATCAAGGAAACAGCAAGGTTGTGCAAGTTCATGGCCTCGGAACCCTCAATTCTCATCGGTTCGCTAAAGAAACCAAATGGAGAATATACTGAGTCTGCTGGTGATACTCTCGACCTTATCCTCGAGACTCACTTTCCAGACAGTACTCAGCGCGACTTGCTGGACAATTATGGTTACCTAGATAGCGGTCAAAGCCCGTGGGCTGCTCGAAGGGACTGGAACTTGGCCAACAAAATTGTAACGCTCTCAAGGCTCAAATGGGCTCTAAGTAAATTCAGCCCGTATAAATCTCCTGGGGGGATGGAATCTATCCAGCAATGCTACAGCATGCATCCGACCCAGTACTAAGGCTGATATGCGAACTCTGCAGAGCCAGCGTGGCCTTTGGTCACATACCACTGGCATGGAGGGTAAGCAGGGTGGTCTTTATCCCTAAAAGGGGTAAAACAGATTATAGTCAGGCAAAATCTTTCAGACCTATCAGTCTTTCATCATTTCTTTTAAAAACGGTGGAAAGGTAGAGAGATACCTTAGGGACAGGGTGCTGCTAGGTCAACCCCTGCATAGAAACCAGCATGCCTACCAATCTGGCAGGTCATGCATTACGGCACTCAATGAATTGGTCTGCAGGGCAGAGAGTTCTTTAGATAATAGGGAGCTGGCACTCTGCGCTTTCCTGGACATTGAAGGGGCTTTTGACAGCACCTCACACGAGGTGATCATGGAGAAAGCCAGTAAAAGGGGGGTACCTTAAGTAAGTGGATACAAAATATGCTCGCAACTAGAAGGGTCCAATCCACCCTACTAAACGTCACCAGGGAAGTCTCTACCACAAGAGGTTGTCCGCAGGGAGGGGTTCTTTCCCCGCTCTTGTGGAATCTGGTGGTGGATGACCTTTTAACGCTAGTATCACAAACAGGAACTTTCATTCAGGGGTACGCTGATGATATAGTTCTCATGGTTCAAGGCAAGTTCATCGACACTGTAGCAGATGTAATGAACAATAGCCTAAGACAAGTTAGTGAATGGTGTAGGAAGGAAAAGCTTAAGGTTAATCCTACCAAAACCGTTATACTTCCAATTACTCGTATTAGGAACCTGACCCCTCTGGCCAGACTAGAGCTCGACGGCGTCCGATTACCACTTTCAGACAGCACGAAGTACCTAGGCGTGACCTTGGACCGCAAACTTACGTGGAACCTACACTTAAAGTCGGTACTACACAGAGCAAGCTGGTCGCTCTTAGCAACCAGACGTTTTATAGGGAAAAATTGGGGACTCAAGCCTCACATGGCGCTTTGGCTATACAAAGCAGTAATAAGGCCCCAGATCACTTACGCCTCTCTAGTTTGGTGGACGAAAGCCAGGCAGAGTACCGTAAAGACCAAACTTAGCAGCCTACAAAGACTGGCATGCTTAGGAATCACCGGAGCATTCACTAGCACCCCTACAGCGGCGCTAGAGGTACTGCTCAATATAACCCCTAGACATTTTCATAGAAATGGAGGCTAGGAAATTCGGATACAAACTCTCTATTTCGGGCCTTTTAAAAAGGGGTCCGACTCGTTCGGGACATGTGGGAGCACTAGACTCCTTCCCCGAGGAACCGCTCCTCACTATGAGGTCTGACTATATGGAGGGGCAATACCTCTTTGTAAAACCGTACACAGTCAGCATAGAATCACGGCTACAGTGGTCAACTGACAAATCCCTTTTTACTATTAATAACTGTAGGGTCTGGTACACAGACGGTTCATTGATAGAAGGAAAGGCTGGCTACGGGGCACACAGAGTCCGGCCCAGGTGTAACCTCTCAGGTAGCTTGGGAGGCTTTTGTACAGTGTTTCAAGCAGAAGTCTTCGCAATCCTTACTTGCACCTATACAGAGTTATCTGTTGGTACAAGGGATAAACATATCTTAATCTTTTCAGACAGTCAGGCTGCCCTCAGGGCGCTGGACTGTCCATTAATCAACTCCTGCATTGTCCGGGAATGCTCCCAAGCGCTCCGGGCTCTAGCAAGCCGTAATAATGTACGGCTTGAATGGATACCGGGGCATCAAGGATTCAAAGGGAACGAAAAAGCCGATCTGCTGGCTAGAAAGGGAGCGCTGTCACCCTTTGCCGGTCCGGAACCGGCGGTAGGAATCAGTCCCTCTCTTGTCAAAACTATGCTAGCCGATAGGGCAAATGCGCGACACACTGAGCGATGGAAACAGCTACCATGCCAGGAACCCGCCAAACTTTTAGTCAAGAATCCATCAAGGATACTTACCAAACATCTGACCAGTCTTAGTCGCCAGAACATCAGACTGGTAATAGTTTATATCACAGGGCATGGGCACTTCAGAAATCACCTAGGAAAAATGGGTCTCTACACAGGAGATACCAGATGTAGGCTATGTGAGCGTACTCCTGAATCCGCAAAACACATTCTTATTGAATGCGAGTCCCTGGAGGCCAGGAGAAGGGGTCTTCTAGGGTCTCGGGAGTGGCAGGAGGTACACCCATCAGAATTGGGTAGCGCGATCCTCGAGCTTTGCAAGCAAAAGGGGTGGGGCTGCGTAATTAGGAGAAAAGGGAGCCAGCACAATAAACCAAAGGGTTGACGTGCGCGTGGTCCTGAACCACTAAATTTCCCCATCCAATCTAATCTAATCTACCCTCGTGAAAGTGTAAGTGCTGTGTGAACATACAGGGTCACAACCCTTGTGCGTGAACAGTGACAGTTTAAATTCTCGGTGTCAGTGATCTTCATTGTGTCCGCTGCGAACGTCAGCTGTGAGTGATCTTCGAGGGATCGTCACCCATCGTTGGATTCCGACTGAAGAGTGCTACGAGGACAGTGAGTGAACGGACTTCGCGCCGGAGTCTAAATAGATTGTGAAGTGCAAATAGTGTAATAAGAAACTGTACAAAGTGTAATAGTTTGTAGCCATTAAGTGAATTATTAATTTGCGTTTAATTTTAGTGTAATTTTAACTAGACTGTAAATAAATAGTGAGTTAACAAAGACTGACGCCTTATTATTCGTACCCGTGAAAAACATTACAGTAGTGAGTGTTCTTTTGAATCTTACTTTTTGAATGTAACCACAGTTAAGCGTGAGGTTCGTTGGGTTGGCAGTTCTGCAGACAGTGTGGAGTGGACAGGAGCGTTCCCCTTTCCATCCATACAAATACCCCAGCCATATTAACTATAAGTAAGGAAGTAAACAATAAAGAACAAAACATAAAAAATACTGGCATCCTCAGTCCCAGCTGTGTCACTGAGGATGCCACATCACATAATGAGCGAAACGTCTGACAACGTTAATGTCATGTTAGCTCTATGACGCGGTATAATAGCGGAAGCCTATAATATAGTTTTAACGTAAAATCCCCAAAAAACATTATAGCCATAATAACATTAGGATAGGAAAAAAATGACAAATTAAGAGAAAAACAAAACAGCACTATATAGACTAAAATCGAATAATAAATTACTAACTTGTGACAATGTTTTCAAAACAATGTAACTTCTATATCACCACAATGGATTCACTTTACATACTCTTACTATAACTCTTTAAAGGCTTACTCCACCAAGACGGTTATGGAGTATAGCAAATTATACGCTATCCTTAGGTTAGAGATCACAGTTCAGTCTTCCACAAACAATGTTATTTTAAAGATTTTAGTGTTAAATCCGGGTTTGAAGAAAGAAATTCGCGCAGTTTTAACATACAATACTAAGATTACATACTTGATGTGTAGGACAGGGCTCTTTCGAAGATAAACTCCAAAAACTCTAGGTTTCCAATATATTGTGTTAATTCTGTTCTTTTATCTCGCTGTATACTTTTGTTTCCATACACTATTTTACAAATCTATATTTAAAAAATAAAGCAGTCAATGTAGAAGTCATTTTGTGTTTATACTTAGTAATATGTCGTCTTTCCTTTAAAGTGAGTAAGTGTTCCGACTTAAGGACGAAGATCAATAACTAACCCTTTGCTGGCTACCATTGTACATCGATACAAATTGTTCTCAATAATTATTAACAATGCAGGAAGTGGGGCACCGATCATTTATTGAGCACGGTATCGATAATGATAACAAAGTCCATGGACCTCGCGATAGCCTCATAACCAGAGTCAGAGACTTGGATCTCATTAGAGTCTAGTCCATCTGCAACCAGCGGAGGTGCGACTTATGAAAGTGAGTCTTGCATATCATTAACGTGTAGCGTTAACTTATTGAACACACATAGAGTTACAGTGTATTTGACTGGTATGTACCCACCTTAAGTGTATGTACTGTTGTTAACGCATCGAGCATCATGAACTTTTGTTGAAAGTTCACTTTTAAATTCAAATTATAATCTCGTCATGTAAACTTTTAGTTAGAATGAATTACTGTATTCTAGGGAGATCTTCTGGTAGGCTTTCGTTAAACTTTCAGTGGCTAAAATTCAATTATGGTGGTTGACGTTGCACACTTTTACCGCGGTAACGGTCTTCAGCTCAGATACTCGACATGAGCATTACTCACGTGCTTAGAGTGTGGCAGGAGCACTGAGTCCATATGGCAACTCTAGGCTGAAACGGTTGAATAAAAACTAATCAAATATCTAAAAGCCAGTTTGGTATTTAAAAGTTTTGCTATTGAAATAATCCGTTTTCTGCATGAATAGGCGCATCTGATTATGACGAGTAGTTCGTATATTAATAGTAGTTGCGCCTAGTCTTGCAGCATGGTATGCAAATACGCCTACAATTAACACACATGTTATTTTTATGTATAAAGATTTATCAGTTTTTTCAGAACCCTGAGGATTACGTCGCCTCCACCTCTAGGAAGTACCTTGTGCATTTCAGAATAGGGTTCTATAGGGTCTGCCTGAACCACTTTTTAGCCTGAGACTTCAAAGGTTGCAAATTAGAATGTTCCTTTTGATTGTGTGGTAAAACTTGTTCATTGTTTTAAGTCGAAATTCAAATATCCTTGGCAGTATTTTTTTATTTCCCGGCTTTCGTTGCATTAGTTTGAGGGGACACGGCCAAATAAAATTGAAAGTGTTTCTACATTTAGAAATCATTGTACCACGGGATCTTTAGATTTTGGACAACCAAGGTTTTATACCCCAATTTTAGATATTTCTTGCGAGCGCAATGTTTGTGGCCTGGTGTCTCTAATTGTTTTAGAAATGGGTGAATATGTTTTGGTTTTTGACCACAGATGACGCCTCTTTGACCGTAGTGATATGTGATCAGGCTGGTTGGGTTGATGATTGTCAACTTTGCGTCCAGTCACGATGGAAACAATCTTATCAATGGCAGTTACTGAATTATCGGTGGTCCTCATTGGTGACCGACCAAACAGGGCCAAGCTACTTTCAAAATTCGCTATTTGTCAAACAATTTTGTCAGAGGATTATGACAAAAGTCCTCCATGGGATGACAAAATGGTAACCCTTTCGCATAGGTCGGAGAACAGGTATTCAAAATTTAACAGAAACCCATTTTGGTCCCTTTTGGGGTTCTAGAAGATCTGTACAGTCCGATGATAGAAAGGTGTGATCGGTATTACTGATCGGAGTGAAAGGTTTTACTATAGGTGTGATCGATTTGTTTGACCTTTTATCCCTGTCACTTCGGTATTCTTATCTATTCATCCAGCAGTAAGACCTAAATATCCAATGGTATTTTTAAATTCTCTACGCCATTTTTGAACGTCATATTAGCCACCCGTGAAAACAGACGCTTTGAGGATGAAACTTTAGGTTCAGTGTGTTATGATGATGAACTAAAATAAGCTCAAGCTAATGAACTTGCTATCAGCTTGACAAGTTGCCTCAGTCTCTCGGTGATTGACCTTACGTTGTCTCCTCAACACCATTCACAACTTGCCTCCTAATCTTCACCAAGAGTGTAACACACCTTCTCCCAATTCACCTTCTCCCTTCTAAATTACGGAATAAATCGTAATTAAAAACAGATTTCCTTCACGTGAGTAAATTAAAAGTGGGTGAGTACGTCTTTCTTGTTCATACTTAATTCGCCTGGTTCTTGTCGCTGCGCTCACCTAACGTCGTGGCGTTTCTTTTGCTGTGCTGTCCTTTCGTGAAAACAGGCTCACTACGGCTCGCTTTTCTAAATGTTTCCTTTAGCTGGGACTAATCTTACATAAAAAGTGACTCGTTGATGCTCACCATTCTTTCCACTTCCATCGCAACTCACCTGACTTGACTTTTTTCTTGTTGCGCTAAAATTTTGAAATCCGCACTCTTAGTTTGCCTTATGAAGCAACTAACTAATTGCGTTGGCTTCATGACAAGTTTTGGTTCTCTTTGCTTGCTATGCAATTGTCTGTTGCTCTTGTTTCTTTCTTGTTACGCTTTCGTTTCACTCGCTGCAGTTTTCTTTACCATTAGCGTTGCAGTTTTACGATTGTTCGAATTTGCAATGGTGTTTTAAGAATGGAAGTTCTGCTAAAGCTATTGTTTGTTCACCTTCCTCTCAGCGTCAATCCGTAAGATAACTGTGAGTAGATTACTCCAAGTTGCTTCAAGTGTATGCAGACACGTTTAAAAGGTTGAATTATTTTTTTGTGTAAATCTTGTCTAAGTCTTTTTAGAATAATTTACAGAAACTTTGCAATATACAAAATGACTGGGAGTTGAATTTCCTATTTTGTGATATCTCGCTTATTACAACCTATTGACAAACAACTGAGATAACATGGATTAAGGATGCGTTACGCATGTCTCGAATTGTGGACAGGGCACTCTCTCGGTGTCTTGCGCTTCAACATTGATGCACTACAGTAATCAGTCATCAAACGAGCACAATCAATGTTGTAGCGCAATAAACAGAAGATCGCTCAGTCTGCCACTAGACACATGAGCAACGCATCTTTAATCCACGCTATCTCAGTTGTTTGTGAACGGATTTTGACAAACAAGGTGTCATTATTTTGGGAACTTAACTTTCTGAGTTAAGTTTTGTATCAAGTTTCTCAAAAACTGCTATTTTTCATGTTATTTTAGTTTGAACATCTTTTTTTATTTTCATTACCTCAAAATAAACGTGATAACAAAGTTTCAATACAATCCGGGTTAAATCTATCAACACTAATGGTTTTGTAAAAAAAAACAACAAAGTACTTGATAAGCAAAGCATTTTGTAAAACAAGTTATCCTTCAATTTCTTTTTATTTTGACTCAAGAAACCTGATTCCAAAGTGTGTGACACCCTTTTATCAACACCCTGTAAATAGACAAATCGGTATGAAATAATCAGCATAATATGGCGGATTTTGGATTGATACAAACCCACATAACATAATTATGGTATCAATAATGTTGTGAGGGTTCTTAAAAATATTGTATTATAATCATCTCAAAATTGAAATGTTGAGATGTATTTTATTATAACACTGGAACTGGAGCGAGAAGAAGCAGTTTATTTGAACGATCGACCTCAATTTTTTCACAAAGAGCTGTGTATTGTCACAAAAAGACTCTGGTTTGATGTGCACTTGAGATACAAAGAATGGCCTTGAATGAATCAGTATGGTCTCGTGTTGTGAAACGCCTTGGACAAACTCAGCTAAGAGCTAACAGAAGATAATAGACTTTAGACAATAATTGATTATACGAACATTTTCCTTGAGCAATCAGCATTGTTTACCCGCGTGGCTTTAGATCATTCCCCTGCAGTTTGTCCTTCGTAGTTAAGTACCAAACAATAATTAAACACTTAAAACCAATCTTTAACTAGACACATCGTTGTAAAATAATTTTGAATATCAATAGAGGAGTTTCTTAAAACGTTGAATAAATGAAATTTTAAGGTCTTTCGACTTGAAAGATTTATTCCTGCGGTATGTGGGTTCATCCTCGATCTTTGACCATCCTTACATAAACCTGTTGAAGGAATTCCGCATCAGCGCCTCTGTAACGATCTTGGCACCAGTTCCTGCAGCTTTTAACTAAAACCAAACTTTCTCAACATATAGCATCAGTTTCACTCATCCCAGAAACTTATACAAAATACGAGTACTGTATATTTGAAACGTATTGTTTATGGTTTGTGTTTTAAACCCATTCCAATTAAATGTTTGGATTAATTAATGTTAAAATTAAAATTAAATGTTCCCTTTAAAATAAAAAGGGAACTTTTAAAAATCACGTTTGTACAAAGCTTTTTTGATAAAAAAAGCAATAAGCGAATCAATATGTTGTAATTATTAAACCTTTTTACGACTAATATAATGTATGACAATCGTCAATGTTTGTAAAATAATACTAGCTGTCCATTCTTTTTTTAATCAAAATATTATTCACATCATTAGATTTTATATGTGCTATCTCGCATTCATTCAAATTATACTACTATAGTCAGTCAGCCAATCACAGGCTTTCTCTTGAACGGCATGAAGCTGTCTGTATTACAGAACGCTTGACGGATGACGATTTTTGCAAGTTTTTGATGACGCCTCCGGAAGTAACGGTGCTTTTAATATAATTTGGAAGTCAGTTGACGAAACCAACTTTTAATAAGGCAAACTTTCATTAACTACCGTTCTGTGTCTCCCAGTTCGGATGTGACCTGTGTTTGTGAAGTTACTTATGATGTCACTGCATTTTAAAAGGAGTTATGCTTCTGATTATAGAGGAAGATGAGACTGTGTCAAAAGATTTAAATCTTTGAATGCTTGCTTACACGACTTTCTTTTATGCAGTTTCACGATGGTTCAAATTTGCAATGGTTTATGAAGAATTGAAATTCTGCTAAAGCTATGGTTTGTTTACCTTCCCCTTGGCGTCAATCCGTAAGATGACTGTGAGTAGTTGAGTAGATTACTCCAAGGTCCATGTCGTCAGTTTGCAGTCAGACAGTACTCCGAGACTGCAGTTTTGAGCAAACCGTCTGCGTTTGTTAGAGCACAATTATTCAACTCTCGATCAATGTGTAGTTATTCCATCTTGCAAGGACTTTCAATCACAGTTCATCCAACATACGAGTAAATGTATAGTAAAGTTTTTTGACTAAACAATTTTGTCCACCCCTCGGTTTATAATAACTTATGTTCGCTTCCTTAAAAAGGGAGGGGGTCGCTTTCTCAAAGGGTTCATAAGACAAACAGTTCATGAGATACTGTATAATATAACTGTCTGATAATTTTACGTAAGCAAAATACAGAAATTTGTATAGACTGACAAAAACAGCCATTATTTAGGCTTTAAAGACCGGTTATTATATACAGTTCCTGCTTGAATCGTAGAGTAACGGTATTGACTGTTTGTCTGGTCGACTCTGTCATGTCAGGGGCTTCTCATGATTGGTGGTTGTGACAAGGTCCATCTGTGTGTCGGGAACAACAAGTGTCAATGTGAGTGTGACACTGCATGTGTGAGAGTGTGTATGACCTCAACCTCCGCCTCCAGCCTCGGCATGTCCAGGAGTCACAACCTGCACCTTGCAAGTAGGATGTGTGTGGTAACTGTGTTTTGTAACGTTACGTATACAAGGTGACATCTTTATTGCGGATCATAGAGGTTTTCATGTTGACGGAGGTTAAAGCTAAATTTTGGCTTAGGTAGAAATCTGTACCTTATTTTTAAAAACCACATATTTTGCTACACATTCTTTTATTTGTGCTCAAAAGGGTAAATCGCTTGTTTGATACTAATTTAAAACAATTGAATTTCAGTGACCACTGTCGAGAGACCTTACAAAGAGCTGGGCCTTTTGAACCTTTCAGTCTATACATTTTTGAAACCTACGCTTCTGTTTTAGGAGGAAAGATAGAAATAAATACTATTACAAAGAAATAGGTAAATACTTATGTCCAGTGAACTACTAGTAAACCAATGTTTGATAAGTAACGTGAAAACTGATTAAATCAACGGCTGAATCTTAAAATATTATGACAAATCGTTATTTTGGATTTAAATACACTTTTCGCTTTCGTACGACAATTAAGAATTTGTTTGAACCTCTCATCGGTCTGACGAGTAGGTACTGCGGGTATGAAAGCACAAAACCATAACTCAACAAATCGGTAGTTCATCAATTTTCGTTTCATATAATACATTTTAATTTAAGTAAAGTTCTGCTATCATAGCTCTGCTTCAAACAAGTGATAGCTAAGTTCTTCTTGACGCGGTATGATTCGCACAAGCCATCATTCATCATTGTTTGTCCTCATCAATGATGTCTTCCTAGTACAATACTAAACAGGCGCTATTATCTCTTAACAAAGACCTGTTTAAATAAGTTCTTCCAACTCCCGAGTAAAACTCATCAACAAACAGTCTTCAATCTTCATTGCCCTGCACATAAAATATCTCGATTCAACCGGTTCTGCTTGACCCTAGAACTGATATTGTCTACGCTATGATAAGTTTAATCACGCTTGCGTCTATTTTTCAATTCCGGAACAAATTATCTTGAATACCCAAACAAAACAATCAATATTTGTTCACTCGATAAACGTTTACAAAGTAGTTTTAGCTATAAGATAAATACAGTGTTACACAAGCTAAATAATTAATAAGCTTGCTTCTTTTGTAAACATCAAGGAACTGCGCATTTACACTTGCATTTAGTTGAGAAAGAAAAGTGTGAAGTAAAAAGAGCCTTTGGAAACCTTTTCAACCTCAAAGGAAACTTTCCCATATTTCATATTTTAAACATTTCTTTACAAATTTAAACGAATACATTTAGGTTTTGGAGTTGAAGAAAGTTTTATAGTTTATTAACTAAAACTTTACACTTGAAAAGGTAACTTTATATTTTACACAAATGCAGGTCTTCCGTTAAATGTATCCTAGAATCAAAAAGTTCTCTTTTTTACACAAGGGCAGCGTTTTCATTCTTATGTTTTGTTTATTTCCTTAATGAGCCTGCTCACTGCTCATTAGGATGTGTTGCTGACATCTCTGGAGAGGTGTTTTGTGACTTGCGAAGGCTGATTACCTTTCTGATGCCAGATCCTGCTAGTAGTGAAGATGGCACATTTCATGATGAGTGGAAAGCTCGTCTGTAATGGTTTTGATACTCAACCCCACTGCTCGTGTGATCAGATGACTTAAAACTCTATTTTCGTTGAATGTAATACGTTTTTTTACAACTTGTTCATTTGATTACAACTTGTATTTATTTGAGGTGAAGTTAGGACTTCTACTTAAACACCATTAAATAAAACGATATACTGTACTTAGCAAAGTATTGAATAAACTTCCGTTTAAAAGAAACTTAAATGTAGCTTGAACGACTGTATAATAGGTTCCTTAGTTTAGGTTCTAACGTGAAACTGTTTGGTACGAGCTGAAGTTTAGCATCCACAGACGTTAAATAATAAATGCTTAAATGAGGGTCAAAGACACTTTTGGAACGTGCGATGAACGATAATTATTGGCATAATGTATATATTGATACATAAATTTCAATTTGGCTTAATATTTTGAAGACATAATATTTAAACATAATAATAATATTCAAAAGGTTTTTTTAACGGACAAGACTTTAACGTTGTCAAAATATGTGGTTAGTGATTTTCTGAATAGATTTTAGGCATAGTTTTGAGGGTTAGGAATGAAGGGGCGACCAAAGTAAAACTGTATGGTCCTCTGAGGTTAAAATACCATTGCTTACGTTTTCCATAGTTTTTAAAGAACACGACGTTTCGGAATCTGGTCTCGTCTTCAGGTGAACGACGGTCAAGTCTTCACTCTTTTAGATTTTACTGTTGGTAACATTTTGTCCACTTCCTATGACACATTTGTTGGATCGGTGTTTGATTCAAAATCTTCAGCGCCGAGGTGCACATATCCCATGTAGCCTGCGCGCTCGACTATGAGCTATGACGCAGACGAGCCTATTGTCTCTGTGGACACTGCACTTGCAGTGCACAGCTGATTCACGTGACACCAGCATGTCAGCTGACCCTGGTGATAACCTGGCGGACTTCCATGTAAACAATTGCTCAACAGCACGCTCCTGAAGCTGTTGCGTACTTATGTAACCACTGAGTGTGACTGGTACGAAGTACGTAACCAGATCTGGTCTTATCTCTCAGTGTCCTGTGCGCGCGCCGAGTGTCAAGTGCAGCGATGTGGCCGACCAGGGTCAAGACCTATGCTTCCGATGCGAGTGAGTTCAACACAGATTAATTATTATGTTGCATTTTGTATTTACGTATTTTTGTATCGCAACGAGAAGGGTTTGCAATAAAAGTTGGCTTGAGACGTAAAATTTGCAGACTGTTTGTATCTTCCCTATAATATTTTAAACATATTAAAAGTCACAGTATTAAAAAAATAGGCATCATACAGTAGTTTCAACTACAATAACTAAAATGTAATGAGTCTTGAACTACAAAATTAGAAAACAAATTTCCTTGAGTTGCTACAATCAAGGAAAAAGCTGCAACACGGAAAAGTAAGGGACATCAGCAATAAGTATCAAAAAGTCAGGGAACATCACGGAATTTTGAAAAATGTCTCCCTTTGGCGAACAAAATTAATATATCGTTGTAAACTCATGAAGAAATCCAACTTTCGTTAAAAAAAAGACAGAGTAAAACGTGTAAAACAGGCTTTACTATACAACATTTGTAAGATTGTGCTTGTGTTGTGGTTGGCCTGAATAGTTTAACTAATAAACTAATAACATTTTCTTGTCGCCTGTCAAATTTTAATTTATCAGACAGTTTTGGAAAGGGTATGAAAAACTTGGAAAATTCAAAGACATTTTGTTTCGTCTTAGAAAAGGGTACATAATATACAGACACAATATAGTGAATACTGAGGTCTTTTTAGAAAATGTGTAGTGTTATTCGATAGTATTGGGTTTAATACCTTTTAAGAACGACTTTGGTAGTTTTTATTTACGAGTAGTTGTAAAAACTACTGTGTACAAAATCTTATACATACGAGTTTTAACTATTATTAGATTAGGACAATGGCTGGCACATATTTTCACACCAATCCACGGTTTATGAAATATTATGAGATAGTGAGGTTCAAATTCAATTCAAATTGAAAATGTACAATAATTGTATTACAGATGTCACTTAGCCTAGACATACAATGATACATATTTTGTTTGACATTCTGGCTTACATTTCAATAAACGGTTCAACTAAAAAACATAATTATATAACAAAAGTTTCTTTCTGACTTAAGTGCTTTTTTAAAATGATATGCAGGGTGTTTTTTTTTAACGCAACTCAACTTTCAAACTTTAGTAAGTCATTCTTTACGAGTGCTATGAGGTCGTAAACTATATCATTGGTTTGTTCACTTCAAACCTATCATATGGTATGTATTGTTGCACTAATGTAGTGGTTATAATTTGCTAATTTGATGTTATTATAAAATAAACGCAATCATGGTTTTTAGCAAAGATTAAAGAGTGCTTATTGTTGAAGAACACTTAAGAAGAAGATAATTTATTTTTGTCAAGAGGAATTTGGGGTCAAGTTTCCAGGTGTTAATATTCCAAACAAATCTAAAATTCACAGACTTGTAAAAAATTTAACAAAATATGTTCTGTGGGAACGGGACACATAACAGAAGGTGGGCTCTACTGAATGAAGAAGTGACGGACAATGTTAGGGTTGGATTAGAAAATTCTCATAAATAATCTTTCAAAATTTTGAAACAACAAAAGCAGATAGCCTATTAACGCCTGGATACTTGATCTTAAACGCATCTTTACCAAAAATATTATCTTGCTCTTAAGTATTCTTCAACAATAAGCACTCGTTAATCTTGGCTTAAACCATGATTGCGTTTATTTTACAATAACATCAAATTAGCAAATCAAAACCCCCATATTACTGCAACAATACATACCATCTGATACTCGTATGTATTGAAGTGAACAAACCAATGATACAATTTACGACCTTATAGCGCTCGTAAAGAATGACTTACTTAAGTTTGAAAGTGGGGTTGCGTTTAAAAAAACCCTGTATTATTGTTTTTTATTTTCGATATTATTAATCTTGCGACAAAAATAATCAACAGAGTAATTCACGCTCTTTGAAGGTAGTTTGAAAGTGCTACATAGTTATAGCATTAATAAGTCTAATTAAATCTTCATACGAATATACTTGGTTTACCTTAGATATTCATTGTGACTTTTTTTCTAAGAGAAAGGATCGAGGGATAATTTTAATATGACTGTATAAGGTAAATGTTCGTTTATGTGAGGCCACAGACTCACATATACTCGTATATACTCATCCATGATGCACCCGCTATTCCTAAGCATCTGCTCAAGGACTATTAGACCTGCAAGAACCAACGATTCATTAAAAAGTCAGAGACAAGTGTGAAATAAGAACAACATTCAGTTTGACCTAAAAAAAATTAGGTCTTTGAGGTATCTCTACACATAGCGTCTAGTCTTAACTGAAATCTGTAATTAAATATAATACTGACTAAGACTGCTTAAATTGTTTTACGGTCGGATGATTTAAATAGGCTATGATTTTCAAAAGCTACTGTAAAACTGGCTTGAAAACGTCAAGTTGAGGCGGTTTGTATTTTCCTTTTTACTATAGCGGGCCTTGCCTTGGATCATCATATTTTAATTCATACCTGCATAACCCAACCCCGGTATTTCCCGGTATAGCACTGGGGAGATAATTATCTCGAAGATGAGTAACGCTATTAGGTAGTTGGATTTTTTAGCGTTGAGTGAGTTCTTGAGCATAATTCAGTATTATAAAAAATACCCCAAATGCTGTTTTGTTAATTTGTGAACAATCTTAATAGCTAACTACGAATGGCTAGAGAAACTACGTGGTGCTACGTACGAGTACACGTAGCTTGCCGACTGAGAAGAGATTTCACAATGCAAACTTCGCTACAGAATAAAGACGCGTTTCGCTTCAATTCAAAAATGTTATTAATTTTTACCAAATTAGAAAATTATGCCTATTATCAGCATTTACAGTTTAACAGGCAAGTATCCCATAACCTTTTAGTTTCACATAATGGATGACTCAAAGACCATTATGTTCTCGATCTTTGACTGTACTCTACTCCACATACATGTTACGTAAAAATTACTGTAGTGTCGCACAAAAGGAATTCGGGAAATCGTAATGTGTACATGTTGTACAATAATGATTTACCAATATAATGTTGCATTGTCTGAACCGTTTTACAAATATCAGGATTGGATTTTTATTTGTTATTTTGTGTTCCTGCAGCGGTTATGTTTTAACTGGCTAACAGAGAAACGAGAAGGATTCGGTAGGAGTTTAGTTCGTACTAGTTTATTCAGTTTTGTGAACTAGACTTGACTGGCATTCATCAAGGAACCGTTGAAACGGAGCAGAAGTCATATGTAATTGGAATCAAAACCGGCATGACGTCACGAAAATTATGACGTCACCGCCTCCCAGACATTTCCCTATGCACCCCCGGGTCTTCTTCCCCAAATGGTCATCCTGGATCCGCCCCTGAAGATGTCACCGTTGTAACAATCCTAAACCAACTGAGGATATTTTGGATGTTTGGACCTTTTTACTCTTAGCCTTGTCAGGTCTTTAGTATTTACCTTAGACTGTCATACGGCTCAGGAAGACCTTTGACTAAATTTTAACATTTTAATTTTATAGAATATCTACCAAACCCACGAGTGTTGACCAATTTATTTTAAGGTTAATCTTGTTTTAGTGTTTGTCATACGAGTAATACAGAACAACTACTGTTGGGGGTTTGATGATCTATATAAATAAAATAAGACTTTTATTTTGAGGGTACATTGCAAAGCATCCATAAGTTTTGGTTATTTGGTGTTCATACGTTGCATAGACCGAAACTGGTGTAAAAAATCCTGTGTGTCTGTCTGTAACGTTTTAAGGCATATTGGACCACTCATAACTCAGAATCGACTTAAGCTATGGCGATGAAACTTCGTTTGAGGGTTAAGCCTATAACGCAGTGTGTCTTTAGCTATACAGTATTTCATATCCATACAACACCCACAAAACAACCGGAGCGAGTTCTAAAAACGGGCGGAACGGCGGGGGTTACTGTGACTCTCACAAGGTAGCTAACACTCATAACACTCGTATATAAATAGAATAACTCTTTTGTTTGTACATTGCAAAGAATCCATCGATTTTGGTTGTTTGGTGTTTATATACGAATACTTTGATAAACCGAAACTGGCGTCAAAAAATTCCTGTCTGTCTGTAACGTTTTTAAGGCGTCTAGGACCGCTTATACATCAGAATCGACTGAAGCTAGGGTGGTGAAACTTCCTTTAAGGGTTTAGCTCATTACGCAGTGTGTCTTTAGATGTATTTTATATCCATACATCATCCACAAAATAAATGGCCACACTTATAAGGAGAAGATGGTGAACAGGCAAACTAAATGATTTTCTAAGGATATATAGGAAACTATTTGTGTGTGTTTATTTTAAATTTGCAGTCTTTATCTAAATGAATTCAAATGGTCTTAAGCTTCAAAGGAATAATCAACCTCTAACTATACGGTATTAATGGCTGAGCATGATTTCTTAGTAGTTGCTGACTGCTATAGCAGAGGACTTACTTAGAAATCTTATAGGGAAGCCTCCGAAGAAACAAGTTCTGTGTTGACGAGTCACTGATGTGTGTTTAGGCAAGATGGGGCCCACGAAGGATATGAACTCGCCGTTGATCGTGGTTTCTAACCGCCTGCCCTTTGTGCTGAACAGGAACGAGGATGGAGTTCTCGAGCGCAAACAGAGGTAAGTTGTTGTATGGCTATGATGACGTATCCACAACTATTATCAACAACTATTCATCAACTATAGTCAGTTTCATAGTAAATCGATGTGTTTCTATCATTAGAGTCATTGTTTTTATATTAATCAGGATAATTTACTTGTAGCCCGGAACCGACCCCCGACCACCAAATGTTGGGGAAAAGAAAATTGATAATAGCTTATATTAGGAAGGTTATGTCTATACTCTTTATACTAATAGTAAAATGTAAGCAAACTATATTTAACTAAATGAAAATATATTACTATTTTATTTGTAGGTGTAGCTGAAGAGTTTACGTAAGCCTCATTCTCTCTCCTTAAAAAGAATATAAAACTTAATAGTTATTAAAAAAACTTTTAAGTTTGTGTTGCATTAATGGGTAGGTAAAAACGTAGGGAAATACTTACAGGTTCGTAGATGTGATAGACTAAGCAAACACACTCATGGACAAAATTAACGCACCACTGGTAAAATGTCAAACAATTCATCAACAAAGATTAGTACAACCCATTTTCTCATAACATAGCCTAACTGTATTGCATATTTATTTGTTGCTGTTAACTTAAATTAAACATTTCCTTGAATGTAGTCCAAACTTTTTGAAATTTGAATTGAAATACGGATTATTAAAAATTATGAGAAACAAACTAAGCGGTGCGTTAATTTTAGCCAGGAGTGTATCATAATATTTGACAGGCAACATGAACAGAGTAAAGACAAAGTATCATTATAGTTTCATTAATTAATTGTTAAATGGGTACTTAGCTTGGAAGTTTTATAATAAAAAACTGTTATATTTATAATCACAAATCGATGGATAAGATTTTATACTATTTTTAAAATTATTTAAACTAAGAAATGTACATGTTTATTTTATTGTCAAATATATTACTTAGGAGATTAATTTATTGGAATGGCTATTTTACACGGAATTCAACGGGGAGTCTATATAGATGGTGCTTTCAGGTTAATATATTATAAACCATACCGACACGAAGCTAAGCGCTAAAGAGCAGCTGGCGTGAGTAAAGCGAATTTACTTTGCAATTCGATGCTATTTTTTTGTACTATATAGTATGTCTGTTGTTGAATTGTTGCAGTGCAGGAGGCCTGGTGACTGCAGTGGCACCGGTCGTCATAGACTGTAAAGGTTTGTGGATCGGCTGGTCTGGGCTGTATGATCTCAAAAAGACTGAAAAGATTCCAGAAGCCAACCCCAACGACCGCGCCCCTACTTCTGGCCTTCTGTCTGAGCAGGTCAGCACACTCCACATATTTTTCAAAATGAATAAATGATTTATTTTCCAATACTTATAAAATATATACAGGCACGTTTTTCATTTGAAAAAAAAAGACTGACCACTTACACAGTTATGTGGTCAGTTAAAACAAGAAGATAAACAATATAATAACATACTCATATTTTGAGTCTAGCTACAAGTTAAAAACAAAACGCCACCTGCTATGTTTGCAAAAACTAACATAACTGAACCAAAAGTGAGTAAAAATTATTCTAATATGTTTACCCTAAAGTTTGAACAAGAGCAACTAAATATATATACATTTAAATACTTGACAGTTTGTATCCTGAACCTATTCTATTAAATGATATTAGAACTATATTAACTATTCTATTAAACTATGTCTACTATTAAATGATAAAAATGGACTAATTATATTACAACAGAACTTAAATAGCTAATATTTTCTTGTGCTAGTAACCATTCTCTTACTTTATTACAAAACGAAGTCTTATTGCGTAGTTTTCTAATGCTAAGTGGAAGTTGGTTAAATAATTTGGGTCCTAAATATTGGAAAGAATTTTTAAAAATGTCCTTATTTACTCTTGGTAATCTGAAGCTACCTATTGTTACATTTCGTGTGTTATAAACTAAATCATATACTCCTCTATTGCCACTACGCAAAAAGAAAACTTTTAACACCTTGTAGGTAAATAGATGTTGAAAAGGCAAAATGTTTAGTTCTTGATAAAGAGGAAAATATATAAAAGGAATAAAAATACATAAATACGTAAGATATATTTAACTTAGTTAAATTTCAAATAATCTTAATACTTTCGTGGAAAAAATAATATAGGTAAATTTAAACTTGCAACAACTGTAACATTTCAAGTCATAGACTGACACGCAATATTTAACAAAAATAAAATTTATTTCATAGTTAAATTGTACAATCTACAAAATGTCATGGAAAAATAACACTATTTTAAGACATTTAAAATCTACACTTCTAAAAAAAGGCATTAGACGATTTTTTAAGACACTAAACAATTCAAGAACAACATTTACTGTTTAGGGAATGAGGAACTATAGAGACAGATATTCTCGAAATTTGCCACGCATAGGTACACCAATAGTACCAGAGTCTGGTACACACTGCCAGGTGGTATACGAGCAAGTCTCATAGCAGTGTTCATAAGCCGCGAGATGATTCTCCAGTTAAATTATTTTGAGTGAAACATCTTATCGTTGGCTTTGTACATGCTAACTACTGTAGCTTAAAATTCTGTCTAAAGCATTTGAGATGAAAGAGTACTGATTCATACAAAATAGTTCAAAACAGCTTTTGTTAGGAATTGTGCGTAGAATAGTGACGTAGACGAAAGACCTGAGGAATCTAAAGATTAAATAAATGTCTATGCCTTTTGTGTAAATAATTGAGGATTAAAAATTTTAAAACAATGCAAAACGAGAGCTTCTAAGGTAAGCTGCGCACGTTCATCTCATTCATTCTTTTATCCGTAAACGAAGAAGATTTTAATGTTATAAAGAAGTAAGGGCTAGTGAAATATTTCATAAGAGGTAGGAGGTACCACAGCAAACGTTCCAGACCCCTGACCTAGAGTTCGAGCTATGTCTCTTGTGCATGACATATATGTGTTGTATGTATGCATGCATCCATTATTATCATGCAGCTATAATATACTTCAATGGTTATTTATCCGCAGATCATCCCAGTTCATGTAGACGAGAAAGAGTTTGAGGCATACTACAACGGCTGCTGCAACGGTACGTTTTGGCCTCTATTTCATTCCATGCCCGACAGAGCAGTTTTTAAGAAAGAAACATGGAAGGTACCGATTATTTATTAATTATTTATTTAAATATGCACAATAAACAAAACATTAATTATTTAGTTTTATACTAACTGTTCTTAGTTTTATATATTTAGTTATACTTGTTGGTTACTCCAACTTTCAATTTGTGGTTCGGTTTTCAAATGACAATTAGTTGCATTTTAGTTACTTAGTATTCAAATTGAAAATCTAAAAGAAAATATATCCTCACAAACAAAACTAAATACATTAATACAATTTTTTTAAACTCTGTAATTTTGATTTGATTTAAACTACAAGTTGTTAGACTTAAGGTTACAGTGCAAGGTTACACTTACTTAAGTTGGATAAACAATGTTTTCTTATCCTAAATCAAACTGAATATTTTATACCTTAGATAATTTTATTTTGGATTACGATTTGGAATAAATTATGGTTATGTGGACGACGAGTGTATTGAATGTTTCTGGCACATAATCCTCAAACATACCGTCACGCTCGACCCAGCGCATTAGAGCACGATGCTCGTACCTCTCCTCACGTATGTGTGTTGTGTGCAGGCTTACTGTAGTGTGAACGAGGAGTTTGCTCGATGCACTCTTCAAGCTCTACGTAAGGTGTTGAAGCAATTAGACCAAGAGGGCAAGACGAGCGTAGCGCCAGTAGTGTGGATACATGACTACCAACTCTTCACTGCAGCCACCACCATCCGCCAGGTACAACCACCACCATCCGCCAGGTAGAACCACCACCATCCGCCAGGTAGAACCACCGCCAACTGGCCCACCTGGCCAGTTAGCCAAAACTCAGACCAAACACTCAGCAAGTATTAGCCTAATACACATCCATAACTCCATATTTATAAAGACGGGTATAGATGTCTCACCAGTATACCACTAGTCTAGTACCTTCATCCAATATGAATTTTGGATACTGAACACCGTTCATATATTCTATGTTGGTGAAGTCGTAAAACATTGTTCGCAGTAAAGATTTGTTATCTGCATATTCATGAGTATAAATTCAAAGCCATTATCGTAATGGGGAATTTCCCATCACTTAAAAATACGTTTAATATTATACCACACCAAGTTAATTATACCACACTTTATTCAATTTTCTACATACTCGTACTTTGTCAAATGCAGCTTCATAGGAATAACCTAATAAGAATCACTGAAATTGTGTGATCATGGCCCTACGCTGTACAGACAAAATACACCATACAACAACTTGTGTTCCAGGTTGCTGAGGAAGAAAACTTGAGATGCAAACTCGGATTTTTCCTGCATATTCCGTTTCCATCGTGGGACATAATGAGACTTTTCCCTTGGGACGACCAAATCTTGCAAGGGATGCTCGGTGAGTAGAAGTATTGCCAGTTCACCCATATTTGTCATCAAAATATGGTAAAACAAAATATGGTCAGTAGCGATCTATATATTTTTGCGTATCCAAGTTATTGCTGCAAAATATTAAAATAGTACTCTCTCACCATACGCCAAAACCGTACGTTTAAATAAAAGTAACATCTCTGGCAATGTATTTTAACCAACATCTTGATCCTTAGCCTGCGATTTCGTGGGGTTCCACATAGAGGACTACTGCTCCAACTTCATCGACTGCTGCAGCAGGCGTCTTGGCTGCAGAGTGGATAGGAACAACATGTTGGCGGAGCTGGCTGGCCGCACCATCCACATCAAGGCACTCCCCATCGGCATCCCCTTCGAGCGCTTCGTCCAACTTGCCGAGAACGCACCAGTCTTTATCAAGGACACTGATAAGGTCAAGGT
Source organism: Matsumurasca onukii (assembly GCA_018831715.1). Classification (NCBI taxonomy): domain Eukaryota; kingdom Metazoa; phylum Arthropoda; class Insecta; order Hemiptera; family Cicadellidae; genus Matsumurasca; species Matsumurasca onukii. The sequence goes on from CM032060.1 coordinate 73,293,921, forward strand.
TATTCTCGGAGTGGACCGCCTCGATTACACTAAGGGTAAGTGTCATTTAATCAGTACTAAACGATAAAAAGAACGAAGAAATACTCTATAGACCTGTCAAGTTATGACCCAGAAGATGTTGTTTTGTGGATGTTATCCAAACGCGTAGTCGTTTACCGAACTAAGGAATTCTTAATTCCACTAACTCTAGAATACAATAACATCTGTAGGAAGGAGTTAATCACAATTTATAACAGCAAGATCAAAATATTTAGCAAACATATTTTGGTGACTGATCAAAATATATGAATTGATAGTTTGATGACTTTACTACAGAACTAAAGCTTTCACATTCTAAACCTATCTTCTCTTGTTCAACATATATAGAATAAGTTAATTAAACCTACGACTCTATATGTTAGTCTACAATTTTAAAACTGCTGTTTTAGGTCTCGTCCATCGTATCAGAGCCTTCGAGAGACTGCTTGAAAAACACGATGAGCACATAGAGAATGTCACGCTACTTCAGATCTCAGTACCCTCTCGCACAAATGTGAAAGAATACAAACAGCTGAAAGAAGAGATGGATCAACTAATAGGAAGAATCAATGGGCGCTTTTCCAAACCAAATTGGTCACCTATCAGATACATATACGGCTGTATCAGCCAGGAGCAGCTCGCGTCACTCTACCGGGACTCAGCCGTAGCCTTGGTTACGCCGCTCAGAGACGGCATGAACTTGGTGGCAAAAGAGTATGTAGCTTGTCAGATCAAGGAGCCAGGGGTGCTCATCCTCTCCCCCTTCGCAGGAGCAGGAGGCATGATGCACGAGGCTCTCTTAGTCAACCCATACGAAATAGATGAGTCTGCAGAAACCCTCCACAGAGCTTTGCAGATGCCCTTTGATGAAAGGGAACTGAGAATGACACAACTTCGCCATCGAGAAGCTTTGCACGACGTCAACCATTGGATGAACTCCTTCCTTTCTTCGATGGGAGCTCTGTCCACTGATGAAGATCAAGATCCACTCACAAACAAAATGTTACCTTTGACTTTAGAGGATTTCGACTCTTACTTCATCAACCACATTGATGATGTCTGCAAACTTAGTATGATTCTAGACTATGACGGTACACTCACACCCCTTACTTCTCATCCAGACTTGGCCATCATGTCAGAGGAAACAAAGCGAGTCCTAGAGCGTCTTGCAAACATGCCTGATGTAAACATATCCATTATTTCTGGAAGAAGTCTTGAAAACGTAAGTAAAATTGTAGGAATAGAAAAGATCACATATGCAGGAAGTCACGGTCTGGAGATCCTCCACCCCGATGGAACCAAATTCATTCATCCAGTGCCTAATGAGTATGCTGAAAAGTTGCGAGAGCTGATGAGATTACTTCAGGACGAGGTCTGTCATGATGGAGCCTGGGTGGAAAACAAAGGAGTACTATTGACTTACCACTACCGAGAAACCCCTCCTGCTATAAGAGATAATATTATAAGTAGGGCCAGTGAAATCTTCAACAAAGCCGGCTTCGAGCCTCACTTTGGGCACATGGCTATTGAAGCAAAGCCCCCAGTAAAGTGGGACCAAGGTAGAGCATCGATTCACATCTTGAGGACGATGTACGGTGTCGACTGGTCTGAAAGAGTGAGGATCATTTACGCTGGAAATGAAGACGCAATGCAAGCACTGCAAGGCATAGCTTTTACTTTCAGAGTGGACTCGTCTCCAACTGTAAGAACTGCAGCAGATTCTCGCCTGGCGGGGCCTGACGCTGTACTCACTATGCTCAGGTGGGTGGAAAAGCAGATGAACAAGCGAGCTCCCAGAGCCATGTCCAAGTCTCCCAGACTCTCCAGATCTCCTAAGGTGCAGAAGAAGAACCAGCAGTCTTTGGAGTGTATTCACTCTCAGATGAGTTTCGAGGAAGAAGAAGATAAACCCACGATCATACGGATTACTGCGCCCAGACCTGAGAGTAAACTAGTCCTAAACAGCAAAACCTTCGTGTAAATGTCACTTTACCTTACGTTCCTAGCCTTAGACAATGTCATGTGATGATGTGTGTGTTACTTTTTTGTTACCTGTAAAAATTTCTCAGTTTGTATTGTGTTATAAGAAAGTAAATTATAAAACTAGTTTTCTATAATATGCAGTTTTGAACTTTAAATCCTAAGTACATCTTTAGTATTGGGTGTTTTTAAATGATTCATCAGGTTTGACTTGATTATATCTCGCTTAATATACATCAGAGACTATTGAGACAAACGTGTACGATGTTAAAGCCATGTTTTCAGGTTTTGCAACCCAGTATTCAAATAGTAATTCCCTTGTATTCTTAAGTCATAGTTAAAATCAAGAATGGTTGAAAAAAAACAATTGTCACTCCTTTATAGGCTATACACCGGACATAAGTAACAAACATTTCCACCATTAATCCATTTACGCCTTCTAATGACCTTCATCTGTACAATATATAGACTATTCTGTGTATATATCTATGATCTATCAATGCATTGTACTCGTATATCCAACTAAGGTCTCAAACACGTCTTTAAAGTAGCTTCGTGAAACTGTAAGGACAGCAGTAGCGACTCTAAACTAATATCCGCTGGAGATAATATAATATCTACTAGGGTTATAAATGAGCATTATTTTCACATTGGTTTTAAAGACACGGATGTACAGAGGAAAATTATCGATACATTTGTCAAGCAGGCCAATCGTTGACAAATGGAAAACGAGGGTAATTGGGTATGTATTTCGACAATCCACTGTGCATTGAAATGTCCATATCTTTGAAACTGTAAATCCAAGAGCTAAGACTTTCACACTGTTTTGTCTGGGAAACACTTACCACAAAAACTGTGTATATGAATTAACCCCACGTCCGAAACTATTTACACTATATATCGTGTTTTAACATTTTGCATAAAACCTAGTTTTTGGTTTTCAGACTTAATGAACGGCTTTATGAGTGGTTTAAAGGACATCATACTAAAGGGAACTGCCTTGATTTGCTTTTCAGACTACTTAGACACCTGTAACTGAAATAAGAGGTTTAAAACGAGTTAAATAATTTTAAATTACCCTATACTCGGACAAGTGTGTTTTAAAACCCGGTACTTTGAGTAAATGAAGGACTAGAGTGCCGTATACAAAATCAATAAAAACTAATGTAGTGTTTCGCCGTACTTGTGTACGTAAAATGGACTACTAGTGTTAGTTATTAATATGCTTAAATCTTAAGCTTTCGCGGCCGATGTCACCAGACATCACTGAGACTCAGCCAGTCAACTAGCTACTGAGGATGACTCTCCACAGCGAGGTCGAAACGTTTAGCAGTATTTGAAATTCAACTGTGATGTGGTGTAAACCGTAAGCTTTAGATCTGAATAATTATTATTAGAAAATAAAGTCGTAGTTCCCATAAATAGTTTAAACTTTAGACAGGTTTTAAGGCTAAGACTTGGAACTATTCAGTCTGATTAAAATAAGTTTGGGCTCTTCACAGTTTTATTTCAACTACGAGGCTCGTATAAGCTTTACACTTTTAAGCCTTTTTAAGACAAGGTGTTAAGACTTGGCGTTTATTATAAGAAATATACAATGCTCTTTATCCGATGAAGAAATAAAAGATGAACTGCTCTCCCTAGACTTCCCAATCATTAGGGTTACTAGAATGTACAATGAATCTACATAACCTACAGAACCCTTGTGTTTTGTAGAGGCTGAAGACAACGAAGACGGGTGACGGCAAAGAGTTAATTAATTTAACTAGGCTAAATCACTCTGTTGTTTAAGTAGAAATCAAGAGAAAGTCTAAATCAATCCCTCAACGTATCAGATGCCAGAGATCCTGTCACACCAAAAACGTTTGTAAATTGGATCCTATACGTTTGCAGATTGTGTCTGGTGAATGGTGATCATCTTTACAGTGACTGTTCCAAACCACGTGATTCGTGTTCCAAACCACGTAACACAGACTGCCCGTGTTTTCAACGAAGCCAATGGCCGTATTAAAAGCTTCACTGCCAATGGAGAAGAAAAAAACGTTATCATATCACTGACTTCGACATCTTGTTTTATTATAATGAACCCACCATTGCACTGGGCGATTTTAATAATAAAAATACTTTGTGGGGATGTAGCACAAATAACCCTAAGTGTGTGAAGCTTGGAAATTATATGTTGGTAAATCCGATAAACATACCTGCTCCTGATACATTTACTTTTCATCCTTGGCAAAGAAAACGTAATTTTAATTTTACTATTAAAAAAACTACCTTGACCGATCGCTCCTCTGATCATCTACCAGTTTTGATCAGCTTCGGGTTAAAGCCATCACACAGACACACACGATCCTCCTGAAAGACTCATTAATGGCAGAATTGACTGGAAAGTTTTTTCTACTATCATTGAATCTGAAACAAAGTTGTTTGTCCCTCTTGGCTCACCTGAATCAATTGCCACAGCAGTTGAATATCTGACTGAATCAACACAAAATGCAGTGAGAAAGTCAGTTTCAAAAACATTCTTTTGTAGTTATAATAAAAACAAATCTAGACCACCAAAAATAATTCTTAACTTAATTGCTGAAAAAAATAGGATAAGAAGGCGTTGGCAACGACATAGATTACAAGAAGATCACATAATGCTGAACAGGCTGGTCAGACGTATTAAAACAGAACTGGACAAATTCAATTTAAATATATATAGACAATATGTGAGTGAAATTCACCCAAAAGATAATTAATTGTGGCAAGCTACAAGACGAGTTCTGAGAAAACCCACAATAATTCCCCCTTTGCAAGTTAGACAGCACAAGTTCCAAAGTGACTGAAAAATGCAATGTTTAGCTGTTTCTTTCAAAATGCGTTATCTCTCAATGATTGCGTTTCAAATCAGGAAGAAGAAGTCCACCGATTATTGAAGTGACCTCCACAATCAGTTGAATGGCCGATCAATTTAATGTCTGAAAATGAAATACGACATGTGATCAGCAGTTTGCCTAATCGCAAGGCTCCAGGTTATGATCTAATTGTTAGTAATATTACTAAACACTTCCTAAATAAACTAATTTTGTCTCTGAAACTTATATTTAACACCTGTTTGAACCATACACCTTTTCCTTCGTCTTGCACGCTCAAATCATAGTTTTTCACTAACCTAACACACCTGCAAATCATCTTTCTAGCTACAGGTCCATTAGTCTTCTGTTCTCATGAAAAAGGCTCTTGTTTCATTGAGTCACACACAATACCACCTCCAATCACTCTACTACACATCAATTGCTAAGGCTATCTGAAACGATTGTCCATGGATTTGAAAATAAACTTCATTCATTTGCTCTCTTTCTGGACGTCGCCCAGACTTTTGATTAAGTTTGGCACCATGGATTGTTGTATAAACTTTACTAAAGTGGACTCCCGCAGTATTTAGTAAGCATATTGATAATATCTTTAGAAACCCGCACTTTTGTCACTAGAATAAACTCAACCTCCTCATCAGTTCGTTCTATTTCTGCTGGTGTACCACAGGGTTCCATATTTCCTCCTCTTCTGTACTTAGTAATCCCCACTCAATCATGCCTATCTCTCTACGCAGATGACACTGCCCTGATATCACAAGATGCTGACATAGTCATAGCAGTTGAGAACCTACAAAATGATGCAGACAAATTATACGATTGGTTCAATCGATGGAAAATTGCATTGAATCCTTTAATGTGTGAAGCAAAACTGTTTACACTCAGAAGATATTTGCCTCCATGTAATCTTAGATATTCAAACAACCGTATACCTTAGAAAGAAGCAGACCAGCCTGTGAAATAATGTAGTGGACATCGGGTCTCGCGGGGACCGCTTGGACGGCACCAGGCCCGGATTAGCCTTTATTTACGCCCTAGGCCAAAGTTCTAGATTGCGCCCCCTTCTGTGTTCTGAGAGGTTTCAGGTGTGTGGAATTTTTTGCCATATTTAACTGTACATAAGACAGTTTGCACCGCGACTGGTGACCAAGACTAGAGACAGGAGACCGCGACCAACATGTGCCTCGGTGTCTACTGTATGTCCCCTGACTCTGTCGCATGCGCAAACTAGCGCCTGTTCAAAGCTAGATGACAAATACATAGATTTCGGTCACCTGTCTCTGGTCTCGGTCTTCGGTCGTGACGCGAACCACCACCACTCGTTCTAGAGCCTATTTGGAACTATTTTAGCCATTTACTAGTTTTTAATTAATTAAATTATATATTCCAAGAGATAAGCAGCAAACGGAATAGAAACACGGGTATCAATGAACTTACTTGAATAGATATAAGACGTTCGCTTTAAGGAGGGTGTGGAGGAAAATTTGGTTAAGACAAGAACCTGCCGTTCAAGATGAACAAAATGTCCCCCAAAATTGTATGGTTAATGATTGTTAATCCTTGTTAAATTTCGTGTTTTCGCCGTTCATTTTACTCCTTGTAGTGTGGTGAACATTAATCTATGTTTAATCACATGTTAGTTTTGTTTTGTAACACAACTTTGCAAACATAAAGTAAACACAACTTTATTTCCGTTGAACTCATTATTTAATTAATTCGTTGAGTAAGTTTTGATACGTACACAATCCCACTGTCCCTCACCTCATCTTCGTTAATCTTCACCTTCCTCCCTGTCAGGTCTTCTTTCATCTCTAGTCACTGAGACAAGTCTCCCATGTCACATCATTCGTTGCAGATCTCTGGTCACCACTCCTCACCGCAAGTTCAAGTTTCGCAGCTCCCCGGAGATGATTAGTTCACCTCTCCACCGTTGAGAACTTTACCGTCACCCTGGCAAGGAGCCCTTACAGAGAAACTGTCATCCGGGCCAGATGACCTCCGGTTTTTTATCGAGGTTGATACTCCTCCGACTCCTCCTCCTCGTTGCCGAGTCCCGGGCTTGCCACCGGCTTAGCGGAGTTAAAATTAGGTTTTTGGTTATTTTATAGATGTGTAAAAACCGTGAAAACCCACATCTCCTTGGCGGGGGCGCGAAGCCCGGTAGCAATCCTCTGTGCAAACCCGACCTGCTTGTTGCCCGTTTCCACCGACCAAGGGACCTAATAGGGTATTATCAACACTCTAATATGAAAGAGGGAAAATAGAGTGACTCGATTTTCACTTTTTCATACTTGAGTGAACGCAGACCCGAGCGCGAAGTAAGACGGGTGACCACGGTGTAACCTCCCTTAACCAAGGGACCTAATCGGGTGTTATTAGCGGACGTTACAGCGCAGTCGGTCGAGGAGTGCTACCTTATGTATATACGGATACATTCTGCCTTGAGTTGCCATAGAAACTATACGTTGTACTTTTAATGTTATCGTTAATAATTTGTGAAATTATGAAGTAACTATGGAAATCTTATGTTGAATTGTTAAATTTCATATGAATGAGTCCTAGAAATCTAACCTCTCTAGCCAAGGCATCAAAGCTACCTGTACGTCTGAAGACAAATATAATAGGCCTAACAGAGAAATAAAACCTATTATTTTTTTATCCTCAAAAAACCATTTAGTTTGCCCGTTAATTCACCATCTTCTCGTTATAAGTGTTGCCACTTATTTTGTGGATGTTGTATGGATATGAAATATAGCTAAAGATATACACTGCGTGATGGGCTTAACCCTTAAACATAGTTTGACCGCCATACTTTTAGCCAATCTTGACTTATAAGTGGTCCGAAACGCCTAAAAACCTGTTCAGTGCCCTTGCCTTTGAACCCTAGCCATTTATTTTTTGGATTATGTATGCGTATTAAATACAGCTAAAGACACACTGCGTAATGAGCTAAACCCTTAAAGGAAGTTTCACCGCCATAAATTCATCAGATTTTGAGTTATAAGCAGCCCATGTAGCCTTAAAAACGTTACAGACAGTCAGACAGGATTTTTTTGACACCAGTTTCGGTCTATCCAAAGTATATAAACACCAAATAACCAAAACCGGTGGATTTTTTGCAATTTACAGACAAAAGTCTAAATTTATTTGTATAGATAAGTGTAGCGGTGCGGTGAGAAAATAAAAGAAAGTTAGAGAACTGTTCAAGTGGACTGTATATTATGGTAGAACAGAAAGAAAGACAATATTTACATTTTCTTAAAACAATTGAAAACTAAAGTAATCAGATGTTAAGACTGTAAAATAAATAACATTATTTACATAGAGTAACAAACATTCCACCCGCCAAAAAATAATTTTTTTTTCAAGTGGTTGGCAGTGGGCACAGAGCTGTGACGGATCTAGTAGTTATTCCTTGTGGAGTCTTGAGTCGGACTACACGTGTGACTCCATCCTTGCCACGCAGGGTGCACTCTACTCGTCCATCTTCCAAACCTGAGCGGGTAGGTTTTTGTCTTTGATAAGAACCAAGTCGCCGACAGCCAGATCAGGTGGGGGGTCGGTCCATTTCACTCTTTGCTGCAGATTGTGCAAATATTCATTAGACCAGCGTTTCCAGAAATCTTGTCGCATTCGGGATACCAGTTGACATCGGGAGAGTCTATTTTGTGGAATTGTCGTTAAGTCAGGTTGCGGTAATGTCAGGAGGGGACTTCCAACAAGAAAATGTCCTGGCGTTAAAACGTCTATTTCATGGGGATCCGTAGAGAGAGGACACAATGGCCTAGAATTCAGAACAGCTTCGATTTTACAGAACAGAGTAACCAATTCTTCAAATGTTAGTGTTTGTTCACCGACGACTCTTCGAAGATGGTATTTAGCAGATTTTATGCCTGCTTCCCAGATTCCACCGAAGTGTGGCGAATATGGCAGATTAAAGTGCCATTTGATTCCTTTAGTTGAGAGGTGATCTTGAATGGTTTTGTGCGTAGCCGATTGTCTGATCAGTTGAGTTAAGGCATTGTTTGCTCCAACGAAAGTCGTGCCACAATCGCTATACACGTCAGTGCATAGGCCACGTCGAGATATCAGTCGTTGAAAAGCAGCTAGGAAAGCATCAACAGTTAGGTCAGATACTACTTCAAGATATACAGCTTTGGTGACAAGACAAATGAAGAGACATAGGTAAGATTTGCGGATTTGTGATTTGCGAAGATCTGTTTTGATGTTAAAGGGTCCTCCATAATCAACACCAACAGAGAGAAAGGGGCGTGAAGGCTTAGTACGAACGGTTGGGAGATCACCCATTAGCGGTGTAGGGGAATTAGACTTGAAACGAGCACAGGCCACACACTTGAAGATGCGCTTGCGGATAACGTTGCGAGCAGCAAGAATCCATAATTGACGTCGAAGTAGAGAATGCAGGGATCCTGGGCCCAAGTGAAGGTAAGTCAAATGAAAGTGGTCAATGATGAGATTGGTGAGAGGGCTTGATTTGGGTAGAAGAATAGGATGACAAGAATCAAAGGGTAGTAAAGAATTTCGTAAGCGGCCTCCGACACGTAACACTCCTTTCTCGTCCAAAAATGGATTTAGTCGCTGAAGGGTAAAAGAACACGGTTTGTCCTTTTGGATGCAGCTAAGGTCAGAATGGAAAGTTGAGCGTTGAACAGATTTTACTAGTGATAGCAAGGCATTTTCTAATTCTGTGGTGGTTAAGTTTCCTGAAAGACGGTCATAAGGTGGAAGACCGTCCCTAAGTGCCTAAGTTGTGAAGGAAACGAAGAACGTATGCTTGAATTCTTTTCATCCGAGTAAATGAGGAAACTTTTCTGATAATGTCGAGAGGAGGAGAGGGTTCTGTTGTGACAGCACATACTATGTTAGATTTGAGTTCAGGGAGATCCTTTTTCCTGGAGTGTGATGATCCGACCATGAAGTAGGGTCATTGAGAAGTCACGGTGGACCTTTCCACCACACGTCGTGGGTTAGGAGCTGTGAAGGCAGCACTCCTCTTGAAGAACAATCTGCAGGATTGTCAGTGGATTCTACGTGGTGCCAATTGGAAGGCTCGATTGTGTCTTGGATTGTAGCAACTCTGTTTGCTACGAAGGTTTTCAGCAAGTGAGGTGATGTGTGAATCCAGTTCAATACGATTGTTGAGTCTGTCCATGCCAGAACTGGTAAGGTACCAAGTTTTTTAGTCACGTTAAATTTATAAAACAAAGTGCATATCAAAGACAGTTAAATTATCTAGAGCTTTTTGCTAGCTTGATTTTCTTTAACGTTTTAAATAACCCAGATAAAAAATTCTAAAGTCAAAAAATGTTGACTTAAAAAAAGGTCAAAAAAAGTTGTAGTAAAAAAAGTAAACATTTTTTCAAAAAAGTAACAAGTAAAACCTCTAGATTATAAAATTACCTTTCTGATGAGATATCAAACGTAATGATATCATAATAAATGGCAGAATCATAATAAATTGACTTTAATAATAAATGAAAGTTATGGTATGTTTGTCCGGGGCGTATGCCTACTGTTGTCATAAAATACGCGCGCAACACATCAGCTGCAAGTTTCCCTTTAGCTGGAAAGGGCTTAGAACACCCCCCAAAACTTGAAACGCTAGAAATATATCAGTTTCGTCTGTACCCTGAGGTATAAAGCATCCTGTTAGTTTGTGTATGTGTAGTTTGTTTGTTATTGTGTTTATTGTAGCCTAGTAATCAATTGTGCACATCGCATCAAACTTCGGGTAAGTGTGCAACAGAAGGTCAGATTCAGACTGTGCTCCAGTTATGAACAATTTCGCTCGAACCAGGGTTACGATTTGGCTTACTGCTCGTTACTTTTTCTAAGATACTTCGGCCTTCTTCTAATAATAAGATCGCAGGACTAGTGTTTTTCATTCCGTCGTTGTAGTTTTGGTTCTTGGTCAAGCTAAACCAGGCCGACACGCAGCTAAGAGCTAAAGCGCTGCTTGAATGAGTGAATCGAAATTTCTTTGCAATTTGTTACTCTTATTCTTTCAGTTTACAGCCTCGCTTTGGCACTCAGCCATCCTATTACCACACGTAACAATTGTATTACCACATTGTAAAAATGTAGCCTAAATCTATTTGAATTAAAACAATACCCAACTGGAGAAATCAATCAGCTGATACAACACAGCAGATAAAAATATATCACAATGTGCGCAATACCATGACCATGATATCTGGGGTTTCTTTCCCACCCCTGTTTTATAAAAGCTACATATAATTTTTAAAGTTTTATTAAAACTTAGGTACCAAGCAGTTCAAAAGACCGTATAATCTACTAACATTCAGGCAAAATCAAGGTTAAAAGGTTTTTGTTATAGCTCTTAAACTAATAAAGATACGAAATTAAGTTTAATACAATTAAAAGATGTGTGTACTGAGAATCATAGAAACATTTTTACTGAAATCTTCGTGTACGATTTTCAGAGATTAATGGTGCTAGATCTAACAAGTCAACTTTAATCCGTTTTGGACACTTTATAGTGCCCACCCGGTGATACATTTCATTCAAATCTTAATATTCATTTCTTTGCAAAATATAACATGAACCTAATATTAATTTTATCTTTGTCGAGAGATGCCAATTAATCTTTGCCACCAGCATAGTAGCTTCACTCTCTCCCCCCATGTTTGGCGGGAATTTGAGTGCGCCTGTGATTTTAAGAAACGTGTTTTACCGTATTTTGTTTATTGTAGCCTAGTAATAAATCGTGCGCAATACGTATTGTTATTGTATATGGTTTGTAAATGTACGGTGTGAAAATATGGCTCGTAACAAGAAGTTTATAAACACGTAAACACCATGGGGGAGAGAGATTGAACGATATAAATATGGGTTGGTTAATAGTGGAATCAATAAAAGGAAAGTTATTTAGCAAGAGTTGGATAATGAATGTTTTGGTGATGATAATTGCAGGTAGCTTGAGTTAGAAGCTGTTGCACCGGGTGCTACCACATCTACGAACAGTGCAGCTACCGATATGAATGGACGTCGAATTGTAGATATTAAATATTTTAATCGTGAGCTAAATAATCTCAATGAGCATGCTCCTAATTCCATTTGCAACCTGAGCAATTTAGAAATAATTTCTGAAACCAAGATTTGGCTAATGTCTGGGTTTGTTTTTTGTGTGCAATATGTGCAATTTTTAATTTTAAGAAAACAGTGTGGTCAGTCTGTATCGAAATCAGGGGTAATGGACGTAAACACGGCTGCCGTCGTGGGCGCTATGACTGCTGGAGGGGGCTTTACAGATCTCCAACGCATTTTGGGACATAACTGTAAGGTTCTATAAGGTGTAAGGTTCTATAAGGTATTCACTATAAGGTGTATGAACGCCAAAACTGGTGGGACTGTCGGCTGCAGATGCTCTCGGAAGGTGTGCGGCCTCAGACTCACGTGGTGATTTTATAGCAGCGGCTACAAAAATGCACGTTCCGTGATTATCACGTTGCGTTACATTGCGTGCCGGTATGGTTAAAGGACCGTGGTTAAAGGTGCCGGTATGGAGCATACCGTCGCTGTCCGTCACTGAACGGAACATGTACAGCCGCTACTTATCATGGGCGCTACGAGGCTTTTCGCTACGCTCACAGCTCGCTTCGGCCTCAGACGCCAAGTACGTCAAAACAAACTTTAGGATCCTATAAAACATTTCCTAAAGGGTTTCAAAATAATTCCTTTTTCAAAAGTTAAGATAGGGGGCATTTAAAACTCGTCCCGCATAAACATATATACATAAAAACGTTGAAAAAAGCTCAAAACTTGTTCTGGGAGTCGAGATCGGTGCTCATTTGATGGTCCCGGGTCTGGGTCTTTCCATGCTGATGGCATAAATATCTCACTTTTTCCAAAGGAAATTCGATAAATAGCTTGATATACCGTTATGTTTAAGTGGTTAGCTCCATTCGCGTTGAGGGTTCGTTGTTGATGGCCTTTCGTTTGCTACCTCGCAAGATTGTTGACGTTCCATTTCCGTTTCCAAGAATCGGGGCCGCGTTCCCCATGTGAACGAAGAGTTTCGTACAAGTCTGTGTAAGAAGGTCCGCGTACCTTGAGAACGTGTAAGTGCTGTGTGAACATACAGGGTTACATCCCTAGTGCGTAAACAGTGCAATCTTCGAGAGATCGTCACCCGTCTTTGGATTACCGACGAAGAGTGCTACAAGGAAATGTGAGTGAACGGACCTCGCGCCGGAGTGTGAATTAACTGTAAAAGTGCAAATAGTGAAATAAGGAACTGTACATAGTGTAATAATTTGTAGCCATTATGTGAGTAATTAATCGTGTTTAATATCAGTGTAATTATAACCATACTGTAAATAAATAGTGAGTTAACAAAGACTCCTAAAAGTAAACATGTTTTTAGTTCTCCGCGTGTTGTTTGGAAAATATATTTCAAGAGTAAGTCTTGCATGCTGAGAGGACTACTAGTTTACTTATAGGTAATGAGGGTTGTTTTCCACTTCGCTTGTTTGTTCCCATAAGTCATAACTCATGGGGCTTGACCAGCCAAGGCTTTTACGAAAGTACAAGTCGTTATGTGTTTATATGTAGCTACTAGCTGTGTACCCGTGCTTCGCCACGGACAAAATGAGTTCAAGTATCTTGACTACAGTGATCAATCAGATTACAATTTTCTTGTAATTTGTTACTTACCAACACTGAAATTTACACAGTTTTTAGAATGATCCTAGAAACACCGAGTGGAGGTATCCGTGCTAGTTTCCCATGGGGAGTTTTGTTTACGCAGATCCCCTCGCTTACTTCCTGGATATCATGCTACGGGGAGTTTTGTAAGGGCAGATCCCCTCGCCTTCTACCTAGATATCATTCTGCGGGGAGTTTTGTAAGGGCAGATCCCCTCACCTACTTCCTGGTTATCATTCTGCGGGGAGTTTTGTAAGGGTAGTTCCCCTCACCTTCTTCCTGGATATCATGCTACGGGGAGTTTTGTAAGGGCAGATCCCCTCGCCATCTACCTAGATATCATTCTGCGGGGAGTTTTGTAAGGGCAGATCCCCTCACCTACTTCCTGGATATCATGCTGGGAGTTTTGTAAGGGCAGATCCCCTCGCCATCTACCTAGATATCATTCTGCGGGAGTTTTGTAAGGGCAGATCCCCTCACCTACTACCTAGATATCATTCTGCGGGGAGTTTTGTAGGGTAGTTCCCCTCACCTACTTCCTGGATATCATGCTGGGAGTTTTGTAGGGCAGATCCCTCGCCATCTACCTGATATCATTCTGCGGGGAGTTTTGTAAGGGCAGATCCCTCACCTACTACCTAGATATCATTCTGCGGGGAGTTTTGTAAGGGTAGTTCCCCTCACCTACTTCCTGGATATCATTCTGCAGGGAGTTTTGTTAGGGCAGATCCCCTCACCTACTTCCTGGATATCATTCTGCGGGGAGTTTTGTAAGGGCAGTTCCCCTCACCTACTTCCTGGATATCATTCTGCGGGAAGTTTAATAAGGGCAGATCCCCTCACCTACTTCCTGGATATCATTCTGCGGGGAGTTTTGTAAGGTTAGTTCCCCTCACCAACTTCCTGGATATCATAAATAAATAAATATAAATAAATATGTTTTATTGCGTGAACATTTACAATAAATGCATAGCCATCGTCAGTTTTATAGTTAAATTTTTCCACTCATTCTTACATCGAAAACACATTCAAACATCATTCTGCGGGGAGTTTTGTTTACGCAGATCCTCTCGCCTACTTCCTGGATATCATGCTACGGGGAGTTTTGTAAGGGCAGATCCCCTTACCTACTCTTAAGATATCATTATGGGGTAGTTTTGTGAGGCAGATCCCTCACCTACTTCCTGGATATCATTCTGCAGATCCCTCACCTACTGCCTAGATATATTCTGGGAGTTTTGTAGGGCAGATCCCTCACCTACTCCCTAGATATCATTCTGGGAGTTTTGTATGGTCAGATCCCCTCGTGTACTCTTTAGATATCATTCTGCGGGAGTTTTGTAGGGCATATCCCCTCGCCTACTGCCTAGATATCATGCTGGGAGTTTTGTAGGCAGATCCCCTGCCTTCTACCTAGATATCATTCTGCGGGGAGTTTTGTGGGGCAGATCCCTCACCTACTACCTAGATATCATTCTGCGGGGAGTTTTGTAAGGGTAGTTCCCCTCACCTACTTCCTGGATATCATTCTGCAGGGAGTTTTGTTAGGGCAGATCCCCTCACCTACTTCCTGGATATCATTCTGCGGGGAGTTTTGTAAGGGTAGTTCCCCTCACCTACTTCCTGGATATCATGCTGGGAGTTTTGTAGGGCAGATCCCGCCATCTACCTAGATATCATTCTGCGGGGAGTTTTGTAAGGGCAGATCCCTCACCTACTACCTAGATATCATTCTGCGGGGAGTTTTGTAAGGGTAGTTCCCCTCACCTACTTCCTGGATATCATTCTGCGGGGAGTTTTGTTAGGCAGATCCCCTCACCTACTTCCTGGATATCATTCTGGGGAGTTTTGTAAGGGCAGTTCCCTCACCTACTTCCTGGATATCATTCTGCGGGGAGTTTTGTAAGGGCAGTTCCCCTCACCTACTTCCTGGATATCATTCTGCGGGAAGTTTAATAAGGGCAGATCCCTCACCTACTTCCTGGATATCATTCTGCAGGGAGTTTTGTTAGGGCAGATCCCCTCACCTACTTCCTGGATATCATTCTGCGGGGAGTTTTGTAAGGGCAGTTCCCCTCACCTACTTCCTGGATATCATTCTGCGGGAAGTTTAATAAGGGCAGATCCCCTCACCTACTTCCTGGATATCATTCTGCAGGGAGTTTTGTAAGGTTAGTTCCCCTCACCAACTTCCTGGATATCATAAATAAATAAATATAAATAAATATGTTTTATTGCGTGAACATTTACAATAAATGCATAGCCATCGTCAGTTTTATAGTTAAATTTTTCCACTCATTCTTACATCGAAAACACATTCAAACATCATTCTGCGGGGAGTTTTGTTTACGCAGATCCTCTCGCCTACTTCCTGGATATCATGCTACGGGGAGTTTTGTAAGGGCAGATCCCCTTACCTACTCTTAAGATATCATTATGCGGGTAGTTTTGTGAGGGCAGATCCCCTCACCTACTTCCTGGATATCATTCTTTTGGGAGTTAGGTTTACGCAGATCCTCTCGCCTACTTCCTGGATATCATGCTACGGGGAGTTTCGTAAGGGCAGATCCCCTCACCTACTGCCTAGATATAATTCTGCGGGGAGTTTTGTAAGGGCAGATCCCCTCACCTACTCCCTAGATATCATTCTGCGGGGAGTTTTGTATGGTCAGATCCCCTCGTGTACTCTTTAGATATCATTCTGCGGGGAGTTTTGTAAGGGCATATCCCCTCGCCTACTGCCTAGATATCATTCTGCGGGGAGTTTTGTATGGGCAGATCCCCTCGCCTACTCTCTAGATATCATTCTGCGTAGAGCTTTGTAAGGGAAGATCTTCTCGCCTAATGCCCAGATATCAATCTGCGAGGCGTTTTGTAAGGGCAGATCCCCTCGCCTACTCTCTAGATATCATTCTGTGGGGAGTTTTGTACGGGCAGATCTCCTCGCCTACTCTCTAGATATCATTCTGCGGGGAATTTTGATAGCGCAGATCCCCTCGCCTACTGTCTAGATCAACGGGGACTTTTGTTTACGCAAATCCTCTCACCTACTGTCTGGATATCATTCTACGGGGAGTTGTTTTAGGGCGGTTTCCCTCGCCTACTGCCAAGCTAGGTGCTAAGGACTTCTCTGTAGACTATATCTTTCGTCTTTTTCGATGGTAGCTTTGATAACGTACTTATGAAGGACTTTTACCTGCAGCCTTGTTCCGTACTCAGTTTAGGGGGTTAAAATTTCTGAGTAACATGATAGGTGCCTCAACCTTGAGGTAGAGAGTATGTGCTCGTTTACCAGGTGGAATGAGATTGTGCAAAACTTCAACCGAGTAATGCACAGCATCATCGACTTCGATTACTGAATCAAATGAATCGTACCTCATTCTATGGGTCAGCAGCTGATCTAGTAAAGCTGCATTAATGGTATTTGCTGTGTCGTTTGTAGAGGCATGGATTGCTCTCTCACATAGTCCTCGAAGAGTCATCTGGTGAAATATTGCAGATGTTTGGATAAATTCGCTCGATTAAGCTTTCCATACTGTTGACAATCTCGCACAGTTGGTCTGGAATAGTTTTCCAGATCCAAATCCTCAATAGTTACCAAGCATTTGTAGTAACACACACACAGCGCAGTGTAACCAACACATTATTAAAAGTTAACAAATAAAATTTTTGGTCCTTGAGACCTGTTGCTTCTACCCGTTTAGATTACAAATTAGGTAGTTGGTGTTAATTCTGGTGTGTGAATTCTCTCATCGTAAAATTTATAGTTTTCTATTTAAAAGTATTAGGTTAGGCTCGGCGCAAAGTGTATATTTTTAGTAAAAAAGTGTTCCATAAAATTAAGGTAAGAGCCACTAATTATAATATGTCTTAGAAAATTCAATTGAAACTAACTTTAAACTATTTGATGTTGCCAATAAGCTGACTCGTATCTCGTCAAACTGTCGTAAAACTGTTTTACTTTAATATAATCAGTCATGGTATGGACATTTTTATAAAAAAATCAATAATTATATTTTTAAAATTTGACACCAGCATCCTTTACCTACGCTTATACTTTTAGTTCGGCAAGTAGAAACCACCAATAATTAATCATTCAAAGTAATCTCACTGAGAAAATTACTTATTTTGCCGTAATGAAGTACATTACAGTTGCAGTATTCAAGAATTCGAACCTATAACTGTACCTACTGTATTCTAGAACAGTAATACAACTTTTTCAACATGCAGGACAGGTAAGTATATTAGTCTGAATAAACGTAGAATGAATAAAGTATTCTGCAAGGCCTAAAAGGAGATTAACAGGACATCAATATCTGAAATTCTACCTGCAAATAGGCAGCAACTGGATAGAAGAGGGGGTCGATATGGTGTGGCGCGGCGCGGGGGAAACTGGACCAAGTGACCAGTTTTTTTACGTTTTGCTCGTTGACTGGTAAACTAAGAGAGATACAAAAAAATGTTTGATACAAAACTTGTAGATAATTTCATGCCACACTAACGATTTTTCATCAGATTGAAGATCGGATCACTCGTTTAGGCGCTAGCGGACAAATAGTGAAGACGTACACGGCCCATTTTGCTTAATTTCACCCCCTCAAAAACTACCCTTAAAATAGGAATTTTACAAAACCGTTTCTTAGTGGGTGGTTTTGGGCTACCACAAACAGGTGTGCAAAGTTTCAACTCGTTAGGCCCAGTAGTTTTGGCTGTGGTCTGATTATGAGTCAGTCAGTCAGTCAGGACACTTTCTTTTATATATATAGATTGTAACAACAGAAGCAAAAGAAAAAGAAAGAAAGTTATAATTTGTGAATATAAAATAAATTTATATCTTTCCAGCAAAGATTTCAAAAACATGCTATATAGCATGTTATTCTACATAGAGCTAGTACGATACAAGTAATTATGCTAACTAGTTTGAACTCTCCAACCTCAACTGTCATCAGATGATCTTTGACATTAGCCCGGTAAAAATATAACCTCACTTTTAATTCCAAGTTTTTAAATAAATTACTTTTGTTCTGCTAAACTGAAAACTTATCCAGGCTTCGGTGGTTTTGGAGAAAATTTAAATCTGTAATGTAAGTTTCTAGTGTAAGGTAATTGATTGAACAAATTGAACGTCCTGAGTATTCTAGAGACTGGTGAGTAAACCTAACCGATATATTCCCAGGCAAGTTTTAGAGCGTAAACCAATCAAGAATTTGATACTGTACAATAATTAGTATACATTATAAAAATGAGTTTCACCCAGTCCTAGGAATTGATAAACTGTCAAATTTAGTTTGTATATTCATGAATGTTTACAATAAATGAAACAGCGTTGGATATCTTCTGTTATATACTGTCTATATTGAAATCTACATTAGGGTAGACTAAATAGGTAAAGATTCGTTGGCTCTTTGTCTACCACTGCTAATGTAACTTAAAGTTATTAGAAATTTATTTTTAGCAACAATTTTCAAAATAATTATTTAAGTTAAAATTCTTAGCCAAGACATAATAATGAGATCTTTCAAAAAGAATACCTCCTTTCAATCAGCCCAAGAATTAGGTAATTGAACGGGACCAAAGGCTTCAGAGGAAACATAATTATAATTAAAAAGTTAGGAGAGGAAACTTTTCAACGAGTCAACGAGACGTTAGGACAATTTAAAAGTAGGGATGAAAAAGAAAGACGTGTGACGATGAAGGATGGTTCAGAAACCTGGGTTATGAATAAAACTCCTCCATGAGCGGGATGACAAGAGAACAGGCCGCGGAACGTACGCTGTCCATTGGCTCCCCTTAACACTCGCCAGGCACACTCTGAAGAAAGTGACAAAGCCTTGACTTGCCTGGGTATGGAACAAATTCCGACGTTGCAGTCCTCACTGGCGTCCGGTGAGCGTCTGAAGATCCTGCCTGTTCTTCTCCTTCTTTTGTTTCCTTTGATCCTATAATTCTGGAGAACACATCTAGTTACTTCCATTTGCTTTATTTATTCGTCGGTTGTTGGTCTGCACTTGAGTTGCATAAACAATCAAATGGGCTGGTTTAAATTATTCCAGTAATGTTGGGGTTTGTGAAACACCTCCTAGAAATAGGATTTATGTTTAAAGATAGAAGTTGAGAGATAAACAGCAGCTCTAAAAGCTATCGGTAAAATCTTTGTCTATGAGTTTAAGTATGAGGTGTAAGTAGGGGCCTGGAACCAGCTTCGATTGTTTTATAAACCTTTCCTATCTTTACTAACAAAATACATTATATTTTACTTATTAGTTAGGGCTGTGGCTCCAGCAGGCCCCTCTTATGGCGGCCTTGCTCCCAGGCCTTCCCACACAAGAAATGTAAACAAATCAGTGCAGTGCTGACAATTGCCCCCTATCAGGTCTATAATGTGCACGTACTGTAAAGAATAGATAATTACTGCAAAGATTATTAGTTCAAATGTGTAAATATAGCAATTCAGAAACTTAAATTTCATGATCTCTAGTCTATTATAATTGTTTCTAGTGGGTCAGAAATAGAGTAATCATGATACTTGCTCTTAACCAGATTTTTCTAAATCTGAACTAACCTACTGCTATATTAGACCATTCAAGTTATTATTTTACTGTATACATTACAACTAACAGTCTGTTCATGTTTTTCAGGATATGTATGTGCCTTCAGCCTTATAAGGAGGTTTGAAAAACAAAACTTGCAAGGCAATGGCTGACCCTACTATTATTAATTGTGCCTTGACCATTGAGTGGCTAAATACACAAAAGTCTGTTGAAAAAACAGGAAGATGGAATTCAGCAGAACTAAGTTTATTGAGAAACGAGTTCAGAGAAATTTTTTACAAGCTAAAACAAAAACTGCTACTCTGAAGTTCCGTCTAGAAAATATAAATGTCCATAAAAAATTCATATCAGAGGGTAAAGCCACAATACATTTTTATGCCCATCCCGCAATTTTATATATTTCAAATGCACCTGCTTCTGAGCTATTGATATTTCTCAAAACAATGTTCATCAAAATGAGCAGTTCAAAAAGTTCACCAAAAGTCCCTCTTCGAGAACAATTAATATCAAACAAAAATAGAACCGTTCAAGAAATCAGCCCAATAAATGTAAAGGATGTAACAAGACTTAAAAATTCAGCTGTGACATCTGACGCCAGTCTTAAGTCCGCCGCATTAAAAAAGAGGAAGTCTAGCAGTGAGGACAAAAATCAGGTAAGTGTGTCAAGCGTGTTAGTACCATTCACAATTTGTAAGTGATTTTTGTCCAACCCAAAAAAGGACATTTTGATTCTAATACTAGGTTTTTACTTGCCAAGGAAGCAAGTGAATCAAATTTAATAGGTAAGTGTCGTGCCAACAAATTCAGAAGTAAGTATAAGTAAGAAATGTCTATAAGCTTTTTATTTGTCTCATTGTAACTGCTTTGCCATTTTAAAAAAATGCCTCCCAATTTTTTGCCAGAGCTATCTGATGTCCTGTGGAGCCTACCTCTTGCCACTCCTTTTTGAGTAGTACAGATAGAGGAGTTGGAGGGTCCTTTTACGAAGTAATTGCAAATCTAAAGTGGAAAATGATATGTTTTTAGTTGACTCAAACCACCAAATGCTGCACAAAAGTAGTCCTAGCAGCTCTAAATCCCACTTTTCATGCAGGACATTTAAAAGCCCTGTGTGCTAAGGCCTCCCTTTCTCCTCAAAATTTGTTGTTCCTCTAAGATTTGTTGTACCCCACTGAGCCTTTTCACCAACAAATTTTATAGTTTGCATGAATTTATGGTCCACTCAGTTACCACTCAAAAGTCTAGTGTTCTGTAATACATTTTAAATTCCAATTTGTAAAAAATACACTCTAATTCTAAATTTACTGTAGTAACTTGTAATTTTAAATATTTACTAAATAAATAAATAAATAATCCATTTATTTGCCATATTATTGTTATACATCATTGACAAAAGGTTATTTGACTTCTTGTAAATGGAATAAAGAATACCAATTTTTCCAGGTTGTAAAAAAACAATGTGTTGAAGCTCTTTTGAAAGAAAAACTAAATGATGAACAAAAGAATGTTTTAGAGGCAGTCAAAGGTGGATTAAACATTTTCTTCACAGGTAGGTTGACAATTTGGAGTAACACTTATTTATTACTAAACAAAAATATGATATACAGTAGAATCTCGATTATCCGAGTCTCGGTCAACCGAGCCTCCGGGTTAACCGAGCTAGTAGTTAGAAAAAAAAAGCTATTTCCAGGGTGGCCAAAGACCGGGAAATATGCGTGAATTCTGGGTGTAACCGGGAAAAATCGGTCCTTATATTGTGTGCGTAGTTAGATCCTCGGGCCTACCGCTGGTATGAAACGACCAAAACGTGATATACGGTGGTTGTAACGTACCGCGGGTCTGAAACATCTCTCGGTGCATATCGCGGGCGTAAAAAAGGCGATCGGAAAGTGTAGCGGGTAATAAATGGCTCTCGGAAAGTATTGTGGGGTTTAAAAAGACGATGGAACATACCGCAGGCGTAAATGGGCGATCGTAACGTATCGCGGGCGTCAAAAGCCGATTGGGACAAACCGGGTCTAACGCGACTCTCGAACGTACCGCGGGCGTAAAACAACGATCGGGAAGGGTCGCGGACTGTAAACCAGGATTGGTACTGACTGTGGGCATAAAACTGTACTCTGGAACAGTGGAAGAGAACCGGGAAAATGTGTATATTGCCGGAAAAAAACCGAAAATATGCGTGAATTTTACCAAGCTACTTCTGTGGCCACCCTAAATTATTAATTAATTATAAGTTATACGGTATGAAGATTCCTGTCATTGCTGTACTTGCTCAAGTGATTGCAATGCTATCTGACAGCTATACTAAATCAACCAAATCAAGCTACATATACACGACTCATGCTATACTTGCAACCTGCAACTAGCGAGTGTTGTTTCTCTATCACTGGCTGCTACGTCGAGGTCGAGCCAACATCACTCATAAGTTTGTGTAAAACTCTTTTTGTTCGGTTTTGTCAGTCTGAGGTTTGGTACTGTGTTGCTTGGTTGTTTGTATACTCCAGGTGCACTCATGTGCTTTTGAACTACTTGTATTGTACGAGTATTACAGTGTTTTACAGCGTAGATTGTGTTTTATTTTGTGTGTCCGTGTTGAAATGTCTGGGAAACGAAAAATAGTTGTTTCTCTTTTTGGTACAGTACTCACAACAGTATGAAAATGTGTTTAAATTGTTCGTTTTACTTTTCACATAGTAAAAAATACGTTTTTTCTTTTACTTTTGTCACTTTTTCTGGTAGTATCACTTAACCTCCGTATTATCCGAGTTTTTTCTTATCCGAGGTGGTCTTGGTCCCAATTACCTCGGATAATCGAGATTCTACTGTATGATTTTTTTAATAAACTGCAGTGTTACAATTTATAATTTTAATCATTGTTCTATTGTTTATAGATAATTTAAACTATCATTCCGGGTATAAAATTACTAAGTTGAATAATTTATTAAGATATGATTAGAGTTTTATTTTACTACAGTTAATCAATTTTTAGTTGGCAAAAGACTTCTGCGCAGTTTCTTAGATTCACTGACCCAGTTTTAAAGCATGCAGTTACAAGTAGTATTAAACAGTGTGCATTTGTAGGGAGTGCCGGGACTGGCAAGTCTTACTTGTTACGCCACATTATCGCAGCCCTGCCCCCGGAGAAGACAATAGTGACAGCCAGCACCGGAGCAGCAGCTTCTCTCATCCAAGGCACCACTCTGCACAACTTTGCAGGTTTACCTTTTACAGTACGATCTCACTAATCCGGCCCTATATCGGGATCAGAAGCGCCGGATTAGCAAAAATGTCGGATTAGTGGAGGTTCACTAAAAAAGACTCAATTTGCCTGGAAAACCCTTTTTTACGTTGGAAAATGACTCACTACTCTTAAAAAATTATTCAATTTCATTTTTTTCTTGCGAGTTTGTTGAATTCCTTGAATAGAGTAGCTAACTTATCACCTCTTTATAATCTTTTTAAAATTACGTACTTTTTATCAATTGTCAAAGTAACATGTTTATATTTTTGTGACATCTCACGGTCCGTACTGAATGGACGCACAGATTAGCAACAAACAACGAACTTTTCTCAGGCTGTCTACAGTGAACTGAAGTAATCGATTCATACTACACACGCTTTACAGACAAGTCGAGACTTGAAAACAGGTGACTAGTTGACACGATCCCAGCGCCGGATTACTGGATGTGTCGGAGAGGCGAACGGATTATAGAAACTGTACTGTATTTGGATATCAAATATGTGTAACGATGATGTGTTAAAAGTTGCCGGTTAGGATACCTGTTTAAAAAAATTTAAGCTATCTAGAAAACTGAATCTTATGTTTTACAGGAATCAAAGTCATTCTTACTTTAATGGAGTTAAACTTTGTATTTAACCATGGGTACTATTCTAAAACAAAGTAATTAAGCCCTCAAGAGAAATCTTAAATTACTAACAATTTTTTACTAATTCACAAAAATACGCCAAAATAATTTTATTTCTCAACAAACTTGATCTTTGTATTTTGGTTGTCCTCTTGTTTGCTCTTTTAACTAAGCAATTAATTCTGTGAAAGATTAATACTAATTAATCTATAGTATTAATTAATTTTTTTCTTTGAAAATATAACAAAAAAGTTTAAAACAAAGATAACAATCCAAAAATGAAATTGGTTTAAAGTTATAAATTTGAAGTTAAATTTGAATTAGTTTTCAGGCCCATGTCAATAGTTGATCCAAGCCAAGAATTATGTACAGCAAGTAACCAAACCTATTAATAGTAGGCCTATATATTGTATTTGTATTTCATGAAAATTGCACTAGGAGACATAACTATATACATTAGTTTTGATACCCACCAAGAAATTTAAATTAAACAATTAAAAAAAAAACAGTTAAATCAGTGTGTTGATTTTTACTCCGATATGCACTTGCATATAAAAGGTTATTTCATTACTTTGCAGGTGTGGGAGATGGGGGTGCAACCTTAGAACGCAGTCTGCAACTGGCAAGGAGGCCTCAAGTTCTATCCAACTGGAAGAGGTGCAAGCACTTGATCATTGACGAGATTTCTATGGTGGATGGAACGTATTTTGAGGTATACAAGTACCCTTTTATTTTAATGTCCGCTCAAAGAAAATAGTATTTTTAGCTATGGAACAATCTTAAATTTCTGTCAGTTTTAGATTTTAGTCAGGTAAGTTATCAGTGCCTGGACTGCAAACCCTGATTTTCTCTTGTTCGTGTTTGCGACTACTGTGCGGCTCTCACTATGGCTCACAGCTACTGGTTGCCTCTTGCTTTCATCTGTGAGCACTGAAATGCTTCATTGTGTCTTACTTGATTCTTGGATACTTGGATTTGAGCCCACACCAATCACTCCTAGAGGGTATTTTAAGGTCAATATGGAATGATGGGTGAGTGTATTGAGTGTTTTTGATGGATGATGAGGTCTTTTTACAAACTGAGACTGACTGTTCCCCAGATTGGGTCATTAATTAATAGCCCAACGACAGTCAATTCCCAATTTCCCTCGCCAATACTGCACAACTCCTGCATCTGCCAGGATTTTATTTTGAGTAAGGAGTAATCACTGCCTAAAACCCCACCTCACCCTTCTTTTCGTGGATTTAGTGTAATAGTACTGGAATAAAATATTTAAATAATTGTTTTTACATCTTTCTTATTTCAATTGTAGAAAATTGAGAAAGTGGCGAGAATACTGAAAAGCTCTGACAAGCCGTTTGGAGGGATACAGCTGATTGTGTGTGGTGACTTCCTGCAACTGCCTCCTGTTGTGTCTCGCAACACTCCAGTGACACAGAAGTTCTGTTTCCAGTTCCCAGTCTGGAGCAAGTGTCAGTTCGTTACGTATCATCTAGTCAAAGTTCACCGCCAGTCCGACCCAACATTCATTGACTTGCTCAACAATATCCGTGTAGGAAAGTAAGTTTTTGCTATCTTAGGAAGCATACATTTTTTTGGCATAGTTCAAGACTTGCACCAAGAGTTATTTTCCTACACAACTAATAATATGGAATTTTAAGAATATTTGTGAAATTTTTATTTGTCTTTACAATTTCAAGACTTGCACCAAGAGTTATTTTTCTACACAACTAATAATATGGAATTTTAAGAATATTTGTAAAATCTTTATTTGTTTTTACAATTTTTGGTGTGAAATTTGAATGCAAGCCTTAGTTTTAATAATTTATTTTCAAAGTATGTTTTTCAAGTATATAGTTGAAATGAATAGTGTTGTTATAGAGTGACTAAAGAGATGACAGAGTGTCTGGCTAAGACTGCTTCTCGACTGCCTGCCCAAGGTGACATTGTACCCACTAAGCTATGCAGTCACAACAGTGAAGCTGCTTCCATCAACAAC
Source organism: Matsumurasca onukii (assembly GCA_018831715.1). NCBI lineage: Eukaryota > Metazoa > Arthropoda > Insecta > Hemiptera > Cicadellidae > Matsumurasca > Matsumurasca onukii. Next base: position 73,319,884 of record CM032060.1, read on the forward strand.
TTTGAGCTTGGGAAACTACAAGGTACCTCTCTCTGCCTTACACTTGCAACAATCCAAATATTGAGCCCCACAACAAAATATTTAAAAGTTTTAGACTTGATTTTTTCTTTAAGCTATGCGGCTAAGACACAAATCACAACGTGATAGTACACTTTTAGATACATCACATTTTAACCACAGATACTAAATGTTAAAACATGAATTTGAGTTTTGGGCGACTGTAAATTCCACCTGTGAACTCCCTGATAGGTAAAAGTCTAAATCAAACTCAATATAATTGTATGTAATTTGCTTTTAAAGTTTTAAATGAAATAAACTTTCGAATGGTTCATAAGGAACTGTTGAAGAAAGTCTGTATCCATGAGAGTCAAAATTCATGTGGACATGAAAAACTCATGAAAGAACTTAAGCCCTCTCAAGCAAAAAAAATGTATATCTTTGGTTGTATGTACAAAAAAACCTGTGATCGTTGGTTTCCTTGTCCTTCTGAGTATGTTTAGACCATATTCATTATGAGTGTGAGAGTATCAAATAGGTAGTAATGTTAATGTGTACATACCTGTAGGTTATAGCTAGAGTTTTAAGAAATTTGATTGCTATGCAATAGACAAAAATGTCAATGCAATAAAACATTGTATTATGAATAATGTGCAGGGCCAGAACGAAAGTTTGTAGCAGAAGACAGTAACCCTGGTGTGAGCAAGTTGCTGGATGATCAGACACCGGCAGAGAGCACTCTGGTGCTCAAGGCCAAGGCTCAAGTCATGCTGCTCAAGAACATCAACATCAGCAAAGGTCTGGTAAATGGAGCGAGAGGAGTCATCACTCACTTCTCCAAGGAAGGTGAATTTTTTTATTGATGTATTTTCTGTTGTACATTACAAGAGTCATGTGATATCAGTTGAATCTGGTTTGTACAAAGTAAAACTGAGACCATCTCATACTAATAAAAACTCTAACTATAGAAACTTAAACAAATGTTTTAAAATTTGTTTGTGATTACAACACTATTTCTATAGACAAGTATTCACTTTTTTTCTATGCTATTTATTTTTACTTTCTATTTGTATTTGGCATAAAGTTAAAAGGAACAAATTGGGTATTACTTGTAGGGAAATACTTGTGAAATTGATTAAAGAGGACGAACAGCTAATGTGCAAATTCTGCCAAGAGGAATTTAAAATCAGAGTTGTAAAATTATGACTTCTCTTTTATGCAAAGAATAATGTTGTCACTTCTGTAAATAAACAACAAGAGAACTAGCACTTCTAGATCCATAACCATTGTCTTGATGAATAATTTTGTTTCCAAAAAAAGCAAACAGAGACAAATGTTTTAACTTTCAACCTTGTACTTCTTAGCTCTGGGTTAACTTTTCTGCATTGTTTGTTTTATTTAAGAATAAAAATACTGTTTATGTTCTTGAAATCAATACACAATTAGTAACAATGCATTTTTAATTTTTATAAATAACCTAAATAAATTAGAGTATAATAAACTAACACTGTGTACTAGAAATGTAAATCAATATTAACATTATACATTAACATTATACTGAGAAGGGAAAAAATTAATTTTTCAACCCCGTTTTCCTTTTAAGAAAATAAAATAGCCAACAGGGCCTCTGAGGGTAAAAACCTGTTAAGTAAAGAGCTTTTATCTAAAAAATAAAATTATAATAAGCGCTTTAGAGCAATAGAAATAAATTCAACTTCAAAGTCCCACCATTTAAAATGAAACTTTAAAAATAATTATTAATTTTTCTGCCTGACTTGATAATCAGACTATTGTGAGTGGTCAAAAAATTATTTTTTTAGGCTTTAAGATGTTCTAAATTTTAATGCATTCTAGCAAAATTAGAATCTGAGGACCAATCCCGAAATCCCAGGATCAAGCAATCTAATCCTGAAATCCTGGGATCAGAAAACTGGGTTAGAATTGAAAGCCCCATTTGTGCCATAAAATTGACATTTCTATGCTTTTCCTTTTCTTGTTTACGTCCCTAAGCAATAGAACCTAAATAGAGAACAAAAAGTCAAAGTTGACCCAAGATTGATATGACGTAAGTTAGGAAACCAAGAGACAAGAATCTATGAAATTTTGAAGGATCAATGTGTTTGTGATAGTAAACACTTGATTCCTGTAGTTGAACAAATTGTCCTTTCATTGAGAGTTCTGAGATATTAAATATTATATTATTTTTATTTATTGTTTTCAGGCAATCCTATGGTTCGTTTCATGTCAAACTTAGAAGTTCCTATTCAGAGAGAGAAATGGTTGTCAAAATCAGCTGGTGGCACAATCTGCTCGAGGAAGCAAATACCCTTGAAGCTTGCTTGGGCTTTCTCCATACACAAATCTCAGGTAAGACTGACTAGCTTCATGCATTAAAGTAAATTGGGTTCTGTAATGTAGAGTATCCTCAAATGCTCTCACACATATTTATGTAAAATGGTGCCAACTGTATGTACAAATGCCGGTGTGATGGCTGAGTGGATCCAAAGTTCACGGGTTCGCGCCCCGCCTCAGCCAACGGTTGGTAGTTAATTCGTCGCTAAGGTTGCACAGGCTGCATAAGCCCATGGTGACTGGTGGATTAAGTTAAAAAAAACAAAATTAATTAAACTTATAACAACAAATAAATTAACTTCAAATGTAAATCAGTAAAGCATGACTATTGATTGAATGGGAAGGTTTTGATTTTGAGTCTATGATATCCAAACCTTAATGTACAGTAATTTTTCTATAGAAGGCTACTGATCAGCCCTGATTAGGCTGATTAGGCACTAGATCAGCCCTTGTCTGACAGTTGTTTACTGCTTAAAATAGTTATAGTTCATAAAAGCCTTAAATTGAATTTTTATCAGGTGATATGTAGTTTATTGTTTTGTTTTTCGAATTAAAGCCACCACAGATACAGACAAAGCATTAAAACTGGCCTATCACGCATTATTTGAATCTAGACTTAAATATGGCATCCTGCTTTGGGGAATCTCGTCTAAAAGCATGTATGCTTCTTCAAATCAATCCAATCAACTGCAAGATACTCATTCGTATCAAACTAGAAACGCTTTTGATTATTTCTTGCCTGTCCATAGAACAGAACAGTTCTCAAAGAAGCCCCTATACATGGGATTGAAGCTATTCAATAAACTGCCGTGTAGTGTAAAAAAGGGAGATAGTTTTACCCTAAGAAAAAGGCTTAAAGAATGGCTAATTCAAGACCCCATCTACACTATCAAAGAATATGAAGAACGCTGTCGAAGAAAATTGGATATGAACTAACAAACCTATCTGCCCTCGTTAGATTTAACATTTAAATTATCATTAGCCATACAACAGTACTTAATAATTATTACATTTCTCAAAGTTGTGTAATAAATGTTATTCTTATTCTTATTCAGGTCTATGACATGGATAGTTAGATATATAAATATTATTAAATTATAAATGCCATGCATTGCTTATCTTGTGGCTCATTACTGGTAGTCAAGGTAGAAGAATTTTAAAAAAATAGAAATGGTTAAGGATTAAATTAAAGAGAATTTAAAAAGCGTTAAGGTGCAAGATGAAATAAAAAATTATGTAATGTGTCTCTTTTACAAAGTAACTGGGCAAATATGTCAACAACAAATAATTAAGCTAAGAAGGATATAGTAATTTACTCCTGTGTTGGTTTGTTCGCAGGGCTTGACTCTGGACTGTGTGGAGATCTCGCTGTCCAAGGTGTTTGAGGCCGGTCAGGCGTACGTCGCCTTGTCTCGAGCCAAGAGTCTCGAGTCTCTTCGCATCGTCGACTTCGACCCCAAGCAAGTCTGGGCCGACACCGAGGTGCTCAAGTTCTACAAGCGAGAACTGTACAATGCCAAAGTTAGGCAGTATATTCCATTAGGTAAAAGATGATGTTAAAGAGTCTAGAAAGCTTTAAATGAATTAGGGAGACAGTAATAATAGGTAAATAATCTTTTGAATTGTACTTAACCTTAGAAGTTGAACTGCTTAGTCATGACTCATGGTCACTTACTATTAGGCGTTACTTTATTTTTCACCGTACAAATCATACAGTGCATCAAACGATATATTATCATAGAAATGGATATCTAACATGCCAGGGTTAGCTGAAGGGGGCTTTATGAGGCTTAAAATTCTTACCGTTATTGCCCTATACATTTCCCAAGAGATCATCGTGAATGGTAATAAAAGTCACGATTTTGCCGCGGGCGCTAGCGGGAGTCTAGACATCGCCACAAACGTTAATGTAAACTGTGATTCATTGCAAACGTCAGAAAAAGTTGTGGTTTTGTAAAAATAGCCGTAATGGGCGGGATTAACTATGACTAAAATGGGCGGGAAATCAGTGAAATTAACCTTGGAAAATACAGGAATTTTGTTTTTTTTTCTTAACGTTGGGCACCCTGATTGGAGAAGTTTTCTTTTAAGCTTGTACAAGTACAGTAATGTTTTCTGATTTATGTCCTTTCGAATCTGGATTGAAAAACTTAAATTTGAGTGATAATGTATTTAAGTAGTTTTAAACATATTATTTTTAAAAAACTAACCAGTATCCTTGTTTTAATTTCTGCAAATTCATTTGATCATTGTGGTGCCACTGCCAGTATTATGTTCTTTTTCAAATTAAATTCTGTATTACAATGTTTAATTAAATTTAGGAGTTTATATGATCAATCAGTTTTAATTATCACACATTTTAATAATTTACTGTATGATGTGGCAAAATAGCTCAAACTCAAAAGTTCAAGTTTTGTTTGCCCAAAAATCAAGAAAATGCAGGAACATTCTCAAAAAACTTGATAATCCATCACGCTACTAGCAAGGTTTCAAGTTTCGCTACCAGAGAGATGTTGCAAATCCAACATTTTGGCTGACCAAATACTCTTTAATAGTAGCAACCAGCAGATTCAGGATTGTACATTGGCCTATAGTAAAATTGTCGAGATTACTCCTAAGTGTTTGTGTGTGTGTTTTGAGCTTTCACACTTTTTCTGCCTGCCACCTTCAAAGATGAAGATTTTTGGAAGGTAGAATGTTTGAGAAATATTATTTCTTGAATAAATCTGACATGATGTATGTGTTTGTACTTATTAAATTTAACATTAAGCAGCAGTTATTACTAAAAACTGTTATCTTGTAAAAGTAGTTTTTTTATGGTTTTTTTATCTTAGGTTTACCTAGAGTATATTTTACAAACTTTACAAAGTCCAGTTCTACTATGGCTGTGTATACATTTTTTGATGTCTTTCATTATAAGGTTCAAGATTGTAATATTTTATTAAACACGTTTGACTGTGTAAGCTTCTTATTATTTATGTCATCACATTTTACAAGCTAAATCCTTAAGGAGGTTTTAAGTTACCATGAAATTCTACTTTAAGGATGGCTGATGACGATCCCTTCCTCTCTGAGCTCCCCCTCGGACCTTTTACAAGTGTTGTGATGTGTTGTGTTGTGAATCAATTAATATTGTTACAGTAGTATATACTGTAATAACTAATAAGGCATGACCAAATCGGATTTAGATGAATTGTTACTAGAGTTATAGTTTATGAGTACAACTTGTATTGTTCCAAAATATCTAATTTAACATTTGGCAATACTGTACTTGTTATCTTTAGTTTTTCACTTTAGGTCTAAGCACTTTCTGTATTAGAACAGAAAAACTAAAGCAGTTGCAAAGTGTAAATTTTAAAGGAGACATCAGACATCGTAAAATTAATGTGTACCACCACCAGCTGACACTGTGTATCACAGCCGCAATGAGGGAAGGAGCCTGGTGAAGGGCTAACGGTTCCCTTATCATTGTTTCATCTCTGTTTCACTGTCACAAGTTATTCTAGTAGGGACCCATCTAAACAATACTGACCTTATTATATTTTAAATCTACGAGGTACAGTCCAGAAGTTCCTGGAATTTATTTCTAGAGACACCTAGTGTGGTCGTCAATGGGAAATCCTGTCTGCAGCAGTTGGTACTACTCCTAGGGAAGGGGGATGGGTGGTTAGGGGTATCGCTCAGTTGCCCCGGTTCATGTGTGGTGAGCGCTTGTAATGTGTTTGTTTGTCAGTGTCGGATTTTCAAAATGGCGTATAGTGAGCAGCGCACAAACACTAAATTGATTGTTTTGCTCCAAAAATCAGCTAGTGAGACTCTTGAGGTGTTATTTTAAGCGAACGGAGATGAGGCAATGAAAAAGTGTCAGGTTTATTATTGGCACGAAGATTGTGAAAGCATTGAGAATGACCCTCAAAGTGGACGGCCTTCAACTGAAATGAACGATGAAAACATTGAGTGCCTACGACAAGTTGGACCTACCAACAGAAGAGTAAGGGTTGACTAAATCACTTGTTAGGTAAATTTATCACAAGATAGTATCCACAGTATTCTTCACAACCATTTGAATCTGCCTCAAATTTGTTAAAGCATGGCTCCAAAAATGACTGCTCATCATTAACTTATTAAGAAAATCGGATCTTAGTCACTGGCAAGTTCATTGATATGGCCAATGATGATCAAGATTTTGGAAAAACATTGTACCTAACTGAATACAAAAACTGGTGTTTTCTCTAGGGCCCTCAAACAAAACGCTAGTCCTCTGAGTGGAAAATTAAAACATCTTCAAGAAGAGAAAACTTTTGAAAATCCAACACTGAACACTAACAGACACACAACAAGCGCTCGCCAGACAGAACTGGGGCAACTGAGCGATACCCCCACCACCCACCCCTCCCCAGGAGTAGTACCATCTGTTGCAGGATTTCCCATCGGCTACCGCACTAGGTGTCTCTAAAAATCAATCCCGGTAACTACATGACTATACCATACTTCATATGAAAATGGTTTGGCCCATTGGTCAAAATCAGAATTCCTAGATAAGGCTGAAAACTTTAATCAAGGTCAAAGTTTTCGCTACCTGTTTATTTTTCTTTAGATAGAAAAACTACATATTCAATTTACTTTTAATCTAACTGAATTTACGAGAGCTTATTTAATTTGTAACACTTTATTATATACATTATTTCATATTTACATTTGTACAAAGGAATTTACAACTTAGAAATAATAATAATCTTTAATAAATAAACATAGTTTAACAATAAGTAAAACAAAAGTAATCATTATCATTTTTAAAATTAAGTTGTAAAATCAGCAAGTTAACTAAACAAGAAAGACGGTGTATAAAGTAAATATGATAGTTAAGTAATATAATTAATTAGCAAGTTAAAAGTCAGACAGTATAAACAATGTTAAAGGTGTACATAGTAATTTTAATTTTGTATAAACCTATAAATATACAAACCTTAGATCTGAGTCTTCTTAGGCACATGTATGCAATAAGTTTCAATATTGTGAAAATCCATTCTTAAAACCAATATTGAGCTCAATGAGAAATATAGTATCAATTCAAGGCATGATATTAGTATCACTTTTGTGTTTATGGGTAGGACAGGGAGGAATATGTTTAAATTATGTGTAAAGGAAATTGCTTTTAGTTAATAATTTTTTGAGATTTAAGGGTTTAAAGTAAATAAATGAATTAGGCAATGCTTTAACTATGCTATTTTATGGTTTGCAAACTTCTAAATCTTAATTGAATGTGTCATGGAACAAATCAGCACTGTCATTTTGTTACCTTTAAAGTACTGTAATGATCAAAACCTACAATTTTTTTTTTCAAAGAAGTTCATTTTTTATCTATTTATTAACTTATTATTTACAGCAACTTCATAAACACTTCACTAAGTTATAAAAAAAACAACAACTAAACAGTTAAATATCATCAGTCTTACTGGTTGTTTGTACAGTGTAACTCCCAATTTTCACTAGGATAACAATAGAAAAGTTGAAACAATAAATAAAACGGGGATCGAATATCACAAAGCTAGGTGGTGGAGTTGATGTTCTCCCAGTCCTCCTGTGAGGTCTTAGAGAAGCGGGGGCTGCGAGAGGTAAGTCGCAGTTCGCTGGGCAGGTCGTAGCAGCGGCAGACGCAACACGACGGGAACCGAAACCAGTCTGAGAAGATGCCTCGGCAATCGTTGCTGGGGTCGAAGGCGAGGAGGCGATGCAAGCGATATTGCTGCTCACAGCGACACCCTTGCCGGCAGAACATCTGCTTGTTCTCAAACCTACAGTACAAAAAACCATTAACATGAACAAATCTTATGTTTTTGTAAATCTCTACGTTAAGTTAGGTTTGAAAGCAAGAGCCTTATGGCTAAACTAGGTGAATTTTTCGAAGGTTCGTCTAGGTTTAGTTCTAGGTCAAATTCATTTAGGTTATGTTAGTTAACAAGCAAAATCAGTTTACCGGAAGTGACCTTTTGGGGGAGCGTTTCTCCCCGAAAATGGGTTTCATGCTTTATCATCTCTTTTAAAAACGAGGCTGACACACAGCTAAGCGCCGCTTGCAAAGTTTGTCTTGTTTAACAAGGCGCAGTTAGAACTACCAAGTCCTCTCTACCACTCAACCTTCACCTTTAACTAGCATTACAGTTAAGTCCCTTAACAAATTGTTAGTGGTGACTGTGGGGATCGAACCTGCGCCACCGGTACTATTAGCCATGGAGTCGCGTGCAATATCAATCCGCCAAGAGTCCCCTATTAATATTATACAACCTTCACTCAAATTCACAGCGCTTGTGTCTATGCATTGGCTTTTTTTCTATTTTTCCTCTTGTCTATTTAAAAGATTAAGAACTAACAACCTCAGTAGTGCTACACAACGGGAGACTTACCGTACACATAAATTTAAAACTTTATTACTTCTAGCAACATTGTAACGACTTATTAATCTGCCAAGAAATAATTCAGCCAAAGAAATTTTATCTGCTAATTTAATCAAAATTATCACTTATCTGCTATATTTTTTTACTCCAGAGTAATTAAATAGAACAGTCCAAGTAAATCAATAAACAACCAATAACTTAACATCAGTCAGTAGACAACTTACGTGCATCGCTCCCAGTGTACATATTGTTCAAACGGATACATGTTAAGCAAAGCCAGCACCTCTCCTCGTGTGTTGTTTGCCCAGAATGGAGCTACAACTTCTTCTTTTACTGGACATGCGTTCCTAGAAAAGAAAAAAAACATTACTATTTTTTTCTATGTCATCCTAAAAAAGTGATATTTTATTTACAATTTGAGACTGGATGTCTGAGCAGATGAATTTTGATCAGAGCGCATACCACTCACTCAAACTACATTTGCGTTCTCCTCCATAGTAAGCATCAAGCCTCAGTTCTAAGTTAGCCAAACTTGACTTAATCTTTTCTCTAAAAGCTAATTCTGTTAAAAGGATTGGATCTTGCACGATATATTTCAGTCTACCAGCAGTGCGTCTGCTAAGTTCAAAGCTGAGGTTGAGCCAAGGCTGTTTACCATACTTCTTGACACCTTGTCAATTGCTTCTCGTATGGATGAGCTGTGTCTCGAAACATCAGAGGCCAGCTGGAGTAACTCAACTTGGCTCCCAAACTCAACTTCTCAAGTGTGTGAGTATTTTACTTACTTTGAGTGGCAATATTTTTAAAACTCAATTGTTTAATGTTTGAAATTCTAATACATGCATATTCCTAGTTAGTAGTTTCCAACCAGAAACTTACATTTTCAATACGAATTACTTACACTCCTCTCAGCTTGTACAGCTGTGGTTCCTCGGTTGTTGTTTCCTTCTGGAAGAGCTCGTGTTGTTGTTGTTCGTTCACAGGAGATGCTTTCTCACTCTCATTCTCTGCCGTTGTTGACTCGTACTCGATAGTTGTGTCAAACTCTGTGGTGAAGAACTCGTTTGACGAAAGTGTATAAGGGTCTTGCGTTGTGTTAGCATTGGCCTCTCCACTAAATCAAAGTTAACAACAATTTATTAATAAACTGTAATATGGTACTATCCAACAATAACAGAAATATTAAACATTGAGTAATAGTTTTTAAGATCTACACTATACAAATTCCTATACTTGTGTCCATTGCCACTGTTGAGGAATTCATTTAAAGGGCACATTGATAATAACCACAATACTTGTGTAGTATAATTTGGTTTCTATTTATTGTGCTTTTGAGAATGTATCATAAGATATATATTTATTTTACTAAATTGTTTTGTCAAATATAATTTTGTTTTAACAAAAATAACTATAAAAATTGTCATTGTTAACTCGATTTTTCATTATATGAACTGTACCTACTTTTGAGTGTAAATTTAAGATTTTGATTGAGTTGGTGGTGGAGTATAGTTATTTGCATACGAGCATTTAAACAAGATTTGAATGTGTTTTTGTTTGATAAATTTTGTGTTTGTTTGTTTGTGTAGTTTTAAATAATGTATCGGGTATATTTGTTTAGTTAATTCTCTGCCCACTTCCAAACAAAATAACGTTTTTCAAATTTGAACGGTTTTTCTAAAAGGGTGGTAAACAAACTATAACTCATATTTCAATTGATTTGCAAAGTTTTAAAAATTAAATTGATCAAGAAGACAAGAGCTACAACTTGTAATACAATATTCTTCTACTCGTACATAAGAGTTACTGTGTACTGACTACTTCTACATTCGGATACCTTGAGTTTGCATTCTCAGTGACTGGTTCCTGGGTAGTAGAGCGAGTCCTGGCCTCAGGAGCTGCAGTTGATGTTGTACTCGTTGTTGTTGTTGTACTTGTCGTTGTTGTGGTGCTTGGAGGCGCAGTCTCAGTTCGAGGTTTGTAGTTCTTCTTGAGGGACAGTTTTGAGTCGTGGAAAGACCAGTCACTATCGCTGTGGTATTCTACATCGTTGGATTCTATCTCTGAGCGAAGAACAGATATGTGCCTCTCATCACCGTACATCCGTCGCATCAACCCGTGGTTCTCATAGACAAAACGTCTCACTGCTCTCCTGAAACCATGCAAGTTGAGTCAACAACAACTTTACTCAATTATCTTGAACAACCAAACTTTGTTTGATGAAAAATAAATTGAGTATTGCAGCTGCAAAAATTAAATCAAATCTGAGATTACCAGCTTAGATACTCAATTAAAAACACTGGGTGTTTTCTTGGATCTAACTAAAGCGTTTGACTGTGTTAATCACAAAATTCTCTTACACAAGTTAAATCAATGTGGAATCCGCGGTGTCGCTCGACATGATTGAATGAAATCATACTTGAAAAATAGAACCCTAACAGATTGAACAGTTACAGATTGAGGACAGTTGGTTTTCATTAGAAATGACACAATGTGGTATTCCACATATCCAAAAAGTTGCCACTAATTGGTTGAGAAAACACCATCTTAAATCAAACATAAAGTGTTTAATAAATTCCAATTGATCAAAGCCTTGCTTACTTCTTATTAGAAAAGAATTACTACAAGTTTAGTAAATTCTCTAATCACTCATTGAAGTTCTACTAATCATTTAATATGTAACATTAGCAATTTTTTTGAATGATTAATTTCACAATGCCACTTTTCTTAGTGAACTTAGTTTAAGCTCTCTTATAAAAAGATTTATTTTATGACAGTAAAGTATTGTTCTATTCTATTCACAATAATGGTTTCGTATGAAAGTAATAAATCTAAAATAAAAACTAGCTGTACTGGTAATAGATTTTCCTTAATCCAACCTATTGTCCAGAGCTGTTTTTTGTTCAAGGAGAGTTTTACTTTACAAGTTGACAAAAAATTATAAGTATTACTATTGTAGTCAGAAAAATACTGTTGGCTCAGTATTCAGTATGAGATTTACACCCAGTATTGCTGACACTAACTACTAGATACAGTAGTAGATACTGACCAGGGGTATGCTGAGCCGGGAATGGTGCACCAGGTTTGTGTCTGGAAATCGCAGGGGATCTCACTCCGACTCTTGGACGAGCGGAACGCCTTGGAGCATGTTGTGTAGCCCGCATCGTAACCTCTACTCGTTACCAGATTTAAACTGAACACCACCTTTAACAAACAGACAACTATAATACCACTTACAACAAGACAAAAGTGTTCTTTAAGACTTGATTTTATTTGAATATACATTTTTAAAGGGACTTGGTTGCCTTCAGATATAGTTTTCAAAATACTATATTTCCATTAGATTAGCAGAAGTAAGTTTATTTCATAGCGTAAACTGTATTTTTTCATTTAATAAACTTGATCAAACTGCTAAGACTACAAGTATCAACGTTTTCAACTACAAACTACTACACTGACTACGGAACATCTATAAACATCCATTTTACAAACTGGATGAGTTTTTAACGTGAAAAGTGTATTTTAGATTTATCATTAAAAAACTTAAATTTATTTACTGGATAAGTAAAATGCTATAACTATTGTCAAAGTTTTATTTGCTTTTATTACCTCTTGTAATTAAATAATGTAAATGAAAATGATTTCAACACTTCAAACCCATTTTAAACAATATGTTTAATGCAATTTTAAGTCAACATTATTTTTCTGGTACTTGATCAAAGTCATTAAAGAATATGATAATGAATCTGAGACCTTCGCTGGTGAGTGGCATCCCCATGAACAATTCCAAATTACTCATGTCATGGTGTTATTCAAAATTTTTCTTAAAAAAAGTTATTTGAAATGTATATTTTAATAATATAGCACAAATATTTTGAATATAATTTTTAAAGTTTGTAAGCTAAAAACTTTAGAGGCTAACATTTTGAGCAGGACAAACTTTTTAAAGTCTTGAGGCAGCCGGTATTTTGTTTTGAATTAAGTGCATATTGCATTATTTTCCAAAGAACATTACATTTACATTTGTAAAGGATGGTAGAAGTTTATAAGTTTAGTTTTACATTAAAGACCTCGTTTATTAGATCACTGCAGCAAACCAGAACTCAAAGTTTAGGTTTGAGAGGTAGTTTAGAGATTGGAAACACATTTTTAGATGATGCGCCATGTATACGTTAAGTTTTTGGTTGCAACAATAATTAGCTCAAAACAGTATATTTTTATATTGTTGATAACAAATGATCTCTTATAATGTTTAAATTACACATTTCCTCTTTGTACATAACAGTCAATACAGTCATCTATATATCTTTCTATCTGTACTAGTTTCATTTCATAGCTTACAGATTTTATAAAGTTTTATTTATATTCATTTATTTATTACTCAAACCTAATTGGCTCATACAGCTCTAAGGTCCTTCAATCCATCTCAGAGGGATGTATTTTCTTGATCAGAGACCCCCTCCTATAACCCCTAAAAGAAGTCACAGTGGAAGTCATGTGGACAAAACAAGATAATTTATAATAAAGAAGTATTTTGGAGAGGAGTTTACTTTAAACTTTTAAACTAAATACAACTATGTTACTGAAGCATTTTCTAAAATTGTTGCATTGATTCTAATCCTTTAATCTGCTAGCTGCTGAAACAAGATTATTACAAAGGCATTTTTTATCATGTTTACCAGCCAGGTTATTGTGTGATTTTATAAACAACTAAGCCATCCAAAACAAATGTTTAAAGTTTCCTTTTTTTAGTAGGCTATAAAAGTACCGTTTAAAACCATAATTTTTCGCCTTACTCGGATAAAGGTATAGCTACGTATGGTTAATGCCATATAAAAACTATTAATTTGAAGTCTTTCAGTAAGCTAAGTACAGTCTAAGGGCAAGAAGCAGCCATGATGTACAGAGTCACGAGGAAGGATGCGAGAGAAATAAAGACAAATAACTGGACTACTGAACAAATAGGAGCCAGGGTCCAGGAGTTGGTTTTGGGGTACCGGTGCGGCTGTGCGGGCCGGCGTGAGAATGACTGCGGTGTAGGTGCGGGGTCAACGACCCTGGCGCGTTGGTTGGGAAAAGCGCGCAGTGAGAGTCAGCTGGTGCCCCCTAGTGACAGTTTTTATAAGTGCACTTTCACTGCCATCCATACCCACTGCCTCCATTATCTTGCACAATGGTTCATTGTTGAAGCCTTCACCTTGTCTACTAACAACATGTCGGAATGTCACGACCATTTTCTGTGCTTATCTAACTGAAAACTCGAAACCGCACCAACAAAGTACAGCTCCACTCCACCTCAACGTGGAATAGCTTCATGATAGTCCCCACGTAGACCCTCCTCAACGTGGAATAGCTTCATGATAGTCCCCACGTAGACCCTCCTCAACGTGGAATAGCTTCATGATAGTCCCCACGTAGACCCTCCTCAACGTGGAATAGCTTCATGATAGTCCCCACGTAGACCCTCCTCAACGTGGAATAGCTTCATGATAGTCCCCACGTAGACCCTCCTCAACGTGGAATAGCTTCATCATAGTCCCCACGTAGACCCTCCTCAACGTGGAATAGCTTCATGATAGTCCCCACGTAGACCCTCCTCAACGGCACTTACTAACCATTCTGCTATCACCGCCCGTCCGCTCTTCTCAAACAATGTTGCTATAATTCTTGAACCTATATCATTTGTTTATTGGCGATCTTCAATCAAAACAAAATGTATGTTTCTTATGGCTCGTCGGCTCTCTGTATTGAATAGACGCTGAGTCATAGTTTAATTTTGTATCAGAGTTTACGAATGATTCAGTCAACCAGTCAGAGGAGTGAGCTACTCGTATGCTGTATATTATAAGTCTATAGTTAATAAATTAGGTTTTTGTTCTTTTTGCTTCTGGAATATTCGGCATACTTAGGATTGTTATGCATTATTTGTAGTAATCTGTTCTCCAGATACAAAAGAAATTCTACTTCAAAATAATCATTAAGTAAAACAACACAAAATTAAATATAAAGGGTAATTTTAGTAAATGTATGGTTAAGATAACCACGTTTGACATGGTTTAAAAATATAATTACATTAGGCTCTTAATCATTTGGCATCGTATCCTGTTAAGATAAATTTATACGTAAATACATATTTCAAATTGATATAGTAATAATATTTCGGGTATTTAACAGGAGTCCACTCCATATTACAAACATTACACATGAATAAAAGCAAAGATATAATATATCTCTAATCTCGCTGTAAGTAATGAATTAATGATCTGTAATATCATTTAACTAACTTTGAATGATGCTTCGTGCAACATAAGGCTGTACAAACGCCAATAGGGAATAGTTAGTAATTAGTATGGTATCTAGAATTATGTTCCCATCTCGAGAAGAAAGCTAAAAATATTATTGTAAAACAAAGTATAAAAAAATACTTTTTGTGTCAGTAAGAGAACAGTTTGTTTGATCTCCTGATCAGCCTACGATATTACCATAGCTTCACCACCGTGTTTGAAATGAATGAACGTCTTTATTATTGGCGAAGTTAGGACTTTAAAGTCCTCTCTTCCACTTAACCACAAATGTGTTTCATCGTTCTCTTATTTTAATCATACTTCAATCATTTTACCGTTCAACCTAATGATATCGGGTGCATATACTATTTTTCTACAGCAATTTCTGCAAAAGTTTGACTCGCAAGTGGTTTTCATCGGCAGTTTAAACACTCCAAAACAAACACAGTCAGGTACAAGAAAAAATAATGTAGGTATTCCATTTGAGAGTAGGCTTATATAGTGTTATGGCTACGTCATTACAGTATTGGACGGTAATAGATAAATAACAGCACCCTGCTAAATACGAGTAAATTAGACTTGAAATACATAGTATATGAGTACATTAACCATCAAAAATAAATATGATATACCGGTATTCACAGTTCCAATAGCGCCAAGTTACTTGTAAAGCTTTTAGTAAAATAAGACAGCTAGTATCTATGGGTACAAGCGCATTGTGTGATTAGTTTTGAAATTGTTTGTTAAAATAATAATATGTAACATGAGAACAGCGAGCGTTATCGTGTATTTTTACTACCCAATTCCAAAGTTAAAGTTTTGTTCAGGAGGTTTCGGTTTACATTTGTAATTAATAGAGCTAATATAATCGTGAAATTTGCAACTAATAACCATTAACGAAACTGTTATTTCTCCATAGTGTTTGTGCTGTCTGCGTGATTGTCTTGAAATAAAAACTGGTTCAACAGCTATAGAATTTTCATATTTTAAAATTACTAGCACATTGAAACAAATGAACAAAGTTGGTGGAATGTGGTGTGTATTGAAATATCGAGTGAAAGTATTGCTAGGTGGGAGTCTTTACAGATGAGGGGGGTTTGTGACACCTGCACGTATCATGTATGCAGTATGACGCACGGTACGGTACCTTCGAGAATAAAACCAACGGAACTGAACATGTTTCAGCAAAGCAGCAAATCAACAGCGTACCTACTTTAATTGTTTGAATTAAATTTGTATGCTTAGTTCGTTTTTCTCTTTACTGGACAATATTTAGATAATTGTTGAACCCGTTAAATTGAGTTCCCCATAAGTCATAACCAAACAAAGACTCCTGGCAAAATTAAAATTAGCGAAAACTAGTGTGTAGTATGTGAATTAGTTACTTACGAGTAGTAAGTGCGGGTGTAGGGGTGGGAGCATGGTGGGCTACATGCTACAGCACACGGCACTAGAGCACAGACACAAGCACGACACACAGAGTACTGCAGCATGAGCACAGCTGTCGACCGCGGCCCCCCAGACACACAATCTGGGTCACCTGTACCGTTACCCCGGCCAAGACATCACTTTCTCTTATTTGCCCACTGCCCAGTTTTCAATAATACGACCCACATTTACACACGTCCCTTTCGAGACACTTTCCCACTCACCCCTTCTCACAGCTGATTCACCCACTCACGCTGTAAGGGTTAGTGTCCAAGGCTGTGAGAATTAGGTTACTGACCCCCATAAAACACGTTTGAGTCGGCCATTTGAATTGTGTGGTTTTTATCTTTCGTCCACATAGGATGAATTGAACGTTGTACTTCGAGTAAGCAAGCATGCTTATTCACTTATTTAATTATTCTTATTGACATGAC
This sequence comes from Matsumurasca onukii, assembly GCA_018831715.1. Classification (NCBI taxonomy): domain Eukaryota; kingdom Metazoa; phylum Arthropoda; class Insecta; order Hemiptera; family Cicadellidae; genus Matsumurasca; species Matsumurasca onukii. The sequence goes on from CM032060.1 coordinate 73,336,771, forward strand.
GCTGAAAGTACTTTAGCATATTGTGCTTGACTGCTTGGTGACAACAAAGCTATATATTGGCTGACAACAATTACAGCCAGGCTGTTTCTAGACATTCTGTTTTAAAGGTTTGTTTAAATAATAATTTCATTTGTTTATGTAAATGTTAAATTTTTATCGTGATGTAATTTGTCTTTAGTAAAAACATACAAGCTATACTAAGAAAAAGGGCTAAGAATAAAGTCTGCATTGTTCTTTTTTTCTGCTTGTTCTCCAATTTTTTATTTCTTTTTGATTTCTTTTTATATTTGGTACTGTACAGTAATTAATGGACATCACAAGCATTTAGATTCCAGGCAACATTACATATTAACTAAGTATGAAGAACAGCATGTAATTACGTACACAAAAAATAAAGTATTAACTGTACAATTTAATTCATACCAATTTCTAAATCCATAATATTTGATTTTTATTAAAAAGTAATCTGTGGTTACACAATGAAATTATACATTTTATTTGAGAAAGCAGAATTCATTACCAATGACAAATCTGCCCCTAAACATAAGAACACTAAACATGATGAAAATATTGAAAGAACAGTGGAATAACTACAGGGAGAGATGAGGGAGACAGAACCCCCCTCCCCTCACAGAGGATCATCTGATTGACCTTTTATTGAATGTTATCCAGTGCTCCTGGAAAAACAAGAAGTGTTTCACTTTAAACGCTTAACAATTTTAGTTTTGTTGCACAGTTAAAAAAGTAACAATTTTAAGTTTTAACATATGTATTATTCAATAAAGTTGGCAACAGTGCGGGTGTGAGACGTAGCCGGTTGGAGAAGACTGCAACCTGATGGTGTTTGCCTCAGTACAGCCTAGGTTCGTCTTGTTTGCCTCCTGTTTCTTAATACTACTGATATTGGTTATTAACAAATTTCTATAGAAAATAGAGCTATTCATTTCTTTTGTCAAAGAGAAGGGCACATTGTAGAAGAGTGCGGTTTGCAGTTTTGAGCGTTCTAAAACCTCCTGAGTCAAATGGCAAAACTTCATATCTATGTATTTATATATATATATAACTATAAAGTTTTGCCATTTGATTTAGATATTGTATAGCTCAAAACTGCAAAGCATATTCTACGTTTCATGCTATCTGGGGATAGAAATTAATAGTTCTATTTACTATGGAAATTTGCTAATAATAAATATGCGTTCAGGCAGGGTTGCTACTCTTTTTTCAAGACAAAATCCCTTGACTTTTTGTAAAGTAGGCTACTGTAACAACTACAATTTTCTCATTTATCCTCCATAAACGGGCCCGCAGGAGGCGGGATGAATGAAAACGACAGATAATAGAGAAGCCTTTGGGAGAAAGCTATTTAAAAGTTAAATATGCTTCAATTACTCCTAAAATAGTATTTTCACTGCAAGACAATGTGAAAATAATGTTAATTAATTGAAATTTATGGTAAAGTAACGGTAACATCCAGTGCTTTCCAAAATAAATTCCTGTTGCCACATTTGTAATTTTTGTTTGCATTTTTACATTTGTTTTCTTAATAGGATTACAGATAATACACTAAGATAATACTACTAAGAAATAACAAGGAGAGTTTAGTTTTATTTGTATTCTCTCTAAAGTGAGGGATCACACGATTGAGGTTGTAACTGGAATTGTAGTATTTTGTTTCCGAAGGGAAGCAGGGGTTACAATAAAAGATGATATATGATAATAACAACCGTGTATTCTCTTCTTATTTTATAAAAAAGGAATAATGTGTTATATACAAACGGAAACAGAAGAACGAAAAGACTAGATGTGCTCTCTATAACAATAAAATAGACAAAAAATATACATGTACTGTAATAAATATTAAAATGAATATGCTCACTTAAAAATTAACAATAGTTGTACAAAAATAACATGTTTATTAAAATAAACAATTTCTTATAAATAATCTAATTAATTTAATATAGGAAAAGATAAGATAAGTTGTAAATAAATCACAGAACTTAAAGGAAGTGTTGTTGGTAAACAAGTTTGGTTTCTGACAAAACAATATCTTTTGAATTGCACCAATCAGGTTTTTATTGTTAATGTTACCAACCAAAAGATGAAAACAAAATCCCACGTATTATACAATTTCTTTTAACACTACCAATCAAAGAATCGAGCTACTACTACCAATTTCTTTCTGGGAATCAAAATATTCTATACTATATTATCTAAAGGACGCAAGCTGACCATACAACTAGCTGCACAAAATAAACAATTAAATTAGGTACATTTTTAGTGCACCTTATTAATAGTTTTTGCAACTACAGACATACCTAATATTACAGAAACGGTATAAAATCACACTGTAAAATACAGTATAAATATTATATTATTGTTGAGATTATAGAGTATTACAGTTTGTCACAAGTTTTCTTCATGTATATATGACAAATTCAAATTATATACTATTTTTGAGATTTAAAACTTAATTAATTTGTTATAAGTGCAATGATTTTGTACAAACTATTGGTAAACTTTGAATTAAAAATTGTAGTGAGAATCAAACCTTGATCATTTGGCGGAACCTGTAATACGAGTTCCACTAATCCGAATTGGGTTTAAAGCCTGATTGGGACACACAATATTGAACCTTTTATTATAAAAGTCTACCTTATAACATTTAAGCCTTTTAAGAAAAATGACCAACAGCAAACCGCAAAATATAACTTTTGGCTTTTTGCTTCCCATTAAGTTGTTCCAGCAATAATCGCCTATGACACACAAATATGAATGGATTGTGAATAGCAGAAAGAATGAGGGGCAAGTCTGGCAATCTTGAAATTGATTTAAATATCCTGATAGGATAAACCAGATTTTGAGATAAAGTTTGGATCAGCAGGGCTTAACTGTAAATGAATTTTTGCAGATTAAACCAGAACTTATCATACTGTTGGAAAAAGTTCACTCCAAGAGCAGCACACAAGACGCCTGCTGTGATTATTGATCTTCTATTGCAGTATGTTTTCCAGAACATCCTAAACCTACTGCTGGTGTAAACATTATAACAATATAAACATGTACATCACAAGTCTTGCCAAAACCCAATAAAATTTACATCCTAAACTATCTTAATTTTGGTTGTATACCAGTATAAAACCTTACAATAAAACACATTTAAAATCAGTTAAACGTACTAAGTTCTACAGTATTGTGCTATTCTTGCTTGGATATTTTTGTGGGGATCTCCCTCCACATCACTAGAAAATTCCTTAATATTATGTTTTCTGGTTAACTTTTATACCTATTGCTATATTTAAACTAACCTAAAGATGTATACAAGTCTGTAATAAAGAGAACGCAGTATGAATAATTGGCAATAAAACACTGATGGAGAATAACATTGGGTATGTTTAAAACCTTTTTTGTTTAACATGGGTTTAATGGTATATTTACTATTTAATTTAGCTATAATCATAATGCAACTCTTTCTTGTCTAGGATAAAATAGTAGTTTAAAATAATAAAATGTATGTTTTAAAATTGATTTTGAGTAGTTTGATTTAATTAACCATCTCCTGGCTATACCACTCTCTTTAAATACTTTTAGTTTGGTTTCTGCCTCTTTGAAATTGTTATCAGTAAAATATCTGAAAAAATGTGTTTGTTATTTAATGAAATCAACCTTTGGGCTTTGTTCAAACAAATCACTGCGCTTGGAACTCTCACTTTCACTACTGCTAAACTCACTATCAATCTCATCGTGACATAAACAGGTCCTGATTTAACCTTTCAAAGGATCGCGACGTACAGCGTACGTCCACCGAGATCGCTTTGAGAATGGAATACGATGCAGTATAAGAGATGGTTGAAACCGTCTCTGATATCACGAGACTAAACACTAACGGCGCCTAGCAGAGAAGAGCGAAACTACCACTCCCTCCCTCCCTGACGCCAACTCACGTGCGAGTTTGACAGCCCACGACAAACAGCCCGGTGGTTTAGTGGTTATAGTGGCGGACAGCTGGCCCCTGTCTGTCACAGCGTGGGTTCGAATCCCACCCGGGTGCGCTCTGGTACAGTGCAATGCTGAGCATTGGATCATTCCGGGTGCGGGGGCCACAATGAACCGCTGAGGATCACTGAAGAGAAAATGGCTCATCAAATCCAGTGAGGCGAAGAGTGGCACTTTTTGAGCTTAGGGAGGCGATAAATCCCCGCGCTTAGAGGAGTGATTCAATGATTGGTAATGCACCGTACCAGAGAGGTGTTTTGCTGAAATTTTGCTTACAGGGGACTGGGGAAACCCATACAGGAGGCTTTTTACGAAAATTTAAAAATAAAATGACACGGCAAAGGGTTAATTATAACTTATGGCTGATCTTTTCCAAAATAAAAGGAGTTGTGAGATAAAATACCATTTACCACAAACTAGGACAAAACTAAAGAGAAAACAAGAATTAATAATAAAACTGAAATTTAGGTAATTATTCTTTTGTGATTAATTAATAATTAGGTATAGTGTAATTGGCGTATAGGATCAAATTTTATGAATAAATTTCATTGGTAATTTAGCTTGTTCAAAAAGACTAGTTACTTTGCTGGCTTGTCCATAGTTAACTAGAAATAATGAAATATTATCTTTTTTAAACACATACGAAATTGAGAACAATTTGCTTGGCAATTCACAGTTTTGAATCTCCATGTTAAAGACTTGTTACACCAACGCTTTGGTTCCCTAAGGCACATATTTACAAGTACTTATGCTACACCTCAGATTTGTTTATTGGTATTTGCAGTATCATAATTATTGGTCTATAGTGAATTTAAAAATAATATAAACCACCATGAAAAATGTGAAATAAAAATAATTCATAACTAAATATTTAAATACATTACAGAGAATTATTGGTTTGAAAACAGCAATATTGAGCTAAACTCCTTCTTATTCCCAATTTAGAATATGAGTCATATAACAAGTTGAGACATTAAGTAAGGCATGGTAAACAGCAAACAAATAAGTCCTCAAAACTTCTTAATTGCACAGCTTCTTCTTAAAACATACTAGATACACTCTTGCATAGTTATATTACAATTACAAACTACAATTTGTATAACCAATATTTCTGGTCAATATACATCTAAATCTTAAGTAAATAGGTTTAAATAAATAATTACACAATGTGAATTGTAAACATTATGAAAACATAAAATGAAATGTGAATTAAATCATAAATGGGCGATTAAAAAGCAAGTTACATTTTCTAACCCTTTCGTTGCCATGGAAGAGAACATAAGGTACTACCCCAACTATATCCAGCAACCCACAGAACTGAACTATTGTATGAACTTGTAAACTGTGATTACAAAACATTTTTGAAACAATTGTGACAAAACAAAAAATGTTACCTAAGAATTTAAAACTTAAATGGACTTATGGGTAGGGAGAGTGGTTCAAATTCAAAAATAGGTTTTAAACATCTTACCTACTTACATGTTTATATTATATTTGCTATTACCTGCAGACCTAACGTAACTATATTGTATTTTATTATATACAGGGTGAGACCAATATCCTTGATGTATTTTTTTTACAAATTAGAATGAAATACATTTAAAACATTGTTTTTATTATCATTTGTAGACATTTTTTAGGCTACGTCTGTTATTAATAAAATGTATAAATTTAAATTTATTAATAACAGACGTAGCCTAAAAATGTCTACAAATGATCATCATCCGTCTGTAAAAACCTTTCAATTTCAACTAAATGTTTTTATTAGTTTGTCCACTTAAAAATGCCAAACTCTAACTGATCAAAAAATGAAATAAATTGAAAATTTACTATTGTGGATTTTTTTTAACATTTCCAATATGGTTAAGTTAAAAGTGAACTTGAAAAATCAATCCTATGTATAGCTGTATTGACTGTAATAATCCAATGTATTACTGACTATAGTGTGTGTTATTCTTAACCTAAAAAGCTTTGGTTTAATTTATTCAGGGATCAACAACAAAATTTGCTATTCAAATCTACCTCAAAGTTATTTTGTCAAGCTCTGTATATAACAATAATGTTAGACAAGTTTAGTCCATGGCAAAATTCTTATAGAAATTATACCTCTAAAATTAGGCAGAACCAAATTACAAACTGATCAATAATATCCACTCAAAAATATTTCCTCCAAATTCATTGGGCTTGAAAATAGAGAATTGCAGTACAAGAAAATAGCTACTCATCTCAATCCAAATGGATGCTAAATATAATGAACGAGTGGCCTTGTTTCTCCCCCTCCATCTTTGAGCTTTGCTTGAAACAACCAAAAGCAATACATATTATGTTTAAATTTGAAAATCACTAATTGTTGACTACTTATCAAGTAAATATTAAACAAAACAAATTAACACATTATAAAAACTGTTTGGAAAATAATCACAAACTAATTTGTGAAACTTTCCTTGATCTATAATTATACAAAACCCTTAAAAGGCGAGACAAGTGCAGCTTACTTTTCAGCCATCAAGTATAAAAATCAACCCTCAAAGCATTGAATATAGATCTGGTTATTCGGGTGACAGTACTGGTTTTAAACTTAAAAGTGCACACCACAAAAATACTGTTTTGAGTGTTTTCACAATGTTCAACCCTTGTACCTAAGAGTAAATAAAATATATGAAATATTCACAACCACTTAATTCACCTCTATATGTATATATAGTAAAACACAATTGTTCAGTAAAGTATCTGAGGATCAGAGTGTACTCTATGATGCAGAGTGGAGACTCTAGGTCACATGTTGGGACACGGCACCCACAACGTCTTGCTTTGTTCCATGTCTACGGCAGCCTTGATCTGTGTGCACATGTAGGCTACGTTCACTCCTGCCGGGATCACAGCTGTAACAGTGAACAAGAGTTTGTCACACCACAACCAGCAACAAACATAAGTAAGAACAGATTCTTGAAACCAGAAATTGATAGCTAATGGCAGCACGCTCCAAGAACATTAATTCGAGTCACAAGATTGTTGTGGATCCCAAAATGAGGAGCTTAGCTGCAGATATAGGCCTATTGGACTGCTGTCTAAATCTTACTCCTCTGGACATCTACAACATAGCGGTGGCAGGGGGAAGTGCTTTGAGACTCTGGCAGCTCAACTAGCAGTGGCTAGTAGAAACTTTAAGTCTAAACAGAGTTCCAAAGAGTAGTCCGTTTTATAACTGGACACTGGGGGTTCCGCTGCCACCTTCAGAGAATGGGTATAAGAGTGGAGGAGATTCTCTGCAGGAAATGCGGTGAGGCAGAAGAAACAGCTCACCATATCATGGTCAACTGTCAGCACTGCTGAGGGGGAGACAACAAGTCCAGGGTACTTATTGTGCGGAGGATGGGAGAGTCACAGGAGAGTATTTTATCCAAGATTAACAGGTTTTTGAAGGATCTTGAGTTTGACACAGAATAGTCTCCTGTGAATGAGGGTGAACAATAAGCCAATGGCTGCAAGGCAATCACTAGGATGCACACTAGTGCAAAAACCTAGCCCTCTAAAAAAAAAAAAAAACTAGCAGTGGCAGTTTGCAAGTATTACCGGTGGAGAGGTTCTTGTTCTCAGACAGTCGAGCAAAATTGTAGGGATTTGGCCCTTTAAGTTTCAAGACCAATTACAGACCAGAATCAATCAATCAATCAATCAACGTTTCAATGAAGATGCCCATAAAATGTGGGATTTGTCGCAGTGAAACTGATGGGCACTTTTACTGTATCAGCTGCTTATGAGCACTTTGAATTTACATGGAATAAAATGGAATTATCATGTTTATTATTTCGATCGCAGTAAACATGTTAATTGCCAAACAGGGCACTCAAAACAAGCTTCAGCGGACATGAGTAATTTTGTGGAGTACCCAGGTATATAGCGACATAGGCTAGAACACCATGGGCAAGAGCAAAACAAAAAATGTAAGAGAAAATGGCCGGGCAGAGTTTGTCGGTTATGCTCAAGCATCCAACCCACAGTTGGACTGAACTGAAGCTCTTTTTCAAATAGGAACTTTTGAAATCAACAACAATAATTACACTAACTCACCAGAAATGTAGTGTTTGTACTCTGCCTCTAATTTCAAGGCATGTTCATACATCTCCTTGGCAGCTTTGGCCGACACTTTGTCCAGAGGATAGCGAGTGTCCTTCACTTCCTTGATCTGCTTGGTGGACTTGAACTTGATCAACAACACTATCGGGTACACTTGGTGTCTGTGCAGACGCTCTACTGATGTCAGGGCTATGTCAATCACACAGTGGCATCTCTGCAACATCAATCACAATTACACCCGTGTAAACAACTCTGTCTGTACAAAATAACTTTCGTACTTAATACTACAGAAAAAAATATTTTCAAATCTAACTTTGTCAATAATTTTTGTTATTATTAAGTCTTCTTTGAAGGTATCAAAGAAAGGGATTGTCAAATTAACGAGTTTCTACTGTAACAATCATTAAGCCTGCACTGCTTTCTATTCCTATGAAACTAAAATTAGCATATACAAAAATTGAAAATAGTATATCTGTTAACATTTAAATTAGGTACTCTTCTGAAAAGTGCTCATATTTCCTCTAACCTTATCACTCATTATGTCTTTGATAGCCGACACTGAGGTGCACTCAAAGAAGCTGCCTTTCTTGCGGTAGTCTACAAACAGGTTGTCTGAGATGCCTTTCTCCATGGTGGCTTGTGAGCAATGCATCACCTCGGGTGAACAACGTGCGAACACGTCGGGGAAGTCCTGAATCAGCTTCTCAGTCACACAGTCGCTGAGAGGACCCACCACCAACACAGGTCTGTACACTGGCTCGGCTGCAACATCAACTCATTACTTTACACTAACAGTGTGAGTAGTGATGGATCATTGGAATCTCACTATTATTACTACTGGGTGTGAGAATTTCGGTTCAGAACCGTAATTGGCAAAACAAAACGAAAATTGGCAAGGCTCTAAAAAATTAATTTACACTATACCTTAACGCACTAAGCAATCATTTTCCTTTTATACTTTTTTTAGGGTGATTGAGTATTGCAAAAGTAGTGTAATCAAAAATTACAAGCCAAATCTAGTTCTAGAATATTGAACAATGATGATGACACACATTTCTTTTCCTTGCTATGGCTTTAAGCCCTTTAAAGAATACCTGAGATCAAGTTCTCCTTTAACTGTGTAATCAGGGAGTCTACTAGACTTCAATTTTGAAATTTCCCGACTTAAACATTACATTATTTTATTATTTCATGATATATTAAAATGGTATGGCTGGAATATTGTAATATTATTTATTCATACAAAGAAAGCATTTTTGTACTTTACCACAATAATTTTCAAAAATTAAATTAAAATTTAAATTATTAAAATCTATTGTGGTAAAGTAAAAAAATGCTTTCTTTGTATACTTTCGACTACCACAAAGTAGATGGAGAAAACATCCAAGATTATTTATTCAACTTTATAATCTATGTTTGATACTCCTGAGTGAGGTAGAGAGAGAGCGCGCGCGCTGGAGGAACATTAACAAAATGTCTACTTGAGTCAAAAAGCTTATAGTTCATTAATTGTCAACTTGAGTTTGGATCTCTTGTATTTAACTAATACAATTTTCTGAGTGGATTAAAATAGGTTGACAACGTAGATAGCATTAAGTTGAGTGGCATTTGTAATATAAAAAAAGGAAAGTATAAAATATACAACTATGATTATTGCCTTTATTATATTAAGACAAATAATCAATTATTGTCAAACAAACAAAAAATGTTTGACAATTATTATGTTTGACAAAATTGCTTGCAGATCCCTTATGGAAAAGAGTTTCACCAGAGATAACAAGTACACATCCTCTGGGTTTTCTGTGGTTTCACTCACTCATACATAAGTTCACAACTGTATTTTTTTTGTGATTATGTTTGTAATTGTTGTTAAACAGAATGTATATGAAATGCTATTAAATTTTAATGGAACCATTCTTAAAGTTGAATTGTCCACTTTACGTGATTCTTTAGTTTTACATCCAAAACTTGATTGGTTTCAAGATATCAGGACGTTCAGATCTGTCTGATATAGTCAACTTTTCAATGGCAGCAGGCCCACAAAATTGAATGCACACTGGGTAGAATGAGAAGGGTTGTTTATCTGGATTCTACAACTTTGTTGACTGACGTTGTATGGTATTACCTTATCGTAGTTGAGTATGAAGGTAAGTCAGTCCCGTCATTAATTATAAGTAAATTACTAATTAGTGAACATAAGTGAAACAATTTTACTAGTCCATAGGCATATTCAACAATCAAATAAACAAAAAACAAATGAAAATTAAAGGAATGTTGCATTCTACTGCTCAAAGCTCACTGTCAACTGTGTTGCCGTCTATTTTTAAAAGGAAAAGGCAGTGAGTGAGTGAGTTGGCGCATGTCGTTGCGTACTGCACATAGCATGTCGTTGCGTACTGCACATAGCATGTCGTTGCGTACTGCACATAGCATGTCGTTGCGTACTGCACATAGCATGTCGCGTTACTGCTGCACATGGCATGTGCTATTCGCGTGCTGCACATGGCATGTCGTTGCGTGCTGCACATAGCGTAATGTGGCGTGCTGCACATAGCATGTCGTTCGCGTGCTGCACATAGCGTAATGGATTGCGACTGCACATAGCATGTGGTTAGCGTGCTGCACATAGCGCAATGGATTCGCGTGCGCACATAGCATGTCGGCGTTGCTGCACATAGCATGTCGTTGCGTACTGCACATAGCATGTCGTTGCGTACTGCACATAGCATGTCGTTGCGTACTGCACATAGACAAATGGCAGTCAGTTTTGTTGTTGTGAAGCACAGTATTGCCCCAAGTGCCATCCACAGCCCACGTTACAAAAACCTAATATTAAGTTTTAAGTCAACATCTTCTCATAAAACTGCTTAACTGAGAAAGTTAAGCTAGTGTTCGTATTTTACTGATAATTACAATATTTTCCCCACTAACATCTAATCTCATTGAAATTCCTAACCTTTTCCTAACGTAAAACATTTACCGACCAGTAGACACCCACCCTGGTATTGTATGTACCAGTATGTATGTATCTTCAGCTATGTTTATCTAAATTTAAATTGGATCATAAAACTAAAGTAATTTGTGTAAACAGCCAATGTATGAAATAAAAAAGAACTTGTAGGTAAGCTTAAAATATTTTAAACCGACTTCAGAAAAACGAGAAAGTTATTTTAGATTGACTTAGCGTAACCCTTGGAGTTTTAGGTTTGCAGCGCCATGAAAGCGATGATCAAGAGTGAACTATCTCAATACTTACCATTGAGTCTAGTTACTCGCTGGTAAGAGCTGAGAGCTGTGTCTTCATTGAGTGTGCCCGAGTCACTGTACCAGCCTAGGTTGATGTTGCTGAAGCTAGCTAGCTCCTTGGAGTCACTGCGCTGGTGCTTCTTACGACGGAAGAAGCTGCGTCTGGTTGCTCTCCTGGCATCCCCTTCAAGATCACCCAGGCTCCGTCTCAATAGCAACTCTTCCTCCACCCTACACAGGCAGAGTCACGTCAGCTTACTACTTTTGTCAGTCGTCTGACAGTTTTCCAAAAGAAGTTTTTTCTTATTTATGCCAGTAAAAGCTTAGCTAGCTTGCAGTTGAGTTACAGTGAGAATAGTGAATTTTGTCTCAAGGTCATGAATAATTGATTATTGAACGGATCTCGTTCACGCCTTTAAGAATTTATAATATGCCTTTAGGATTATTTATAATTTTAATATTAACCTTCAAAAACAATTTGTATCTTACTAAAACTAGTAAATAAAACCTAAGTCTTTTGTGAACATAAACATAGCCTTTTAGTTTTGACTTCAGCTGAGTTTTGAAACTAGTTGCTAGCAGAGTAGATCTGATCTTACTTTGGAACTACTCTTAATTCAGCTCTCAAACAAACTGCACCGTTCCAACACAGCCCCCAAGGATTCAGTGTAAATGAGCGGATCAAGTTTTAGTAATGAGAACTGTATCTCATACACTGCAAGTGACTGATTTGATTCTTATTACACTCAACTTTTTTATTTTTTGCTAACATATATTGGTTATTAAAATGTTTAAAAATGTTAAACGTCCCAAAATATTTGATTACTTGGGAATTTTCATAAAAAATGTATATTACAGTAGAGTCCCGCTTATCCGAACCCCGCTAATCCGAAAATCCGCTTAATCCGAACACTGTTGAGGGGAAAGAAATTATACGATTTTGAGTTGGTAAAATAAATAAAACTGGTTTTCCAATTACTGTATCATACTCGTACTTTATGTGTTTAATAACAAACTCAAAATACAGTAGAATCTCGAGTATCCGGTAATGGGACCAAGACCACCTCGAATCTGAAAAACTTCGGATAATACAGGAGGTTAAGTGCTTCTACCAGGAAAAGAGACAAAAGAGAAGAAATCAGACTGTCCAGATACGAGCCCACAGAGATGAGGGGTGAAGGCAAAGAAAGAGATGACAGGTGGAAAGGACAAGGGAAGAGAAGGAAAGCAGAGAGGGAAGAGAGCAGCTGCGTTGTGAGGGGAAGGCAGGTGCCAGGTTGTCAGTGAGGACAGCGCTCCTTATCAGCTGTCTACTATGTCATTAGCTGTTGCTAGACAACCACATAGAGGCGGGATTACATAGCCAATCACAGCATTTTCTCTGCATGCTTGTGACATCGATCTTTGAGGAGAGTGTAGTGTGTATTTGTTAATTCCTCACCTCATCTCCATTTACTCAATGATCAATTTCATTTGACAAATAATGTTTTTATACCGGTACTAGTTTGGAATTACAGTAAATTGCAAAGGTTTCAGTAAAATAACAATCTAGAATTTGATCTAGTACGTGTACAAAATGGATGTTTGGTTCTGTCTGAGATCGGCCAACCTGATAATGGCTGCCGGCCTCCATTGAAAATGCAGGGATGTAGGGGGGAGAGGGGTTGTTTACTTGGAACTGCTCGCCACTAGTTCCTTATCTTATCTTCACCAGAAGTACAGTACACACCCTGCCTCCACAACATCTTTGTACTGCCCGTCATATCTGCGTACGTCATATCTGCGTACGTTACTTCCGCACTGTGTGTATTCCAGTGTACTACAGCATTCAAATACACAGTTTCTTACATTTAAATATAAAATATTAGTCGCTCAAACTCAATATATGCCCTTATAAGGTCAATATATGATAAATCCATCAATATATACCTAAAATCCGCTTAATCCGAATTGTTGCTAATCCGAACGGGGTTCGGTCCCAATTAGTTCGGATTAGCGGGACTCTACTGTATATGAAATTCTACTGATTAAATCGATTCTGATTCCAGAACTGACTTTTCAGCCGACCGATTCAAGATTCCGACTCCACTCTTAATCGGTGGAATAGAGATATAATTATTGCATTCGGATCGGGTCAATATTTTAATCTGATTATCAATTTTTAGCTGTTAATCTCATTACGTGCCTATAACTTGATGTTTCACAAAATATTAGCATTGTAAATAATATAAATACTTTATTAAATAAAAATATGATCAAATGTCCAAATAGCGCTGGCAATTAGTCACTCACTATTCGACCTATTTGTTTCGTTGTGCACTGTGCACATCGGTTCTTAGTCGAGCACAACAGTTGCAGTCCTGAAAGTAGTCCACTAGTCTGTGGAAAAACAAGTATCTAGTACAAACCGCACCCCATTTCATGAACCTTAAACGATGAGATAGGCCGTGATTTGCTAAGCAAGCTCAGCAGATGTAAGTAGTTGTTTTTTGTTTTTAGAGGCTCATTCGTGGTCAAAACCAAGCAACAGAATGTTAACACATCTGACATTTCTTCTCCCTACTCTAGTCCCTCCTTTACGTCTCTTCTGCTTTCCTTATCTATCTTTTCTAAACAAAGCCGAAGCTCTAAGAAGGAATGTAATGTCATCTTTGTTTCATCTTCTTTTTTTATCAAACTACGACCATTAGATCCTACAACGTTCGTTAACTGTTTTCATTTATACAATCGTTATTTTTGTTCGGTAAAATCGTACTTTTCAAATTATTCACTGCTCCAAAATGCATATTAATAATAATAATACTTTGTGACGTAATACTCGCTCGTGGTCAGTGGAATGGTCGGTAGAATGGCCAATGGGCTTGTCGTTGTCGTAGTTTCTCTCTCTCTCTTCTCTTTTCTCTCGTTTTAAATAGCTCCGTGCGGTCTCTAGAGTATTCGCGTGCCCACACGCAACCGTCGTCATAGTAACGCAACTGTTCCTTGCATTGGTTCATGAATCGTTCGCTTGTTCCGGAATTGGTTTTCATATATCGGAATTACTTTTATATTCAGCTCTCGGACAAAATGCACCATGAGAATTGTATCAGTTGTACAAGTTACAATCCTTATTACTGGAATCCTCGGAGTTGGAACGAACCCTGTGGATTTGAGTAATGAGAATTGAACTCATAGACTATAACTAATACAATTCTTATAACACAGGTAACTATTTGATCTAATACCGGTGTCGTAAAATACTTCTATTTTTGGTAATTTTGATTAAAAACACTGATTTTAGCGTAAAAACATGGAGCAAGTAATTTAATTAATTACCAAGATATGCTGCAAAATCGATTTCAATTCCAGAACCTACTTAATAATAATAATAACTTTTATTTGTCATGTACAAAAAAGGTTTTGTGTAACAAAAACCAAAAACAAATCTCAATATAAAAAACAAATAAGATAAACCCATCACCAAAATACTGTTCCCCTATAGTACTACTTGTTACATAGGTGAAATTTTGTTGGAAAAATTAGTTGTATTTGAATCATCTATAAATTCACCAACACTATAAAAAATGATTTTTGAATTAAAAATGTTTTCAATTTCGACTTAAAAGAGTTTATACTGTTTATATTTCTTAAACAGTCTGGTAATTTGTTAGAAAATTACCACTTGAAATCTACTGGAGGCTATTATCAGTTAATTGTTTTTTGCTTGTTTTGTATTGCGATTTAATAATATTCAACTCGAAACTCAAGCCTTTTTTTAACAAACTCGACTCGAATTTAAAAAAATGTGACTCGCAAACCCCTATAAGACACTTTTCCATATGCTTAGCTACATTTTGGTTATTGCATTGAAGATAATTCAGTAATAAAGAACCTCTAAACATTCCTTGTGCCTTAAAAGCCCTAAGTTTCAATATTTGTCAAAATAGGGTGTTATAGGTAAGCACACTATTTTTTTTTTTTGAGTAATTTCTTGTAAGGCAGCCCTGACAAGTAAAGGGTAATGCTAGCTTTAATTACAAACATGTCACTTATGACTTAGATGTTGAGAAATCGTTTGTTACTTGTATTTGCTGGGAATGATGCCACACTGAGTTCTATTGCCATCCTCGTCTACCAGCCAGGCTCGCCAATGGCCAGGCACTCCATTAAACATTGTGTTGTCCACATACAACACATCATCCTTGCGGAACCTCAGCTGTAGAGCGTCCCCTACCTCCTCCAACCGGTCAAACATTGCCCGGATGTAGAAACTGTCACCCGGCTTGTCTTTGATGTCATTGTATCCTACAAAATATAGTGAAATTTTTACAGGAAACACTTTTCAGCGGAAATGTTACAAAAGGCTTGAAAAGTTTCAAGAAGAAATCAACATTTCATGAACCATTGTTGTATGTACCAGGTATCTATTTAGTAAAACTATAGTAACACAGATTCTTTCCAAATGTTTGGTTAGCTAATAATCCACAAGTATCTTTTTAACAGCGCTTTAAAATACTAATTAAACTGTTGTTAAGGATTTCTAATAGGCTATTGACAGTTTTTTTTAATTGACCTAAAACTCAAATAATATAAGTTGAAATTTAAACAATTTAAATTTTTATTGACATCAAACAGTACCACAGTTTTGTACCATTCATGGCTTCCGTCATTACTTGGGGTCATACACAAAATGAGAATAAATACACTTTAGTATACCGTACTGGAAGAAAGTAAAGTGTAATTAGTAAATACTCACGGTCGATGTTGTACTGAGCGAGAACAGTAACTTTATCAGCAGGTTTGGCCAACTCGTAAGCTGCTTCTTCAGCTGTAGCTTGACGCAGATCTGTGCCATTGTACTCCAAGATTTGGTCCCCTGTTCTGTAATATTATTACGGTATTATAATTCAGTTTTTCTTATTTACAAAACTTAATCTACTATCCAAGTTTAGTTTAAAATTTTAAATACACCTGGCTCAATGTGTTTTATAAAATGACTTTGATTTCTTTATAAAACTGTTGTCAATAAGTTTTACCTTTACGACAGACTTGAGGTTGGCAAATGACCTACCTCAGCCCAGAGTTGTACGCCAGAGAGTTGGCTTGGACACTGTGGACAAAGATGCCGACTGCGTTTCCGCCGACCAGACTGATACCGAGATTGCTGCACTTATGCGTCTCGATAGTCAGGTGTCGAGGATCATACACTGGAGATTTGATTAGTTCCTCGGATTGTCTGCAAAAATTACTAATGAATCATGTTTGAGTAACCCACTTGAAAGCTCCCTCTCTCTCTCTTGCAAAATATAATAGATATGGAACTGAAATGTGTTTAGATTATTTTAAACAGTAATGTTACATTTAATTAATATTGATAGACTTTGACCTACTAGCAACTAAAATAATGTTGAGAATCCAATTAGAGTAAGAGCATAATATATTCACAGCATAATTTCCTATTTGTTCTACGGTATGCAGAAAAATCTGATAAAAATAAAACTTAAGAGTTTGTTGTACAGTAGAACTCCAATTATCCGAACTCCGATCATCCGAATCGCCAATTATCCGAATAGCTTTTAGAGAAAAGAAATAACAGAAAGTTTTGTTATGTAATTTGAAGGATGATTAGGAGCCGCTCGCTACGTTGTTTCTTCAAACTACGATTCAAGTGACTGTACAATACACTACTAGCATTGACTTTAAATATACATTAAAATCAATGCTACTAGTATTGGCAGTACTGTAATAGACAGTCAGACGGACACTTGACTGTAGCGCTGTCTGTCTGTCTATCTACTCTGCACCTGCTTTTGTTTGTTTACTCAGTCAGTCTATTGACGTCGTATCGTTGGCTTACATCTGCCTGTGCCGGTGTCTTATGTTGCTTGCGTATTTTTTACATATTTATGATTGAGTTGTACTGTATCATCATATCATATGGCTTCTAAGAAGAAACGTGTAGTTTTGTCGTTATCAGACAAAATTGAAATTTTAGAACAATTTAATAAAGAAGTGACGGGCAAAGTTTCAGCGGAAAAATACGGACTGGGACAAGCTACGATTTAAAGTCTGATGTGTGTATTTTACTTTTGTAATTAAAGTCAATAATACTATTATAGGCTATTGTAAAAAGAGGGTTTCCTGAATTTCCTACGTTTTTAGTAAAAAACTCCAATTATCCGAATATTTGATTAACCGAATGAGGTCCGGTCCCAATTAGTTCGGATAATTGGAGTTCCACTGTACTTGACTACCGTACCTGTCTAGTTTTTGGCGGGTGAAGTTGCTGATGGCTTGTGAGATCTGGTGCTGGGTGAGCTGTGGGATGCCAGAGTTGCGAGCAGTACGAGGAGAGTTGCGTGGAGTGGGCGAGCCCGACCTTGTGTGTCCACCACTGCTCGAGCTAGTCACACCCTCAAGTTCGTGGTACTCTGCACAAACAACATTGTACTTTTAATCAAGATGATAGATAACATTATGACAAGATATAAAGATAAATTCTTCATATGTCAAATCTTAAACAAAAAATGTTACTTTATTAAAAACTTTGAAAGGTAATCACCTAAATTGGATTAGCTAGATATAGAAATTTAAAAACATCAAACACTGTCTAATAAAGGAATGGTTTAATTCTTTATAATATTAAAATGTAACAATTTCTTTATTAGACAATTTGATGTTTTAAAATTTCTAAATCATCTACTAAGATACAGCTCTTCCAAGATATTAGCTTGATATGTTTAAGTATTACACATACTCACCTGCCTGTTAGCTTCATTTAATTTACACAACCAATAACAATGTACTGCATTATTATTTATTTGCATTGTACATATTGTATTGTCACAAGTTTAAAAAGAATCTGAGAGAAAGGACAACATGTAACATAACATAACATTTATTGTCAGTGTACAATTAATTGTGTTGACATAATGCTTAAAACTAAGGTTACAAAGAATTTAGAAATGATAAAATCTCCGGTACCGGAGTAGGCCAAATAGTCCAAAGTACATCAATAGTAATTGTAAAATAAATTCTAAACCTATTTGAAACTATACTTATATTTATGTGTATGCTTTTATTATTTTCCAATTAGTTTAGGATGCATCCATAAATTCATCCACCAGGGTGGCCACAGAAGTAACTTGGTAAAATTCACGCATATTTCCGGTTTTTTCCCCGGCAATATACACATTTTCCCGGTGCACTTCCACTGTTGCAGAGGACCATTTTATGCCCACAGTCTGCACCAATCCTCGTTTAAAGTCCAGCGACCCTTCCGATCGCGATTTGCGCCAGCGGTATGTTTTGAGAGCTGTGTTAAACCGGTTTGTCCGTTTGCCTTTTGCGTCAGCGGTGCGTCCGATCGCCTTTTGAAACCCAACGATACATTCCGAGAGCCGTTTATTACCCGCGACACTTTCCGATCGCCCTTTTTACGATACATACCGATCGCCTTTTTATGCCCGCGGTATGTTCCAATCGCCTTTTTAAACCCCATGATACATTCCGAGAGCCATTTATACCCGCGACACTTTCGATCGCCCTTTTAAGCCAGCGATGCGTTCCGATCGCCTTTTAAGTCCCAAGATACATTCCGAGAACCGTTTATTACCAGCGACACTTTCCGATCGCCCGATACATAATGGGGATGTCCTAGACCCGGTAAGTTCCGATCGGCCATTTTCGTCCGCTGATATATACCGATCGCCTTTCAGCGGTGCGTTCGAGCGTTTTACCCTCACCGTGCGTTTGATCACCTTTTACCCCATGGTGCGTTCGATCGCCTTTTAAATCCCACGATACATTCCGAGAGCCGTTTATAACCCGCGACACTTTCCGATAGCCTTTTAGATCAGCGGTGCGTTCGAGCGTTTTACCCTCACGGTGCGTTTCGATCGCCTTTTACCCCCATGGTGCGTTCCAATCGTCCTTTTAGATCAGCGGTGCGTACCGATCGCCTTTTACCCCACAGTGCGTTCTGATCGTTTTTTACCCTCACGGTGCGTTTCAATCGCCAGTTTTACCCCATGGTGCGTTTCGATCGTCTTTTAAACCCCACTATACTTTTCGAGACCCGTTTATTATCCACTTTCCGATCGCCCTTATAAGCCTGCGATCGTTCGAGAGATGTTTCAGATCGCGATGCGTTCAAGAGGCATTTGATATCCGCATGGCGTTATGATGATTTTCGGTGAAGGAAAGAAAATTTCCTTGTGGGCTGAGGTCCTAGAAAACCTTCACTGACCACGGATGATCTCAGTGTGAGGCGGTTCCAGAGTAGCAGGGTTTTCTACTATAAGGTTGAAGCGGTTTGGTAAAATAATTTTAATATTTTGTATTTTGCACCTCTGTAGCGCAAATCTAAATTACTTCTTGATTAATTGATTTTACAAATCACTACGAGGTTGCAAACACCAGTTAGTATCGTTCGTCACTGTACTGTGACTTAGACACTCAGGAGCAATGTCTCACATGTTCACAATGTAATTTTATAAATTTTACACATATGGCGCAAATCTAAATTAACCGTAGCTAGTTGAATTTAAAACTTCCTTCACAGTGGTGTGACCACGGTTAACGTCACGGAGACGATAGAGTAGAGCGGCGACACTCTAAGAAATAATTCAATACTCCTAGGGTTACACAATTTTCACTCTAACAACCCAGGATGGGCTTACAATGACTTAATCGTTTTATCCCGTGAAAGAACGATTTGGCATAGAACAAAGTCTGGTCTTGAGTTACCTTCAATTTTCACCGACCGCGATCTAACTGGAGCCTAGCACGAGGTTCTAACAGTGGCAAGTCCTTATTAAATCGTTAAAACGGTAAAATTATTATTGAAGAGAGTGAATTTAAGCTTTAGAATGAGATTTTAAATACACTATCAAAAGATATGGGTTTAGTATAATTTGTACCTTAGCGGAAAATAGCGGTTGGTCGGTAAAGTGTATCACGGTTGTAGCGGTCGAGCACAATAATCGTGATGATGGGATGAAGCGGCGTCGAATGAATTTTTGGTTGTTCCTTCTCTCTGAAGTAAACTCCTGCTCCTGGTGGGGATCGAAGGAACCTCCCAGGTCACATGACCGCTTCGTCATAGAGCTCAAGATGGCTGTCTTTGTTTACATCAAGGCGACAGCTACCGGGTTTTCATAAGCTTTTTTTACTCAAACTACAGTTTTCATAACGTTACACCTCACTTTAGTGTTTCTGGGGTTACCTGAACACAACCCTGATATAAGACAAATAGTCAGCAGTGCCAGCTAACTTTACCCTACGATGTCAGCAAATCAGCCTTGGTCCTAGTCTAGGCAACACCGGCGTCGGCCTAAAAGCGGTTCTACTCGTCGAGAAAGGTAATCAACCCGAGAATTATGATATCCTTTCGGGTACAGTGTAGAGTCAGTGTCTACAGTGCTAAAGAATGTGTTGTAAAGTGGTTTGTGGTGGTGTAGTGAGGTTATGGGCTTAGGAAGCTGGCTAGTGGCCAGGGGCCAAACTACATAGGTTCACTAACTGTATACCTAGCCTGAAGCTAAGGGTAAGTTGTGTTAGTGAGATCACGTAGTACACACAATGTTTAGGAGGTGTTAATAACCCTGGGCTAGTAGGTTGTGCGTTCTCACCTAGGCTAAAGCTGTCAACTCGGTAAGTTGACCTAGGATTCGGACGTTTGTGCCTGGGAAAAATAGGCTCGTCACACCCTTCTTACTTTGGCGAAAAAAAGAAAAAAAAAAATGTTGACACCTCCGTAAATCAACTGGTTTTAGTTCGTCGATCGTTCGATGAGGGTTTCAGGTCCTTCTGGACAATATTATGCTGTCCTGTTTCACAGTCGCACCTCGTAGATGTTATTACCCTCCGGACCGATCTCACAAGGGCGTGAAACTTGGGGCTAGTTTGCCACTATCAGCGTGTGGCGGATGAGAGGATATGTAGTCTCCTCATCACATCACCTGTCTGATACGACACCTCTCTCGCCTCAAGTTATAATATTTGGACTGTCGTTGGTAGCGGCAGCCAAATTCTTTATGCTGGCGTAGAGAAGTTTGAACGGCCAGGCTGGTGGTGCTGCGATGGGCAAAGCAGGATCTTCTGAATTATCCGCCGTTTCAACCGTGGGACCTCGGGAGAGCATTGCGTGCCTTGAGTTCGCGCGAACACAGCATAGCTGGTGTGAGTCCGGTCGATCGTTAGACGGTGTTTACAGCGAACTGAAACTCGGTAAGTTCTTGTCCCGTTTTGTGGTTGCCCTTGACATACTGGCGATCATGGTTTGACCCCATTCGCTCTCTAGAAATTCGACAGGCTGCTCTGGAAATGTAACACCCTGTCTGAAACTCACAAACACTTTGGAAATGAACTGCGTTCCAGTCAATATTATGCTGCTCAACATTGCGCCATAGCATATGCTTTTACCTCTTTATGGGTCACGGGGATGGCCGTGGGCAAGAAACCGAGTGTCCTGAGCGTAGAAGAGTCCTTTCAAATCCCTTGTCACAGTAGCCAAAACACTGGCGTAAAACCTCTTCAGCGGCGGTTTTGGCATTTTATACGCTGCTTTTTGAAACAAAACATGCATGCGGCGCCTAACCCTTCGCCAGTGCGGCCATATCCAGCCCCACACGGGCAAGTCTTTGGTTTCCAAGGTGGCCTCGCGGTGGTAGCGTCGTGGTTCTCTCGAAGGACCTGGTTTCGTTGTTCCAGGAACACACCTTCCATTCGGGTTTTCGGGTCGCTTGTTAGGGAGGACGGTACAGCTTATGGACCACACCCTAAAGTTCACGGAACTTAGGGTGTTGCTGAGCTGCCAACCCGAATGCGGTCATACCAGAAGTCGTTGTCGTCGTCAGAGGTAGTTCGACCGGCTCCTCTTCACCTGGCGGTGCCCTGTCAGGAGTTTGGTGTCTTGGGGCACCGGGTTAACAGCGGTCAATACGCGGTCTCCAGGAAGAAGGGTCTACTTTCCTCGGAAACGGTTGGCGTCGGTCACCGACTGTCGGGACAAAGCGTCCTTGACGTTAAGCGTACCCTTGCGGTACTTGACTTCAAAGTCGTACTGTTGAAGTTCCATGACCCACAGCATGTCGTCCGCTGGGCTCATGCAGTCTCATAAGCCAGCGCAGCGGCATTGGTCGGTTATAGCCGCCGAAGTGGTAGCCCTCTAGATAGGGCTTAAACTTACGCACAGCCAAACTAAGGCGGAATACTCCTACCGATTGCTGTAATTCCTCACCGGGATCGGACAGAGGCGGCTGGCGTGGCGATCACAACCTCTTTTGCCGCCATGCTCACAGTAAAGCGGCACCTTCGAGTTGGATCGTCAACCTGGACTGTAAACATCAGGTTGAGTCAGGGCAGGCCAGTAGGCGTGAGCACAGGCAATTTCAGCCTGTTGAAAGCCTCTTTCGTGGCGTCCGCGACCACGGGCATCTTTCTTCAGGAGTGTTGGCGGGCGAGGCGTCGGCGAACTGTTGTGGCGGCGGTACCAAGAGGCTATTGTCTCAGCCCCTTAACGTTGGTGGGCACTGGAACTCTCTGATGGCTCGTACCTTCTCTGGGTCAGTGCCGATGCCATGGTATTTACCACATGACCCAGGTACTTCAGTTCCCTCTTGGCGAATTGGCACTTCTCAGGGTTTTAAGCAGGCGGCTTCGCTGATACAACCTGAGAATGAAGTGTTCTCGAAGTGTAGTAGACACCACTACCAAGTCATCCAGATAAGCGGCGCACGGGTTGAGTTCCGGGGCCGATGACCGGTCAGCAATCTCTGGAACGTAGCTCCAGCCGAAATGGAGGCGAACGGCATCACCTTGAAGTGGAAGAGCCAAGGCCTGGACGGTGGCGGTGATGGAGGGGCCAATGGCTAATGGCACCTGCCAGTAACCTTGTTTCCAGTCAAGGTGGTGATGAACTTGGCCTGGGCGGACTTCTCCAGAATTGCGTTTATTCTGGGTAGAGGTAGGCGTCTTTAGCGGGCGTCGTTCTGCTTGCATGTCTATGCAGAATCTGTACTTGCCGTGGACTTCTTAATGAGGGCGGCGGAGAGCTCTGGGCTATCAGAGGGTTCAATGATGCCATCCTGCAACATCGACTTCACCTCGTCATTGATGATTTGCTGCATGGCGGGGTTCTGGGGTAGTGGCGTTGTTTTGGCGGGCACCACGTTTTCTTTAAGTCGAATGATATGTTAGACCAGCGTGGTTTCCCCTCTCGGACTTCGAATTTGGGCAGCTCCACTGGCAAAACTGCTTTCGTGAGGAGTCAGAGCTGAGCTGGGGTGTGCCATTGTGCCTCCGATAGCCAGCTTCGGGTGAGGTGCCGGTGGCGGCTGGTACCCACCCTTGGGCGTCTCCAGGGTTGGTTTGGCTGTGGACGTGGTGGAACACCTAGGGGACCTCGTGGTCGCTCCCTAGGTTGCTCTCAATGCGAATTGGTCGGTGGCGTTCTTGCACATCTCGCCACGGTCTCAGGGTTTTCTATAGGCCAGTGGTCTGTGGTACAACCCACGGTGTTTCGGGATTTACCTCAGACGTAGCCCACCTGAGTGTCCGTGAGCAGTGGGGATGTTCCGTACCAATTTATTCGTTACTAGGTCGGGTCCGTGACATTTCATACCCAGTACAACGTCGGTCGTCAGATGTGGGCGTGGTATGCTGGCCAGCTATGAGGACGTCAGGTGATCCTGTGATCCAATACTTCCTCAGCTGGACACTGTGTACCATCTATCCTGACTACAACTTTCACACCTCCTGGTCTGAGGCCGTTGTCCAGGAGATGTTGCGCACCTCGATCACCGACTAGGGGCTGGCGGCACCTGTGTCGGTAAGCCTGAAAGTTTACACCAAACAGGGTAACTGGGGCGAACGGTCTTATGTCCTCCAGGCCCTGTTTTACATCCGTGGTAGCCACCAGGCTACTCACTGACTTCGGCCTTCTCGAGTTTCTGCGGTTCGTGACTGGCGTGGTGGTGGGCTTGGGTGGCGGACTCAGGTTGCCCGTCCGGACCCAAGACCGGTTATGCGTTTCGCCCGACAGTCACACGGTGCGTAGCAACGCCTTGGCGTTTGCAGTAAAACATCGCCAGACCTTTGGGAGATGGCAATCCCAAAGTGCCCTCACAGTTCCAGCAGATGATTTCCCTCGGGCTATCTCTGCGGGCCGATTAGAACTGCCTGGCGGGGTCGCAGGTAAAGGCTCGTCGTGACCGGGTCAGGGGCGTTTGGGACTGTTGTCCCTTCGAGTTCCCACTGAAGGTAACTTCGGGGTTGTTGTTCGGGCTGAACCGCGGATCCACGGTTCTGTTGGCGGTTATCGAGTTCGATCGAGTCTCGGCTGTCCTTGTCCTTTTCCTCGACCTTCTCACACTGCGTGTCTAAGTAAGGTCTACTAGGTTTGCGTCTTTGGTGTAAGCCGTTTCAGGCACCAGTGACCCCGATGGCGGGGGTGGTGAAGCGGAAGTTCTTCCTTTCAGCGTACATAAACCTCGTATTCTCGGCTCTCTCAACTAATGTGGTAAGGAGACAAAGTCTTGCCTCCGTACCATTAGTTGTACTGGGCAACATGTTTTTTTATAGATGTTTATCTTTTGATGAGCCGAGAAACCACCACTGTCTTATGAGAGTTCACGGCAACTACATAGTAGTCGGAATGGTTCGCCAGCCTTGAGTCCTTTGTGGACGCTTTTCAGAGCTATCCTGGTAACCAGGCGGTAGGTACTGCAGTTCAAACTGCCTTTTAATACAGTCCCACAAGTCACCGAGTTTCTGAACCAGAGTAGCGCATTCCCTGGAGCAACTCGGCATAGCTCGTGGATATCATCGGGGTGACATACAGTAGACGGCATCAGTTCCTCAATTCGATAAAGGAGAGCGGGGTCTTTCTTCCCATCAAACCTCAGGTTCTGCGGACCATTACTACAGCGACGGGAAGTCGGTGTGGTGGCTCCCGAGAACTCAGTTTGTTGGGACGGTGCATTGCGTAGAGCCCCTGGCGGTGGTCCATACCCTGCATCTCGCTTGGGTATACATGGGTAGGGGGCTTACTGGCGGGTACATTTGGCGTGGCGGCTGATTCAATCACCCCCATGTGGCGGGTTGGCGACTGGTTTAAGTCAGGTCGCGTGGTAGGCAATGTATGGCCTACGCGTCCGTTTTGGCACGCTGTTCCCATGCACCACCGTGTCCAGTGGTTATCGGGTGGTTGGCCTCCGTTGTGATTGTTGTGGAAAGACAGGGCGTTCGACTGCGTGTCCTGGATAAATTATCTTGGTTCTCCAGTCGGCGAGATAAATTCACCAGGGACACTAAGGCTCGGCGAGTTGAGAATGAGTCAGCGTTGGGCGAGACTCATAATTTCTCTGAGCTGGTACTCGTCCTCCAGCGTGGCTACTAGCGCTCTTAACTCTTCAAGAGAGCGCTCCGGTGCTGATTCACGGTGCTCGATGGTCGAGCGGTTTCCTCTGCCTCGGACACTGGGAGTTATCTTCACTACAGGCCCCGAGCCATATAGTGTTTGTGAGGCACACAACTTCTGGCTTCCTTTACGGGCCATGTAGCTTTAGAGGAGCCTTTAAGTAGGCCGCAAGTCGTGTCCTCATCTGTCGTTCACTCCAGCGTCAGACAGGTTACGGTCGATCAACTCCGCCAGCTGATCTTTCTTTAACCTCCATAACCAATCCGTTGGTGGGTCGTCATACAGAGACTTCTCAGTATTTGCACTGGTTTCCTTGCTGTCGCAGCTTTTCCAGATGCTTGTCTGAAAAGTTTCCTAAATCCCGGCTTGGTATGTCGTTATCGTGGTGCGATCTGCGTGTGTTTGAGCGTATCCTTTTCTCGGTGGCGTTGACATATTTCGGCCTTTTAATTCAACCCGGTATATGAGGTTTAAAGTGGCAAGAGCCAAAGAAAAAATTTAAATTTAGACCAAACCAAAAGCGACTATTTATAGTTTAAAACCAATTTTTCAAGTCCAGAGTTCGGGCGCCATTTGTGATGGATTTTCCGGTGAAGGAAAAGAATTTCCTTCATGGACTGAGGTCCTAGAAAACCTTCACTGACCCGCGGATGATCTCAGTCGGCGGAAGCGGTTCCAGAGTAGCAGGGGTTTCTACTAGGACCGGGGAAGCGGTTTTAAAATAAATTTTTAATTATTTTTTGTATTTTACCTCTGTGGCGCAAATCTAAGTGCCGGTAGTTAATTGATTTTACAAATCGCTACGAGGTTGCAAACACCGTTGGGTATCGTTAGATCACTGTACTGTGACTTAGACACTCAGGGAGCAATGTCTCACCTGAGTTACGAATTATTAATTTTATAAATTTTACACCTCTATGGCGCAAATCTAAATTAACCGTAGCTAATTAGATTTTACAAACTCGCTACGAGTGGTGTGACACAGTTAATGCGGGACGATAGGGTAGAGCGACACTCTGAAATAATTCAATACTCCTAGAGTTACACAATTTTCACTCTAACAACCCAGGATGGGCTTACAATGACTTAAATCGATTTATCCCGTGAAAGAACGATTAAGAAACACTCAAGACAAAAGTCTGGTCTTGAGTTACCTTCAATTTTCACCGACACGATCTAACTGGAGCCTAGCGAGGTTCTAACAGTAGCAAGTCCTTATTAATCGTTAAAACGGTAAAATTATTATTGAAAGTGAATTTAAGCTTTAGAAATAGGTACAAATACACTATCAAAGATATGGGTTCGTATAATTTGTACCTTAGCGGAAAATAGCGGTGAGCGTCGGTAAAGAATATTATCGGTGTAGCGGTCGAGCACAATGTCCGTGGTGATCGGTGCGGGAAGCGGCGTCGAATAATTTTTGCTTGTTCCTTCTCTACAGTAAACTCCTGCTCTGGTGGGGATCGAAGGAACCTCCCCAGGTCACGTGACCCTTCGGTCATGAGACCTTCAAGATGGCTGTCTTTGTTTACATCAAGGCGACAGCTACCGGGTTTTCATCGCTTTTTACTCAAACTACAGTTTTCATAGCGTTACCCTCACTTTAGTGTTTCTGGGGTTACCTGAACACAACCCTGATATAAGACAAATAGTCAGCAGTGCCTTCTTTACCCTAACGATGTCAGCAAATCAGCCTTGGTCCCTAGTCCAGGCAACACGGCGTCGGCCTAAAGAAGCGGTTCTACTTTCGTCAAGGTAATCAACGAGAATACGATATCAACTCGGGCTTGGTGTAGAGTCAGTGTCTACAGTGCTAAAGTGTTGTAAAAGTGGTTTGTGGTGGTGTAGTGAGGTTATGGGCTTAGGCTAGGGCTAGTGGCCAGGGGCCTAGGTTACTAACCGTATACCTAGCCTATAGGCTAAGGGTAAGTTGTGTTAGTGAGATCGCGTAAGTACACACAATGTTTGGAGGTGTTAATAACCTAGGCTAGTAGGTTAAATCGCGTTCTCACCTAGCTAAAGCTGTCAACTTCGGTAAGTTGACCCAGGTTACGACGTTTGTGCCTAGGGAAAAATATAGGCTTGTCACCGCACGTTAATCGTCCTTTTTTAATCCGGTAATGTACCATCGACTTTTACCCCACAGTGCGTTCTGATCGTTTTTACCCTCACGGTACGTTTCAATCGCCAGTTTTACCCCCATGGTACGTTTCGATCGTCTTTTTAAACCCCCACTATACTTTTCGAGACCCGTTTATTATCCGCAACACTTTCCGATCGCCCTTATAAGCCTGCGATACGTTCCGAGAGATGTTTCAGATCCGCAGTACGCGTTCAAGAGGCATTTGATATCCGCGATGACGTTATGATCGCCTTTTTAGGCTCACAATATTTTCTGAGAGGCGTTTATGATCCACGGTACGTTACGACCACCATTTTACACCCGCAATACGTTTTGATGGTCGTTTCATATCCGCTGCGCCTCGAAGATCTAATTATGCCGCAACATGATATAAGGGCCGATTTTTTCCCGGTTACACCCAGAATTCACGCATATTTCCCGGTACTTATTATTCCCGCATAATTCCCGGAATTCCCGGTCTGTGGCCACCCTGTCCACACTATAAAATGAATTGTTTAAAAGATATTGTTTTAGTTTGCGTTTGAAGGAATTAAAATTTGTCTCTGATCTTATACTTTCAGGTAATTTATAATATAGTTTTACTCCAGCTACACAAGGAAGTTGGTCGTAGATGTGAAGCCAGTGAAAATTATTACGAAAACGATTAACGTATCTAGTATTGTGGGAATGATAAGCTATTCCAGTATCCAAATGACATTTTGTTAAACAAAAATTATTGTTTCCAAAATGTACATGCAAGGAAGCGTTAAAATATTTAGTGTACTAAACAATTCCTTGCACGATTCTCGATACCTTAATTTGGAAACGATTCGACTGCCTTCTTCTGCAAAATAAAACCCTCAAAAATCTATTATCTGAACAAGCACCCCATAAAGAAATTCCATAATTTATATAAGGATGTATTAGACCAAAATAAGCTGTTCTCAAAATTTCAGTATTACAGTATTCGGATAGGTTACGTAAAAGAAAGATACTCGAAGCTATTTTTGCACACACATTTTCAATTTGGAAATTCCATGATAAATATTTATCAATGTGTATTCCCAAAAAATGTACAACAGCTACTTCTGACAGAAAGAAATTAAAATTCAACACAAGTTCTTTATGTAAAGAATTCCAACCAGGTCAATGAAATTTACTCATTTCCAGGCATGTAGTGATTTTTCAGGTTGAGTTGAGTCGAGTTAAGTCATTTAACTTTCTTTGCATTTTCTTTGATACTCTTGAACACAATAGTTTTACACTCTAAAGTTTACCATTTTCTAAACTGGTCCTAGCACTCTAGCAGTTTACTTTACACTTTCAGCAATTTTCAGCTTCCCTTAGTATAATTTTTTTTAACACACAAAAAACAACATATTTCAAGTAAACTTTGGGCAAAATAAGAACTCTTTATAA
Organism: Matsumurasca onukii; assembly: GCA_018831715.1. NCBI lineage: Eukaryota > Metazoa > Arthropoda > Insecta > Hemiptera > Cicadellidae > Matsumurasca > Matsumurasca onukii. Next base: position 73,366,029 of record CM032060.1, read on the forward strand.
TTTTGCTCTTTTTGAATTGATTTTTTTCAAGTTGAAACCCTTTGAGTTTTAGGTATCTGATGATTTGATTAAAAACTCCAGTATGTGTTTACTCTTTAGTCTTTTCTAAGCGAAGTTGGAGAGCAAGAATTGTCCTTTGTTTAAAGTGAGATATAAGATGGGGAAGGTTTCACTTACTCTCTGGACTGTACTGGACCAGCATGGTGATGGAGTTGCCACACTGTCTCAGTACACTGGCTGCCAGCTGATAAGTAGCACTTCTCATGTTGATCCCGCACACCTCCAGCAGCTGGTCCCCCACCTGAGCCAATCATACATCATTCAACTATATTTAATTGTAACATTTAAAATTTTGTTATATACACAGTACAGGACGTTGATAATCCGAACTAATTGGGACCAAGGGTGGTTCAGATTTTCAAATTGTTCGGATTTTCAAACAAAAGGCAAAAAAAGACGTGTGTGCTTTAATTTTGTTATTTTATTCGATTTAAATAGGTTAACTGCAAATACATGACCTATAGACCATCTTAAATTTATTTTGAATTGTAAGGCAAACATGTTTCATTTTCAATTTGGTTGACGTTGCCATTGGGAGAAACTCTCACACCACACAAGATAACAAGCCGAAACAATAAAACGCACTAAACTGAACACCCCACCTAGTGTAAGAATGACTCGTCACTGTTTGTTATGGCAGGGTACAGACTAGTGTGTTGCTAGTGGAAAGCACTCATCACACTCATCCTTCACCACATATTTGCCTTAAAATACCCTCATGAGAGAGGTCAGCATCTTAAATAGTGATATTAATAACGACATCTAATAAAACAAAATATAGTTTAACAGCTGTGTATTTCTTCTAACAAACAAGACTGAATTTGTTAAAATTGGCTGACAAATGATATAGTTATTGCGGTCTTATCGTCTGACAATTTGGTTTACTCATCACAAAAACACAAATGTTGGAAAGAGCTAATTTTGGGGTTTTCAAACTTGGCAGAACTTGCACAGAAACATTTGTGTTGATTAAAAAGGTGTATGGTGAAGACTTCGTATTGAACACATGTTTTTTTAGTGATGTCAATGTTTTAATGATGGCCTTAAAAATTTAAAAGACGCTCCAAGGCAAGGTTGGGCAAAAAATAAAAACCATGAACAGTTTTTAGTGATTTTCAGTTTTTTGGCTGATCTTTCTTTGGATTGTGTTCTAAATTTTTACAGCAATCTTTGAAACATTTACAACACTAGGAAAACGTATTCTATACAAAGTCTACACCATAGACCCTTCTTTTCAACTCAAATATTTCTGTAAAAGTTCTGCCAGGTTTGAATACCCTAACATTAGCTTTTTTCTCTATTTAGTTTTTATGACGAGTGTACAAAAATCACAGACACATCAACCTCAATAACAATATACATTTTCAGCTGAATTTAACAACTTTAACCTTGTTAGAGGAAACACAACGCTTTTAAGGTATATGCAGTTTTATTGGATAGAATTATTATTTGTGAGTATTTATGAAAAGTTCTGTTATTTTTCAGACATACGAGGGCTGCTATTTATGTTTCTGGCCTTGGTATGACTGATTGGTGCTAGACACAAGCTGATGTTTCTAGTGAAAAATTCACATTTTTAAACGCAACCTCAATAAAAAAAAACCTTGATTCCATTGTTTTAAGTGGTTTTGATATTAGGCTGAAAATTTGATGTTTGGTGAAAATAGAATTAACTCGTGGACATTTTCGTGCAATAATGTTTCGTCACTTTTGACGTGGCCTGATACGACAAGAGTGCACTTATGAAACTAATTTCTTATTTAGTGTTGAAGCGCCTTCCTACAGCTTGGTTAAGAACTGGTTTTTCGAATTCGGTCGTGGTCGATGATCACTCCAGGACGAACCCCGTGAAGGTCGCCCAACATCGGTTGTTGTGCCAGAAAACATGGAAGCTGTGCATGAGCTGATGAAGCATGATTGTCATGTGATATATCATGCGATTGAGGCATCTATGGGCATTAGTATGACAAGTATCAATAAGATTTTGCATGGACATATGCACGTGAAAAAGGTTTGTTCATGCTGGATAGTGCATAACCTCTCAAATGGTGAAAAGGAAGCTCGTGTTGAATGATGCAAGAAAATGTTGAGGAAATTCACACAAGGTGCATCAAAAACAGTTTATAATTTCTGCATAGATGATGAAACATGGATATAATCATATTATCCTGAAATAAAACAGCAATTCACCGTATTGGCCTTTCAAAACAAGCCAAATCCGACCAAAGTTGTTCGCGGAAGAAGCACATAAATGCAAATGGTTGCCTGTTTCTTCGGGATTACCGGTCATGAGGTGTCTGTGGCATTAGAGCACCGTAGTACGGTCAATTTGGAATGGTACACCACTATTTGTTTGCCAGACGTCTTTGAGAAACTTTGAGAACAGTCAAAGAATAGACGCATCAACCTTCAACATGACAGTGCGAGCTGCCACAGACCAGCTGAAGCAATGCAGTTTTTGACAGGGTAAAACATTGAATTTATGACTCATCCTTCGTACAGCCATAATTTGGCACCTAATGACTAATTTTCGTTCCCGAACATCAAGAAAAACTGCGTGGGCAACGGTTTCCTACACTTGTAAGAAGCAGTTGCTGCTTCCAAAGCCCATGTTTTGGAAGTACCTAGTTTGGAGTGGAAAAAGTCCATTGAAAATTGGTTTCAACGCCTGCAAAAGTATATTTATCTTCAAGGAGAACACTAAAAAAAGGAATAAAACTAGAGCTGTGCGGGAGCAGAATTTTGGGTCCAGGACGGGAACGGGAGGGATTTTGCAAAAAATCCGGGATTCGGGAACGGGAAAAGTTGGCAAATAAGACATATTAAAGAAATATTAAATAAAATTGAGTTTTTTCAATCAAATTATTTTGTTTATGATACATGGCTTCATACAACAACATGCAGTTTTAAAATAAAAAATCCAAAGTACATCAAAACTATCACAGAACCCACTCATCCTCACCCATTTACAATGAATAACACTGACTCACTTAGCCCAAACATCGCAAAAACAGTTGGAGAGAGTCGGTAAGGACTGAGAGAGAAGGAATCAGACTGTGCAGCTACCAGTGAAGGCAAAGAAAGAGATGACAGGTGGAAAGGACAAGGGAAGAGAAGGATATCAGAGAGGGGAAGACAACAGCTGCAGTGTGTGAGCAGGAGTTGGAAGGCCGGTGCCCGGTTTTTTGTGCCAGACAGCTGTGAAGGCCTGTTGTGCCCTTATCAGTTGTCACTTGTCTACTATGTCATTAGCTGTTGCTAGGCAACCACATAGGGCCGGGGTTACATAGCCAATCAGAGCATTTTCTCTGTATGCTTGTGATATAGTGAGAACGAGCTTTGAGGAGAGGGTAGTGTGTGTTATTTCCTTTTCTCATCTCCATTTACTCAATGATTAATTTCATTTCCCAAATAATGTTTTATACTAGGTTTGAATTACAGCCAAATGCAAAGGTTTTAGTACAATAATAATGCCGTATATACTCGAATCTAAGACGCACTTTATTTACCATATTTTAGGCTCTAAAATAAGGGTGCGTCTTATATGCGTGTGTGTCTTAGACTCGCACAATACAATAAAAATATTGAGTTAATTTGAAGAATTACAAAAACCCTCAAAACATCGACAAAAACATTCAGATAGGCCACGAGAGGTAGGAAACACAACAGGGTTGCATTGCATTGCCTGTTTTGAAGAGTGGAATGAAAGAATTTTTGTGACTAGAGGGGACTCAGAATTGCTTCTTATTGGATTCGTCATGTTCTCCATCCTTCTTCCCCTCCCTCCTTGTCTGTAGGTTGGTGCGGGAAAAGAAGGAAGAGAAAGGGAAGCAGTAGCATACAAGGAGATACGGATCTATTCAAAGCAAATACTAGCGCTTGGAAATATGGGGCAATCACCAGTGGCAAAAACATGAACTAACTGACTACAAAAAATAGTCCCTCGCCATAGTTCTTATCACTCTCTCTCTCTCTCTACCTGTCTTTCTCATCTCTTACTGCTGACCCTTGTTTACAACATTTTTTGTGCTAGTAAGGGGCTAGTGGTGGACCGGGGTTTGGGATGGGTGAGGGAAGGCAATCGTGATGCATTCTTTGTTCTGCTTTTACTCTTGACAGCTGCAGCTGGCAATTACGTCACTGTTTGCTAAGTAGGGTCAGGGGCCTGACAAATCATAGCCCTCTACCTGTTGACATTATAAAAACCGGGGGTGCGTCTTGTACGAGGGTGTAGAGTTTTTTACCGTATATTCAGGGGAAAATTATGGGTGCGTCTTAGATTCGAGTATATACAAGACTCGAGTATATACGGTAGATATTGCAAGCTAGAATAGGATCTAGTACAAGTACAAAATGGATGTTTGGTTCTGTCTGAGATCGTTATCAGCCATCCTGACAATGGCTGCCGGCCTCCATTGAAAATGCACTCAGCATGGAAGTAGGGGGGAGAGGGGTTGTTTACAGGTTGTTTACTTAGAACTGCTCGGCTCTAGTTCCTTATCTTATCTTCACCAGAAGTACAGTACACACTCTCAACAAAAAACACCAGTAGTTTTTACTTCCCGTCCCGAAATTTCGGTACTAGGGCTAGGGGAACGGGGAACGGGAAATGACCTCAATCTCGTCCCGGTACCGAAAATCCGGGATCCCGCACAGCTCTAAATAAAACCGATTAGGTCCTTAAATTCTGGCATTTTCAACCCTAGGCCAGAAACATAAATAGCAACCCTCGTACTGTGTAAATTGAGGAGCAGAAAAAGTGGCAGAGAGATGGAGACGGCTTGTTAGTGAGGCCTAATCCCTCAACCTCATGAGACACCCTTAACTATTTTCTTCATTACATTTAGCAACCATAGTTCTTTGTTGTTTAATTCAACAATCAAACTTAGACAGAGTTTTGTAGCTTTGCTTAGAACAACATTTTATTACCATGCACATTTTGGGATTGTAAGTTAAGCAGTTGAAAAATGCTATTATTCAGCATAAATTTAATTGGCAAGATAACAAGAGTTCTTATAATTGTTCAAAGTTAGCCTATAGCCTAGATGGAAATGTTATTCATTAGGAAAGGCAGCTGACCTGCAAGCCGACTTGGGAGGCAAGACTGTGCTCACTGACGGTAGACACAAACACTCCTCCACTCTTCTCCAGACAAGAGATCTGGATCCCGAGAGGCTCCACAGACTTGTCTATGTGCACTCTGCGTAACTCTCCCGGTAGTGGTCTAAAACATACATTCTTAAGACACCACATCATAATGTTGTGTTTCAAAATGTTTTGGACAGAAAACTATAATTGTTATTTTTGTCATACAACACATGCAAGGCATCTCATTATCATTAATAAAAGGGCTATAAAGAAAGTGAGTATAGCCCCCGGCACATTAATAAACTGTTGGATTCACAAAGAGTCATGTTATCCAACAACGTATTATTTGTACTGATGGATTCACTCGTCTACAATATGTATATCAAAGGAACTTAGTTTTTGAACAGCTGACGTAAGTTCCTATGTTTACCCTGAGTTTTGTCTTTCAGGCATAAAACTTAATTACAGCTGACAATTATAGCTTCTTGTGTAAATTGACAGACAATGCAAGAAGCTATAGGCTTTGTTGTGCCTTTGAAGTTTAGAAGTTTATTCGTGTATTCTAAGGGTGTGGGAGAATGGAGTTTCTTGAGACCAGGGGAGGATAAGAAAAAATGTCAAATTCAAGATTGAGATAACAAAATTTAAAAAAATCAACATTTTGGCATGGAATGCATTGTTAACAATTGCAAGTGCTAGACATTTTTATTAAGTTAAAAATGTATCAATTAGTCACATTACTGGCTAGAATCGGGTTTGGGGAAGCCAACTATTCACTATCAGTGCTGTATGACTATCTCAAAATTAATGCATCAGTTAACAGCTGAAAGCACTAGATATCAATCTTGTACATGCAGATTACATGTTGCAAGGGCAAAATAACAATTGTAAACCCTAAATAGCATTTAGGAGTAACAACTTCCATAAGTTAACTGCTTTTTCTCCTTTAAATTTTTTAAAAGTAATAAAATATTTATGAGAGAAAAATAATTTTGTCTTGTCTTAGGATTCCAACCAAGATCTTGCACTCATATAACTAAAACTCCCCCTATTTTTAAAGTATCTTTCACTTTCTTTAATTAATTACCGTATGATTGTGAAAGGGTTGAGAAAGTAAAATATATATTTTAAAAATTGATGGCAATTATGATTTGGATCATTTTACTTTTAATAGTATGCGGACATAATTTATTAGCCCATTTAATGGTATACAATTCTTTTAGTGTTGTACCTGTGACATAAAGTAGACATGCTTTTAATATTTACCATTTTCCATTTTAAATATTTAAAAGATTCGGTCTGTTGCCATAAAAAAATTAAAACTGCCTAGTACCTAACAGTTTATTAACTGTTTGAACCCAAATTTGTCCCCAGAAGCAATGTTAAATTAGCTCAAATAATAACTAAACTACCAAATAGATGTGGGAAATTAGTAATCAACATCACACAAATAAATGTGATAAGCTAACCATATGGTGTTAAACAACTTACTTTTGATGTGACCATGTGTAGTCTGGTAAAGAGTTTCTCTTGTTCTGTCTAAGTCCTGGACTAAGTACTTCTACGTGGAATGTTGGCATGGGACTGCCCCGGTCTGAGGCTTTCTCTATACTACCAGTGGATACTTTCCCACCACTACTCTTACTGGTCACACTGGGGTTTGAGGGTATCCTGCACACACAACCAACAAAACTGTTTGAAAACACCTTCCTCATTTTACAGGTAAGTTGAAACAATTTATTTTAAAAATCTTATAAGTTAACACACTTATCTAGAAATGTTCACAACTAAATTAACCTAGTCGAGTTTGAGTTAAGTTTAATCTGTTTACAGTTCTTTACAATTATTTTTACAAAGTATGTCTTGTAAACAACAGACTTCAGAACTATGATTTTGAGTACCTTATTTAAATTTTGTCTTAATACTTAATGTTTGGCAGATGACAGGTTTGTATATATTATATATAGAGACACTGTGTACCTAAATCGCTGATTCTCTTTCTTGCGAGGAAATGTGCCGCCCTCATAGTGTGGGTGGTAGGTCTCACTATCGTACCCGGGGTGGGAGTGGGCGGAAGGTATGGATCTGGCACCCTTGTGGTAGTGAGGTTCTACTGACGGTGAGTGGGTGTGGTGAAACTGTAACCACAAGTCAGTAGTCACTAGTCAGACAACTAAGTCTTTCATAGGAAACTTATACCAATGTCTAAATCAATTGGTGTTATCAAGTTACTATTAAAATCAGTAATCAATAATCTGACATTAAACATTGGTTATGAGCATATGAATAAATCTCTGTCGAGTAGGATCCTTGTAGGATCTTTGAGATAATGTCTTGTTATATTGCACTCTAGGTTAAAAAGAGGCATAATTTTTTCAATATGAAAAAATTCTAAAATGTAACATTGCTGAAAAGCACACTTTTTACAAATCAGACAGTGACAAGTTATTAATAAGTGACAGTTTATTGTATTCATTTTTACAACTGTAAAATTTTAAAAACTGAACATATTAAGATTTTGTTTTTGATAGTAATAAATAAATGAATAAGCACACATATCACTGTTGTATAGTTCATTCATTATTGACTTGAGAAATAATCCTGATGAGTAATAAACTGTAAAAACAGTTAAATGCAAGTTAAAATTTAAATGCTTAATAGTATTGGCTTATGTCTTTAATTTCTCTAATTTTAAATATATTCCAATACTATTGCTGAAGTTCTCAATAAAACATACATTAAATTACATGTATGCATGCTGACTGGTGTATGTACTAAGTGTATCCAGCATTGCCTGCAGCAAAATCACTCTCACCGATAGTAACAAAGACTCTTCAAATAACAATTTCTTTTAGTTAATTTTCAAGATAAATTAATGTGTCACTTCTACTTAAAACAAATTATTTACCAAAAATGCTACAAGTTTTTTAATGAAAATAGCTTACATCAAACATGCATCTGTAGGGCTTTGAAATGGAAATGAATATTTAGCAAAAGATGCTATAAATTAATTCAGATTAAATTTCAACTTTATGTTAGATTTGGCTTACAAAGGAGATGCTAAAAAGCTATCCATTGAAAATCACCAGAAATTTCAACTCAATATTTTAGCCATCACTGGACTCCTGATTGGATGTTACATGTTTTTATAGTATTAAGTACCGTATGTATAAAAAAGAAAATAATTGATTAATTGACTCATGTGTACAGGCACACTTTTCTTTCAATTGAATATTTATCAAACAAAAATGCTTTTACGCAGCCATCTACATGACATTGCACATGCATTAATTTACTGGGCACTACTTACTTTAGCTACTTTTTCCTTTCTGGCTGAAATAATTGTTAGATTGGTTAATCTAATACTGAAGGTCAAACATGATGTGTGCAACATACAGCCTCTTAGGATTTTCTGCCTCTCATTTGCCATTCTCATATTGATATTTATTTTTAGTTGTTGACTACAAGAAAACCTCCACACAACCTTTGATTGAGGTTGGTAATTTAAATTGTGCCACTTTAGTGAAATTACCCCTTAAATCTTTTCTCACAGTGTTTCTTTGACCAAAAAAAACCAAGAGAACTTGGTGCGAGCATCTGCCAGCCAAAGCTTCTCGAGCATTTTTCGCCACATTTGTTTGTTTTGCTATTATTAAGTAGTTTGCTTAGTTGTTATAGAATATGGTATTATTGTAATATTAAAAGTCTAATGTGTTTTATTTTTCCTAGTGCTCTAATAGCTTGTTGTACAAATAAACAAAATGTTTGTCCAGTTTTTGATTACCAATAATAATTATTTTTATCATTATTTTACATTGAAACGAGTTATAATGTCAAGCTGTAATCCTAAGCTAGGCCTAACCTAGACCACACAAACAGCAACAAAACCTACATTAGAAGTCAAATTAAATTTAACTAACCTATACCTACAGAAAATATTAAACTAAAATATTATGGTTATGACATAAAGATTATTTCTAATTGTTAATTATTGTTCCCCTTTCCATCCTATCACATCAAGTTTCAGTTAAGCCGTAATTTAATCTATTGTTCCATATTTTTCGGGGCGACGAAGAATATTATCTATTGATTCCGCTAACGCCCGGTGGAATCACGACTTTGATACCGTTCACGGCAAATTTCGACCAAATTTCGAAGCTTTACCGATCAGGTGTTTGTAAATACTCAAACTCGACTCAATACATGTAACCCCTAACCCCTATGTGTTATTTCGCTATCGGGCGGTTCGAACCGACTTTGTCAATTTCGTTCTCGGTTCCAGACAGGAATAAAAATCTCGCGAAAAAAATCGATCTCGAAATTCATCTTGACCTCTAAAATGATATTATAAAGAGTAAAACTAAATCAATCGTGAAAACCATGAATTACATTAAAAGGTAGGTAAGCTAAGAGTAAAATGAAATCAGTTTATATTTTGCTATCGTGAAATCTTGGCAACAGTTTTATTATTTTTTATTATACAAATTTTTAGTATTCGTTTTTTGCTGTTCAAGTTAGCCAGAAATTGAATTCATTTCAGTGTTAGTGGGCAACATGTACACTAGTTAAGCTAACTGGTCAAAGAAGTATAGGAACATTTTGCTTACAAGTTAATGTTGCCTAGTTGATGTGAATACCTGGGTAAAAGGTGGCTCGAAGCTGAACGAGCGAGAGTTCATGGAGTCTCCACTCTGTGTGTGGGAGGAGGGAGGGTTGGAGTAGCGTGAGTGGGAGTGGGGGTGGGAGTGGTGGGGTGGGAAGGGGGTGAAGGGGTAGTGTGGAGACCCGTACAGTTGAGAGTGGATTCGACTGTGTTCTGCCGAAGACTCTGCCTCTGTTGTCGGGTACTTGGGCCGCTTCTTCACGTAGTATTCCAACAGCTCCTTACCAATGTTTCCGGACTTGACTGACAGGTCGATGCTAGTGTCCGAGGGAGTCATACCGGTGCGTCGACTCGGCTCGTTGCAGCAGGGAGGCAGTGTATACGACGGGCTGTTGTTGACTAGCACAGACAACGGCAGACGCTCTTTGTTCTTGCGAGGGTGCACAATAGTGCCTGTACCGTGCTCTATCACTGGCCCACCTCTGAACATCCAAAATTAGTATCAAGAATGGTTGCAATTTGTTAATGAATGATTATAGGATGTCCAGCATTATAGAGTTTGAGACCTAATTACACCTTCGTTACTGTTTGCAAAGATCTCTAGACTGCCGTAAGTGAAGAAATCACAACTTCTTCACCCTTCTCAACACTTCCCGGTTTAAGGACAAAATTTCTACATAATTTGCGACTTTTTCCCATGTAGCCTATCTAAAACCCCGTCTAATTCCTGGAATTCCTGGGTGCTAAACACCCTGCTACACAACAGTGAATAGAAAAGAATATTTTTGAGGCATAAGCTCGAATATTGGATTGTTATAGAAAGAAATTTTAAGTAAAATAAACCCATATTTAAAATTTTAATATAAGAGGCCTTTTAATCAGCAAAGCTGTCTTCATCAGATAACCTCAAAAATTTAAAAGGCCTCATGTATTAAAATTTTAAATATTGGTTTATTTGACTTAAAAATTCTTTCTATAGAAAAGAATAAGTGTTAGATAATCAATCAATGGAAAAGAGTGGAACAATCACTGATTGCAGCTCAAATTCAGTAAGCAATTTATTACAAACCCCTTTTCCCATGGAATCTGAGCTTTTCTTGAAAGGCTTTGTCATTGTGAATCTCAGGACAATTAGTCAAAAAAGGAAACAATGGCAAGATTGGTTCATGATTAAAGCAAAATCAAGCACTTGTTTTGAGTTTAAAAATCAGAACTATGAGAACTTATGCAAGCTCTAATAAAGAAGATTTTTCAAATAATTCTTATTTCAGTTATACTGCAAGAATTTTCAGTAACAGCCAAGTTTGTAAATTTCATAGATCAACTTGTTACCAAAAAGATTATTATTCGTAAATCCTAACTACTAACCATTAGCATTACTCACATCATCAAACCAATGTTCATTGCATGACCTCAAGCTCATGCATTGTCAAGCTTTGTATTGTGTCTCATAGCATTTCATGAAGTCTCTAACGCTGTTACGTAAACAAATTACAATTGCGTTGATTCCCCATGAACAAAATTTAAATTGAGTATATCATGAAATGCCATACCTTGCCTTGGGCCAGGTCCCACCATTCTTCTCAATGTTCTTGGTGCGCCGGTGTATCCTGGGATGGTAACTCTCAATGACTGAGTCTAGTTCTGCGATAGCATCATCTCTCTCTTGCTCGAAGGTGACAGGTGAAGAGTTGCGGTTAATCTTGTTGTTAGCTCTTCGGCTCCACTTGAAGGCAGGTGACGTCTCGTGTTTAGGCGAGTAACGCATGATACCTTCAACATGATAATTTGCAATTTAAATTGAAACCAATACCATTTTTATGTTTCAACATGTGGATTGCAATGTAATGTTGAAAATAGCATGAAAGTAACAGCTAATAAGAAATTGAAAGTAAAACTATTATTTAAATACATTCTTTGGTCAATCTATTAGATGAAAACTGTATTGCACTTTGTATTGGCTGGTATTATTGATCGGCACCCAAGACTCCCAAATAGTCGCTAAAAACTTTCTATTTATTACTTACGACAACCAATTGGTACTTGCTAGTATTATAAACCACTTTTATTTCCAGTGACTTACCACTTGCCACTCAATTTTACAATTTGTTTCAAAAAGCTCCTTCACAAAGGGTTTTTTGGTTTGGCTTAATCTGAAGGGTCAAAATAAAGATCCTGAATTTACTCCAAATAAAAAGGACTGCCTGAGGAACTCTAATTCCTGGTTTCATATGGACCTGCTTTGACTAGGAATCATCATATTTCCTTTCATTAATTGTAAGATATGTCCTATTATCATCTCTGTAATACAAAAGCATACCTTCTCGTAGCAAGCTCTCAGTCTGAGTAGCCGCATGAGTCGTCTTCTTGTAATCTATCAACCCACTCCCCCACTTCAGTGTGGTTATGGTAAGGAGATCACTCGGCTGATTAAGGATTGCCATTGCGTCTCGACTGCTTTTCAAACCATCCATGGTTTTGTTGTTTATCTAAAACAAGAAAGAACGCATCTACTAATACTATTCAAAAGCAATTATTCACTATTTAAAAAAAATTTGTAAAAATTCCAAGAAATTATAATATAATAAGAGTTTAGGAAACTTACACTTAGAACTCTATCTCCAACAGCCAGGTTGCCTTCTTTGGCTGCCAATGATCCAGGACTGATCTTGGATATATAAATGCCAGTTTCCAATGTAAGACCATGTTCGTAGTTATTCAATTGTAACTGAAACAAGAACATTCCTGATGAGTAATAACAGAAATAATTTATAGAAAAGGCAAATTGAGCAAAACCTTGTGAACTTGAGTAAAATGTGAAATTTAGAACAAAACAAAGCCAACACGTATCCCTAAGCGCTACTGTTGATTCAGCAAACTTCCTGTTTCGGGAAGTGCCCTATTGTGGGGGGTAAAATGAGTTTTATGCTATAAAAACACAAATTTCACGAAAATTGAACAATAATGCAATTTGTACAGTGTATATCACATGTGATCACAAAAAAAGTTTGTTTTACAAAATTGAGTAAGGCAAAGCCTGAAATATACAGGCATTCGCTTAAGGCTGCTTTACGTTTTGTTATACAACGTTTTCTTCTGTGTTGCAATAGGAGTGAATGCTCTTTTTCCAACAGAAATTCGCTAATACAAATTATTGTTTAATTCAAACCAACAAATAATTATCTAGGCTTGAAAGTTAAGGTTTGGATGTACAGTGAGCCATGTTGATCTTGATCTACTTCACAACAATTGATTTCACTTAAGGACTCACACAATACATCGTGATTAAAATAACTATTATAGTGATCCTAGGACTATTATCTTAATATCCACAGTTGCAAAGTCTCAGACTAGCAAGCCACAGACTGGATAGTGACCTGGGTAGTGTAGAGGCTTCTGGCCCCGACGCGTCGCCGTCGCACAACAATGATAGCAGCTCCTCCACTGGTACGAACTGTCTCTAGCACAACACGCTTGCTCACATTGCTGCAGTCCAGGTTGTTCACTCGTACTATGCAGTCATTCGGCCTGTCAATTAAACCACAACGTGAAAACTGTTGTCATGTGAGCATTCAAAGGTTAACAGATTGTCATTGGCATAACCGACATGGAACCAACATTTTAGGTGCATTGACATTAATTTTAGGTGCAGATTTTAAATGCAAAAGTGGTTTGTTCAATTTTTAGCTCTGTTTGAGTAAAAATGCCTAGTGCTTTAGTAACATGGAAAGTGACCTGAGTACACATACTTTATTTTACTGAATTAATTGACCCGACCCGATGCTTAAGAATTTGATGAAATATTCAACCTGAGGGGAAAGTAGTAAAATGCCCACGCTTGATATTATCACACCATTAAATGGAAAAATTAATTATGACAAATTGATGACATGAGCTGAAGACAAAATGTAAGTTGTTCATTGCACTACAATTTAAAATGAAAAAAATTATTTAATTTTCAAAAAAATTCCAGAGTAGTTAATTTAAAATTATGCCTTGAAGAAATAATTACGTGAAGTGTACATAAAGTATAGGACCATTATTAAACAGAACTACCTGAGCTTGGATTCTAAAATACTGCCTTTGGCCACACAAGACACATAGATCCCACAATCATTTGGATATTGGGGATCATCCCTGCCTCCTATCAGATCCAGCCCTAGATCTTCATCTGATGCCAAACCCCCCTGCAACAAGCACAAGTACATCATTAAAAACTATAGCAAACCAGTAGTATTTATTGAGAAATATATTTGCCTTTATAACTGCTAGACAGATATAATGTTAAAACAGAAAACAGGAATATTGCAACCTCGAGAGTCTTATGATATACTGTACAAGAAGTGAAGTTACCTTGATTAGATCCCATATTTAAACATGCATTTTCTTGGGACACATACCTATAATTTTCATTAACTTTTGAAGTTAGTTTAATGTGCTGGTGACTTTGTGAAGCCACATTTCTATTTAGCCAGTCCCTGACATAATTCAAATTTGGAAGACATTTTAATTATTTAATAGGGTGTTCAGCATTCAGGAAAAACAAAATTCTTATATAAAACCCTTATTTTCCCAGGTAAATTTTGCTGATTTCCTGGATTTAGCTATCTTATGGGAGTCATAGTTACTCTCACCATATTCGGCTTATATGACAAAATTACAACTTTTTCTAGCGTTCGTGACAAAATCACGTATCGTTTGCGGCGATCTCTTGACTCCCACGACAAAATCATGACTTTCGATACTGTTTGCTGCGATCTTCCTGACTACCGCTAGCGCCTGCGACGAAATCACGATTTTTGTTACTGTTAACGACTATCTCTCGACTCCCATTAGCGCCTGTGGTGAAATAATGAATTCAATACCGTTCGCGGCGATCTTCTGACTCCCGCTAGGGTCTGCGACGAAACCACAACTTTTGTTACTGTTAACGACAATCTCTTGACTCCCGTTAGCGCCTGCGTCGAAATCACAACTTCGATACGGTTTGCAACGATATCTAGACTCGTCTCTGACATATTCACCACTTTCGAGATCCTTTCCAAAATTACCTGGTTTAGGGATGAATTTCCCCCATAATTCCTAGTTTTCCCGGAACTTGCGTATGCTGGACACCCTGATAAACTAACATTCAAATAGGTTTTTAAAAAGAAAACAATTGACACTTGATCATACCAAATCTATGTCCAACACCTCAGTGTCCCACTCTTGCATGTCCGTGTCTATGGCAGAGTCGTGGCTGTAGTTGTGACTGGTTGCGTGAAGTTGAAGCATTCTGCTCTCCTTCTCTAACTGAGCCTCCATCTTCTCCCTGAAAACCCATTCAATGATGTTACATCACTTTCCACATTACACCTAAGTAATCTACACTTCCTTGTTTAGACTCTTTAACTGACATGTCTAAGTTCTACTACAGTACATACTTGAGTACGTTGAGTTCCTTGGTGGTCTCGTTACGTTGTTTCTTGATGTCGTCGGAGTCACGTAGTGCCTCGGCCAGGTCGCTGACAGCTCGGTCGCGCTCTCTGCGCAGCCGGTCACACAAGCTGCGAATACTCTCTCTCTCCAGCACTATCTTGTCTCTTTCACTGAACGCCCAATCTCGCCGTCGCTTGCTAACCTCTGCCTCTTGTAGCGCTTCTGCACATTCAATAAGTTACTACAACTTAATATAGAGTTGAGAATTTGATGATGACAAATGTTTATCTTACCAAATGACTGGTGCGCTTATCATTTGCTTTTCAGACTTAATTGGAGTAGAAGTGAAGCGTTTGATTAGTAGAAGGTTAAACAAGGAATATCATTGTAGAAATTGCATTTTTTACAATTCCTTTTTCCAAGACCAGAAGTTAATCTATAGGTAAATTAAAACAAGAAAAAACTTAACCGTATTGATAAAAACTAAAATACTGTTTGTAAATAACTTGAAGTACCTTGAAGTTCTGCTTGCAACTTATCAGCATGTTTCCTCAGCTTGTCTATCTCTTGGTTAGCTTGGTCGAGATTGTCCAACCTCTCCTTCTGAACTTTACCAAAAAGATCCATGCTTGTAGGCTGCATTTCATGGGGATCTTTAATTCCAACCTCCCTGAAAAGACAGAAATTGGACTATTAAATACAAATGAATAGGACATTTTTACGGTAAACAATGGTCTGGCAATGATTTTTATTAACTAATAATTGTTTTAGACTAGTGATGGGTCAAATCTAAAATATTATCTAATCGAATTTTGCCTCTTCGAATCTTGAATCCCGAATTTAAATTTACTCTGCTGGGTACACTGCCAAAATTAAATGCAAGTGATTTTCTGACCTTAAATCATTCATTTCAACTTTCAAGGGCACAATTTCTATTGTGAACAATATACCATGTATGATTTTAAATACAAAAACATAATTTAGTTAGCTAACATTAAATTTGAAAAAATGATTGGCCTTGGATACAAAGTAATATAAGATATGTTGTAGTTTGTATATATTATTTTTAATTTTTGAAAGGAACTGTAGAAATTAAATTAATCAACGTTATTCGACCAATTTACAGCATAACCGATGAAATAATTCAAAAAAAGATCCCTACTAGGAATTCCCGAAGTAGGACTTGCCCACCTAGTATATATATATTTTTAATTAATATAAATGTGTTGAACAATATTTTATGGAAAGTAGTTGTAAGCACAAGTTTTATTTAGCATAGTTTTGGTTGTTCACGTCTATGGTAAAATATTTCCAACATTCTGACAACATCACTGTAATGTCAAAGTAGGCTACCTGCTAAGATGAAGTCTTAAAATGTAAAATCACATAATACTGCACTGATGAAAACGAATTATGTCTAACCACACTCGCACAAACTAATGCAAATAACACACTGACAAATAACACACTTACCAATTTAGACTTTACTTACAATATTTAAATGTTTCTAAGAAGACAGTACCAAAGAACAAAAGACAGTAAAGTACCCTTTTATCATTTGTTATCACCCACACTACCGGTTTCGGGACTTAGCCCATCATCCTAGGTGTTTAGGTTAAAACTAATATATTAACCTAAACTCCTAGGATGATGGGCTAAGTCCCGAAACCGGTAGTATGGGTGATAACAAATGATAAAAACGTATTTTATTGTCTTTTGTTCTTTACTAATATTACAAGTAGCCTTGTGTGAACAAACCTTTTCAAATATTGAGTGTACTTATATGGCTTATTTAAAGATCAAAATCTGAAAATCCAATGTTTCGTGGATTTCTTACCTCTCTCGGTTGTAAGCATATTCAAAACGTGATTTATATCCCTCTCTTTGTGACTCCTCTTTGGCAGTGAATTCTCCAAATCTCTCTTGAAGATCGTAACACTCTTTCAATGCTTTGTCCCTGTCATGGAGAGCAGACTGGATTTCCCTCTTTAGTGTTTCAATGTGATAGGTTAACGCAGTTTTCTAAAGAAGAAAGTAGTTTGATTAAAATGATTTGTATTACAATGGTACATTACAAAATAATTGAATAATAAGCAAACTTATAAAAAATAATGACTTATATCAAACTTTGAGTGTGTTGGTACATTTAATAAAATTAGAAGTTATTCAATGAACAAATCGAACACAAATGCCTAGCCATAACTGATGTAGGAAACATATATTACATAGGAATAGAAAGAAGAGCAGGCTCACCTGGATAACTCCACCTTTCTACACCTTTTTGATAGCATATCCTAGTCTAGTGCCTTATTTCCTAAATCTAAATATGTATTACAAAAGAACTTTTAAAATAATGTTAAATAAATTTTACCAAGAATTAAAAACAAAAAATGTGCTAAGCTTTTTTATAAATGTATTCTTCAAACTAGTTTGAAGAACTAAGAGTGCAAAAAAACTCTTTGAAAGGAACCTTGATCAACAGTTAAATTCCAATCACGTAATATAACTACCTCATCTAAAATCTCCTTAGTTTCGATCTCCAAGGCTTTGTTCTTCTTGTAGGCTTGTGTAAGGTCCTCGGACAGTTTCTCCATCTCCTTGTGTACCGAGTCTCGCTCACTCATGACTAGCGAGTACTCTTGCATCGCAGCGTTTCGCTCCTCAGTCAACCGCTTTAAATCCTTGTTAGCCTTCATCCGCACCGCCATCGCCTGATTGATCTCCTTCACCGCCTCCTCGTGCTGTTGTTGAACCTAGTCAGTAGTCACACAAGATGCATTAGATATGCATCTACAGTCAATTGTATGGAATCCAATGTTTATCAAATATACAGAACTTGAGCCATAGTATTGGAATAAATTTGTAATTTAGACAAAATGAAAACAAAAGCCCATACTTTGAAGATTTTAACTTGCAAGGCCTTTCACTAGCAAGGCTAGCATCTTCTTAATTTGTGTTGCCCGAAGATGCTAGTGAAAGGCCTCTCAAGTTAAATTCTTCAAAGTATTGGCTTTTGTTTTCATTTTGTCTAATTACAAATTTATAAGGTATGATGAGGGTAAATTACATGAGGTTTAATCTGAGACTGGTATTGCGAGCTCACATAGACACTTCGTGTAATATTCTAAAGGGTAGCAATGAAGTTAGGCTAAGAATGCGCAGTACAGACTAAGACCTTGGATTATGTCTTATTAAAAGGACAATGTGCATTTTACTGGCATACTTCACTCCTACAATTTTAATTTTATATCAAATCAAGATTATGGTAATTAAATGCTCTAGAGACTGCACTGAGATGCATTTTCATTTTCTAGCTTGAAACTTAGACTTTTTATACTACCAACAAGAAAATTAAATTTTGCTTCCAACAAGCTATTTATTTTTTATTTTTTTTTATAATCTTGTAAATGTGTTATTTTTTTAAGTTTACAACACAAAAATATTTGTACATTGACAAATAAATTGTTATTATTATTATTTACAAGAGTTCAGCTGGCTTTCAATTTCAACAATTTGTTATCAGAAATCTGTGAAATCAAAATGGTCGTAAAACCAAGAGATAACAAATTTTAACAGGACGTAAGATAAGTAGTGTGAGTAGAAGTTGCAAACAAAACAGGTTAGTAAGACCGTGCCAACTAGGATGAAACCCGGAGAGGAGAGTATAAACAGCTGTTGCGTAGCTCCCCACCACTTTTCCCCTCACACGGCTTAGTATAGTCCATTCCAACATAATCCAAGATGGCGGTTTGTTTACAAATAGCAAATATTTAAATTATTTTGTTTCTTTAACATGACAAATTTTTTATTTTGATCGTTTGAATTCAGTTAGGTTGATTCTGTTTTATTAGTTTAACAGTAGTTTTTCAATAAGTATTAAAGCTAAATCCAAACTTCTGTTTAAAAGCAGACGAAGAACAAGATGAGGTTATGTTATTTGTATTTGTTGTGACAGCTACAGCGAGGTTTGCTTGTCACCGACTGTACTAAGCGGATAGGAGAGGGAAGAGTGATCTGCGCGCATGCTCAAATCGCGCTTCATGCTAATTGGCGCGAACTGTATGTCAAGTTGAGGGGCAAAGGACTGGAGCAAGTTTCACCCTCTGCCTTAGACCAAAAGAAAAGAAGAAGCTTCAAGAAAAAGGGAAACCCCACTGGAAAGAAAAAAGAAGGAAAAAAACACAATGAGCGAGGTGAATAAAAGAGATAGCTTGAGAGTGTTTACTACTCAAGTGTAGTCTACTCTACTCTAGCATGTGAATAAAACAATGGGTTCTCTTGCAAGAGTTGTCTCATATGAACATATGGTTCCCTCTAAACAAAGTGCCAGTGATCACTAGTTAAAAAGACTTCACTTGTTGGCTTGTTTTGAAAACAAATTAACCTTAAATTTGTTTTGCGTCATTTAATAACTAACTTTTGTTTTGTTTGGAGCTAAACACAAAATGGAAGACTTAAAATTAGAAGATAGTTTTGAAAACTCTAGATCAGTGTTAGCAGCGGTACTGAAGGACTATAAGGTAGTTTTGAACAAATCCATGTTGCCAAAATGTGTAGTAGCGAAGGATTTGGCATGGGAAAAGATCAAAACCGTGTATATGAAGAAAACTGGAAAGTTTGTAACAGTTGAACAGCTAAAGAAGATTTTTCAAAAGATGAAGACAGCAATAAATAAAAAAAAAACGGATAAAATAACAACGGAGAACATTCCCATCAAATTGCTCAAGTGGGAAAAAGACTTTTTGGAGTTGCTGGATAGCGAAGACAACCCTGTTTCCAAAAAATGCCTGGAGCTGTCAATGTTGGCGTAGGACTAGAGAGACCCGGTACCAGTAGTGAAAACAATACCAGTCTTGAGAAAACCCAAGTATTTCCCGGGAAACGTGACCTTCCAGAACAAAAAGTAAACAGAGTAAAGAAGACGAAGCTTTCTGCTGAAACTGAAGATGCGGCTCAACTCACAACTGCTGAGCTTCGAAGATGGTTATTGCTGGAGCAGATCAAGTTAACCAGGATACAAGTAAGAAAGGAAGAGCTCCTACTGAAGAAGGCGTTGAAAGAAAGTAACGAAGAACAGGCCTTTACTTTTGACAATTCAACCGATGATATTTCTGAGTTTATTGTTATTCAAACTACCCCTGAAGCTACTAATAATGATGATATGTAAATGTTGTTACTTAATAAATTGGTTACTATTTACCGTGATACTTTTTGTAATGAAATAGTTAGTCGAAATAAAAATTAATTTCAAACTTGCACAATATTTATTTTAGGTTTAATAAGTTATATAGACTACAGTTGTACATTTATGGATTTACAGTAAAAGCGTAAGCAATGATGTCTCTCTTCTGTTGGCCACGCTGACGAATCCTAAGTTCATTTGCATTAAAACCATCATTGTTGTTATCCTCTTCAATAATGTCATCATTCTCTTGGAAATTGTACTCCCAACCATCATTCAGGTGCTTAGAAATATTATGTAACACAGCACAGCAAACTACAATTTTCGGAACTTTGTCGAGGGAAACTCTAACTTTGTTTTGAAGGATTGGAAATCTTTGCTTCAATTAACCAAACACACGCTCAATTGTTACACGTTCTTGAGCAAGGATTAGGTTGTAACGTGTTTCCCTTTGATTTTGTGGAGGTTTGAATGGAACCATTAACCATGGAGATATACCATAACCACTGTCGCCAACTAAACAGTAGGCTCCATCAAACTGTTGAAGTGTCCCTTGAATTACGCTTAGACGCCAAATTCTGGAATCTTGCACACTTACTGGCCATTGAGCATCGATACTTGTGAACCTTTCACTAGCATTGCAAGTTTCTTGGACATTTATTGTTATTTTGCCTTTGCTGTTAACATACTCGTCCCTGAACCGGTTCGGTTTTTTTATTTCTATGTGAGTGCAATCAAGAGCCCCAACTGCAGTAGGCATTCGAAATCTAGCACCCCACTCCTCTCTAGCATCATTGAGTTTGGCTACAGTTTTTGGACATTTTATCCAGTGGTGGGATTTGTCTACTACCTTGTTCATAACCTCCGAAAATGTTTTGCACACAGTTGTTCTATGAACTCCAATATCTACAGCCACTCCACTTTGGAAACCAGAGTCACTTAGGTAACGCAAAAAGATTTCACTTTTTCTCTTTTAGACAAGGCCCCTCCACGAGTTTCATCTTCACCATCCAAAAAGTAATCTATATATATAAAAGAAAGTGTCCTGACTGACTGACTGACTGACTCATAATCAGACCACAGCCAAAACTACTGGGCCTAACGAGTTGAAACTTTGCACACCTGTTTGTGGTAGCCCAAAACCACCCACTAAGAAGCGGTTTTGTAAAATTCCTATTTTAAGGGTAGTTTTTGAGGGGGTGAAATTAAGCAAAAATGGGCCGTGTACGTCTTCACTATTTGTCCGATAGGGCCTAAACGAGTAATCCGATCTTCGATCTGATGAAAAATCGTTAGTGTGGCGTGAAATTATCTACAAGTTTTATATCAAACTTTTTTGTATCTCTCTTAGTTTACCAGTCAACGAGCAAAACGTAAAAAAGCTGGTCACTTGGCCCAGCTTCCCCCGCGCCGCGCCCACCATTTCGACCTCCTCTTCTATCCAGTTGCCGCCTATGTGTAGGTAGAATTTCAGATATTGATGTCCTGTTAATCTCCTTTTAGGCCTTGCAGAATACTTTATTCATTCTACGTTTATTCAGACTAATATACTTACCTGTCCTGCATGTTGAAAGAGTTGTATTACTGTTCTAAAATACAGTACAGTTATAGGTTCGAATTCTTGAATACTGCAACTGTACTGTACTTCAGTAACTCTATAAGTAATTTTCGAATTCTAAAGATGTATCGAATGATTATTGGTGGTTTCTACTTGCCAAACTAAAAGTATAAGCATAGGTAAAGGATGCTGGTGGCAAGTTTTAAAAATATAGTTCTTGAATTTTTCATAAAAATGTCCATACGATGACTGATTATATTAAAGTAAAACAGTTTTACGACAGTTTGACGAGTCAGAGGATTTTACAGCCGGAGAAAAAGACGAAAAATATAGTCTACAGAGAAGTCCTTAGCACCTCTGTCTAAAGCCCCCCACACACGGTCTAGCATGCACGGCGTGCATGCTGGGCACGGCAGCCCAGCATGTTGGATCGTGTGTGGTTAACCATCGTGCCGCTCGCCATGCCACCACCAGTGTTCACTCTCTTTGCTCGGCAACAATGCTTGGTATTAATCATAATTTAATGTCAATACTGCATGTACCATGTAAAGTTGTTTGTTTGACATCAAAACTAATCATACATATAAATATAAAATAAAACCTATTACCACTGGCAAGACTGTAATAAAAGCTGAGCTAAACGTACAGGTATGTTACAATAATTTAGCATCAAGAAAAATCTCATACCTTGTAAAATGAATTTAGTAGCAAGTAATAATTTTAATTTGCGTTTTAAAAAATTTATATATTTTACATGGTTTTATATCTTATACGATGGATGGGATCCTGATAATTTTACCCCTGCTAATCCAATAGTAACTACGATTCATATTCAACCTGAATGATACTTTTTATTTGCTTATGCTATTTTACGTTCTATCCCAAATAAGCTGGGGGGTGTATTAGCTTAATTTATTTAATTTTAATAATGTTACAAAATTTTAGAATACCAGCAGCATTCACATCGAAATTCATTGCACAACTGACAAAGCACCCAGCATGCTAGGTCTCAGGCTCGACAGTGTGTGGACGACACCCAGCATGCTGGGCGTGCAGCTAGGCACGCAGCTATGCTAGGTGGAAGGCTGGGCTAGGCACTTTGCACGACCGTGTGTGGCCTGCTTAAGGATGAGGTGAACCGCAGTCCTTGGCAGTAGGCGAGGAAAACCGCCCTAAAACAACTCCACGTAGAATGAAATCCAGGCAGCAGGTGAGAGGATTTGCGTAAACAAAAGTCCCCGTTGATATAGACAGTAGGCGAGGGGATCTGCGCTAAAAAAATTCCCCGCAGAATGATATCTAGACAGTAGGCGAAGAGATCTGCCCTTATAAAACTCCCACAGAATGATATCTAGAGAGTAGGCGAGGAGATTGTGCCCGTACAAAACTCCACACAGAATGATATCTAGGGAGTAGGCTAGGGATCTGCCCTACAAAACGCCCTGCAGATTGATATCCAGGCAGTAGGCAGAAGATCTTCCCTTACAAAACTCACAGAATGATATCTGGAGAGGAGGGGATCTGCCCTTACAAAACTCCCCGCAGAATGATATCTAAAGAGTAGACGAGGGGATCTGCCCTTACAAAACTCCCCACAGAATGATATCCAGGAAGTAGGTGAGGGGATCTGCCCTTTCAAAACTCCCCGCAGAATGATATCCAGGAAGTAGGTGAGAGGATCTGCCCTTTCAAAACTCCCCGCAGAATGATATCTAGGGAATAGGTGAGGGGATCTGCCCTTACAAAACTCCCCACAGAAAGATATCTAGGCAGTGGGATCTGCCCTTACAAAACTCCCCTCAGAATGATATCCAGGAAGTAGGTGAGGGGATCTGCCCTTTCAAAACTCCCCGCAGAATGATATCTAGGGAGTAGGTGAGGGGATCTGCCCTTACAAAACTCCCCGCAGAATGATATCCAGGATATAGGTGAGGGGAACTACCCTTACAAAACTCCCTGCAGAACGATATCCAGGAAGTTGGTGAGGGGAACTACCCTTACAAAACTCCCCGCAGAATGATATCCAGGAAGTAGGTGAGGGGATCTGCCCTTATAAAGTCCCCGCAGAATAATATCCAGGAAGTAGGTGAGGGGAACTACCCTTACAAAACTCCCCGCAGAATGATATCCAGGAAGTAAGTGAGGGGATCTGCCCTTACAAAACTCCCCGCAGAATGATATCTAGGTAGTAGGTGAGGGGATCTGCCCTTACAAAACTCCCCGCAGAATGATATCTAGGTAGATGGCGAGGGGATCTGCCCTTACAAAACTAATAAATGCAAGGGGATCTGCGTAAACAAAATTCCCCATGGGAAACTAGCACGGATACCTCCACGTGGTGTTTCTAGGATCATTCTAAAAACTGTGTAAATTTCAGTGTTGGCAATTACAAATTACAAGAATATTGTAATCTGATTGATCACTGTAGTCAAGATACTTGAACTCATTTTGTCCGTGGCGAAGCACGGGCACACAGCTAGTCAGAAATAAAGTTAAAACTTTTAATAACTTGTTGTTTTTTCCAGCTATAAGGCCTTTTGATAATATTAGTTACCTGTTATTGTAGCCTGTAGACCTTATGATTATTGTATCCCGATGTACATTTCGGCCTAAAGGTAGGCCATCTTCACGGGGCTGTTTACACTATTGTTCTATTTACACTATTTCAACTGAGTTGAAAATGTGCCACCGCACGCTACGCCCGCAAACCCCCTCGCCGGAGGGTCCAACCGCGTCGTGCTACCATAACATATAACAGCAGCTCTCTTTTCATACTTAGGAGGTTGTCTGTATTTGTCGACAGAAGGATTCTTTTATTGGCCTATTATGGATGCTTTCTTCCACAAATCACTTATGCCCTTCCTATATGGGGATTTGATAATTCTAAAACAAGAAAAATATTTACACTTCAAAAAAAAGCTATGAGAATTATATTTGGTCTAGGTAAGCAGCAATCTTGTCTAGGTGTCTTTAGAGAAAATAATATTTTAACATACCCCAGTCTATATATATTTGAATCTGTAATGTTTGTAAAAATAACTCAAATCTGTTTTAAAAAGACCTGCATTGGATTATAGTATCAGACACCCAAATTCTCTGGCTCTTCCTCGTCACAAAACTACATTTTTTCAAAAACAATGCATTTATTCCTGTATAACTTTTTACAATAAATTACCATCTAACCTGAGACAGATTAACTGTGCAAGTGGGTTCAAGCGACAGTTAAAATTATTTCTTATAGGTAAGGAGTTTTACACCTTAAACGATTTTCTAAGTTTAAGTGCTGAAATGTAGACTGTATCATACATCTTAGTAATATGAAATGATTGTATTTTGACTTTTGTCTATGCATTTATAAAATGTTTCACGGCAATAAAGATGATTTGATTTGATTTGATTTAACGGATCAACATGTGTACATAGTGTTTTTAGTGTTTAGTGTTTTTAGTGTAAATAGTGTAAATAGAACAATAGTGTAAACAGCCCCGTGAAGATGGCCTACCTTTAGGCCAAAATGTACATCGGGATACAATAATCATAAGGTCTACAGGCTACAATAACAAGTAATTAAAACTTTCATCCTCAAATCATAAAAACTGTTTACATCTATCAGGACTTACACTTCTTCTCAATCTGTAGTTTTTGGGCTGACGCAAATTCATAAAAGCAGACATTTTTCACAAGTAAACAGTAACGAGTGTGGGTATGACCAGACTTGTTTATTTTCAAGCGTTCCCTTGCAATACAAGAGTTTACTATTTTTTAATCACATGGTTTTCAAGAGTTTACTTGTAAAAGAATTGGGTTCCCTTGTAGTGCAAGCAAACGCTTTGCTTATTCACCTGATGACAAGCGTTCTCTTTAAATTAAACAAGTGCAAGCGTTTACTTCTTTTCATTCACTTCACTCAATAGAAACATTGATTATCACCCCAGCAGCAGGAAGCAGTTACGCCCAAGTGGTTAAGGACATGAAAGAGAAAACTAACCCAGGGGGTTGCGGTGTTAAGGTGTGCAATGTCCAGGCAACCAAGAAAGGAGATATCAGAATGAAAGTAATTGCCAGAGCGAAATCTAACTTTGTGGAGTTTCAAAAGGAAATCAAGGAGAAAACGAGCTTAGCCTCTAAAGCACAAATTATCAGATCAACTGGCATGATCATTGTGCGGGACATAGATGAAGCAACATCAAAAGCAGAGGTGGAAGAGGCGATATTCAAAGAATTAGGCAACAAAGCAACCATAAGTGTGAGACTATCATAAAATCCCAATCCTTGGGGGTACAAAGCAGCTACGATTATTGTGCCTAAGAAATCTATGCAGCACTTGCTAAGGAGTAAGAATAATGGTCGGGTGGAACAGATGCAGGATAAGCGAGAAACTTAATCCAATTAAGTGTTTTTCCTGTCAAGGATTTGGTCACATGGCTAACAGCTGGCAAAACAAAGACCGAATGAAGAATCTTTGCTTAAACTGCGCAGAAGAGGGTCATCTAGCTAGAGACTGCAGAAAGGAACCTATGTGCTATGAATGCAAAGATAGCGGACACAGAACAAACAGCATGAAATGCCCTATCTACAGAGGCATGGTCAAGGAAATGAGAAGCGGAGAAAAAGGAGCACGACGTAATCAAAATGAGGGTTCTACAAAGTAATCTTGGAAGGGGAAAAGCAGCCCTTAACCTGCTAGAAGATACTGTTAGACAAAGAGATATCGATCTAGTTATTGTATCGGAGCCAAATGTTGCTCTGACCAGAGGTCCAGAATGGGTCAGAGATAACGAAAAAAGTGTAGCTCTGAGGGTCTACAGCAACCAGCCTTGGGCAGCAAAAGAAGGCTCACCAGGGAAAGGAGTAGTCTGGATAAAAGCCAAAGGAGTAACGGTCATAGGGTGCTACTTCTCCCCTAACATTGAACTAGAGGAGTTCTCAGAGCACCTAATCACACTGGGAAGATTCCTGAGAGCAAATCCAGGAGCATGCATAAAAAAGACAGAGCTGAAAAAGGCAATACTTGCAGCAAAGAGAAACTCTTGGAAGCAGCTAAAGGAAGAGGTGGACACAAACGTTTGGGGATTTGGCTACAAGATTGTTACGGGGAAAGTCAGACCACAAACCGGCAGGAAGTTAGGTGACTCCAGACAGCTCCAGGTGGCAGAGACACTCTTTCCTAGTGACCAGGAAACAAACTCTGCCCGGGAAGAAGTAACTGTAGGAGACATACCGTTATTCACAGAAGATGAAGTCAAAGTTGCGGCTGGAAAGTTAAAGGCAGGAAAGGCAGCTGGGCCAGATCAGATACCGCCCGAGATTGTTAAAGCGACAGTGGAGCTCTACACTGCATCTGTGCTAGATGCTATGAATGATCTTCTGCTGAAAGGGAAATTTCTAAAGGAATGGAAAACGGCAAGGCTAGTCCTAATAGAGAAGAAAAGGAGTGATAATGGTGACATCAAGTATCGGCCCCTGTGTATGCTAGATACATACAGCAAACTTCTGGAGCATTTGCTCGTCAACCGATTCCTCCTAGAAGTTGCGGAGAAAGGCGGATTAGCAGATCACCAGTATGGATTCAGAAGAGGAAGGTCGACGGAAGCAGCAATGAAACAGGTGATTGATCTCGTAGATGACATTAGGGGTGGAGCAAGCCGGCAAAGAGACCTATGCCTACCTATGCCTAGTGACGCTCGATATAAAGAACGTCTTCAACAGTGCACCATGGGATGGCATTCTGGAGGAGTTGAAGAAGAGAGGGGTCTCAGGGTATTTGAGAAGAATTATTCAGGACTATCTTTCAGAACGGAAAGTCCTAGTTGGATCTGGAAGACTTATGAGAATGAGACTTATGAGAATCATATACTATGATTCAATGATTCAGTTCTGAGGACGCCCTTGCCGGAAAACGTGAAACTCGTAGGCTACGCGGATGACACTGCCTTGCTAGTCAGGGCCAGTTCTGAATTTGAACTAATCTGGGAAACGGAGACAACTCTACGAAGACTCACTGGACACATGAGAAACAAGGGACTTCTGCTTGCCCAGGAAAAAACTGAGGCGGTCTTGCTACACACCAAGAGAAATCTGAGAAGCCTCAAGTTTCAAATGGGAGACACAGAGATAGAAACTAAGGAGTACATTAAGTACCTGGGAGTTACCTTTGAGAAGAACTGCCGAATGGCACAACACGTCAAGGTAGCTGCAGCCAAAGCACAAAAATCTGCATCAGCACTCAGCAGACTCATGCCGAACAAAGGCAAACCCAAGCCCAGTATTAGGAGGGTTCTTGGTTCAATGGTGAACTCAGTGCTGTTGTACGCTGCACCCATATGGCACAGGGCACTGGCTTTTACTAAATACAGAAGAGAACTTCAACAAGTTCAAAGGAGAGTGGCACTCCCCATATGTTGTGGATACAGAACAATTTCAACCGAAGCAGCCCTTGTAATTGCGGGGACACTCCCCATAGCACTTCAGGTGGACAAACGAGTAGCGAAGAGAGAAGGAGCACAACAAGGAGAAGAGAGTGGTGGCAGGATCTAAGACGGTGGCAGGATGAATGGGAGCAAGACACGGGAAAAGCAGCCTGGACAAAGAGACTCATACCTGAACTGAGACCTTGGATAAACAGACCCCACGGGGAGTGCAACTACTACCTGACCCAGGTATTGAGCGGACACGGTTGTTTTGGCAGCTACAAGAAGCGCTTCACAATCTGCGACAATGAAGCCTGCGCCTACTGCGGGGAAGAAGACACCGCTATGCACACTGTGTTCATCTGTCCTAGATGGAGACTACACAGAAGAGCTGTTGAAGAGAAGGTAGGAAGAGCTTTGACTGTTGCAGGCCTCGTCCCTCTGATGCTGGAAGGCGAAGAGAAATGGGATGCTCTCACAGACTACCTCGTGGGCATTATGAAGAGAAAAGAGGAGGACGAAAGAAGTTAGAGCAATGTAGACAATAGGCCTCGCTTCCTGAAGTAATACTCCAAAGGTGGTGCCAGGAAGAAGAGGTGAGCAAATGAGGGAGGTTGTTTTAGTGGAATCACCACACGCCCCCATTGAGCGGTCCCAATGGGAAGTCCAAAGGGATTTTTTCCCCCTCACAAAAAAAAAAAGTATGTCAAGTTGTACTCACTTTGGTCAAAGCCTCTTGATACTCGTTCCTCTCTCTAAGAGCAATGTCCCACTGTCTGATCGCTGCAGTACACTGCTGCTTCAGTCCGTTACGTTCTCTGATAGCAACATTCCGCTCCTGCATCATCTCCTCACACTTCTTCTTCATCCGCCCGACTTCTTCCTGCAAAACAAAAGCCAGTATACAAACCCTATCTGAGTAGGTAATTGATGTAATCTTTAGATTAGATATTTAACCTCAGGGTTGGATTTTTGAGCACTAGAAGCAGCACACTGATTAAGCACTTTATTTTTGTTGTTTTAAAGAAGTAACAGTGCTATTTCTTATAACTTTTAGTTATAGCGCCAGCGAGTAATAATCGGAACTATTGCGCAGTGTGAAACACTCCACATGTTCGCAAACATACGTCACTGGACGAGAGCCACAAGCAATCGAAGGCTGGCGCTTTAGTTGACAAACCACCCCGGGTTTTGGGTAAGATTATTATTTGGACTTAAGTCGAAATTAAACTTTGAACTGTGCTTTAACTTATCAAATATGAAAAACAAAAATATAGTCTTCAAACCGATCAAAATATAATTTTTATGAGATGATGTTTATCATCTACAATGTAGTTAGTTATCTTCAGACCAAAACACTAACTGAATAAATAGTAAATGTACATACCTGTACATGTTTACAAAATAACATATAAACTAAATGTAATGGGTGGCGCAAAAAAAACACACGAATTTGAGTTGAGTTCGGATTAGCAAAAATTCGGATTAAGCGGATTTTCGGCACATATTGATGCATTTATCATATATTGACCTTATAAAGTCATATATTGAGTTTGAGCTACTAATATTTAATACTTAAATGTAAGAAACTGTGTGTTTGAATGCTGTAGTACACTGGAATACAAAACCGTGCGGAAGTAACGTACGCAGATATGACGGGCAATACAAAGATGATGTGGCGGCAGGGTGTGTACTGTACTTCTGGTGAAGATAAGATAAGGAACTAGTGGCGAGCAGTACCAAGTAAACAACCCCTCTCCCCCCTACATCCGTGCTAAGTGCATTTTCAATGGAGGCTGGCAGCCATTATCAGGTTGGCCGATCTCAGACAGAACCAAACATCCATTTTGTACACGTACTAGATCAAATTCTAGATTTTTTGTGTACTGAAACCTTTGCAATTTACTGTATTTCCAAACTAGTATCGGTATAAAAACATTATTTGTCAAATGAAATTAATCATTGAGTAAATGGAGATGAGGTGAGGAAATAACACAACACACATTCTATTCAACCTATCCTACACTCTCCTCACTCTCCTCAAGATCGATGTCACAAGCATACAGAGAAAATGCTGTGATTGGCTATGTAATCCCGCCCTACAATACTCAACAGCCTAGCAACAGCTAATGACAGTAGACAGCTGATAAAGGTGCAGCTGTCCCTCACTGACAACCTGGCACCTGCCTTCCCCCTCCCAAGCACATACTGCAGCTGCTCTCTTCCTCTTTGCTTTCCTTCTCTTCCCTTGTCCTTTCCACCTGTCATCTCTTTCTTTCTTCACCCCTATCCACTGTCACTAATCACTATTTGAGATGCCGACCACCACTACAAACTCTGACTCTTCCTTTGTCACCATTAATTAATTAGAAATTTTGACTTCAAACCACCCTGATATCATATGATCACTGAGACGTGTAGAATGAGCGATCACTGCGTCTACCGTATACCGAATCTAAGACGCTTACAGGGCTTAGCTGTCTGAGCTACAAAACCCTCAAAACATCGACAGAAACATTCAGATAGGTCACGAGGTAGGAGGGTTGCATGCATTCATTTTTTGTGGACTAGAATTGCTTCTTATTTGCCATTAATGACTATGTAGCATATGGATCTATTTAGTATGGGGCAATCACCAGTGTAAAAACATGACTAGCCTTCAGGTGGCTTACCTGTATTTCATTCTAGGTGGTGCTAGTGAGACTACCATGGGATGGGTGAGGGAAGGCTGCACTGCTTTTACTTTCTTTGGCTGCAGCTGGCAATTCAGTAGGGGTGGTGGACAAATCATAGTTGACACTGAGATATCCCAGCTTTTATATATCATCCTCAAAACCTGACCTCCATGAAGCTGGATTACAGGACCACGCCACAAGTCCCAGTCAAATATCTGTGGGCTCGTAGCTGGACAGTCTGATTTCTTCTCTCTTTTGTCACTTTTCCAGGTAGAAGCACTTAACCTCCGTATTATTCCGAGTTTTTTCGTATCCGAGGTGGTCTTGGTCCCAATTATCTTGGATAATCGAGATTCTACTGTATATTGGAGTTTGTTATTAAACACATAAAGTATGATACAGTAATTGGAAAACCAGTTTTATTCATTTTACCAACTCAAAATCGTACAGTTTTTTCCCCCTCAACAGTGTTCGGATTAAACGGATTTTCGAATTAGCGGGGTTTGGATAAGCGGGACTCTAGTGTATATACCGGTATCTAGCCTATAATCATACATCATTATATTTGTTATTGATTTGAAGACTATGTTTTATTGTTGTTATTTTAACATGAACGCCAATAAGAATAGCTCCTCATACTGATTTATCAAATATGTTCTACAGTTACTCTTAAATCAACTTGTTTTCAAATTTTACCAAATGAGCATTATTTACCTTATTACAAATAGTTTTTTTGAGGAGTGTTTTTGTAAAATTACACATAGACAAACCTGAGCTAACTCTAGCTTATCCACAGTAGATGAGTGAGATGTAATCAAATCATCGTAGCGTTTCCTCAGTGAGTCATACTCTTCCTTGATAGCCTCATATTTTCTACGAGTCGTCATGTAGTGTTGATTGAGAGTATCAGTGTTACTACTTTCTGACAAATTGCTATCCTGAAAGAAAAAAATTAAATGTCTAATTAGTAACTTAAAATATTTATTTGTATGTGTTTTTCAGTACAAAGAAAGAAAGATTTAATCCATGGCATACAAGATGCATAGGAATACAAACAAAAACATATAACAAAGAACAAATAATTTTATACAAAAAACAACCAAAAGTTCCAGGAAAACAACGCTATTCTTCACATGTTTCTTCCATCAAGTAGTCATGCACAAACAAGAAGGCCTTCTTCAAGAGATACTTTTTAATATTGGTCTGTTACAAGGTCTTGTTACAAAAAATCATCGTTTTTAATTTTTAAAGTACTACTACTATATAGTAAACTTTCTCTTAACCAAAAACGCTTAAACCAAACATCATTTAACCAAAACAACCCACAGTTCAACTAAAAGTAATATTTTAGTATTGTATTTCACTTTCTGGTGAGTTATTAGGGGCTGATGCATTAAGAGTAAAGTTCGGTCAGACTAAAGGAAGAGAATGTGACGTGATTAATGTAGCGGACAGGGTTACCTCGTCACAACTGTCAGTACAACACCATGTGCCATTTGTGCCTAGTCTTCAGTAACTCATTTTGGTTATCCAAAATTTCCTTCTCTTCTTTTCTTTGGTTAAGATGGATTATAGAGTAGAGTTTTTCATTATCATTTCAACTAGTAGCCTACTTGGAATTAAGTAGTCAACATTCAGGATTGAGAACCAATGTTGACCTCTCATACAAGTAGACACACAGACTGACCTGATGAGATCGCATCTCAGCCACTTCTCGCTCAAGACGCTGTTTGTCAGAGGCCAGGTCACCGTACTTGGCTCGCAGAGTCGACGTCTCCTGAGCCGCTGCCTCCAGCTGAGTCATAGCTGCGTGATGCTGGCCTCGGTAGTACTCCATATCCTTCATAGTGTGTTCACAGCGCCTCACCGTTTCACTGTGCTGTCTGTACAAATGTGACAACAAATAAATAATCCACATCTTAGTATCAGAACATTTCACTTGTCATCATTTTCAAAGATGCATGGAATAGCGATTCAAAATTATACTGTGGAAAATTACGCCTATGGCAAAGTTAACAAATCAGTGGTGTAAAAATATACTGATGCATAACTCAGGCCTTCAACGGGCAAGATTAGTAATTTACAAGTTCATTATAAATAAAACCAAAACAAAGACCATCGATAGTAAATTAACCATAAAATCAAAGGCTATAGGCAAAACTTTCAATTTGAGTAAAGCACATCTTAGTCTAATTTCAGATGTTATTACTGCAACATCGACAGTTTGAAAAAGATCACTAAGTTAATTCTAAAATATAATTTGTACATAACAAACGGAAATGTACTAAACCAGTACACATGAGTTTGTTGAAACTAAATCACGTGAAAGAGTGAGATTGAAATAGAACTCACCTCTTCAGCAATTGCAGCTCGTTCATTGCTTTCTCACATTGCTGCTTCAAAGCATCGTAATCACGCATCGAGTCCCTGCCTCTCTCTAGTGTGCCACTCACGTAACTTCGAGACATCGAGTCTTAACATAACATCTCAAACACTTTAGAACATAAACTACTTAGTATAATTTATTTTATATTCATCTATATCAAGCAAGAGATGACATACAAGGCAATGAAGCTTTGCAGCCAACACAAAATATAAATAATGATCATTACGTAAATTGAAGCATATATAGTACTATAACATGACATCTCCTTCCACAAAAAAATGACGCCAGATTGAAGTTCTTGGGATATGAATTCTACACTAGCATCATTTTTTAAGGATAGACTTTTTGAGGCTGGTTTTACGGAATTTTGCTCACTAAATGATACCTTTAATATGGTACCAAATTCAAAAGCACTATCACAAAAAATATTAATTTAGAAATCCCACTAGTAGATGTTTGTAGAATTTATTTTGGAGAGAGCCTGGATCAAGTTTCTTGTTACCAAACTAAAGGTCTCTTTTATTCTTCTTATGTTATGAGCTCGACCTCGAAATAATAATTTGATCCCAAATGGTGACAGATTAAAGTTCACAGCTCTAAAACTTCAATTTTATTTGTCTTATTATGATCTTTTATAATTTATTCTAAATGTAATTCAAGATTGAAAGCTTTATTCTCAAACAATATTAATTTTGACCTAACCAACATGGATCAAAAAATAGAAATGTACTCTAAGTTACCTTAGCAGGCTGATAAAACTGCAATTATTATGTTCTAAACTAAATTAAAAATTACATGATAGAATATTGGAACTTTGTATGGAGTTGAGCGAGCAGTTTTTAGACAAATTGATTGATATTGGTAATTACTCGTGTGCCGTGACTCATTGTGGCTATGAAAATCTTTAGTGACTATAAAATTAAATGATTAGTGATTGCTTTGAGATATGTATTTGTAAAGTTGTGTGACTCTCTGTGCATTTTTATGAGACAAAACATTTGTTAGATAATAATAATAAGAAATTATTTACAACCTAGATGTTACTTGGTTGAATCATACTAACCATTGTTTATGCTTCCGTCCATCGAATTATTCCCGGAAGCCATTTTGGAATGCTTGCTTCACATCAACTTTGGATGAATTATTTTTCTTTTAAAAACTGCCAGAAGTCGTGTTGGTACATTTTTTACTCAAATGTACAGTGTAAAAACAATTTCATCTGTGAAAATTAACAAGACACATAATATTATTTCAAGGCCATTAAATTCTTATTTTACACGTAGAACACATTAATGGTTCAACTAAAGAGATACCACAGATAGTTGCAGCCACTTAAAGAGCAGGATACGAATCAAAGCAGCTTATTTAGCAACCTATCGATAAATAAAGAATTTCCTTGATTTGATGAGTATTTGCAATGAGACAAACAACTTTCACCTGAGCTAGAACAAGAAGTGCACAAGGTGTTGTGTTACACCAACTGGAGCATGGTAACCACTGGACTGGGCCGAGAAACAACAACACAGTTTCACTTCACAGTTAGGCCTACAATCTACTGTGCTTTCATTCATTCACGCTGTTTGGCCAAATAACACTTCCAATTATTTAAATTGGTAAATTTATGTATTTGTTTGTTGAGATAATTAATGGAGTGAGAAAGGGCTAAAACTAAATTATTTAGTTGGCTTATACCGCTCTCCTTGAACACAGAACAATTGTTATTGAAATTATCCTAAAATACCCTTTCATACTGACATATCGATTCCCTTTTTACTTTATTTCTTTTGTATAATTTAATTAATGGAAATAAAAATGTACAATAGATCAAAACCTATATTTTGTTTAATACGATTTTTATGAAAAATTGCAAATTAATGTTATCCATTCTAAACTAACTCTGATATCAAGTTTTCTTTTTAACTCCAAGCGCTTCTTAATACAATAAGCTTTAACATATTATTGTAAATGTTTAAGAAGATTAGCTTAATAGTTGATTGAGTTTTAAAAGTACTTAAAAAGAAATATTCTTTAAAAATGGTTTTATACGATAATTTTTTTAGAAAGATTTAGGCTAAAGAAATAACATCCAAAAGTGCCTTGTTAGTCCTAGTGGCATTGGTTTTAAGCACCTGGTCTACGTTATGTAATGGTTTTCAAACTTGGTCAATCTCTGAGACTTTTAAAAGACGCATGAAGTCCTTTATAAAGAACAAATGAATCTATTCACCGTCTTCTTGAAGCTGAATACATGATTCAGAACTGCCTCAGCAATTAATCAATTAAATTATTTCTAAATGATCGACAAACTATTATGAAATGAAACAAAGAAACCATATGAAGTTTTCATCACGTAACTCAGAACATTATTAATAACAAATTTAAAAGATTGTTCAGTTAAATAAATCTGTACGTGAAGTTATGAGTGTAAAAATAGGTATTATTTGAATAGTTTCTTTAGTTGTAAATTATATTGCGTTAAGGAACATTAACAAATTGAAAAAAAAGGCTAGTTGTGCAATTTTCAGTTTGGAAAATTGTTGTACAGTAACTATATGCTATGCTCTGATCAGTGTCAATTAACTCCTCTTCTTGCTTACTAAACCAAAATTAAATGTTTTAATATTTTGGGTTTGATTGCAACTGCTGTTGGCACACAAGTTCCTTGTCTCTGACTTTAGTTCAAAACCATAT
The DNA here is from genome assembly GCA_018831715.1 of Matsumurasca onukii. Lineage (NCBI taxonomy): Eukaryota > Metazoa > Arthropoda > Insecta > Hemiptera > Cicadellidae > Matsumurasca > Matsumurasca onukii. The sequence goes on from CM032060.1 coordinate 73,402,100, forward strand.
AAGATCATATGACCAATGTCCATAAGAATAATAATTACTCTCTTGCTGGATATATATACTGTATTGCTGTATATATTTTAGTATATTACAGGGGGAAATATGTCTAGTATCACAATAATGGTTTAAAAATACAAGATTATTAAGAATATTTTGGATATCTTTATTCTTTTACATAAGTATTAAATTTGCAAGTTTACTTAATAATCTTCCTATCCCATTAGTTATTTTTTAACTTTTAAGTTTTTATACCCAGATTGTACCTCAACAGCTTTGATTGACAAGAATATCTCCATTGTTTCTATAGCGTCTCTTTACATAGATTCTTGGTGGGAATTTGTATACAGAGTGTCCCGTCCCGGAACTCTCTGGAACAATGCATATAAAATTGTTTTTAGGTTGAGACAAACAAATTTCGCAGTATAACATGGGGCCCATAGTCGTTCATTTCTCCACTAGCCGCCATTTTGTGTTTTTTACTAAATAATTATTATCTCAAAAGTAGTTGACCCACTCCGTTAAATTTTGCATAATTGTTCCTATAACCAAAACATAAAATTTAAAAAAATGAACAAGGAAAAATATTTTTTTGTTAAAAATAGTGGACATATAAAGTTTTTAAATATAAACAACTAGGAAACAAATAATTTTCATACAAATTATGAGGTATAATAAAAATGCAGTAGTTTATTACAAAACTAACAATACCAAATTCAAAAGAATCCGTTCAAAACAAGTGAGACATGAATATTCTACAAGAGCACTGCTACTTGGACTATTTTATTTGTACGCTTTTATTAGCAGTTGGCACAAGAAATGAAATATTATATGAAGTTACCATTGTTTCAGCATTTATTTTAGATCAGCTGATCAATAATTAATCAACTGATTTTATTTACACAATGTGTTGCTTACAATAAAACAACAACCTGATAACTGACAGTTAAGTGATTATCAATTAATTACTAATAATGGTATAAATGTGACGGCATAAATTTTCATATAAGTAGCCAAACATCGTAAAATATCATGAAACAGAAAAAAAAAACTGTAATCAATAAAATAAAACATTTTAGTTTTAACCCTATGAGGTCCCGTGTTGAGTAAGGTCGACAAACGCTATTTCCTTTCGAATGTTTGGATGTCCAATATAGGTTACGGTTGAAACTGTCTCTGATATGCAAAGACTACGCTACACTGACGGCAACTAGCAGAGAACAATGAAACTACCACTCGCCTCCCTCGACGCCAACTCACAATTGAGTTTGACAGCCCATGACAAACAGCCCGGTGGTTTAGTGGTTATAGTGATTAGCGGATCCGTGGCGGATTGGTATCGCACGCGACTCCAGAGCTCATCACTCCGGTGGCGCGAGTTCGATCCCCGCCGTCACCACTTACATTTGTAATGTGTCTAATACGGTGATGCTAGGTAAAGGTCGAGGTTGAGAGGAATTTTAGTCCTAACTTTGCCTCGTTTAACTAGACAAACTTCACCTTTTTTTTATAGTGACGGACCGTTGGCCTTTGACTGTCACAGCTTGGGTTTGAATCCCACTCGGGGGTGCTCTAGTAATGCGCTCTGGTGCAATGCTAGCCATTGGATCATTCCGGGTGCGGGGGCCACAATGACCCGCTGAGGATCACTGAAGAGAAAATGGCTCATCAAATCCGGTGAGGTGGCATATGGCACTTTTTGAGCTTAGGGAGGTGCTAAATCCCTGCGCTTAGAGGAGTGGTTCTATGACTGGTAATGCACCGTACCAGAGAGCGGTTTTGCTGAAATTTTGCTTACAGGGACAAGGGCAATCCATACGGGAGGCTTTTAATGAACATTTAAAAATAAAATGAGACCGCAAAGGGTTAAAAGTAGTAAAAGTGTAAATAACATTTAAAAACTCTGAAAAGTTTTATTTTGTAAATATAAATTTGATTTTTATTTGTTTCATGATATATATCGATGTTTGGCTCTCTATTTGAAATTTTGACGTGGTCACATATGAAATGTATAGAGAGGAGATTCCAGATAGCTTGTTCGAGTAGATCTTGTGTTTCAGTCTGTAAATCAGCTGTCGTGTTGTTTGTCTGACCTAAATTACCATTGCTTTGGTGTTGTATTGCTTTCAAATAAAGATGTCCCTATAAAAACCTGGAATTAAGAACTTGAAGCTTGTTTTTGCCAACAGACCACATGTGATATAACAAATTACTTCCATAGATTAATTACTGGGTGGACACAAAAGAGGTTAACAACTTTGAAACAAACTGTTTAAATAACAGACTTAAAACTCTAAGAACTTTCAATTTTACACCTAAATTTTCTAATTTGTATTTATTCCATGTCCCCGGTGGGCACATCTTACTTTAGAGGTCAAACACTGTCACTGACTGCAGCAGTAATGTGATGCCTGACCTACTGCAGTAAAAAGCAATCAGAATTATAACCGGCTCTGATTATCTCGAGCATTGCAGGCCATTTTTTTAAACTAAAAATATAACTGTGGTTAGCCAGTATGTTCTCTCAACGTTCTCACTTCCCATAAGAGGGATATTGGAAGTTCCGGCAAGAGGAGTGAACTGCACAGCCATGGAATTGGCCACGCTGAATGTGCCTCGCTGTTGCCTGAGCTTATCCTCATTCTGCTTTAAAAATATAAAACGAAAATGAAATGAAAATTGTCTTTATTGGTGGCGAAGTTAGGACTTTCAAGTCCTCTCTTCCACTTAACCAGAAGACAATAACCTTCCTTAGGAAGCGCAAAGTCTATTCTATACATGAAGACCTTCAAGTGAAGCAAAAGAAGTGCGGGGTTAGGAGGTCATTTTACTCTCTTCAAGAATTGGATGAGGCATCTCTTTAAAATACTCATATGAACACATGTATGCTATAATGTTGAAGTGAACATCAGGTCCTTTTGACCGTCAAGTGCATTCTGTGTTTTCTTTTTAATAAAAAAAAGTAACTCTTTTCATTACAAACTATTAAACATAATCATATTTTCAAGACTACCAACTATTTTACATAATAAAAAAATATATAGCCTACTAAAACTGTAGATATATCTTTATAATTATAATCTTATTAGAGTCAAATAGGTTTGGCTATTTTTAACACAAAATATTTATTTATTCATTTTACATGTACAGTTTACACCATTTTACAATTGTTGACAATATGTTAGGTAGCGTCTAGATGGCTAACAAAACTATACAAGTCGCACAAAGCATAAACAATAAATAATTTGAGATTTCTAGGAAATACATTACCTTAGCTACTACAAAAAGTAAAAATATGAAAAATGAAAGTGATAATGATCTGAACACATGATAAGGATAAACACATTGATAGTTAAAGGTACACATAACTATGAACTTTGATGTTTAGACAGGTACAATTATCTTTGGTTTACAATATTAGCACAGTCCCCTATTAAGTCGGTACATCCTTTGGGGGTGAATCTGAGCAACTTTACAACAAGGAATGATCACCACTCCTACAATACCCCCTCCCAGACGTTCTTCCCTCTTTTGTATAGTAGACTTGGTAGAAAAAGGTATTTCTACCCACATATTGCTCTAAGAATGTATAATAAATATCAAGAAGACGTCACCTGCAGAGTTCAAGAGCAGCTTCAAGACTTGGTTACTAGTTAGGCCTTGGCTCTTTTACTTGCTAAGCAAATTCCCTATCTCGAATTTCTAGGCTTGCTCTCTTTGTAAATAGTATGCATAGTACTTTTTAATTAATGTTGGTCCTATACATTCAGGAGAGCCAGTCTCCGATCCCGGTAATAAGAGGTAACTAGTACATCTGAGGCAGCCCAAGAATTAAACCAAGACTTAAGAGCTACCATCCTTGGCTCTCCCATCTGAGGTACACCCGCTTGGCTAAATAATTCCGGCCAAGCGCAAAGGGCTATAACAAAACAGAGATGATAGCCCTACAAAAAAAAGCTATCTAGACTAACATAGGCATAGCGAGTGGTTTTAAGATTCAAAAGGGAACTATTTAATACCCACTTACCTCTTAACTCACATAATTGTGAAAGCTACTCTGGTATAGCAAATTATACAGACTGGTCTAACAATAGTAGGAAACGTTTAGCCTTTAGGCAATATTTACATAACGATAGCAAGAATGGACTGATACGAAAAGTTTTTTAGGTTTCAAAGAAATCCATTAGTTGGTTTTACAACACCTTTGGTTTGAAACGCATAATTCTATATAGTAAAATGTGTCAAATACTAGCTTTATAGTTCTCAATTTAATAAAAATTTGATAACCAAAATAATTGCGTCAACACCCGAAACGATTACGAATCTGCTAAGTACTTTCTCCTGTCCTGTCTCCATCTCCAATCCAAATCCAATCATCATTCACCATTAGCCAATCAGACAAGAATTGTCCAAGACATAGAGAAAGAAAAAGGTTGAATTATGTCCAATTCCGTAAATCAAGAATTCAGGAGTTAGGTCAAAAATATTTATATACTCTGTGGAGTGGGGTATTAAATACGGTCTTGGTTTTTCACTGGGAAAGGTACCGTACACCCTTGTTGGTCAAATCGTTCGATGTCGAGAGTTGATGGCCATTTCAGTTCGAACCTTTCGACTTTAAGTCACCTCGGCGATGAGTACAATAAAATGAATACTGTACAGTAATAAAATGTATTGTCGAATAAAAAGAAATAGGTATGAACTTTAGAGAAATAATAAAGTACAAAACAAACAATACCAAATAATATATATAAAAATACAAAACTAAAAATATAAATAAAAATAAATAAATGTGTATAAGCATGTTATATCTAAATAAATAAAATATATCTCCCAGCTTCTCTTATGTGGGCAAGGACGAGAAAATACCAGCGGCTTTCATCTTTGAATCGTATGCCGATCCTTTCAACTAGGTAGGACAATTTTTCGTCAGTTTCCTTCCGGTGTTCTGGATCCATTCTCTGCCCTCTTTACACCATATGCCCGTTGTTTCCACTTCAAATATAACCATTCGCCCCCCTAGATTTCACTATACTTGGAGTGTTTTTTACAAACTGCTAGTTCTGCTGCAGCTACTGCGTGGGTTATAGTTGAGTTGGCGTAGCTCGCTGCAAAGGTGTCAGTTCAACTCAACAGCAAAGGTGTCTGTTCAAAGAGTTCTAGCTGCACATGTGAAATCCCACGCTAAACACTTCCCCTTATCCCAAGGAATAATCGTGGCTCCATCCGATCTTATCTTTTCTGTCCAACCCATTTGGTTCCAGTTGCGCCTTTTTTGTCTACAATTCCTCTAAACTTACATTGGTATTCACGGCATAGATTACGGTGGGGTATTAAATGTTCGAAGTTCAACAGATCGAACGTGATGATCACCGAGAAGATGACTTAACAGTCGAAACTTGTTTATTTACTTATTTACCAACGGCATACGCCAATTACAACATAAGTTACAATATTGAGCAATTACAATTTACATTAAATATTATTTAACAAATACAAAGACTTGTGCGCACTGAGGATATAATGATAGTATACTGTGATATAAAATTCAATATAACAATAACATGCAAATAGAATATACAAGAATAACAATAACATAAATCATGTGTATACTTAACGAGATTAACATGAATTTGAGTGACAATAATAACAATTTGTATAACGATATAACAACTAATAAAAACGTGCAATAATGAGATTTGTAACAGTAAATAAATATTTGAAGGTGTAACGACAATATAATTTGTACAATTTATCGGAGCAGCGGAACCCAACCTGAAACAGAAAACTTCATTAAGTTGAATACTGATTGGATTATGGAACGGTGAAAAAAAAATGGAGCTGGATAGATAGTAAAGGGCGGGGTGGGAGAACGGTCATGGTTATAATGAAAGGAATGATGATCTCGGACGACAGCTACTCTCGTTGAAGAAGTCGTACTGCGAGGAGACTAAGTTGCCAAGTCTGGGAATCGCACTGTTGAGTTCATGGCTGGAGGAGTAAGAACGGCGGCTGAAAAAACTGGACGAGCGGGTCTGAGCAGGAACGTTGATGTCGATCAGGCCGAGCAGTTCAGGACAATCCACTTCGTTGTTGAACAGCCTCCGAAGAAACAAGACATCGTGAAGTTGGCGTCTCTTGATTAAGGGGTGAAATCCGAGAGTCTCTTCGATCTGGGTCAACGGCATGTTCTGGTAGTCGAAGCCCATTTTGACACCCACTAGTCGCACAAATTTGTCCTGGATCTTCTGGAGTCGCTCAATTTGTCCAAGTTGAAAGGGCGACCACACAACGCATCCAAACTCAATCACAGACCTGACCAGAGACGTATACACGGTTTTCATGGCAGCCACACTTAAACCTCTTCTTGATGATCTGATTAATAAACCCAGTAAGCGAGATGTCCTGTTCACAATAGAGATGATATGATCGTCACAGGTTAGTCTTGATGACAAGATGATCCTGAGGTCTCGGATAGTTTCAACTCGCTCGAGGATGGGTCCAGAAAGTCTGTATTCAAAATGAATTAATCTTGAAGAACGATGAAAGGTTATGACGTGACACTTACTCGCGTTGGGCTTCATGACATTAAAAGTGCACCAGTCTTCTATTCTTGATAAGCAGATCTGAAGCCGAAGACAGTCATGGATGGAAGAGACCGAGGCAAATACTCGTACTTTGATATCATCGGCGAATAGGAGACAGTTGTTGCCACAACAATCAATGATGTCATTGAGAAGGATGGAAAACAGGAAAGGCCCCAAGTGGGAACCTTGCGGCACACCTGAGCAGGCTAGGTAAGGTCGGGAGAAGCCCCCTGAGGCTTTGACGATTTGTGTACGATTAGTCAGGTAAGAGTGAAACCATCGCAGAAGACTACCAGTGAAGCCATAGGCACGCAGTTTAGATAACAGATGTTGATGATTTACGACATCAAATGCTTTGGAGAAGTCAAGGTAGATGCTGTCCATTTATTTTCCAAGACGAAAAGATGAGCGAATGTGATGATCATAAAGGACAAGGTTTGTAGTGATCGATCTTCCTCGTGTAAATCAATGCTGTTCTGGTTTCAGGAAAGTTTTACAACCATAACTAATGCAGTCAAGAACTAATGATTCAAACACCTTTCCCAGTGCAGGTTGTATAACTATGGGCCGATAATTCTTCACATTCGAGATGTCTAACGTTTTATTGATGGGAACCACATAGCTGGTCTTAAGGATGTCTGGGAAAACGCTTTGTTTTAGTTGATAATTGAAAAGGGCCGTTAGATGAGGATGTTAGCTAGATGTTGTAAAATATTACAAAAAGCTTTAAAACAAAATGCTTTGATCGGTTATTTTATACTTTAAATAATTATAGCAACCCAAATTGAGTCTATGTGTTATAAGCTTATTCGTTATTATTTTAAACCTTTCAAGATGACACAGCCCTACTTCTCAAAGTAAAATGACTAGGCTAGCTACAACTACTAAAAACTGACTACAAAACTTCGGACACAGTAGTTTCAGCCTTACACCTTCAACGAATTGAAATTTTCTTGGAGCTTAAATTTACCCACTTTACTCGTTTCCCTCTTTGACGACATTTTGCAGAAAAACAGGAGAACTAACCTGTCGAGTCATTGACTTAAAAGATAAAGTCAATACCTGAGTCCTGGGACACTCGGTTAGTGGAGTTCGGAGTAATCAGTACTGTAATAGTTTTCGAACAGTCGAGATTTTATCGATTCTGAGTGTATAGTTACCTAACCCACTACTAACAGCTGTTTGTCAGTCTGTCACTCGTCATTGCCAGTGAGACGTCAGTAGAAAGTGTTTGTTTTATTTGTAGGCGATCGCTGAAATTTACAACTGTAAACTCACGACCCTCGCAACAGTTTCGTTTTATGTTTATGAAATATTCTTTCTAGAATCTAAACCTTTATTAGTACTTTTTGAAATTATTTTACTTTTAAATAGTATTATATTAATTTTGTAACCTTGAGTTAGGGGCAATATAAAAACGAGAGATAGGCTGGTTTGTCATTTTTAGCAAATCGGCAAGACAAAGTTCTTTTAGGAAGCGTTATATCCTTAACAATTTTTAAAACGGGGAGATTATATTTGCTCTCAGTAATGGGGTTCGCGTTCAACGTAATCTTTGGTTTGTTTATCTTTAATTCCTTTCGTAGTGGTGACGTTGCCAACGATTTTCATCTAAAAAAGGTAACTTTTTGGACTTTAAAATGTAAATAATATATTTGTCAATATTTTATCAAGGTTTAAGTATAAATACTTGTAGTTTAAATATATTGTAAATGATATTGACCCCTAAAACTATTTATTTTTGTATTTTCACAGTCGGATTCAAAACATATATCCGTTAAAAAAGGTAGTGTGGTTGATATGTTTAGGTTGCGCCCCAAAAACTAATGTTCATTTTATAGTTTTCCGTAATGTATCACATTATTAATCCTTTGCGCCCAATTTACTTTTAAATTTTCAAAACCCCCGCATGGGTCTCCCAGTCCTCTGTAAGCAAAATTTCAGCAATCGCTTCTGGTAAAGTGCATTACCAATCATTGAATCACTCTCTGCTGGCCTCCCTAAGCTCAAAAGTTCCACTCTCCGCCTCACTGGATTTGATGAGCCATTTTCTCTTCAGTGATCCTCAGCGGGTCATTGTGGCCCCCGCACCCGGAATGATCCAATGCTCAGCATTGCACCGTACCAGAGCGCACCGGGAGGGATTCAACCCACGCCAGACAGACAGGGGCCAGCTGTCTGTCACTATAACCACTAAACCACCGGGCTGTTTGTCGTTGGCTGTCAAACTCGCACGTGAGTTGGTGTCAAGGGGGGAGGGAGTGGTAGTTTCCGTGTTCTCTACTAGGCGCCGTTAGTGTAGTGTAGTTCTTGCCTATGGTTTGCGCTATATGCAATAAACGATGTGTCGGACTAGACTATTTTGTCGCCCGTCTGATGTCGGACTCTGTTCGCCATTGAGTATCAAAAGGTTAAAAACTTATTAAAATTTTTTTTAAAATCAAACCACTTATTTTATTGTTTGAGACTGACTAAACTTTTAAGAATAACACTTTCCCAAAGAGTTGATTTCAGTAAAATTTTAATATAAGTTTTTCTCAGCCATAACTTGTAAACACCAGACATCTATATAAAGTAAATCGCCACTATTAAAATAATAGTGAACTCTTTTATCAGGAGCAATGATTCTGCCATTGGAAGATAAAGAAGCACACAAATAAGTTATGTTAATTTTTTAGTACGCACCTTAGTTTAGATTTTTAGTACTAATATTAGTTGTAAATGATACACTGTTGATTGCTTCATAGTTAAACTATCTAATGGATTTGTTTTGAATTCCAGGCCTATCATGAACCAAGAGCGTTAGTTAGCAGTGACTTGAGCGAGATTGCAAGATTATCTGACATGACCGGTTCAATGCAATTCTATCCAAAATTCTAGTTCCAAGAGTTGTTGGAACTGAATCACATAAAAGAGTCAGAGAGGTATGGTCACACAAATGATTTCTAATACAGATAAAAGGACACCATGAACTTGATTTCCTAAAAATGTCAGGTCCCAATAGTTATATACTGTGGTGAAACTGATGCATGAATCATCATGAACATTGAGTCATCACAGTCAAAGTTGTTGCTGATTATACGTTAGGTTGAATGAAAAAACACCAGAATAAAAACCAAAAACATAATTGCAAATTATGTTTGTACGCGAGGATGATATTAATCTATGTACCATCACATATTTGTGGCTATGTGTCGGCTATGTGTTTTTAATGTTTTGGAGCTATGACAGAGCAAATTAGTATTTACAAAGCATAAGATTTAAGAGCCATGTTTTGTTACTATGTAAAATATAAATGTACATACATACTAGGGGTAGGCAGAATTGGATTATTCCCTTTGGGAGGAAAACAAGTAGAAATACTTTTCTGAATCAAGAAAAATCATTCACGATTCATTTACATGTAGTGAATAAGAAGATATAACTATCTTCAAATGCTATTAAATCAAATTGTTTATTGCATCAGACAATAGGCCTATTTAAAATTCTATTGCAATTCTTAAATTATAGTTAAGACTAAAAAGAACAATTACGCACAATAACCCATTCAAACATACATTACAATAGCTTACACACTCACATTCTTCCCTTTGGTTTAATATCAGTCTTAATAATATCAGAACAAAGTATAAAATATAGTAATAATGGTAAATTAACAAAACATAGCACCATAAGTTGAGAAACAATAAAATACTAAGAATTCATAAAAATGTATAATTATATCCTATTACTTAGATTATGGTAGAGATAAAAAACAAGACAAGTTAATTAAAAATAAAACTATAACCTAATAATAAGGTAACAGTGAATTGACTAATTACTGTAATTAGAATATAAAAGATTTAAAATTAAAACCTTATATGAGATCCTAGAACTATCAGGTAAAGTATTAAACCAATGAAAAAACAAGGCCATAAATAAAAAAAATACTAAGACAAAAGTAAACAATTATGAACAAGAGCATATAAATTCAATTGGCATAATTATTATAATTTATACAACTACAGGTTAGCACCAGTTACTAAAGTTTAGGAACTCTTCCAGTGAATAGAACGCATGTTTTAGCAAAACTTTCTTCACTAAGGTTTTGAATTTTGAGAAAGGTAGTTGTTTAATGTTAAATGGGAGTGAATTATAAATTTTAATTGAAGTTAGTTTAAAACTATGTTGAGTGGATGTATATTTACAGTAGTTGTTTCTGACAGAAAGAAATTTTCTAGTGTTGTAATTATGAACATCAGAGTTAACTAGGAAGGTATTAATATTTTTTTAATAAATAAGGTATTAGATTAATATACCTGTAAAATTAAATGTTACAGGACCTTCAGGTATATATGAACAGGGGTGGCTTGGGATATAGGTTCACTGAGTTAGTGAGCCCCCTGATCAACTGTAACAAATACACTATAGTGCACAGAAAAAGGATATATTATCTAGTTTTACAAAAACAATTCAATAACTGTGAAAATCAGACATGATTATAGTTAAAGCTGCCACTAGGCTCCATCCCTCCAGCTAGGCAATGGGTTTAATTTGAAAAGTGAACCACCTGTATAGGGCCAACAGGGGAATATGCAAGTTTACAATGAAGTTTACTCTTGTTATGGACTGTGTTAGCTCCCAGCAGGTTTAGAATGTCTTAGGAATGTTCAGTTCGCCAGCCAAAACAAACTCCTGGTTGGCAACTACTGAGCCGAACGTTTCCGGCTGCACAGCTGATTATGGCATTGGTTACTTTCCAGTTCATCATTGCCGAGTTGAAGAAACTTGATTACTCAGTAGAAACTCAAGTATCTGACCAGAAGACGCCGCTAGGGGAGTTGAGGTTCACGAATGTGATTGGTCGGCTGAACCCGCAGGCGGATCGGTACCTTGTGTTGGCTTGTCACTACGATAGCAAGTTGATGCGAGAGGGAGAGTTCCTGGGTGCAACCGACTCAGCTGTACCTTGCGCCATGATGCTAGACCTTGCCTACGCACTGCACGACAGACTAGCTCAGCACAAGACCTCGGTAATCACTTCAGCTTCAACATATCATTATTTTTCTTTATTTTAGTGTTATAAAAATAGGCCTAGTGCCCTATTTCCTAAATCTTGCCTCTGTTTCTGTATTTTAAGTTATAAAATTCACGTTAATGCAAAAATGAAATGTTTGGATACGAAATCAATGAAAACAATATTATTATTAAAAGCTGATTGGCAGCACACCTTCTTTTCTAATAAAAATAAAACTTTTCAATCTGGAGAGGGTTTCTGTCAGAGATCAAAATATAATTCTAAAATTAAGAAAAGTTTTATTTTTATTAGAAAAGAAGGTGTGCTGCCAATCAGCTTTTAGTAATGAATAAACCACCTTCAAAGCCATATCAACAAAAACTGAGAAAACAATATTCTTTTACTAGCAGTTGAAAGATACAAAATACCTTTATAAAACCAATGCCAATACCACAGATGCAGTTAAAACAATATTCTGTTACTTTCTTTTATTATTTTATTTATTTTTAAATTTATTGTCCATAATTGCCTTTTGTCCCAGACAATCTTAAAGAATTAAATACAGTGTTGAAATCTTCTCACTTAATGATTAATATTGGTTGGCAATAGCCCTCATCATAAAGATGTTGGATAGTACAGAAAGTCTTTAATTTATTAAGTGTTAATTTGCTTCTTCCGTTGTATGGAACATTTTAGATTAATAAATGATCAAAAAGCATAAGGTCAAAATGCTAGTTCTCTAAATAAAATATAAATACTCTCATATATTTGCAGGAACTGAGCTTGATGCTGCTGTTTTTCGATGGGGAGGAAGCCTTTGTCAGGTGGGGTCCGACCCACTCCATCCAGGGCTCGAGCCTTGCAGAGAAGTGGGACAGCACCAGTTACCCACAAGACAACTCACCAACAGATCACCTGGATAGAATGGTGAGTTTCCTTCTAGGTGTTAAACTAATTTCTGAGACACGTGAAAGTAACATTTTAAGAAGAATTATATATGGAATGAAAGAGTAAGACATTTAAGTGAGTGCATTGGCTGTAGTTGTACAACAAGTTAAGCTGAGACTGAAGGAAGGCTGTGCTGAACATAAAGATGAGCCTTGTAAATACCATATTTTGAAAGCCCGTTTATGTGAGGTTGTGAGCGAACAAAATTACAATCTAGCACTCAATATCTTCCTACACAACTCAATATAGCATGCCTCTAGTTAAAAGTAACTGGCCTCTAGTTAGTAAAACCAGCATGGCACCAACAGATTTCTCTTGGTTAGTGGATTAGAAGAAGTGGTGAAGTACGAGGGGGTACCCAAAAGTACTGAGAATCAGTCGATGGCGAGGTGGGGAGCGATAGTTCACATGTTGGCCGATAGGGATGAAAGCCCAACTCTTCCTGAGTTCAGTGCACTCGGTGGCCAGTCTGAGAGGCTGTGAAGAGGAGCTGTGTGCTTAAAAAGTAGTTTTGTTCTGCCTCGTTTTGTTTTGATGGATTAATTAAATGGACAAAGTTCAGCAGTGTTTTTTGCTTTTTCTCAGTAAGAACGCCAGAAACGGTTGCAATTACTAAAAAAGCTTAAAAAGACGATGTTCTGAGCAAAACCAGAGTGAAAAGAGTATTTTTCCCAAATTCAAGATGGCGCCATGTCGATTGAAGACAACCCTCGTCCTGGACGACCTTCAAATTCTCGGACTGGTGAAATTGTTCAGCGAAAACCGTCAATATTGCGTCAATAGACGACCGTCGGAGGACCATTGGGAATGCTTCTTTGCTTTCTGGAGTGTATTAAAATTCAGTTTAGCGAATTTCAACACACTCCATACCTAAATTTTGGCGATATGGAGACTGGTTCTTTCATCATAGCAATGTGCCTGCCCATGTAGCCATTTCAGTGCGCTAGTTTTTGCCAATACCAGCACGACCACCCTTCCCCACCACCCATACCGCCAAATCTTGTCCCACTTTTATGTTCCCCATAATGAAAAATTACATACAAGATCACCGTTATGACGAAAATGAAGGAGTGAAAAGGCAAACGAGGATGGAGCGTGCAGCCATTCAGACTAAGGGGTGAGGAGTGCTTAAAACCAAGGGAGCATCAAATGAACAAATGCATTACACTAAATTGGGAGTATAATGAAGGTATACATGTCAATTAGTAAAAAAATAATAAAATATGGTTTTATAGTGAAGTTCTCGTTACTTTTACCCCTCAGTACAAGTAAAGAACTAAAATAAAACCTTCCTAAATTTGGTTTTATATCCAAACAAGTGTTGAGTTTTTGGTCATCCACATTGCGCACCAGACTAGTGCCAGACTTGCATTAGTGTTTTAAAAACTATTTTTAATTTTCCGTATACACTAAAATTAACTGCATAAATATTAAATTTATTACTTTACAGTTAACATTTTACTACAGTACCTCTAATACAAATTAGAAAATTGCCCTGTATAAGTAAGCGTGGTATAAAAACTTCTCTTTTTGACATATTTGAAATTTATTTATTTCCACTTCATTCTTGAATTTGGTGTCAAAGAAATATACTACTTTTCAGTTCCAACGTATTACGCTTCACCCTTTAAACACTGAAACTAAGTCTCTAAAAATCTAACCATTTACTTGTTAGTGTTAATTGACATTATGTAATTCAAATATTTAAATTTTACATAACTTTGAAATATTAAAATGGTTTAAATACAACTAAAAACTGTTGTCATTACTTAATTAAACTGCCCAATATTTCAAACTTCAAGCAATACTACAAACTGAATGATAGATAGATGAATGCTTCAAATCAGTGGTAATTTATTACTGATTTAAAGTTGTGGGTGTGTCCCTCAGGGCTCAATCAGTGTGAAACACACTTTCCTTGCCAACAGCCCCCATGAGTCTGTGCTCGTATTACTTTAGAACGTAGTTTGAGCACTGTAGAAAAAATAACTCAGATGAATTTAAAATTTTGCTATTTTCAACCCTACTGACATTGTCTTACATTATTAGTTCTCAAAACTAACATTATATTACCATTTTTATTACTAAAATATGAAACTGCTTAATCCCTAATTGTATCTACAAGTATAGGTATGTGTATTGTAGGCTATATAATCATGTATCATTTAAACCTTATTTAATTAAACCAAAAATTAATTTTTGAATCAAATTAAATATAAATAGTACTGTTTTTAAACTTAAAACAAAGGAAATAGCACTTAAAACGTGTTCATTTTATTGTCTTGTTATTTTGGAAATTATTTACTATAACAACAGGGCCTAAACTAAGTGTTATTTCAAGAATTTTATTACCAGACTACCAAACAAGTTTCCTAAGCAATAATATTACAACATAAATAGAATAAAATAACAATACTGGAACACCAATAACTAAATGACGATAATTTAGGGACAATAAATGTTTCGAAGTTGAATTATGATTGCAGACATTTTCCATCGTTTGTGAGCAAAAATATTACAACGTTTTGGAATCTGCAATCTGATCCTGTCTTCAGGTGAAATACCATAAAACATAACAGATAAGTACAGAACATTAGAAAATGAGCTAGCCTAAAGTAATCAGCGTAAGCTGACCAGTCAAACACAACCAAACATGTAGCTGTTGAAGTCAAACATATAAAGTTAAATCTTAAATAAAGAAGCATAGAAAACAATACTGCAAACACAAGACACACTGTGAAAGTGAACAGCAACCAGAGTAAATTCAAAAAACATGTCCAACCTAACCCTGGACTGGCCGGTTGGCAGCAGGCTGGCCAACATTAATAGAGAAACGCAAAAATCCCTATTTATGCCCAACCGATGGGAAAGGGGCGTCTTACGTGAGTTAAGTTCTCTGTGGCCTGTTTTGAGTCCTTAATACCATGCTATGAGTTTTTGTGTTGTTTCTTGCTGAAAGTTAACTAGAAAATTATGGTTGTCCCTACGTTTGAGCGGTAGCCTCAGGGCCCTTATTTCAACTGAAGCTTGACTGATTGGACTTTCTACTATTGTTATGTATGAAGCCTCAATAATTTTTCTTTTAAAAATGAGGTTCTTAAAAGATAACTCTTCTATTCTCTTAGTAAAGCCCCACTGCATTCAAAATATTGATTTATACATTCTTGAACATAACATAAAGGCAAAATAGTCAGAATCATCTTCAATCTTGACTAAAACTTGTTCAAGAAAAGGTCTTTGAATCCCTGACATTCTACCTACAACTTTTTGTATTCTCAAAGATTTAAACCCATGCCGGTATGCAATGTAAAACTAAAGGAAATGAACGAAGAGTGAGAGTTGATCTTAACGAAAAAAGATATTATGTTAAAAACTGTACAGTTTTGTAAAGTTAATTCGGTGCCAATATATAAACCATTCTTCTCACGCTGACCTAAAAGAATAAAGTAGTTTATGGTGAAACTTAAGTGTATTTCGGTCAAAGGGAAACCTTGCCATTACACCAGGAAAATGTTACTCTAATCAGACATCATATAAGATATCTTTATTGATCATTAAACAATGGTATATTGAAATAGAACTAGTTAGAGTTTCAAAACAAATTACATAAATTATTTACAGATCATATATTTTAATACTCAGCAATTTACAAGTAAACTTATTAAAAAAGGACCCCACATTGAAAAAAATTTAATTAGGTTCATAAAGAAACAACCAAAGCAATAACAATTTGTTGTTTCAAATAATTATGTTTACTTTAATTAATTAATCTTGCAATTTATTAAAAAAAGGACCCCACATTGAATAAATCTAATTAGGTTCAAAAAAAAATTGAAGCAATAACAATTTGTTGTTTTAAATAATTATGTTTACTTTAAAACTGACATTATTTAAAAAGTTTCTAATTTTCTAATATTCCTTATATTATGTTACTTATATAATTGACTACACATCAGTCTCCCTTTGTCCAAAATCATCCAAAGTTACTGGATTAGATTTGTTTAACACATTTCAGTTTGTCATGAAATTGTGCTTAGTATTAACAGATAACTAATTGAAACTTTGAATAGAAGGAAAACTAGTTATAGCCAATTTGATTATTCTGACAGCTCAAGATGTTAACAAGAAGTTAACAAGAAGCAATGTTGTAGAGCTTGTTAGCTCTGTGTTTAGCAAGTGATAATCACTGTCGTGCTAATTCCTCTTCTAAAGGTCATGCAACTTGTTTTAGGTCTCAATTAAATTCAGGCTTTGCCATCCTAGGACAACGCCTAGTAGTATCCATTATGTGGAAGCTCATCACCCGTGGCTGGTTCGATCCCGCAGTCACCACTTACAATTTGTAATGTGACTAACGGTGACGCTAGGTAAAAGGGTTGAGTGGTAGAGAGAGACTTTGTAGTCCTAACTGCCTCGTTAAACAAGACAAACTTTACCTTTTTTGTTAATAGAATTTAGCCAAACTTAGTAATAAGTTTAAGAAAGTAAAAGTGTTGAATTATTAATAATTTTATAATGACTAGCTTTAATAATTTTAATCAGAGAATTTAGAAGCTTAGACCTCCTCTAAAAATGAAAATAATAAGGTGTAAAATTTATAAAATGCTTGGTCTAAGTCATAGCAAATCTTAAGCTTTGAACATTGACAATACCAGACATAAAAATTCAAACACAAAAGTAAATTAATGGTTACAAATTTCTTTGTTGAGTTTGCTGAAAGTTTCAAAAGAAAACTTGATGTGAATAATTTACTTTTATTGATCCGAATAATAATTACAGCTTATCATATAAAGTTCCATTAAGTTTACTGATTACGATAAGCATGTTGTTTCACCAGGGCTTATTGTAAGTTGACTCTGAAAATAGACTTAAACTATTGTGATAATATTACTTACATGTTTCGCCACGGATAAAATATCATATTATAGTTCCATGATGGTAAAGTCTTTTTGTGCAAAGGCAGGCTCTTGCTCGGGTACTGGCATCCAACTATTAATTTACGACTGTTAACTCTTTTACAAAAAATGCTTTGTTTACCAAATATAAGCAATTTTGTGCTTTTTACGCACAATTATTATTGATGGCTTCAATAAATGGATTGTATTGAATCTTGTATTTTTTTTATAGTCATGCATATGAAAAAAGATGTTTTTAATAGACAAATAGTTTTTAAAATTGCTCCAGTTTAAAATTTTAAAACTGGAACTGTGTAGAGTGCTAAGATTGGCAGAATTTGATGCATGCACTGCGAAGAAACAGCTCTTCTAACGGTATTGCATTACATCATGTCAGGAGGCTAGCTGAGTTTGGGGGCTGTATGGGACTAACTCAGATGACAGGCTGTAGAGCGTAGCACTGTGGCGACAAAACATTGTCAAAGCCCACTTGACGTTTATTTAGTGGATATTTAAAATACACTGCGTATAATAACCTGAACCCTTAAACAAAGTTTCACCACCATAGTTTCAGCCAATTTTGAGTTATACACGTTCCAAAATGCCTTTAAAATGTCTTCACAGCCCACTTTGGTCTCTTGTAATTAATTTTGTGGATAGCTAAAAACACACTGCCTAATGGAATAACCCTCTAACAAAGTTTCACCGCCATAGCTTCAGCTGAGTTTGAGTTATTTGCCCAATATGCCTTTAAATGTTTTCAGTTCCCACATTGGTCCCTTGCCATTTATTTTTGGATGTTGTATGGATAAAAAATATAGCTAAAGACTACATCTTGGTGCAAATCAAAAAATAATAAAATAATAAATAAGAATCTCCACGCTTTATTTGATCGATTTGATTGAAAACATGCAAAATCAATCATAGACAAAACAGGTACAAGCTTCAAAATGTCAAAGTGTGAAGGCCTTGTGCAAGTTCCTGGCCTTGAATGCAATCAACAGGTTTGCTACCAGCCACACAATTATTTAAGCTAGAGTTCTGCAAGCCAGCTGGTTTGATTTCTTAATCATAGTACAATTGTTTGTTGGTTTGTCATGTTGAGCTGGCTGATGTATAATATGTTTTTTAACCATGTTACTCTCCTCTCAGTTGACAAGTAGTTCAAATTATTAACCAATTAATTAATATTTTATGACTGTCCATTTAAATAAAAGTAGGTGAAAAAGTGGGGAAAACAACCTTATGGTGATGTTAACACAAGGAATTTTGATTTTACTGGACGGCTGAAATATCCCTCTAAATACTCAAGAAAATCTTTAAAACCTGAGCCAGCATAAAACCTAACCTAACCTAACCTATGAAAATGAATTGTTTTTCTAGCATAGCCATAATCTCCTACAAGGCTGTTATAAACGTTCTCCGACAAAATTAATTTTAAATATCTCTCAATTATCTGTCTGCAAAATAAAAATAATGTAACTTAAATTTCTTCTGTGGTCTCAATACAATTTGTTCAATGGTTGCTCCAGATTTGTTGATAAGTTTATTGTCAAGCTAATTTAATAAACCAATTTAAGCCATTAAGCTGTAATTGTAGCCAATTAAGCTCTGCCATGAATCCGAGTAATTTCCCAGTTATGAAAATGGGGGTTGGATAATACTGTATACCCAGAAAAGGGTTTTTGTGCTGTATCAATGATCCAATTTCAACAAAACTCTGTGTACAAATTTATGTCACAGTAACCAACATGTCACAAAACCACTCTCCACTTTTAATACAATTTCCAACTGAAGTCTAACACCTGTTAGAAAACTGCATCTATCAGCTGTGTAATGTTTGCAGGACCTGCTAGTGTTGTTGGATCTCCTGGGAGCTCCTCGACCAACATTCTTCAGTTACTTCAAGAATACACAGAAGTGGTACATGCAACTCGCTTCCGCCGAGAAACGACTCACCGACCAGCATCTGCTCAACAAGTCATACGATGAGACTTACTTCTTCAAGATGCATCTTACCGCTCACATTGAAGATGACCATATACCCTTTATTCACAGAGGTAACATTTACTTCAAGTACTACAAATATTTGTTTATCAAAGCTTAAAAAATATCTTTAATTACCTTCAAACATGGTATTGAAGTCCAAATTATTGAATTACTAAAGAAGACGTTCATAAATATTAAACCTACTGAATAGGATTAGTTTCATTTGACCTATGGGGGCCAGATATTGTCCAAATTATGACAAGCAATTCACACTCTACAGCATGATATTTTATCACAAAACAGAAGTTAAAAATGGCTTCAAATAAATAAGTTAATCCAAATTTAGTCTTTCCTTTCAGATTATAAAAAAATATTTAAGGAAGGCAATGGTTCAATTACCATTGAAAACTGATTTTTGGCGTAGACAAATATCTGTATTAGAACCCATCAGGTTTCTAGTTGTAATAAATTATTTACAATTTAATCTATCAAGCTTCATAAATATTTGGTCTTATGACTATCCTTGGCGTGTTGTAGAACTCTAAATGAGTTGAACATGTAAAACTACAATTGTTTATCAGAATCAGATTATTGGTTAGAAAAAGGGAGTTTGATAGCAGTTAAATTTAACTCTCTTGGTTTACAGCTGACAACAAGGCACATAGATAAAGATGGAGTAAAGTGTTAGAAAGGACATTTTTGTTTTAGCTCTCTCTTGCCAAATTTGTTTATTTTCTTTCCATTATTACACACGGCTCAATGTAATACAACCCTACCAACCTTGTATGTTATAATTACATGGTGTACTACAGATGTTCCATGCCTACATCTGATTTCGACGCCATTCCCGACTGTTGGCACAAGATTGACGACAATCAAGCTTCTAGACATGGACACCATCGACAACTTGAATAAGATCTTCCGTGTTCACCCTGGAGTACCTGCAAGGCAGTGCGAGTAACGCGCAGAGTGTCGACAATCATCCCGTCAGTGATCTCTAGGTTACTCACCAGTGCATTGTGGGTCAGAATAATAATGTATCAGTATCTTCTAATTGTGATCAATAGGTTATCAATTAAGAAAATAGTCTGCTAGATGTTGGTTCAAAAGTACTTTGTTTATCTACTATCCACACTTTTAAAATAACTAGAATTAAAACTCTTAATATTTATTTCAGTACTTATACTTGACTCATTCCTATTTTAAACTTTGTAAGTGGATATGAAAATTTTATAACTATTTAGCAAGCCTAACAAATACCTAACTAAAAAATTGAATATTTTAGAACCAGGTTTCAGGTCATATTCTTCATTTTTATGTATTAAGTCATCACTTAAAATTGGGCTAGGTGATTTTAATCCACCCTGGTGCACAAAGTACATAATTATCAAAATTTTGAGTTTTTGTCTTCAAATGTCCTACCTTTTTAGGATAAAATAGCCAAATGTTGGACTTAGATGGTAAGCTACAAACTCTCGATGGTTTGCCACATGTTGGGAAGAACATTTTGGCTATTTTAACACAAAAAGCTGTTTCTTTTGCCCCTGGGCCACTGCCCATGCCACCTAATCTGGCCCGAATATCACTAATTACAATGTTAAACACCTTGTCTTTCATGTGCTACCCCTTGGTTGTCAATATTATTATCTCATGATTTTTTATTTCTAATGTTAAACGATACAATATATGATAGCAAGTGAAAATGAGTTACTTAATTTAACAAAACTAGACGGTTTGACACATGAGATTCAATTCAAATCATTTGATTTGGTTAACCACCATTGACTATTTCAAATTTAATTAGATTGTCTGTAAGCATCGTAGAAGTATCAGATGTTCGTAGGAGTTTTAGGATATATTTAACTGAACTAAAGTTAAATGGTGGAAACGTAATTTATCTAAATTTAACACCAGTAACATCACATGTTTTAACTTTTAATATTAAACTTCTTAAAATATAGGTTAACAACTGTTTCCAATGAACCAAAAAGTTGTTTGGTTTGTGGCTAATAGTTGATCTGGATAACCCAAACACTCTGATGAGAAATGTTTAGATGAACAAGGTTTTACTTTCAGAATATTCATTTACTTTTAATAATATTATTTACATTTGGGTCTTAAAAGGCGCCTCATAATAAATTACTAAATTGGCTTTTGTTTTAAAATACATTTTGAGGGTATAAAGTTTGTTAATTAATGACGTCTAATTATTGCTTTTTTAGTATTTTCAATGTTACTACGTTCTATTTTATGTTGTCAAAAACCAAACTATACAAGCAGTAAATATCATACAAGAAGAATTGTTAAGAATCATACAGACTATAATGTACAGTATACTGTAGTGAAATGATTATACACCCATCTACAAATATAAGGTTATAAGGTTACAAAATACAAAATTAATATAAGGTTACAAAATATAATTTTGTAAAACATATTAAGGTACTTAATGTAAAAGTGCTGAGTACGTTTTTATTAAAATGGCTGTGATTATAACAAAACTACCTGCCTCTGAATATATCAGACGATGGTTGAGCTCAAGAAATATCAGATCAGTACCTATCTAAGTTATTTATTGGTGTTGTATGATATAGAACCAATTTTAAGGCTAGTTACAAAATTATATAAATAATTTAACAGTTTTTACTAAATCAGAACTATTAGCCTATATTTTTATTATTGATAATTGATTACCAAGTTAGGTTGTTCATTGATTATTCATGTATTTCTTGAAAACTAACATGTTATTTCGATTCCCTTTTTCAAGTACATTTTAAACAACTGTTTTATCTGAGACTGATAGATTTAGCCTCTTTTTGTGTAAAAGGTTACGTTTATCTTCACTATTCCAAACTGTAAGATTCCAACCAATTGTTTGTTATAAAGCGTTACTATTTATTAAAAAATGTGTTTTTATATTTAAAGTAAACTTTGTCCACAGTATTATCCTTAGATTTGAAATATATTTTTACAACTTTATTACATGTACAATATTTGGTTTGTTCCCTGACTCATCATATAAAAAAACCCTTAGTATATCTGAGATAAACAAAAGTCAATTAAGTTTTCCAGGTGATGAAAATAAAAATCTTGGAAGGCATTGCATAAATAAATTGAATATGCTGTGTCCCGACTATCAACTATTCGAGAGTCGTAATTACTTCTGCCAGGATAAGCTACGTAAATATGTTACAACTCTCAGTAGATGCAGGGGAGAAAAAGCTAATGCATTCAATATTTAAAACATGTACATGGTGTTTCTAAACCCTCATCCAGTATTTGAATTATTTAAGGTATTTTTAGCTTTAACACCGGAATTAAATGAAGCTAGAATATCATAAGACATAAGATGTTTATTGCCGTTGACCACAGTATAGATGAAATAGGCATTGTCAATCATAATTACAGTACATAATACACTTTTGTTATTTACAAATACATAAATATGTTTTGTCCAAAGCTGCTTTGCTATTTGTACAGATGCCATGTTGTGTTTTCATTTATTTTTTAATTCAAAGATGATTTGAAGTATATGCCTCTTAGAATGTAGATTGATGTAAATGCCTCTTAACACCTACATTACAAACTTAAATACTTGTTTACTGCTAAAACAAAATTGCGGTAGATTAAACTGTTTAAAAAAATATTATACTACTATGTTTTAGACAGTTTTACACAAAACACACTGACACCACATTTGTTTGAAAAGAATAGAGGTATGAGAAAAACGAAGGCATGAAACATGGTTTACACGCATTGTTTACATGATACAGTACTACTGTTGCTAAACTATGTTTTGCGCCATAATTTTTATTATACCTCCGTTGTTTGGAAGATTTTGACAAACGCAGTTAAGATGTGTTTGTAAAAATTACACTTGTCTAAAAAATCAATGCTTGTCTAGTGCCTATTTTCTGTGGCGTATGCTTTTCAAGCTAATTAAAAAGTATAAACGGCAGCAAGTTAAAGATGTTTGCAAAATTTTAAGTTGATAATTATGTCAAGTTGTCTTTGAATTAAAAATAAAACAAATTAGATACTAAACAAAACATTTATAAAACAAAACAATGGCTGTACAAATAATGAAGGGAGTTTGAACAAAATAAATATAATTTTCTGGCTTTATTTAGTTTCAGGAACAATATCTTAACTTTTTGTAGGCTACTGGTATTTTAACCATCACACTGTGAAAGGGTATATAAGCAAAAAAACATGTATGAAGGAAGCAATGAAAGCAACAAATGTGTTCCCTTTTTTGCCATGTTATAAAATGACACAAAAATAAAAGTATATTAATAGTAAAATAAAACAATTGTTGGGAACCCAGTGCTATGTTACTGAGGGTGAGGAGGGGACTGATTAGTCCGTCACATGTTGTGCTCTAGTGACGGCGAATCCAAGCACTACCCAGTGCATGCTGAGGCATCAATAGTCCTTCCTGCGCAAACTAACACATCATTACCGTACAAAGGATTACAATACTCTGTGGGAATTTCAAACAACTTGTATAAGGAAAAAAATTTTCTTACAAGAGATGGAAAGGAAAAGTACAATGAAATTAGCAACCGCGGTGGCTATGTCTCTCAGGCAGACGAATACCAATTATGATAATGTTTCATCACAGGAATGAAAACTTCCAAGCAGTGATCCAGGCTCTCAATTACCCAGACAATAAAGATTCTCTTAGAAATAAATTTAGATATTTGCCACTTTTATCGGAAGACAAATTTCTTGCGTTTTCTCAGGCCACAACAGAATTTCTCTCCAAAATTAAATGAGTTGTAATCTCAGAATTCCAACATTCAACTCAAAATCGTAAATAAACACTAATTATAACATAAAAGTTATTTGTCAGCTTAAGCAATTTTTATTTTATCCTCAAGATCCACTTTTAATTTTAATGCAAACTTCACATTACGTTAATTCTGACAAATCTAGGATGTAGCTTGGCTCCTGGGTCAAGTTTTTGATTTATACAGGGTGTTCAGTAATTATGGGACCAAACTTCACCAGGTGATTTATGAAGTCAAAATAAACAAAAGATTTCCCATAACACATAGTCCTATCTCGCTTAGTTTTCCATCTGACTGTGTTTTTTACTAAATAATTTTTATCTCCGAGGTAGAATAAGGTATAAACTCAAAACTGTGCACACTTCTGTATAGTCAAATTCAACATTTAAAAATAAATGTTTATTATCATCACTTCTGGTTTTAAAATAGTGGCCATACTGAGTTGTTTGTTATGCTTAATTACTCAAAGCTTAAACTGTATGGTAAAATACAAATATAACTAAACGTGGCAAATATTTTACAGATGACAAGTTTGTTTTCGCGATAATTAGTGGAGAAATATAAGTTTTTTCTGCACAATCCTTTATTTACATAGGTTTCTTAAATGTAAATAAAGGAATGCCATCAGGAAAAGTTATATACTTTCTCCATTATTATTTATCTAAGCACAACAAACTTGGTGTTAAAATGTTTGTAAAAACATTGTGTAAAGGCATGTGTGCACAATTTTGAGTTTATACCTTATTCTACTTATGGAGATAAAAATTATTTAGTAAAACACACAGACAGACGGCAAACTAGGCAATATAGCACTATGTGTTATTGGGCATTTTTTGTTTATTTTCACTTGAAAATTCACTTAGTGAAGGTTGATCTTTAATTACTGGACTCCTGTATATAATTATAATTTATTGGCCTGGGCTTTTAGTTAATTCCTTAATCAAAAGATGTTATTTTAAACGGTTTGTTAAACAAGTTGTAACCTTATATTTTAAGTTACAATATTGTTTCTTGCCTATATTCCGTTGCGGAATGGTTTTCTCACACTTTATGCCCCACATAACACTCAGCAATTTCTTAAAACAAAATTCTTGTTGAATGTTTTAATTCATGTGGATTTTGTATCCCCATCAAAGTATCACCATTGAATTGAAATATACCATGTATAAACATATAAAGTCAGTAGTACTAAGTAATGACTCGTAAACCTCCTCACATAACAAATTCACACTAAGCCAACCACACCACCCTTCCCATTCAAAATTTAAGATAACGTGGGGCGGCCCTTATCTAGCTTTTAAGTTTTAGCTAACTTGATTTTCATTCCATTGCCCAACTTGTATCAGACAACATAGCCAGCTGCTGGACTTTTAAAACCAATAATCAGCAGCTATTATTCAGTTCCTATTCGACTGGAGATTGCCCAAATAATGAATGAATGAATGAAAAGTCTTTATTTACTGCAAGTTAGGACTTTATAGTCCTCTCTACCACTTAACAACGTTAAATATATACAATAGCAATACAACAAATCAATATACATTCCAATATAAATACAAGTACATTACAAAGATATTTCAAAATTAGGTATTTAAAATATATATCATAAGACAAACTTAACTAAAACTTCTGAAGAATAAAATAATTTGATTTAATAAACATAGCCCTAAAACAGCCACACTTAAACCTTTCATACAATCCACTCCTCCACATAACGCCCGACCACCCTACCACAGCCCCCGAGCTTACCGCTCCTGACCACCAAAGCGAAGCCCGAGATTCGATCAATTTGACATTATCAGGAAGGATTCCATAGGCGACATGATGTGACAATAAATGATTTACCAAAACAGTAAACATACAACCATGCTACCAGATGAAACAGTTCTTACCTTGTACATTTTCACCAAATAACTGTTATATCTTGAACGTCCGTCCAAAATTTCATTAAATCAGTTTAGAAAACTTGTCAGGAATGCTCATTTAGAGTTGCAGAAAAATATTCAGTATTGTAATGTTTCCTTTTTGTCCTAATTTAAAAATGCAATTTGAAAATGGATAATTTTAAATAGTTTTGGAAAATTATAAAAAACCACTGTTGGGGGTTTTATTGACTACTAGTTTGCAGTCAATGACGAACAAACGTAAGAATTGGCTGAAAACCACCGGTAAGCTCAAAAACGAAGCCAAATGCTCGAGCCCGTGAAGTTTTAAACCGTACTCCCAGTTTTAAACCAAAATTTCTTGGCAATAAAGTTACTGATTACAGCTGATCTATACTGAGGAATTGATAAAGAAGAGCTTCTTCGAAAGGTTATGAGAACTTATTTGTGACATAAAAGTACCTTCGAAAGGTAAGGAGGCATTTTCTACGTCTGAGTTGATGGTGTACAGTGGAGTTAAAATGTGATACTCGAGGTTTTATTTTGAATATGGAAAGCTGGTCAAAGTAAGGAGTAATGTGGTCATCACGTCAGAGTTTAAAAATAAAGCGGATGCAGTAATTTTGAACACGCTGCAGTCTGTCAGAAAGCTCAACTGTCATGTCGTTTGTGACGACGTCACAGTAGTTAAAGTGGGTAGCCAAAGTCTTTACCAGCATCACTTTCACAGGAATGGAAGAAACAAAGCAAAGCTTCAAGCTGTGAATGCAGGCAAAGACTCTGTTGCAGGTAGCAGTAAGGTTTCGTTCCAAGTAAGTGATTCGTTAATTATCAGACCAAGGTTTTGACTTTGTCACAGTAGTTCAGTTCGACGTCATTGAGCTTAAGTTTTGGGAAAGTGAGCGGGTCAATTTGTGAACGACGCAGTAGTACCTATCAGTATGGTTTGAGTCTTGGTTTCGTTGAGTTTTAAGTCCGTTCCTTTGTGCCCATTTAGTGATTGATGTGATGTCGAATTCAATAAAGAAACTGCATTCCATGAGTCTTTTACAGGAAAGTGGTAGTAAATTTGCAAGTCATCAGCTTACAAGTGAATCTTTGAGTAACGTATGTTTTCAGTCACGTCATTGATATAGAGAAAATAACAATGGACCAAGGACCGAACCCTGGGAAACCCTCGGTGACGGTCTCCAGTCCGATTCTGTCCCCAGCCCTCACACGTTGTGTCGTCCAGTGAGGTACGACTCGACCCAGTTCACACAACCCAAGGAGAAACCAGCCTTAATTTGAAAGAAGAAGGGGATGGTAGACACAGTCGAATGCCTTCAAAATCAAATAAAGTCAGGATAGTTAGATGTCTCTTATCCATGGCTGATCTGATATCATCGGAAATCTTAAGAAGAGTAGTGGTCGTGCTATG
The DNA here is from genome assembly GCA_018831715.1 of Matsumurasca onukii. Taxonomy (NCBI): domain Eukaryota; kingdom Metazoa; phylum Arthropoda; class Insecta; order Hemiptera; family Cicadellidae; genus Matsumurasca; species Matsumurasca onukii. The sequence goes on from CM032060.1 coordinate 73,429,605, forward strand.
GTTGGAACGAATCCAGACTGGAATTTTGATAAACCATTATTGGTGTCCAAATAAGAAACAATTTGCTGATGCACGACACGTTCAAAGCACTTGAAAGGGCAGAAAGCAAGCTAATAGGCCGAAAATCAGAAGGTGATTGAGGAGAAGTGCATTTTTGTAAAGGACGAACTACAGCTCATGGTGTAATAAGTATTACACCATGCTACAGCTTGCTTCCAGAGAAGGGGAAAGTCACCAGAACTTAAAGATGAGTTGAAAATAAAAGTTATTATTGGAAGAGTAACAGGCAAGGTATTCTTGATGAAACGGATAGGGATATTGTCGGCTCCGACAGCATTGCTGGTCATACGGACGATAGCCCTTAGGACTTGAGCCTCCGTTACTGGAGAGAAATTGAACTGGTGAGGTGGGACAATCAATGGAGAATGTTCGAGCTCGGCAACAGAGTTGCGTGCATCAGACAAGTCGACAGGGATGTTTACGAAGAAGTCATTTAATGAATTTAGTTCAAAAGAAATTGGGGAATCAGATTTACTTATTCCGAGCTCTTTCAGTTTGGACCATAGTGTTTTTGTGGGAAGTTTACGAGAAAAGGAAGTGTAGTAAAATCTTATTTTTGAATTTATTTATTTATTTCTTGAATTTATTAATTATTAACTTATTTCTTGAATATTTATTGATTTCCTTATTTGTTGTTGAGTTAAGTTTCTGAGACGCTTATAGCTTGTCCAGTCTGGTAAAAATCGTCCAAATACACGGTAAAAATCGTAAAACATGTTCATTTTAGCTCACTAATAATTCACATGCATACAGTATTTGCCTGCATCCGTGGCTCAGTGGAGTCACGGCTAGCAATGCGCCCCGTTCGATTCCCGGCGCAGGCACAAGGGTTCGGAATGCTCGCAAATCATAGTTTAAGTCTCTAATTAAAAATGCCGTTGGTGTAGACAGTACAAAAAAAATCGAATTATAAGTCAGAACTTTGAATTATTCCTCGACAGAGCACAAATTATTCTAACTGAATATACTATTCTAACCATTGACTTTATATACAACATTCTAACTAAATAGTAAATAACGAAATTCTAAGAATAAATTTCAGAATTCGGACTTTTTCTTGAAGATTTAAATAGAATTTTTCTTTGCGGTTGGTAGCCCTTCCAGGACATCGTCGTCAGCTCAGCTGTTAGATGCTATATATTCCTCTGTGGTTAGATCTCACTGTCTGGGACTCTGGTCCGGCACATAGAACCTAACCTTTGGTATATATTATATTCATCTGTGGCCTTAACCGGCTAACCTAGTACAATTTACAAAAACTGATCTTTAGGTACTCACTACTCTGTGCCTATTTAAAGGCCTCTTCTCAATTCTCAAGTTATTTTTATTGCTATGTGAGTGCAATCAAGAGCCCCAACTGCAGTAGGCATGAAATCGCTTGCTCTCTCTAGCATCATTGATTCGGCTACAGTTTTTGGAAATTTTATCCAGTGGTGGGATTTTTCTACTATCTTGTTCATAACCTCCAAAATGTTTTAGTTGTTCTATGAACTCCAAATATCTACAGCGCTCCTTTGGAAACCAGGGTCACTTAGGTAGCAAAAGATTTCAGTTTTTTCTCTTTTAAGACAAGGCCTCTCCACGAGTTTCATCGTCACCATCCAAAAGTAATCAGAAATAAAGTTAACACTTTCATCCTCAAATCTTAAAAGCTGTTTACATCTATCAGGACTTACACTTTTTCTCAATCTGTAATTTTTGGGCTGTATAAATTAATAAGCAGCCATTTTTTCACAAGTAAGCAGTAGCGAGTGTGGGTCAGACCAGACTTGTTTATTTTCAGCGTTGCCCAAAACAAGAGTTCACTATTTTTTTTTAATCACATGGTTTCAAGTGTTTGCCTTAAAGAAATTGGGTTCCCTTGTAGTGCAAGCAAACTCTTTGCTTATTCACGATGACAAGCATTCTCTTGAAATTAAACAAGTGTGCAGCGTTTACTTCTTTTATTCACTTCACTAAAAAGGAGTTGAGAACATGGTAGAATGGGCATGTGAACCCTCCTCCAGCAGCTGGTCATCCCCACTCCACATGGTACCTAAGAAGGGGGGAGCGAATGAAGGCCCTGTGGCGATTACAGAGCACTAGGCAGCCGGACCATCCTGGTAGCTATCCAGTACCAAACATCCAATGATGTAGTGACATTTATATACTGTTATATTTTCAATTTCTAATTTTCTTATTATAAACAACATCATTTACTTTGAAACAAATAACAATACTTTCAAATATAAAATATTGAAAATAAAGAGATAGAGAGTCAGCACATTTATTAACATCTTGTCTAATTGTTGTTAAAGATGGCTTGTTACTTTTACTTAATTAATATCTCTTCAAGCATAAAGATCCGCACCCTTACAAACAGTCACAGAAGAGCGTTTGGCTGACTTGTTTGACGGTCCCAGGCCACTGTAACTGGGAGTTTTGATGGTGGTTTAGTGGAATGAAGGACTTCATTGGAATAGCTGTTTAAAACTCACGCAAAAAATATGTCATTAATTTACGTAATCTTTAGGGAGTTAAAAGACTTAAGAAAAAACCACCCAGGACGAAGGGATTGGGGAAGACTGTGGTATTTACGTCTGGCGGGTTCAATCAAAAGCCCTTGACCTTGGCTGGCAGCTCAAAAGCAGTGTTTGGGATTGGCAGACCAGTTTTAGACTAGTCTTTCACTAAACTCTCTTGTTTGAAAGTACTGTACACTCAACTGAAGATTTGGCCCCAAGCATAACTTTGATAGTGTTGTTATGTATACAGTTCTAGTCTGTTTAGTGTTCACGCTTCCTTAATTGACAAGGCACTGGAACCCTACCTTTGACTCTGACATTTGCTTGTCATTTGTCAACTCTGTGACACTCAGTTGGAATATGTTGCCAGCAGGATGACGACAGTCTTTAGATACACTCAAGCGTTTATAATAAGAAATTGATCTCTTAAGTATTGAGAACTCAAAGCAGCAATGTCGATGACAGATTTACAATGGTTGCAACTAAGCTAAGTCTTATGATCCTTTAAAGAATTGTCTTAATATTGTAACTTGTAATTGTAAACATTTTCAAGAGTTAATTTTACTTTCCAACCGTTGAATACCTTAGTTCTCTTGGATTGTGTCAAAATCTAAGTAAAGCAATGAAAGTTTTAAGGACAATAGAAGGACCCTGAATCAACACTGAACCACAAACATACAGTCTTTGTAGTAATGTGGAAATAAAGAGATCCAAGTTCAAGTCCCAGTTCAGTTTACAAATTTGTCTTCAAACAACCTAGACTTTAGTTAGATTACTTTCTAACCTTTATAGTTCGAAGATTATATATATAGAATATTATATAATAATAGATGACAGGTTTATAATGGTTGCAACTTAGCTAAGTCTTATGATCCTTTAAAGAATTGTCTTAATATCGTAACTTGTAATTGTAAGAATTTTCAAGAGTTAATTTTACTTTTCAACCGTTGAATTTAGTTCAGTACAGCTGGAGGATCCTAATTGGTCAGAATTCACGTATAGATAGAATTTGTTACTATACTTTGAGTGTTGTAGGAATTAACAGCATGTCAAGTTGGAGTAATCAACAGCATGGTTATGGAGTATTAGTAAATCAATGCTCTTATCTACATAAGACAGTTACTTTTATTTCATTTAACCATTACGTGACACGTGTTTCAGCTGTAGAGTTGGCGTATGGAAGCGTGTTGTGCTTTCAATGTGGAGACTATGTGTATGACTCAGAGTTAGCCGAGGTGGCCTCGGCGAACCAGATCAAAGCTGCTGCTAGTCTCGGTGTGTCCTCCGTCTACACTCCCTGGAATCCGACACTGCGAGAAGTGCAGCTGTTACAAACAAACCCACAACCATTGCCATACTAAAAGAATCAACTATAGGTATTAGACAAGTTACTATATTTAAAATTTATAATTCTCTAAAGCCTACCAAAAGTTATATGCACAGATTTTAAACAAAACTAATCTACCTTTAACATTACAGGTTTAAGGGGACTGTTGAACTTAGGGAACACATGTTTCATGAACTGTATCGTCCAAGCGTTGATGCATACTCCACTGCTCGAGACTATTTCTTGTCAGATCGTCATGACTGTCAGTTTGCTGACCAGCCAGGACACTGCCTTGTTTGAGATATCTTATCTTTTCCAAGAGGTTAGTCTAAGCAGTTGATCATAGATACCATTGTTGCTTAAGATATGATTAACGGTTTTCAGTACTATACTATGACAAGTTCCATTTCATAGTTAGACATTTTACAATAGTGGAATAAAAAGTTGCTGATCCATCTTCAATTACAGATATAACCTAAACTAATTACGGTACAGAAAGTAATAAACTTTGTCAAATGCAAATCTAAGTATAGTTTTAAAATAATTTTATATTATGGTTTATTTTATTTTTAATCATTAATATTGTTTTACAATGGACCACTAGGTCTACTCCGGCACCAGAGATTTTATTATTTCCAAATTCTCTGTAGCCTTACCTCCAGTTCAACACAAGATAATTGATAATTGAAGAATAAAAATAAGTATGTTAAGTATTCTCATAAAAAATGTGCAGGAAAAAGAGAGAGCTTCTGTCATTTTAACATATTACGAGAGTTTACAATTTTAAAAGTTGGTTCCTCGATATCAATTACCTCTTTGTTAGCAAAAATGAGCAACAAGTCTTTTTAACTCAAAACATTAAGTTTACCAGCTTTAGTAGTAGGTTAACAGGGTTGTTTAGTTAAAGTTTGTGATAGAAACTTTGACCCTTCAGTGAAAACCCACCTCAATGTTAGTGTTAAAGACTCTCATGGTAAGACTAAGGGCAAAGCCATAAACACTAAGCTGAGAACCACAAAATCTTATTTTGATGGGATCTGGTTTAATAATTAAGACTCTTTATTGTGACAACCAAAATACTCAATGCGAGTACCTTGACAATGTCACTGTCTTTGTTGCAGTTCTACTCTGGACGCAAGCCTCCGCTAGTGTTAAGTCGACTGCTGCACTTGATATGGACACATGCTCGTCACCTGGCTGGCTACGAACAGCAAGACGCTCATGAGTTCTTCATTGCCACACTGGACCTCCTCCACCGTCACTGCACCAGGGGAACAGCCTCACAGTCTAACCGACACTGTAGCTGCATCATCGACCAGATATTCACTGGCGGCCTACAGTCTGATGTCGTCTGCACGGCTTGTAGGTATGTTCACTCAGTCCTCACTTGAGGCTCATTGAAGTGACAACGAGAAGAAATATTGGATCCTGTTTGCCAAATATTTGTTGGTATGTTATAACAGTGATTTAAGTTTTTGTTGAAGATAAAGAAGGAAATAGTTCCATATTTTAAAAAGTACATTTTATAATGATGAAACCTAACTGTTAAGAATATGAACATCGAAGTATTTTTCAAACTTAGATTATATGTGCTTTTTACTCTTTCCTTTACCAAGACTAATCAAATTTAAGTAAGTGTAAGTAGAATCAAATTTAAATTAGTATATTCGATAATTTAAACCTAAAAGCACAATATTTCTTGCAGAGTGAACAATTCTAATTACAAGTTTTTTTTATATTGTACATAATAACTTTTTTGAAACACTTAATTTTTTTATTTATTTGTTTATGTAATGTTTTTATACAGTTCAGCAGCTTCCTAGTGATACTATTTACTATTTCAAATTTATAAAAAGATCCCTCTAATTTCAAAAAATGACTTAGGGTAAAACCCAAGTGAGGGTAAGAATTACCTATACTGCAACAACCTAGCTTGTGAGTACATATTTGAACTACATAAACCTCTAAAGTACTTAGCAATGTATTTAATTATCTTAGCTAGCAGATTTTTGATTGGTTAAAGTCAATAGGGTTGAATGAATTGTTTAGCGGGGTATCAACAACAATTGATCCGTTCTGGGACATCTCACTTGATCTGGGCTGCAGCGTCGGCAACTCTCTCTCCTTGCTGGAGTGTTTGCAGCAGTTCACACGAGCGGAACACCTGGGCTCAGGCGCCAAGATCAGGTGCAGCAACTGTGACATCTATCAGGAGTCCACTAAACAGCTGACCATGCGAACATTGCCAGTAGTTGCCTGCTTTCACCTCAAGGTACCACACGCGACATGTTTCCCAATAATTACTCTTAAGCTAAATGTCTGAAGCAGTAGACTAAAACTATTCTAAGATTTGTACAGTGGTTACTCTTCTATCTCTTACATAATTTCTGGTTTACAGAGGTTTGAGCATTCTAATAGATTACATAAGAAGATCTCAACAGAAGTGGCGTTTCCTCTAGAGTTGGATATGAGTCCTTTCATGTCTCATAAACGCAACTCTCACAGCCACCAACTTCACTCCCCTGCCTTGCTGGAAGATTACAGGTAATCTTTAGTAGTTCACTTCTATCTCTGATTTTTTTAACTACATACATCTGAATAAATACTTGATTTCAAACTGATATATTGTTGTAAAAATAAGAGGTCCAGTTCACCAAACTATTTGAAAATTATTTCTGGCACTTAGATACCAAAAGGCTGAGAACTCCTGGTCTAACTAGAATTGTAGTATGTACACTAGAATAGTATGTACACTAGAGTCCCGCTAATCCGAACTAATTGGGACCGGATCCTGTTCGGATTAGCGAAAATTGGATTAGTCGCATTTTTGGCATATATTGGTGCATTTATTATATACCAACCCTTATAGGTCATATATTGACTTTGAGCGACTAATATTTTATATTTAAATGTAAGAAATTATGTATGAATTCCTGTTGTACTCTGCAATAATAAACAGCGCGGGATTAAAATGCAGTTATGACGGGCAGTACACAGACGGCTGTGGTAGTAGGGTGTAACAATAGGACACCGACCTTTCCACCTCAACCCCCAAGCCTCACGGTCATCCTTTCTAAAAACAAACGATGATTCACCGTTAAATACTGTCAGTGGTCGCTTGCTACCCCACCAAGTGGAGGTCTTGTTCAAAGCTACTGTGTCCATACCTTTGTGAGGCCTCTTAGTTATGGCCTCCTACTGTGGGGACATTCCTCTAAAACTGTGCAAGTCTTGATCCAACAAAAAGCGGCGGTGAGGGTTATTACATCTAGCGGTTGGCTGGACCACTGTAGGCCTCTCTTCAGGAAGCTCGGCATACTGACCATCCACAGTCAGTACATTTTGGACTGTGCTGTCTACATTAAAACCAACATTTTGAATTTTGAAAGAAGGGAGGAGGTGTACAGCTATATGGTACCAGGAGACGTGGAGAGATCAACACCCCATTCTGTCGCCTCAGCAAGACCAGAGACAGTTTCCCTGTCCTCGCCATAAAAATCTTTAATAAACTACCAGCTACAATCAAAAGTTTGGACGACAAGCAGTTCCATATGATCCTCAAGAAATGGTTGAAGGATAGGGCGTACTACTCTGTCACCGAGTTTCTTAATGATAATGCGAGGGACTAGTCTAAATCTGCCGCCAAGATCCAAATATTTTAATGTTGACAATCTTTTTAGCAAAGAGTATATAGTATAGTTTTATTTTTATGACACAACCTATTCCGAAAGGATCTCGGTGAAGAAGAAAGGTATAAGGTAAGGTACCTGCACAATAGCTGCAGGTATGGCACATCGTATAGTGCACATCAAGAGTATAATGTGTCATTGAAAGTGCTGGTTCTTTATTAAACACATACAGTATGACATAACTTGGAAAACTAGTTTTATCAATTTTATAAATTTTTTCTCCCCAACAGTGTTTGGTTTTGGCGGATTTTCGGATTAACGGCGTTCGGATTAGCGAGACTCTAGTGTATTACTAATAGGTTTGACCTGATTTTAAACTGACTTCAATATGTTATAAAGACTAACAACTAAATATTAAAAATTGCTGGCCAGGAAACTATTAAACCTGAAACTAAAGCTGTCACTTGGTGTGAAGGTATTCGTTGTTTGCTGTGATTAACCATGTGGGTTCACTGGACACGGGTCACTACACAGCTTACATCCGACAACAGCACAGTCACTGGTACAAGTGCGATGATCATGTCATCACGCGCGCCAACATCAACCAAGTGCTGGACAGTGAGGGGTGAGCATCAACCTAGAATAGTCTGTAAACACTTTACCCACATAATGAATTTGTTCACTGATTGTGGACATACTTTAATGGAGATTACCTCAGTGTAAGCTAAGCAACAGCAAAAGCAAACAAGTCATCTAGTGGAGGGGTTGAGGGATAATTAACATCTGAAGTGTTATTTGGGGGGAGAATCGTTTCCCTCTAAAAATTGGATTGTATTCTACAAAAACTGCATTTATGATTTGATTTCAATGAATTTTGGTATGAACATTTTATCTTATTTATCTTTTATTTTATCTTACTCAACATGTGTACAACAATAAAAAAAGTGCAATCAGCTATACCAAAATGGACCAAAAACAATTTTCATCACTATTTTGGTCTAGATTAACGTTTTTTGGTACATATGTTGAAGACGTTGACATCAATTTTTTGTCAAGTTTCATTGAAATCAAATCATAAATACGATTCAGTGTTAGTGGTAACATAACATAACATTTATTGTCAATGTACAATAATAGATTGTGTTGACATAATGATTAACACTAATTTTACAGATAATTTAGAAATGATAAAATCTCTAGTACTGGAGTTGGCCAAATAGTCCAAAGTACATTAATGGTAATTGTAAAATAAATTCTAAACCTATTTGAAACTATACTTATGTGTATGATTTTATTATTTTCTAATTAGTTTAGGATACATCCATAAATTCATCTATAAAATGAATTGTTTAAAAGATATTGTTTTAGTTTGCGTTTGAAAGAATTAAAATTTGTCTCTGATCTTATCTGGTAACAAAAACAACTAAGAATACTAATATTGTTTGAGAATTACACAATACACTAATTAGCGGATCCGTGGCGGATTGGTATCGCGCGCGACTCTGGAGCTCATCACTCTGCGTGGGTTCAATTCCTGCAGTCACCACCTTCATTTGTAATGTGACTATACGGTAACGCTAGGTAAAGGTCGAGGTTGAGTGGTAGAGAGGACTTTGTAGTCCTAACTTCACCTTTTCAAACAAGACAAACTTTACCATTTTTATTTTACTCTTTAATTCATTCTTATGTTGTATGATTACAAAGCACACACAAAACTGATGAACTAATGATATTTACTTATTCTTTGTTTGACCAAACATTTTCCTAAATGTTTGATTTAATTGTTTGAAATCAAAATTTGTACCAGCTTTTTTTGGCTGAAAAGAAGAAGAGAGACATTTAGACTTCTAGTTAAAATAAAATCAACAAAAAAATAAGGTAAAGGATTTTTATACGTTTAAATTTTATTGCTTAAATTTAGGGATTTGTGGACATTGTGCACTAATTATTGATTTGTGTTTTTTTTTCAGATATCTGCTTTTTTACCACAAACAAATTTTGGAGTATGAATGACCAGCCAAACCAGACCCAGGTGCAGCTGCAAGTCTACATAAGAAAGTACTATAAAAGAACTGCATCTAAAAAAGAGTCCAATGGTTATTTATCAATTAACCATAATAATAAAAAATAATTACTTTTGTTAAACAGTTTTAAATTGTTGACAAATTAATTTGAAAACTATAAAATACCAAATTAAGGTTTGCTCTAAACGTCAACTTTTTATCATAAAACTCACTTCATTCAAAAGCAATAAAATCGTTCAGGGGAAAGAATGCCTGTGTAACATATTTTTAGCGAATTTCCATAGGAAATGGAGCTCCATTTCTCTTGCCAAACAGAGCAGAAATGGTAGAGAGGTCTTGAGGCTTATGAATTTCTGCTTAAATAGACCATCATCAGATAATTTCACACCTCACTTTACTCTAATGTACACTATTTATACTAAATACAATGTTTTTACTGGGTGGGGCGAAAAGGGTGGAATTGCTACAGGTGTCGACGCAGTGGCAGTGGTCCCGTGCAGTAAGTGAAAATTTGAAGTGCTCCTATGATGGCCGAAATTCATAAGCATTAAGACTTCTCTTCAGGACCTTAAACCTTCTAATCAAGGTATTTTTTTAAAGTTTTAAATAGGTCCTGAAACCGGAAATTGGTTTCATTAGTTCTTGTTTAGATACGAGCATTGAACATACAAAAACCTGACCCTCCCTTTCCCAACCTGACTGAAAGTATGCTCATTGAAATCTTACAAGCAGTACAAAGTATTTTAAATCCTACATTTCGGTTTTCTGAGTATTGTTGGAATTAACACGAATCCTTTTAACCGTAGATCACTATATAGCACAGCTGGAACATCATAAGTTACATCAAAATAAAGTATTTTTTGATATATGTTCACATTTAAGGGATACTTGGTATATTAATTCGAGAATTGACAAAACTAAGAAGCACCTTTTAAACATAATTTTATTTTAATCACTACCGGTTTCGGGAACTATCCCATCTTCAGGTGGTACAAAGCATCGCAATAAATAAAGGGTGCTTCTCGGTTTTGTTAATTCTTGTATTAAAAATAAAGTAATTAACTTTTAAATAGTATATCACACAAATCCAAGGCACAATAAAAAATCTTATCTCTACTTGTTTTGTGTTATATCATTGACTTTAATATACATTTAAAACCAATGGTTATATTCATTTAAAAATTACAAGAAATCATGTTGAAAATCCTCTGAGATAAATATTACAACCCTGTAACATAATCTCATAGAGTATTTGAGGAAAGATTTGTCAATCAAATAAATTATATGTGAAATGTGGCATTTTAAACCTTGTTTTTTCTAATCTCTAAAAGTAGTTATGGCAAAAAACGAGTAGAGATAACATTAATTTTTTTGGATTGCGTTGTTAAATTTGTGTTAAAATGTTCATTATTTTGAGGCCGCACAAGGGGGGTAGATTGTATTTAAATAAATTGGGGGCCTCCCCCAGTTTTTGGTGCTTATTAATTTAATATACATGATGAAAAAAAGATAATATCTATGTTTGATATTACAGCAGTACATTCTATAATAACATGGCATAATGTGGTGGAAATGACAATAAGTCCAAAAAATAACACTAATAATTGAACCATACTTGAAAAATTATGTATTACTTACTCAAATGCAAAGTGCAGTAATTATTAAAAAATACAACAAAAATACAAATATGAAATGTAAGTAAAAAGCTTCAGGCTTCTGTAAAGGGTTTCCTAAAATATTTCATTTTTCAAAAGTAATAATTGGGTGGGGAGGGCATTTAAAACTCACCTTGTATAGTGCGTGGGCCAGCTTGCTATTTTTGTTTTCGTATTTGCTGTCGACGCAGACGGCACACGGCAGACCGCACCGCACCGCTATGTTGATGTTACTAGGTTATGTTTTCCATGTGTGTCTACTTCGTTGAGAGATCTTGAATTTAGTTAACTATATTATATTTCTTTAGTTTAATTTAGGCGAAGACTTCGTAATGGGGAGAAAAGCCAAGTTTAATGATGAGACTAAACAAAAAAAGGGGAAAGGTCGCAAAGCTAAGAAACAAAAGGATCCAACTTTTCCTTCAGGTCTGTTATATTTGTTTCTAATGTAGGCCTAGGATGCCTGGGGTTATTTATCTTACATAATTTTAATAATTGTTAATTGTTACAATATATCCATTGAATATAGACCGCTAACTAAGCAAACCTTTTACTTACGATCATCTCTTTCACAGTCTGAATGTGTAGTGGATGTGTCTATTGTTTTAATATAAATGGTCTTAATTTATATATTTTACAGAAACCTTATGCCCCTTTACAAATTCGTCCAACCTTTAATAGGGATACTAAACCTTCATTGCTTGTGGTAGAACAAAGGCTCCCAATACTAACAACTTTGTATTGATTTGAACACCATTATCCATAATTCTTTACTCATCCCCTTCAGGCCACTTGCCTTGACTTGGCGTGCGCGTACCGTTAACGGCTGAGTTCAAAGATTTAAATATAACTATACTTGAAGTAACGTAAAACGCTTGGCTTAGAATCAATATTTTTAGTATCTCTATATTTTATATTCCGAGTTTGCCACTGAGAATATAACGACATAGATTCTTTAAAATGTATACACAGTTTTGTCTTGTTTTTTGAGATTAGTTTTTTTTATAGATCTAGTTTTTAACGTATTGCCTTTAGACTCATACTACTTTTATACTATAACAAGATGAACTGTGTGATAATGTTGTGGTCTCTAGGTCATCGGTGGCTATCTTAGAACTTTTCTGCTTAAACAGTTCCTATGATGTATTTCCTTACAGATTATTTTCACTAGAGGATTGCCTTGGTAAGGGAGAGAATTGCATGGAAAAATCAGAGAATTTTGAGAAAAACTAAATTTGTTTGGAAAAAGTACACACTTTGCTTAACCCAGCGATTTGTTGTAAAAACTAGTTTCATTTTTGGTCAAAGCAAAATTTAATTAAATACAAACCAGTCAAAAGTGTTTATTTTCATTAAAGATCTTTGTTAGAATAACCCTAAATTTCCTTAACATAATTACGGTGAGTTTTTTTTTCTTGTTCCCAGATGTAATTAAGATTGGTGTAAAATATAAGAATTAGGGGGTTTTTTAAGTGGTCTGGAAAACTGAATTAGTTGGTGAATTTTGTGTTTAAAACCCTAAACCAGTGCAAGTCCTTTGGTTTCTAGGTCAAGCCGGTGGCAAATATATATCATGTATAAATAAATAATATTTTTCAGCCAGTCAGCTTCAAAAATCCTTTCACTTCAGTTGGATAATATTGAAGAAAAGCAGTCTAGTTCTAAATTTGTAACAGGAGTGGACAGTCAAAAGATGGATTTGAGTTATCAGTAGGGTTGTCAATGGAATTTAACAGATATTTATTCATTACTTAAATTTTGCAATCTACTGCCAGGCATTACTAACTATTCTAGAGGTATTAAACACCTGAAGAATGTTTACTTCATCAATGAAAAATAATCTTAAGTTTAACCAAAGTTCAGTTAAACAACATTTCCGAAGTGTTTAGGGCTTTTTTTCAATTCAGCCCTTAAAATTTAACCGCAGCCACCAATAGGAAAGTTTTAGGTTAAGTTTTATTTTGTTTTGATTTAGCATTTTAGTGTTACAGTTTGCATTTTATTGTTTCAGCATAATGTATGCATGTTAAATATAATAGAATACTTTATCTGAGACAAGGCACGGGTTCATAGCTGTTAAATTTAAAAAATTATCAAAAAGAATACCTTATTATATGAAAAATCTTCTATAATTCATTGAAGTGTTTTGACGTTGTGTGAAAATGTAAACATTGCAGACTGTAACAACTTAACCAGCTGGTTAGGAGGCAATTGAAAAAACGGCCCTTAATGTATTATGCTATAATATTCCTATAATGTACATGATATACACCACATCATAAAATGGTTTTATTTATTATTTTTATGTGTCATTCTTTTTTAGTTGAAGGGGTTAAAAAATCTTCAAGTCACAGAGCATCAAAGCGTGCAGCAAATAGAGCTTTAAAAGAGACTGTTAAAAAAGCGAAAGTGTTACAACGGAAGGAAAACTTTGCTTTAGCTAAGCTTGAAAATTCACCTCCCAAGTCTATTCTGAAGAAAAACAATACAACAAAAGATACATTTTTATCGTCTAAAGAACCAGAAAAGGAAAAATTGAAAAACAATTCTACTAATCTTGCTAAGGCTCAGAATTTCAAAGTCGAAAGTGTAAAGAAAATTAATAAAAAAAGAAGCAACGAAGAATCCGTTTCAGCCACCGATAAAGGAGAAAATGCATTAAGACCAAATAAAGTAGCAAACCAATTGCCAAAAAAGAAGTTTAACCAGTTTGTAGTAACAGCGTCTACATCTGGTATTAGTGAATATGTACAAGAAACTAATCCATCAAAGACTCCAGGCCCAAAAAAAGGTATATAAACTGTGCTGCTTACCATCTTTTAAACTTTATGTCCCGACTGTACCTGTTTCGATAGTCAGAAATTTCATTAATATAGAAAATACAGAATTAGTAGAGAGAGAGAGAATATTCTTTATTATTAGAATCTTAAAATAGTATATGGCCAAAGAAATTGTACTGACACAAGCTCAAGCAAAGAGAACACAACACAGCTTCACTCAATAAAACACCTAAATGAAATCAAATACACAGTTACACCTCACTATACTTTTATAAGGCTCTTTCTATTCTTATTTTCCATAGTTAACAATATTTTGTTAAATCAACCCATTCATACCAACCAGTGATGTAACAACCGGGGTGGGGGCTGATGAGGATAAACTATTTCCCGCAGAGGATCTTTAGAAGGAATAAATTCACTGTTCACCGTGACAAGTCCAAGCCGTGAACTTCACACAATTAATTGCTACTAAACATTACCTGTGTAGGCTGTGAGTAGAAGCCAATTGAAATGTCTCTGTGTAACTGCACTTTAACTCTTTCAGGTCTCTGACTTACCAAAGTGTCTCCTACTAAACTAATCAACTACTTAGCTTTATTCAAATGAAAAAATGTCATAATTAAAAATAAATGATTTAATGAAAATACAGTATAGCTTATTTTCTAAAAAACCATACAACAAAACAATTTCAGATATAAAAGTAGCCTTTACAGCTATCATAACTAAAGATATATTGATACACTTATAACATAATATTAATTACACTGTGAAATAACTGTACCTGAAGTCAGATGTTAGGAATAGTCACGGGCAACACCAAGCTAGTGCATAGCTGAGTTCTACAGTATTTGTTTGTTGATATTGATGACGAGATATGTACTGGTTGATTTATAGGAAATAGTGTAGGAATAAAGAAAGTTAGATTTGTCAATTGACTAATATAGAAAAAAGTAAACATAAGCCAAGGAATGATATATTAAACACTAAAAGGGAAAAGAGGTAACTTTACAAACTATAAAACAAATTTCAGAATGAGAACACCCTGGTGTTGTTGTTGGTGTGTACAAACTATAAAGTTTGTAAAGCTTTTCCCTTTTAGTGTTTAATAAAGAAAGTTATATGTATTTCCTTGCAATGCTGAAACCGCTGGTAATAGTGTAGGAATGCTGGAATTGAGGCAGAGCAAGGCTGTTACGGTTAGAGTAGGCCTAACACATTGCAAAGGAAATTCTTCACTCATTACCAGTCCTGTTTCAGCTTAGCTGTATGGCGCTCTGTTTTTATTTGTTTGTGTCTTCTTGTAAACCATTTTGAAATTTCAGCAACATTTAATTAGGATTTATGTTTCAGAAAATCAGTCTAATTTGCAAAGCAAATAAAGAAAAAAATAAAAAGAAACACATAAAGGAAAAAACCCAGAGCAAACAAAAAATTCCAGACAAAAGGAAGTGAAATTATCTACTAAAAACAAAGAACCACTTAAAGAACATGCTAATACAAATAAATTAAAACCTGACAAGACGAAAATTTCTGAAAAGCAAAACAATTTATTAGTTAATGGTTTGAGTAAACAAAACAAAATGGCATCAAAGCTGGTTTCTCAGATGAAAATAAGGGCTGAACCAAACCAACAACAAGGAGACTCTGCAAGATGACATTGATGATAGTGATGAGGACAGTAACGAGCCTGAGTCCGACTTAGAGGATGATGATATTGATAGTAGACTAAATAATCACAAGAGTAAAATTTCTAAATTGAAGAATAAGGAGGACGCCTTTAAAATAAGGTAAGTGTATTTCATTGTTTCAGGGCCTCTTTGAATTGTTAGTCATTTATTAGATAGTTTGTATAAGTTACATAGATGAAATGTCTTTTATTCAGTATAGTTGTAATAGATTTTATTGATTTTAGATAAAATTGGGATAGCAAAACAGGAGGCAACTGATTCGGGAAGTGAAAACTAAGAAGATGAAGACAGTGATGAAGATGGTGACTAAGACTTACTTCCTGTTGGCAGCAAAAAAACTAAAGAGGACACAAAAAGAAAAGTAAGAACCACCAAATTAGAGATGGATGGGATGCATATTTCAGGACAGAACAGACAAAATCCTTGCCTGGAATTTTTCGGGCAAATTAGGGTTGGATAAAATGTGATCTTTTCTTATTTTGTATAAATATTCATACAAAACTACAATCTATCATTATTACTATTGGGTTACTACTTACTTGTAATTTGTGTAAAATATATTTTTGTCAATTTAAACTTTGCTCTAGGTCAAAGTTCTTGATTGCGCCCTTCTGTGTTCTGAGAGGTTACATAAGGCAGTTTGCACCATGACTGGTGACCAAGACTAGAGACAGGAGGTCGCATTAACATGTGCCTCGGTGTCTTCTGTATGTCCCCTGTCTCTCACGCATGCTTAACTAGCTTCTGTTCAAAGCTAGATGACAAATACATAGATTTCGTCACCTGTCTCTGGTCTTCGTCTTCGGTCGACGCCAACCACCGCCACTCGTTCTAGAGCCTATTTGGAACTATTTTAGCCATTTACTAATTTTAATTAATTAAATAATATATCCCAAGAGATAAGCAGGAATAGAAACACGGGTATCAATGAACTTACTTGAATAGATATAAGATGTTCGCTTTAAGGAGGGTGTGGAGGAAAATTTGGTAAAGACTAGTACCTGGCGCTCAAGATGAACAAAATGTCCCCAAAATTGTATGGTCAATGATAGTTAATCCTTGTTAAATTTCGTGTTTTTCACCGCTTTTCTCCTTGTGGGGCTAGTGTGGTGAACATTAATCTATGTTTAACCACATGTTAGTTTTGTTTTGTAACACAATTGTGTAAACATTCAATTAAGTAAAACAAATTTATTCCCGTTGAACTAATTATTTAATTAATTCGCTGAGTAAGTTTTGATACTCACACAATCCCACTGTCGCTCACCTCATCTTCGTTAATCTTCACCTTCCTCCCTGTCAGGCCTCCTTTCATCTCTAGTCACTGAGACAAGTCTCCCATGTCACATCATTCGTTGCAGATCTCTGGTCACCACTTTTCACCGCAAGTTCAAGTGTCGCAGCTCCCGGAGATGATTGGTCCACTTGCTCCACCATTGAGAACTTAGCCGTCACCCTGGCAAGGAGCCCTTACAGAGAAACTGACATCCGGGCCAGATGACCTCCGGTTTTATCGAGGTTGATACTCCTCCGACTCCTCCTCCTCGCTGTCGAGTCCCGGCTTGCCACCGCTTAGCGGAGTTAAAATTAGGTTTTTGTTTATTTTATAGATGTGTAAAACCGTGAAAACCCACATCTCCTTGGCGGGGCTAAGCCCGGTAGCAATCCTCTGTGCAAACCCGACCTGCTTGTTGCCCGCTTTCCACCGACCAAGGGACCTAATAGGGTGTTATCAACACTCTAATATGAAAGAGGGAAAAGAGAATGACTCGATTTTCACTTTTTCATACTTAAAGTGAACGAGACCAGCAGCCAAGCAAGACGGGTGACCATGGTGTAACCTCCCTTAACCAAGGGACCTAATCGGTGTTATTAGCGGACGCTACAGCGCAGCCGCTCGAGGAGTGCTACCTTATTGATGTACAAATACATTCTGGCTTGAGTTGCCATAGAAATTATACGTTGCACTTTTAATGTTATCGTTAGTAATTTGTGGAGTTTTAAAGTAACTATGGAAATAAAATGTTTAATTGTTAAATAATTAATATGAAAGAGTCCTGAAATCGAACCCTCTAGCCCTATACCCTATACATTTAAAATCAATGGTTAGGACATCGGTCGTGAAAGCTTAACCAGTGTCAATGTCAAGACTCAAGATTAGTGCCTGGACACTCATTACTCTCTTAACTAAGTACAGTGCAGCAATTTGTCGTTTTCCCCGCCACTGCGCCCCAGAAGCTTGCTTCCTAGGTCATGGCCTAGGTTGGCCTTATGGGTAATCCGGCCTGTCAGTCAGCTTCAATAATCCTTTCACTTCAGTTGGATAATATTGAAGAAAAGCAGTCTAGTTCTAAATTTGTAGGAGTGGACAGTCAAAAGATGGATTTGAGTTATCAGTAGGGTTGTCAATGGAATTTAACAGATATTTATTCATTACTTAAATTTTGCAATCTACTGCCAGGCATTACTAACTATTCTAGAGGTATTAAACACCTGAAGAATGTTTACTTACCGAATGAAAAAATAATCTTAAGTTCAACCAAAGTTCAGTTAAACAACATTTCCCGAAGTGTTTAGGGCCTTTTTTTCAATTCAGCCCTTAAAATTTAACCGGCAGCCGACCAATAGGAAAGTTTTAGGTTAAGTTTTATTTTGTTTTGATTTAGCATTTTAGTGTTACAGTTTGCATTTTATTGTTTCAGCATAATGTATGCATGTTAAATATAATAGAATACTTTATCTGAGACAAGGCACGGGTTCATAGCTGTTAAATTTAAAAAATGATCTAAAAAGAATACCTTATTATATGAAAAATCTTCTATAATTCATTGAAGTGTTTTGACGTTGTGTGAAAATGTAAACATTGCAGACTGTAAACAACTTAACCAGCGGTTAGTTAACCAGCTGGTTAGGAGGCAATTGAAAAAACGGCCCTTTAATGTATTATGCTATAATATTCCTATAATGTAGGGCCTATATGATATACTCCACATTGTAAAATGGTTTTATTTATTATTTTTATGTGTCATTCTTTTTTAGTTGAAGGGGTTAAAAAATCTTCAAGTCACAGAGCATCAAAGCTGCAGCAAATAGAGCTTTAAAAGAGACTGTTAAAAAGCAAGTGTTACAACGAAGGAAAACTTTGCTTTAGCTAAGCTTGAAAATTCACCTCCCAAGTCTATTCTGAAGAAAACAATACAACAAAAGATACATTTTATCGCCTAAAGAACCAGAAAGGAAAAATTGAAAACAATTCTACTAATCTTGCTAAGGCTCAGAATTTCAAAGTCGAAAGTGTAAAGAAAATTAATAAAAAAAGAAGAACGAAGAATCTGCTTCAGCCGCCGATAAAGGAGAAAACGCATTAAGACCAAATAAAGTAGCAAACCAATTGCCAAAAAAGAAGTTTAACCAGTTTGTAGTAACAGCGTCTACATCTGGTATTAGTGAATATGTACAAGAAACTAATCCATCAAAGACTCCAGGCCCAAAAATAAAAGGTATAAAAACTGTGCTGCTTACCATCTTTTTAAACTTTATGTCCGAACCAACTGAAACTGTACCCGTTCCCGATAGTCAAAAATTTAAATAATATAGAAAATACAGAATTAGTAGAGAGAGAGAGAATATTCTTTATTATTACAATCTTAAAAATAGTACATGGCGTCAAAGAAATTGTACTGACACAAGCTTAAGCAAAGAGAACACAACACAGCTTCACTCAATAAAACACCTAAATGAAATCAAATACACAGTTACACTCTCACTATACTTTTATAAGGCTCTTTCTATTCTTATTTTCCATAGTTAACAATATTTTGGTTAAATCAACCCATTCATACCAACCAGTGATGTAACAACCGCAGTGGGTGGGGCTGACGAGGGGATAAACTATTTCCCTGCAGAGGATCTTTTGAAGGAATAAATTCACTGTTCACCGCATTGCAAGTCCAAGCCGTAAACTTCACACAATTAATTGCTACTAAACATTACCTGTGTGAGTAGAAGCCAATTGAAATGTCTCTGTGTAACTGCACTTTAACTCTTTCAGGTCTCTGACTTACCAAAGTGTCTCCTACTAAACTAATCAACTACGTAGCTTTATTTAAATGAAAAAATGTCATAATTAAAAATAAATGATTTAATGAAAATACAGTATAGCTTATTTTCTAAGAAACCATACAACAAAACAATTTCAGATATAAAAGTAGCCTTTACAGCTATCATAATTAAAGATATATTGATACACTTATAACATAATATTAATTACACTGTGAAATAACTGTACCTGAAGTCAGATGTTAGGAATAGTCACGGGCAACACCAAGCTAGTGCATAGCTGAGTTCTACAGTATTTGTTTGTTGATATTGTAATGACGAGATATGTACTGGTTGATTTATAGGAAATTCTTAGAAATAAAGAAAGTTATACTTCTTGCAATGCCTGTAATAATAGTGTAGGAATGCTGGAACCGAGGCAGAGCAAGGCTGTTACAGTTAGAGTAGGCCTAACACATTGCAAAGGAAATTCACTTCACTCAATACCAGTCCTGTTTCAGCGCTTAGCTGTATGGCGGCCTGTTTTTATTTGTTTTAGTGTCTTCTTGTAAAACCATTTTGAAATTTCAGCAACATTTAATTAGGATTTATGTTTCAGAAAATCAGTCTAATTTGCAAAACGCAAATAAAGAAAAAATAAAAGAAACACATAAAGGAAAAAACGCCCAGAGCAAACAAAAAAATTCCAGACAAAATGAAGTGAAATTATCTACTAAAAACAAAGAACCACTTAAAGAACATGCTAATACAAATAAATTGAAACCTGACAAGACGAAAATTTCTGAAAAGCAAAACAATTTATTAGTTAATGGTTTGAGTAAACAAAAACAAAATGGCATCAAAGCTGGTTTCTCAGATGAAAATAAGGGCTGGCTTAAACCAAAGGCCAACAAGGAGACTCTGCAAGATGACATTGATGATAGTGATGAGGACAGTAACGAGCCTGAGTCCGACTTAGAGGATGATGATATTGATAGTAGACTAAATAATCACAAGAGTAAAATTTCTAAATTGAAGAATAAGGAGGACGTCTTTAAAAATAAGGTAAGTGTATTTCATTGTTTCAGGGCCTGTTTGAATTGTTAGTCATTTATTAGATAGTTTGTATTGTAAGTTACATAGATGAAATGTCTTTTTATTCAGTATAGTTTGTGCAATAGAGTGATTTATTGATTTTAGATGAACTTGGATAGTACCGATAGTGAACAGGAGGCAACTGATTCGGGAAGTGAAAACGAAGAAGATGAAGACAGTGATGAAGATGGTGACGAAGATTTACTTCCTGTTGAAAAAGCAGCAAAAAAACTAAAGAGGACACAAAAGAAAGAAAAGTAAGAACCACCAAATTAGAGATGGATGGGATGCATATTTCAGGACAGAACAGACAAAATCCTTGCCTGGAATTTTTCGGGCAAATCAGGGTTGGATAAAATGTGATCTTTTCTTATTTTGTATAAATATTCATACAAAAACTACAATCTATCATTATTACTATTGGGTTACTACTTACTTGTAATTTGTTTGTAAAATATATTTTTTGTCAATTTAAACTTTGCTCTAGCACTTTGATTTTCTACTGACCTGATATTTAGTTGAGGCTTTGAAAAAGTAGGATAGTTTTAATTGTCTTAAGCGTGGAGACTTGATGCTGTGGGTATTAGTCTTACTCTGATGATTTGGTTTGATTACCTCAAGTCTAATCGCTGTCTTTTCTTCAGATATTCTGGTCAATCAACACTGTTATCCACTTGTTTCTAAGTTAAAATTTTGTGTTGCAGTAAACTAGCTGAGGAGGAAATGCAGTTGAATGTAGCCAACAGAGAAGTGTTTGCGTTCCCGGCGGACGGGGAGAAGGAGATCACTTCCCTGCCTGAGGTTGAGCAGCGGATAAAAGATGTTCTGCTTGTTCTTTCAAACTTTACTAAATTCAGGGAAGAAGGCCGGTAAGTTTGTTATTTTAATCTTGCTGTGCAAACCTTTCAATTATAATCAAACACTTATAATCGATTGAGGAAATTGAATGATCGAACACAAATGGTGTTTTTATTTGTACAATACATTCTAATTGGTTCTTTTGTTTGCAAGACTCATAAAGAGCAAAACAAGAACAAGAACTGGTTTGTTTTAATGTGTTCAAAACAATTTTCTGATAGATCGCGGACGGAGTATTTGGAACTGCTGCAGGGAGATCTGTGTCAGTACTTCAGCTACAACGACTACCTCATGGACCAGCTAATGAAACTGTTCCCATTGACAGAACTCATGGACTTCCTGGAGGCAAGTGAGAGTCAACGCCCGCTCACTCTACGCACCAACAGTCTCAAAACTCGTAGAAGGGACCTCGCACAGGTAGCCTAGTTATTCATAGCTTTTAACACATTTGCAACATGAAGTAGTCAAGGAATTCTAAGCTGAAATACCATGAAATATATATCAAGTAATAAAAACTCATGTATGCACTAAATAATAAGTAAAAATATTTATTGGGTGGAATACACCTGGTTGAAGAAACTCTTAAAATTAACTTATTGGTTTGAGTATAATTGGATTTCATGGTAATGTTTTCAAACAGTGTTAATTTGTTTTAGGTCACTTCCAATTATGTTACTGCTGTTAATCTTGATTATTTATTCATTCAAAAGTTAAGTAATTTGGAAATTATGTTCAGGCATTGATTGCGAGAGGTGTGAATCTGGATCCTGTGGGGAAATGGTCGAAAGTTGGACTTGTGGTGTATAACTCAACTGTGCCCATCGGTGCTACCCCAGAATATCTTGCCGGCCACTACATGCTGCAGGTAACTTGTTTTAAACAGTACTGGTTTACATCTTAATTAAAATAAGGGTATGTTTCGTCCCCAGTGAATTCTTTTTGTATTGCAAAGAGGGTTGGTACTAAAATGTTTTGGATTTATTTTTTATGAAACAAAACTGGTTTTTAGGCTATCTTTAGAAGATCTCATGAGCCTTCTTTTTAGCAAAAAGGACATGGATCCTTCATTAATAAGAAAAATTGTCCCCATAGTGTGTTAGTTCTTTAAAACCTAACTCAATCTAAAAAGTAATACTTCTAATCTGCAGTAAATATAAACCACTTCATTACCATTAGAGCATTATTTTGGTCTGGAAAAGTTATATCTATATTAGTTTTCTGGTAAATATTTGCATATTAATTTTCTGGTAAATAATTGCACCTTAAATGTTAATATTAAAATCTTGGGCCCCAACTTATCATTTTACATCACACTGAACTTCTTTCCTACATATCCACACCACTGCAGCTATCGAAATTCTCCTTAGCTGTCCTTTCAACATTTTTAATAACATTTAACACAGTTTTTGGCTATAACATTTGACACGTCATTCAATCTCATTACGTAATCTGGGGCTTTTCTATTAGCGGAGACTTTAAAATTACAAAACATTAGATAAAACAAAAATGATGTTTTGGTTTTTGGCTATTTATATTATTCTAAGAATAAATATCAATACTAAAAGTAAAAATCGGTTAGAAGAAAATGATTTAACTCCTATGTATTCAGTGATGGGTATAAAGAGAGAAAGAAAAATCATTATACCTTTTCTCACCATGGGGAATGTTCACTTCCAGATTGGTATGAAACTGCAAGACTCAAGAAGTTTATTTTCCATTAAATAAAAATAAATATACGATAGGCATCTTCAAGTTTTTTATGGTCTACAGGTTTACATTAGTAGTTATGCAAAGAGAATGAGTAATGTAAATTGTAATAGAACAAAATAAATTATTTTTAGCATGACCAAAAGTTTGTTAAGAAGATGTATTTGATGCTTTTGTGTCCAGGGAGCGTCCAGTATGCTGCCGGTGATGGCTCTGGCACCTCAGGAGAACGAGAGAGTGTTGGACATGTGTGCGGCTCCTGGAGGCAAAGCCTCACACATAGGTAATAACAAATTCAGAGAAGTGACAGTTCATCTGAGACAAGTTGTCTAAAGGACTTGGGTACTCAACAGTAGCCATTGTATTGATATACTGAAAATTTACCTCAAGCGTCGTGAAATTTATTTTCAAGACTAAAAAAGACTTAGCATAGCCTTAGTTTTTTTACCACTCCGCTTATTTTATCCCTAATGATCTTATCAAGTTTTTGTTGTAAAGAACCTAACAAGATAAGGGGTATCTCGGCGTTAACTAATTCCCTCTTCTATCAAATGTCCATAGAAAAAAAGATTTTCTTTAAACAAATGATCAAACTTGTCTACAAAATAAAATGTATACAAAAAATTGTTTTCATGTCATTAAAAGGTTTTTTTATAAATTAAAAGAGCAGATTACAGAACTTCCAGCTCAACTTGCACTAGAGTTTCAAGTTTTATTTTGGTTGTTTCAAATGTGTATACCTTAACCCTATGAGATCGTGTGTCGAGTATAGGTCGACAAACGCTATTTCCCTTTGAACGCTTGGATGTCCGGTATAGGTTGCAGTTGAAACAGTCTCTGATGTGTAAGGACTACTCTACACTAACGGTACCTAGCAGAGAACACCGAAACTACCACTCCCCCTCCCTCCAACGCCAACTCACGTGTGAGTTTGACAGCCCATGACAAACAGCCCGGTGGTTTAGTGGTTATAGAGCCAGTTGGTTCCCTGTCTGTCACTGAGCGGGGTTTGAATCCCACCTGTGCGCTCTGGTACGTAATGATAGTCATTGAATCATTCCGGGCGTACGCCATCACATCAAATCCAGTGAGGCGGCGAGTGGCACTTTTTGAGCTTAGGGAGGCGCTAAATCCCCACGCTTAGAGGAGTGGTTCTATAACTGGTAATGCACCGTATCAGAGAGAGCGGTTTTGCTGAAACTTTGCTTACAGGACAGAGGCAACCATATGGTAGGCTTTTAATAAAAATTTAAACATAAAATGAGACCGCAAAGGGTTAAGCCAACTTATAGAAGTTATTATTTACAAAACCATTAGTTATTAATTGTAATGATTGTTGAAATGAATGTTACAGCTGCTGTCATGAAGAATACTGGAGTACTATTTGCCAACGATTTGAACAAGGACAGGACAAAGGCAGTTGTAGGCAACTTTCATCGGTTGGGAGTCATCAACTCAGTTGTCTGCAGTTATGATGGCAGAAAGTTCTCTGCTGTAAGTTATGACTTATGTTCTTTAATAAAGCCATACTATAAGTTGAGCACTAAAAAGTAAAACAGGGTTCCCACTCGACCTGGCATTAGTCCGGAATTTTGTGAACCTTGAACAACTTTTAAATTTTGTCATACAACCTGGAACAATTTCACAGAATAAAAGTTCAAAATCAAAATACCAAAGTGAGTGCGGATGAGTCAGCAATGGCAGGAGGGTAACTGCGAACCCAAACACCGCCTGCAGTATTTTCTTTCATTACTGGTTTTCAGTTTTCCAAGAAGAACCTACAGACTTTTATAAAAACATCAACTTGTTTGTACAAAACTCAAAAAAGTACTTTGGACTCAATATCCCCTAAATGTTTTATTTTTAACTAATAAAATAAGGGTCTGGGGGCCCTGGTAGGAAGGGCAAGGTGGTTTGCCAATCCTATCTTGCCCTTGCTGTGATGAAAAGGGGGCTTGTTTACTTGCACCAGCTACCACCCCAATCCTGACACCCGAAGCTGAAAAAAACAGAGTGCTATAAATCAACCTTGTTTTAGTCTATGTGTATCTTCTGACCCTTAGTTTTCCCCTTGAGAATGAAGAACCAACTTAGTTCTCATTTCCCCATGATATTGGTTTTCCCATGGTCATAGTACCAATACATTTCAGTTTGCTAATAGAATAGCTTAGTAGTAAGTGCAGTTTAGTAAGTATTTGATAAAGTTCAATAAAAGGAGGATTTTTAGGTTGAATAAAGATTTTTATTTTTTTAGGTAGATCTGATAGTTTAGTATTTGTTTTAAAGATACGATAGTTGATAAATTTCACATCCCTATTCCTACTTTTGTACCAGATTAAATATATTCTTTAGAAGCAGTTTTTGTTCTTGACTCACATGTTTTTATTCAATTTGCATGTACGGTGTTGTAGGTTATGAAAGGGTTTGACCGAGTGCTCCTGGACGCGCCATGCTCTGGCACAGGTGTGATCAGCAAGGACCCCAGCGTCAAGACGAACAAGGATCCACAAGACATCCAGCGCTGCCACACACTGCAACGTCAACTGTTACTGGAGGCGATAGACTGCACTAACCCACGCTCTCGCACTGGTGGCTACATCGTCTACTCCACATGTTCTATACTGGTGAGTTCAGGCTGTCACTTTAAACACAAAGCCGAAGCCACAAGCCACTATGAATACTAATGAATTTTCCATTACAGGCGGAAGGACAAGTGATTAAAAAAAGTGGGTATCATGGGCTAAATACTGCATTTATAATCTGATTTTATGAAACTTGGTATACAAATTAATGTCACTGGAACAAAAATGTGTATTACAAATCAACAAAATCTGTTCAAACTGACTTACATGGCCTGAAACAGTTTTGCTGAATTTTAGTATGCATAATGGTTACGGGGACTTGTATACCATCTTCCATCAAAATTTGAATATAATTTTGCTCTTCTACACTCTTCCAATTGAAAATGTTTAACACTATCAAATGTTTTAGAAAGTTCCATAAATATGCCTTTATTAATCCTTACTTTTTTTGGTTTAATCGGGTTTTTGTCTTGCCAGATTTGTGTTTAATGTAGATGGAATGTTCAATACAATTGATGGAATGTTGACTGTAAGTCGAAACCCTCTTAACTTGAATCATAACAACCAAACGTTCAACTACAAAGTAAAATCTTTGGTATTTTGCTAATCAATGAATGTGTTTGGTCTGATTTATTTACAAGACAACACTCAGCCATATAAAAGGATAAGAAAGAGATGTGATTAGTTTGCAGCTGACCACCTGTCTCACAATTACAGTATACATGATGAGTCTTTTTGTGCCTAGTCTCCTTCCACTAATCAATAGCTCACGTCAGGTTCACTAGTAGTAGTTTTTAACTACAATTTCTGTTATACATAATTACTTTCTCTCTTTCTACTTTGGTTAAGAATGGTTTGACTGTGGAAACTTGTTTATAAACAACTTATCAACAACTTTCATAAACAGAAGTTATGAGATCACATGAGATTTTACATCACTTGAGAAGAAAGTGGTGGAAAGGAGTTGCAGGTGCTCAGGGGGTTCAGTGACTTCTCTCTTCGTACTATCAGATGTCAACCTGTGTAAAGGGAAAGAAAACCTAAAGTTTTTCTTCTTTTATATACAAAAGTTACAACCAAACCCAATTACAGTTGTCATTATTATTAGCTCGATTGATAGTAACTTATTTCATACTTGTTTGAGAAATGTGTGTGTTTGAAACATTTGTTTAGCCGGAAGAGAATGAAGCCGTTGTGGACTTTGCACTGAGGAAACGTGATGTGAAAGTGGTCGACACTGGGCTAGAGTTTGGTAACGAAGGCTTTACCAACTATAGACAATCAAGGTACTAATCAGTTATAAATAAGCAATTAAGTATCTTTTCTACTGAAATGTTTGTGTGTGTTTTTTTAACAACTATTATTATTATTGGATCTTTTGATACACAAAAGGTTTTTTCTCAAAAGTCTTTGGCCAAATGCAAAACTACAATTTTTGATAGTAATGTGTTGCAATATTACGGATCTCGTAAGCTAAAGCGATTTTTAACAAACAACCAGTTTGCAAAACACAAAAAATAATAAAGTTCAAGTGAAATTTGGCGTGAGTGCTTTGAGGTTTAATTACACTTTTTTTATGTTTCACAGCTTGAAAAGTGATTTCTATTAAAATGGCTTTAGCTAATGGAAAAAGTAATATTCCAATTTCATAATCATCATTTGTCCATAAAATTCTTTAGAAAAATTCTTCTGTGGACAAAATAACTGTTAGTTTCCTCAATTTCCGTACTAAGGAAGATTTCTCTCTATAAACACCGGTCTTTATGTTCAGGTTTCATCCGTCGTTGAAGTTAGCTAAGCGCTACTATCCCCACACACACAACATGGATGGCTTCTTTGTCTGCAAACTGAAGAAATTCTCCAACATCATCAAACAGACTACAGAGCCTGAAGACAATGAGCCTGAAGAGGAATCTGAAGACAAACAAGGAGAGAACGATTCTGCCGAGGAATCAAGTAGTGATAACGCAATTGGCGGTAGTGATGATAAGGAATCAAATGAAAGTGAGGAAGAATCAGAGGATGAGGATGATCAGTAGGATAATACAGCTGGTGTTTTCAGTTTCAGTTAATTTTCTGAAGCCGAAAAGACATTGTGAAAACAATACACATTCCTTGTATTCATGAGGCAATATACTTGATTTCAATAAGTAGACTGTAGGATGCTTCAAAAGTCCTACTCTGCAGATTTACATTCAGAATTTCAAAAATGTAAATAAAAGAAGTCACAACTCATTTGTATATTGTAAAGTGAATTTGTAGTGGTGAGACTTTTGATACTTCCTGGAAATAATTATTAAAAAAACAGATCATAACATCTCTTATACACCTGTACTTTAAACTGTTAAGTTTTACATGTTGAGAAATATAACTTGTCCTCAGTGAAAATTTGATTTAATATCCTGATTCTAAGGAAACAACTTTGCGTCACTAAGGATTTGTGACGGGGTAAGCAGGCTCACCTTTCAAATACGGTAAGTTTATGTTGAAAACAAAGTGTCATATAAGGTTCCGTGAATGCATGCTACAGAAGATATGTTCTCATTCAAATAAGTTTCAAGGTTGCTGCTGATCTTTGAATCTTTTTAAATTCGAAGGGCAAAATCTGGTCATTAATATGCAACATCAAAAGTTTTTAAAATTTTACTTAAACTTGTTACAAAATATTTTATGTTCAACATCATTTATATTTTTACAAAGATTGGAATTCCCCCATTCTTAAGTACATTATACAACTATTCATTTTATAGTTCATAAACTTAATCTTATACATATTATAAACAAGTATATAATCAGGATGTTTAGAACAAAAGGCTTCTTCTACATCTTGTTTGTAAAAAGATCATATTCTAAGGAATATGGTTGCATTTTTATCTTCAGTTTAGAGAAAACAACAGAAGTTTTACCTGTTTTAAAATAAATCAGGTACACAGAGATGGAATTAAACTAGAGAGCAGTTGAGTCGTGCTAAAAACTAGCCAATTTTAAATGTTTTAGCAACAGTTATAATTTGATCTTATTTTAAACCAATTGGTAGCTCACATTTAGAAATCTCAAAGTAAATAAAGTTTAAAAAAGTCTTACCTTTAGAATTTTTTTTGGTACTTCCTAATTTTTAAATAAATACCCAGTTTTAGAAGCTTTTTTAAAATTATTTAAATATCTTGTTATTTGAATTATTTTGCCTGATATCCACTTTAGATGAGTCATCAACGAATATAATTAAATTGCCTGCCAGAACGCTATTAATTTTTCAGTCTCTCTTCAGAAGTCAACTTTACATAACATACTAACACAAAATGTTCACCACTATTTATTTACATATGCCATGGTTTTGTCTCTCACAGGTCTTGGGTTAGACGTTTCGTGGGCGACACCGAAACATTGTGCACTGAAGAGTAGACATCATCTGGGGTTCACATGTAAAATGAGCTCTGCATTGATAGGTTAAAAGGGCATTTGTCTTGGGAATACTGGTCCACTTTCTAATTGGCATGCAAATTTAAACACGATAGAATTCTCCATGTCTTCCTTTTTATTAAAAAAAGTCTGATCCATTAATGTCAACGATTTTAAAATTGCATAGCTTCCACAAGGATTTGTTATTAATTGGCTTGATGATGTTTTTTTTTTAAGTGTGGGTATTACTAGAGATGAAGGATTTTGATGGTATTTGAGGCATGTTCTTTAAGCGATCTAAAGTTCTATTAATAAAACCAATGTTATTACATTGATGTTTGTACCTGGTTGTATGGTACTCTTTTGTATGCGGGATTGCACTAGTTTTATCATTCTCCTAATTGTTTCTGTATGTTTGTCCACGAAATTAGGGGATGTGTTAAGTGATGAAACAAATACCAAACCAGAGGTAGGTCTTTGGTTATAACTTATAATGTAGTTTTTCAGATTAATAGCTACAAATTTTAATGAAACAGGTCACTGGTTTATCTTTACATTGAGTTTTCGCTATAAATATACACTTTAAAACTAAACTTTTTATTACATTAACTTTTAAAGTAGCTTTAAATATTTTCATTCTAACTCGTTAGAGTAAGGCATGTTTCCTTAATACTTTGTTTTAAAACTATTTTATAAAAGAAGCCCAAATTTAAATAATTGTATCAAACCAGGTGTGCATTAAGATGCAAAAGGGTCCTTTAAATGAAATACAATATTCTTATCAATACTTTTGAGCGAATTAGATACTGTATTGTGCAAAATACTTCCAGTCTTAATATTTTGGTCCTCTTTACTAATATCTATAAATGCTACTATTTTTTATCCCAAGCCTACATTTGAACTTAGTTTCGTTAGGAATTTTCTCAAAAGCAATCCTAATCCCAAAAAACTGTCAATTGGGGTAGTTTTAGAAATTTGACAGTAATTGTCCTGATTTCGTCAAGATTAAAATATGGGATACACAAATTTAATAAATAACCAGGCTGACACGCAGCTAAACGCTAAAGCGCCGCTGGCATGAGTGAATCGAATTTCCTTTGCAATTTGTTACTCCAACACAACCCACTCACAGCCTCGCTTCCGCTTTCGTCTGTATGTTCTATTCACTACGCTACGGCACTTGGGAGGCAGCTGCGTGTCGGCCTAGTAAACTGGAACTAGTGTGTGGTCCAGCAGCCTAATGTCACAGCAAGCTAAGTCTAATCTCTAAACATCAATAGGCGATAATGTGATGTCAAAAGTCTATTTGATCTATATATCTCAATAATATATAAAAAATAAATGCTCAGTGCTCACCAATATTAATTTTACAAAGTACAAACAACACATTAATAAAATTACAAAAAGTGAAAAAATACAAATACACATTACTATAAACTAGTGAGAAATTACATCAAGTTGTGTTTGTTCTAACTTAAGTCATTTTGAATGAATAATAAACTGAATAGTTTGTATTTATCTGGTTAAAGCTTACATGATGAAAAAGTAACTAAACTTAATCTATCACACATTCCTTCACCTGTATCATACATGAGAAAGACTATTTCTCTAAACTCTTGTTTTATGTTTGAAAACACTTTACAATAATATTAGTGGTGCCTCATAACTAACCATTATCACACACTATTTAATTTAGCAATTTTGAATGTAAACAGGTCTGTAGATGATGGTAATGTACAAATTTGAACAGTTAACTCTCTACATTTGTGTTTGTCACTATTAAGTATTTAGCATTATATTTTAATTACTTTATTATTGTCCTCGCTATTACAAAAATTTGAGATAAAATTATTAGTTAAGATAGAGAAAATGAGAAAAATGTACAGTCAGTAGTGGCTTACTTGTAAGAATGAGAGTATCCTGATATTATCCCAAAGAGCAGGGTGGTGAAGTATAACATCGGCGGGAGGTCTGGACTTGGGATCAGAGTTGATCATACATTCCACCAAGCCTGCACACACTGCGTTCAGACCTGCCAACCTACACAAGCACAACAAACTTGCTTGTACACACAATAACTATGTAATAACCATTGATTATCAGCAAATCTGAAATCAGAGCTGATACATCAAATTCAAATGCATTTTAGTTGTCAAGGAAACAATTTGTGATGTTTTAACTTTGACAGTTTAATCAATTTAAAGGTCATACTGTATCAATATTTATAACTGCACACTTTACAATTGGACGATAAACATTTTTCAACTTATTACATACTCTTACTCATAGCTACACTGGTTACTTTAGGCTAGCTCATTTTCTAATGTTCTGTGTTATGTTTTAGGTTACCTTCACCTGAAGACGGGATCAGATTGCAGATCCGAAATGTCGTGTTCTTTTTTGTTCATTAACAATGGAAAATGTCGCAATAATAGTTCAACTTCTGAAATCCTCCCATCGTCAACAAAAAACTTCAAACAAGGAAATTTTTTTAATTAAATTCTTGTTATTAATTATTCAAATGTTTTCATTGTTGACAATATTTCAAGCTCTACTCCTAGTAATAAACATATTGTTTTCTTATCTATCTTTGTTTTTCGTATCTGTCAATATACAGCTGGAAACAATTACATGCATGTGATCTCAACCTCTTTTAGGTATGTACCTTGTACCTCCCCTATAATTGCACTAATTTCAAAATAAAATATGTGAGAAACACATCATTTAAATCAGTCATGAGATAATCATGCATTGCATTGAAATATTTTAATTTGATAAAAAATAAATGAAATCCTTTGGGGAAAAACACTAAAAAGTAAAAATATGTAATATTCAGAATTCAGATATTTCCCCCAAAAGATTTAGTTATTGATTACAGCTAAATGTATAAATTAAAGTTTACAATTGACAAGTTTACTACAAAATTGTTGGTTATCAACCAACATTTTGTAAAACACTCAGAGATTTGTTTAGTGATGAAACAAATAACCAAACCAGAGGTAGGTCTTTGGTTATAACTTATAATGTAGCCTTTCAGATTAATAGCTACAAATTTTAATGAAACAGGTCACTGGTTTATCTTTACATTGAGTTTTCGCTATAAATATACACTTTAAAACTAAACGTTTTTTATTACATTAACTTTTAAGTAGCACTTTAAATATTTTCATTCTAACTCGTTAGGAGTAAGGCATGTTTCCTTAATACTTTGTTTTAAAACTATTTTATAAAAGAAGCCCAAATTTAAATAATTGTATCAAACCAGGTGTGCATTAAGATGCAAAAGGGTCCTTTAAATGAAATACAATATTCTTATCAATACTTTTGAGCGAATTAGATACTGTATTGTGCAAAATACTTCCAGTCTTAATATTTTGGTCCTCTTTTACTAATATCTATAAATGCTACTATTTCTTTTATCCGAAAAGCCTACATTTGAACTTAGTTTCGTTAGGAATTTTCTCAAAAGCAATCCTAATCCCAAAAAACTGTCAATTGGGTAGTTTTTAGAAATTTGACAGTAATTGTCCTGATTTCGTCAAGATTAAAATATGGGATACACAAATTTAATAAATAACCAGGCTGACACAGCTAAACGCTAAAGCGCCGCTGGCATGAGTGAATCAATTTCCTTTGCATTTGTTACCCAACACAACCCACTCACAGCCTCGCCGCTTTCGCCTGTATGTTCTATTCACCACGCCACGGCACTTGGGAGCAGCTGCGGTCGCCTAGTAAACTGGAACTAGTGTGTGGTCCAGCAGCCTAATGTCACAGCAAGCTAAGTCTAATCTCTAAACATCAATAGGCGATAATGTGATGTCAAAAGTCTATTTGATCTATATATCTCAATAATATATAAAAAATAAATGCTCAGTGCTCACCAATATTAATTTTACAAAGTACAAACAACACATTAATAAAATTACAAAAAGTGAAAAAATACAAATACACATTACTATAAACTAGTGAGAAATTACATCAAGTTGTGTTTGTTCTAACTTAAGTCATTTTGAATGAATAATAAACTGAATAGTTTGTATTTATCTGGTTAAAGCTTACATGATGAAAAAGTAACTAAACTTAATCTATCACACATTCCTTCACCTGTATCATACATGAGAAAGACTATTTCTCTAAACTCTTGTTTTTATGTTTGAAAACACTTTACAATAATATTAGTGGTGCCTCATAACTAACCATTATCACACTATTTAATTTAGCAATTTTGAATGTAAACAGGTCTGTAGATGATGGTAATGTACAAATTTGAACAGTTAACTCTCTACATTTGTGTTTGTCACTATTAAGTATTTAGCATTTTGCTATATCGATTTTAAAAATTTAACTAATTGACCATCTGGTATCACAAAAGAGATAAAACTTTCAAATGTTGAGGGGTTTTCCCAAGAACCTAGTGTTTCAGCTTATCAAATTAGGATTACTGAAAGACAAATCGAACTAGCACCAGCAATTAACTACTGAATTAACTATTTAGTGAAAAATACTATGGAGTTGTTGTTTAAAAAATTGATACCAGCCTTATTTTCTTCTTTCAAGATTAAAACTGTCAAATCTTTTGGCGGCTAAAATTCCATTATAAAACAACTCAAACTTGCCAGTTTTATTAAAACTTAATTTGATTTGAATCAATTAAAAAATCACATCTCAAGTAAAATTAAATAAAGCTTTTTCCAACAGACACTGCCATTAGTTTTCATAATGGTTTGATGGAATGTCACTTTGTTATTAAGTAAAGTAAATAGCAATGCATTTAATGAAGATTTGAGGTTTTGGAATTCATGCATCCATGTGATAGTAAAATCACACAAATCAGAGCATGAACTAGACCTGTACTTGCTATTGTAATAGGCAGATTGCTTTTCACGCTTAACAAAGGTTTAAAAAAGCTTAATCCTGGCCTAATTGTAAAAAAGTTACAAGTTACCTTTTGTACATTTGTTCATTCAATTGCTATCGGACGTGCATCCTCTTTGTTTATGCCATTTTTTTCAGATGGTCAATAGCTTAAAAAAATAACGCATCATAGCAAACTAGTGTCCAACTAAGACGGAGGTACTGTCCAACTACAAACCAAATTAGTTTCACCTTCTTCTTTCTTTGCTCTCCTCCTCATCCGCGGTCTGTAAACGCCCTTCTCTTCCCCAGACTTCATCCAGTTTTCCTTCTCAACTTCATCATTTTCAACCAAAGTTGGCTCAAGAGTGATTACTTTTCTTGGAGCTCTTGTGGTGTTTTTCTGTGCACTTCTCGGTGAGTTGCCCTCGTAAGGTTTTGTGTCACTCCCTCTCCGCTGCCGAGGTGAATGTCTGCTAGCTGTGGATGTAAGCAGTTCTTGCACTCTGTCGTGCCACCAGGCGGGCAGAGCACCATCACTCACTGTGGCAGGGAATGTGTAGGGTTTGCTAGAGTAGTAGCTAGTGAACAAGGGCTCATCCCTCACACACTGCAGGCACGTCCAGCTGTGAGGCAGCAGCAGAGGGAACCTGCTCAACCAGTAGTCTGTGAAACTGTCTGCCGGTGGACCCATCAGGTTCTGAGCAGCCTTTGAGAGCTCTCTGAAGTGATGTTTCTGAACAAATACATACATACTATTAGGTCATGCATTGGATTGGCATCCAATGACAGATGGTTAGTGGTCCAGTTTCCAAGAGTTTCAACATTTCTCTCGTATTATTTCCTCTCCCCTCTATGCTGAAATGAGGTTCTCTTCTTCATTACTTACTGAGCTCAACCAGGTTTGCAAAGGAGTTTCACACTGAGGTGGGAACTGCTTGCATATTAAATACAATTTAAGGACATAACTATAACTATTGTGTTAACAGAAAACTGGTGTGTTTTATATTAACACATTGACTGCTAAAAATATAGCTTTTAGCCATTTAAAAATATTTTTAATAATTAAAGTGTATTTTACCTAAGAGTGTACGAGAGCAGTTTGTTAAGTACCCGTGTTTAGTATGAAAAAAGTAAATTTTAAAATTTAAATACATTTATTTCTAAACATAACCTCCTCACAGCTTAATGCATATTTTGTCCCAGCGATGCTCCAACTTTTCCAAGCTACACAAGGAGCATGATTAGTTGAACTTTGCAAAATAGGCTTTATTTTCTAAGAGAAATTCATCATTGGACATTGGAGCCCGTGAGAACTTCATAATTGGGAACCGACCCGGCTAATAAATTTTTTATTTGCCATTTTTTTTATTTCTCTATAGTTGGTGTTTGGTCCAAAGATAGAAACATCATTTCTGAAAGGCCTCACTGAGCAAATAAAAAATGTATTGGACTGTTTGTTTTCCAACTTGAATTAATTGTAAATTCCAATAAGAAGCTGTCCCCTGAAGTCAGATGGAATTAAATGAAGTGAGTACGGCGGGTGGGGTAGCAGTTCATAACCTAGGTCCACTAGTTTTGCATTGGCAATAATTGCTGAGGAATGGGCTGGTGCATTGTCATTGTGAAAGAGAACTTTTTCGTTGCAAATTAAGGGAGTTTACCCTTGAATCTTTATAAAATAAATACATAAATAACTTTATTTGCAGTGTACATATAAAAAAAATTGTTGCAAAAACAAAAATATAAAACCAATAAAATGTCTAATCTGTTTTGACCTACCTTGTTCCTCAAGGCTCGGAGGAGGTCACGCACTGAGTCCCCTCGATATGTACGGTACTTGCGCAAGTCAGCTGTCACCTCCGGGTCTACTGCAGCTCGCCAGTCTCCCTCCACACATACTGTGTGTGCTCCCGTCTCCAGCCTCTCCAGTACGCCTTCCTCAACACCCTCCTCTTTCTCCACACGATCACTCACATCCTACAAGTGAGACACACATAAATTATATCTATGTACTTATCACACCGCAGAAATTGTAAACTAGTTTCAGTAAGAGTCAAACAGCATTTATTTGTTCAACCAGGATGCCTGCTCTCTGTGACTAGATGTGTTCTGAGTTCATTTTCACAAGTTCCTTCTAAAAATTTAATGAGACCGCAACCTGAGCAAAGTGCAAACCTGTAGTAAACTTGTTTGAATTTTCAAAACATAACTACTACAAAGTGCAAGACAGCAAGCAACGCTATCCACAACCGGGACAGGACGTTACTAGTGTTGTGAGTTTTAATATTGCTATAGAGGCTATCAGGAAACCTAGAAGCTATCTCAGACAAATTGGATTAAGATTTTCAACCACGAAAATACGGCTAAATTACTGTAGAGACGTTTTCTTGCTACAGTAATTAAAAAATCCTTAAAATTTCTTTACTCTCAATGTTATAATTTTACTTTACCCTCCTTAAAATATTTACATATATAGTTCAATCTAACAATAACGTAAATATTGTTTTTATTTTGATTAGGCCTACAGCAAGTGTGAGACAATGAATGCTTTATAAGTATATAACATTAAAAATGTCTATATGTGTCAGTAAACCTGTTGTATTTTCCCATTGTTTTATTAATTTCACAGAATCACATGTTAAGTTTGGCTACTATAAAAAAAGTGTTGGGGACAACTGACAAGTACGGAAACCCCTTATTTTATAGCTCCCTGCAGGAAGAATTTAGTATTATATTTTAATTACTTTATTATTGTCCTCGCTATTACAAAAATTTGAGATAAAATTATTAGTTAAGATAGAGAAAATGAGAGAAAAATGTACAGTCAGTAGTGGCTTACTTGTAAGAATGAGAGTATCCTGATATTATCCCAAAGAGCAGGGTGGTGAAGTATAACATCGGCGGGAGGTCTGGACTTGGGATCAGAGTTGATCATACATTCCACCAAGCCTCGCCACACTGCATTCAGACCTGCCAACCTACACAAGCACAACAAACTTGCTTGTACACACAATAACTATGTAATAACCATTGATTATCAGCAAATCTGAAATCAGAGCTGATACATCAAATTCAAATGCATTTTAGTTGTCAAGGAAACAATTTGTGATGTTTTAACTTTGACAGTTTAATCAATTTTAAAGGTCATACTGTATCAATATTTATAACTGCACACTTTACAATTGGATGATACACATTTTTTCAACTAAATATTACATACTCTTACTCATAGCTACGCTGGTTACTTTAGGCTAGCTCA
The DNA here is from genome assembly GCA_018831715.1 of Matsumurasca onukii. Lineage (NCBI taxonomy): Eukaryota > Metazoa > Arthropoda > Insecta > Hemiptera > Cicadellidae > Matsumurasca > Matsumurasca onukii. Next base: position 73,467,070 of record CM032060.1, read on the forward strand.
TTTTCTAATGTTCTGTGTTATGTTTTAGGTTACCTTCACCTGAAGACGGGATCAGATTGCAGATCCCGAAATGTCGTGTTCTTTTTTTGTTCATTAACAATGGAAAATGTCCGCAATAATAGTTCAACTTCTGAAATCCTCCCATCGTCAACAAAAAACTTCAAACAAGGAAATTTTTTTAATTATAATTCTAAAATCTCAACAAATTGCATTATAATGGATAAATCTGTAGCCGGAGTATGACTGATGAAGCAATGTGTCTATTATCTCTCACAGACGCCAAGAACTTACCTGTATTGATTTGACAGAATGTTTGCTTGGCGATGAAGAGTGTCTCCAAACGGATGACTTCCTCCATTCATGACATAGTAAAACACGCAACCAAGAGAGAATATATCCACATGGTACATCTGAAAGCAATCAATTAACAATATACTTAAGTTATGCATGCAGACGTAATGTGTTTCAAATGGTAGACATCAGTCTTCCAAACACTATTAACACAAAAGCTTATAAAAATACTATTAATAGATATTTGGTTTTAATGTCAATCAAAGAACTCGAAATCGTAACTTTCATTGAGCTCAAGAGAACAATTCAACATTTCAATAAGACAATTGTCATGCATTTCATGTAAAAAATCTTCATGCAATAAAATATTTATTTAGATAACTAATCACCTTTGCTCAATCACCTTAAGTGTAAGAAATTATCCAAACTATCTCTGGCCAAGCTTCAATCTACTGGTTTTCTAGAGGTTAGGCTTACCCCAAACCTCAACCCTCCTCTGATCAGTAAACAACCTAGCCTATCTGACCTGCTCAATCTCCCCACAAGGTTAAGCCCTCCACTCCCTACCAAGTTCCCACTCCCTAAACAATCATCTTGCCCAAACTCCCTAGGCCTATCCCAGTCTTCCCCAAGCTCCCTCAAATTTTAAATTAAAAAAAGATAAAATATCTCTTTTTGTCTTGACAAAGGCACTAGTAGGGCTGAAAATTCGACAGTCTGTGTTTTTTATGTGTTTCTGCTTTATTCAGGCAAGCCTGCTCTCCTTTCTATTCTTTTTTGATAGCATATCCTGGCCTAGTGCCCTGTTTCCTAAATCCAAACTTACAATGCTGTTGTTTCCTTGAATGATCTCCGGTGCGATCCAGCCGTCAGTACCTGTGATACCGGAGCGGCGTGAGTAGATGTGCGGCGTCGCTCTGTAGCTTCTTGCACAGACCAAAGTCAGAGATCATAGCTCTCACACTTCCACTGCTGCTTGGCATGGACAGCAACACGTTGTGAGGCTTTATATCTCTGTGAACTGTAACCAACCAAGTGTTGGTACAACTCAGCATTTTTAACTCACTAAAAATTGTAGTATAATAAAATAAATCAGGTCCCAGGTTTAAAAAAATTAGGTTTTAAAACTAAAGAATGAGATAGAAACTTCATCAAAATTAGATATTTGAGGATGGGTTTACCAACCAATATTGAGAGTGTGGAGGTGAAGCAAGCCACCGGTTGCCTGTGCAAGCACTTCCCGTCGACTGAGAATGTCATTGTACACTTTCCTCTCCACATAGTCCTGCAAACAATAGTGTCATGGATATTTGCAAGTCTAGTATATCTTATAGTATTGTGATACACACTATCTTATAGTATAGTATTTGTTTTAAAAAATTAATATAAAAGACAAGGAAGTTTCTAGGATATTAAAAGTAAACTAACAAAAATTAACAACCTACATTCATGACCGCGCTTTGGCCTTTAGTCTCAAATTCACAGACCTTATAACTGGGTTTTAAAATCTATCATGAAGGAAAAAGGCATTTAAACCTCATTAAAACTGGACTTCTGTTTCTATAGTATAGCGAAAATCAGTTTTTTGGCCGTCATTTTAACCGTGATACCGGCATAAGTATCTCATTTTCTAAAGAATATTTGCTAACAATACGTGATGAAATAAAGCGATTGTGGAATAAAAATGTTCTTCTAGTATAGGCCTTATTGTAAATTATAAATTTTTTGGCATTAATACGTGGATCTTTTATAGTTTCTTTAATTTAGGGCTCTTTGTTGCTCTTCAGATCAGCAGCTCTTCTAGAGTGTAGAAGAAAAACTCATGCAAGACTAACAAAACCCTTGAGACCTAAGTTTGTTTTTTAAAGAATCCTCAAAAGTTGTTGCTAAAATTTCTTTAGACAGGCAAGATTGATTTTGGTAGCTATAAACCCTAATCTTGCATTTAGGACTGAAAATATTGACACTAATATTTTATGAGTCCACTAACCTGCAGTGTGGCAGCACATAGCTCCAGAGCTATATATCTGAACTGAGGGTCTTGTTCTGTACAGAAGTAGCGTACAACGTTGGCATGCGTGTCTGATTCCCTCAGTAGGGTTACTTCTCTGTCCGCAACTGTGAAACATTCAGGAAGCAGACGCTTCACTGCCACTGCTCTCGTCTCAAACTCCCCTCTGCAAAGACAGTTTAATAAATCTTACACTTTCATTGCAAGTTAACCAATGTTTTACAATATATGTTTTTCGACACGTTTCTTTTATGTATTAATGACATTTCTGGTGTAAATACTCATACATTGATATTTTACTTAAAAGAGAAATGTGTTTGAGAAAGGTGTTTTTATATTTTCAAGTGAAATGTTTAATTTAATATCCAGAGAACTGATTTGGACACTTACTTCCTAAATAATTACTTAAATAATGTTTTTTTTATTTGCCTTACGTGCCTGTGTGCACTTGGCAGTTGGCACTTGTAAAATTTTAATTCACTTTTTTTGACTTGACAATCTTTTGATAAAAAACCCTATATTAAAGAATCATATTTCAGTGTGTTATATAGTCTGGGGTGTACCAATACAGTAGTGAGTAGACTCTCGACCATGTGGCCTACTGTGGCGGAAGTGTCGGCTGGATATTGTAAATGATAGACTCAAGTGCCACATAGTTAGTCATTTCCTGGCCTGCCCAGATTTATTTAGGTTCTCAATTTGAATTGATTGTAATTGTAAACATGGCATGTTAATTGTTTTCAACTGTGTAGACCTACAAGGTCTGTCCAATAAGTTCGCGAACTGGTTCAATATAGCGATCTTGAGGTGACGTAGAGCTTCACGTGACTACTAGACATCCAATGAAGCGTCAGTGCTCGTTTGACAGTCGAGCTATGCCTATCAAGCTGTCAGTGTCAGTTTATATTTTTCTGGTTTTTGCTGTTTGTCAAAAATTCAAGATTGATGAAATCACAGAACAACAAATCAACATCAAGTTTTTAGCAAAACTAGGGAAAAGCTCTCATGAAATTACAGATATGTTGAGGGCTGTTTACGGCAAAAATCTTTAAATAAAAAGTCCATTTTCAATTGGATTAAACGTTTCAAAGATGGCTGCTAAGGCGCTTAAGATGATGCAAGGCAGGGACGACCTTCAGCCTCATGTTTGGATGAAAACATTGATCAAGTGCGAGCCCTGATGTCTGATGATCCTCAGAAAACTGTTAAAATTATTGCAGACGAACTTAATTTAGGTCTTTAGGCGCTGGAGAGATCGCGTGCGTCGTTGGAGGCCGATTTTGTGTCAAAGCGATGGATGGATCCTTCACCATGACAACGTCCCTGCACATTCTGCTTTGATCGTTCGTGAATTTTTGGCAGAAAATTCTATCACCCTCCTTTACCACCTACTCTATTCGCCAGATATAGCCCCCTGTGACTTTTTCCTTTTCCCAAAATGGACAGACCTCGTATAAATAAATACAATACACAAGAGCTTACTGTTTTGCAAACTTTAAAAAAGGGTTTTATTTTTATTAATAATTTTTATTGTTTGGAGGTCGGGATGAACCAGAGCTACACCCTCGTATAAGACGCACCCCCGTTTTTTATAATGTCAACAGCTAGAGGGCTATGATTTGTCAGGCCCCTGACCCCTCCTTAGCAACTAGTGACGTAATTGCAGCTGTCAAGAGTAAAAGCAGAACAAAGAATGCATCACGATTGCCTTCCCTTTCCCATCCCAAACCCCACCCTGCTCCACCACTACACCCCTCCCACAGCAAAAAAATGTTGTAAACAAGGGTCAGCAGCAAGCAGATAAGAAAGGCAGGTAGAGAGATAAAGGACCACCTGGGGTCTGGCGAGGGACTATTTTTTGTAGTCAGTTAGTTCATGTTTTTGCCACTGGTGATTGCCCCACATTTCCAAGCGCTAGTGTTTGCTTTGAATAGATGCGTGACGAATGCAATAAGAAGCAATTCTGAGTCCCCTCTAGTCACAAAAAATTCTTTCATTCCACTCTTCAAAACAGGCAATGCAACCCTGTTGGGTTTCCTACCTCTCTTGGCCTATCTGAATGTTTTTGTCCATGTTTTGAGGGGTTTTGTAACTCTTCAAATTAACTCAATATTTTATCAGACAGCGAGTCTAAGACGTTCTCAGATATAAGAGGCACCCTTAGTTTAGAGCCTAAAATATGGTAAATAAAGTGCGTCTTAGATTCGAGTATATACGGTATAACATTTAATAACTAATTATCGTTGTCATCAAACGTCTTTGTTCTTGGGAACTGTACGTGACGCTGTTCTTAGAATGGACAGTTAACTTGTTATTTCCTTAAGACAATGGCCCACTCAATATGGTACAGAGTTTAGTGTTTGTTTGTTAAATGCTAGTTAGTGTTTGTATGGAATCTGACACTTACTTAAAAACAAAAGTGCCTTCGCAGCCCTTGCCCAGCACGCAAGAAGTGTCAAAGTTGATCTTGCCGACACGGACCTTGCCTCCCGGCAACTGCTCAGCCAAAGCCGTCACAGTCGACCCTGACGAATCCCTTGCACTACCTTGTGAGCTTCGTTGCGATAGTTGCAGTGCCTGAACCTGTACACAGTATTTCACTCATGACCATAGAAATTTAAGTTAATTCAACATTGCCTACATTGTTTGACAGCTTTTTTCTTTTGATCCAGTGTCAGCATGCAAACAAGCCAAGACTCCTCACTTGAGAGTGTAGAATACTTTTGTTGAGAAGGGAATAACTGAAAATCTACAAACCTGAGCTCTGACATAGAAGAAGAGTGCAGTTACAATTGTAATCAGTAGAAGGATAAAGAAGTAGAGAGGTTTGTGTTCCACTCCTTCAAACCACAGAAGCATGGAATGAATCTTGGTTGGAGATGGGGCTGGTACATTGTCTACTCTCACTTTGGATCCGTTGAACATCTGATACTTGGGCAGAATGATTAGGTCTGACCGACCAGTGATCTGCAGCCTGGTGGAACTGTAGTCTGGCACCGGGTAGTGACCTGCAATACAGAACCACAGATCATTATAAAACTGTTGTCATAGATTGTGCTTTTTAAGAGACACATCCAAGCTACAAAGTTATTGGTAAAACCTAAGTAGCTAAATGAATAAATGAATATTTATTACCATAAGAAGTAACAACTCGTTGACAAAGGTTGAAATGCAGCTCAAGGCCAAGTCCTAAAATAGCTGCCCTTTTCACCAAATTAAGTACAAAATATGTCTCTTTTGTAAATATCTCGGTCGAGTTTGTTAACCAAAAAATAGAACCCGAACTGCACTTTGGGTGGAACTTTTCCAAAAGGGAATTGAGCAAAATTTCATGAATTTGAAATGAAAATATTTTTTACTATACATCAATAAACCAAAAGTAACAAAAATCCATGAAGTAAAATGGTAGGTAAAAGTGATTTTGCTATAACAGTGGAATAAGTACAGTAGTCTGATTGTATTGAAATTTAAAATGTGTTTTCCTTTCATAATATAAAGTATAACTTCCAGTAAAACCCAAAAAGTCTGAGGCCAAAGGCCAAAGTGAGGCTATGAGCTTAGCAAACAGCCTCGTAACACGCGTTGTAATGAAACATAAAACTGAGGCCGAAGTTCGAAGTGAAGGCTGTGGAGCAAATTACAGTAACAAATTGCAAAGGAAATTCGATTCACTCATGCCAGCGGCTCAGCCTGGTTTTTATTAACGCCACTAGTTTTTTATGTGCTGCTGCCAGAAGGTGAACCGTTTTTAAAGAGGTTTGGGAATTGATTATTTGGTTTTACTTTATGATATCTCAGATCAGATGGGCGTGATGAAAGTTATACAGAAAACGGTGGCTAAGTGACAAGTGCTTTCATTTCTCACACCTTCAGTGCTTCCATGTAATGTTAATTGGATTCAAGAATTGTTTTAAAAGAAAACACCATTACCAAGTAGAACTTAGCCCAGCGGTTGTGTTAGGTCCCTCTATAAGCAGCACAGGGGCTGCATGTAAGGCTGGCGACTGTTGTCCAACTAATGTAGGGAAAGCGTAGAGACCGTGTCGGTGCTCTCCCACGTATAAACTGGGACTGAAACACACAGGTTGATCAATCATACATACAAAACCCTTTATCAACTCACTCACACCTTTCAAAATCCAAAATGGCAGTACAAATTTACAATGGATTACCATCAAGTTTGTATCTGAGGAGATAGTTAGTCCTCTAGTTAAAGTTATTAACGAGTGATGAAAGTTATCCCCAACCGTTTGAAAGTTTTGCAAACTGTACCCGACCACTCACACTTTTAACCAACCTATTTTAATTATTCTGAACATTCAAAAAGTTGTGAAAAAATCTTTTGCTTAAAAAAAATGCATTTTGGGTTATTGGAGCAGCTAAAGGCAATGATCATTGTAAACTTCCATTTAAGAGAATAAATGATAAAACCTTATTTAGCCAATATGTCCTGGTTGGTCTTTGATGTGAAAAACAACCCAGATCATTTTAAAGTAAAGTAAATTTTTAAATAAGTACAATATTCCATTATATGTTACAGCATGAATATAATTACATAATAATCAATAATAATATACAAAACAATAATAATTTCCAGTTAGATAAGACTGCCATCCTTACAAATTTTGGAAAAGGACCAACTAGTCATACAAGTTGTGTCAACCAAAAGGAGAGAAAAATCTTTTCGTTATGACCCTAGGATGTATAGAGTGAGTGCTTTGGTCATAAATTTTAAATCCCGAAAATGCACCAATAAAAAAATAATTTGAAATTACTAAAATACTACAAGCAATTAACGTACAAAAACCTAAACATTTAAATTCATGGGAATCATTTTTCATTAATATCTCGGACCAAAAGAACTATTCAACAATAAAGGTGGGCCTATAGGAAATTCAAAACTTTACAATCATGAATTTACCAAAAATTGTATCTACAAACATAATTTATAGTACGCTTCAGTCTTCATACAACATTTAATAATTTATTATCTCTTTGATTTAAAATTAATTAAGTCTGTTTATCGTCTTTTGTCTGTTTATTTACTTTACTTTTGTAGTTTGATTTTTGTGATTTTAATTTTTTTTTCTGTCAGACTTGAAGAAAGAAAGCTTTGCTTTCTAAAGATCTTGTCAACCAAATTAAAGTAATATTGGTTACATGAAGTTTTTAAATTTAATATAATTATATAGTTCCACTATTACAGCTCATTACACCTCACATAAAATAGCTTGATATAATTACAATGGCTGATGTTATACTTTGTTGTGCTTGGCCAGTACAAGGCTAAGACAAAACACCTGCAGCATGTGTTAGAATTGAACAATGCTTCAATGACGCTTGGTGTAAAGTCACTCAAACTGGTTTAAAGTCAACATTTATTTAAGAGAACAAATAGCTTATCAGCAACAAGTTCTGCAACATTAAAAGCGAATTTTATGGTGAACTTTATTGGATTTCGTTAGAATGTCTGCTACTACTTTACAAAGAACTTGTTAACACAATATAGTATACAAACTATCTGAAGCTAAAATCACTGATAAAATAAAATAAATGTACATTAATTCAATAATAAGGTTTATTACAATGTTGTAAATGTGTAAATTAGTACATTTGTCTTTCTACTTTTGCAACAAGAATAAGCTTATCAAGCCATTATTATCTTTAAAAGCAATACCTAAATGAGAATAAGTTGTGGAATTTTCTCTATAACGAGGAATTTTCTCATAGTACGCAAAGTTTTACTGCAGTTGGGATGCTGATGTACTTTTCCTATTCTGTGTAATGACTAATGTCTTTGTGTTTTGATAAATAATCAACTAAATTAGGCTGTTGTACGAACATTTGTACAAAACCTGCAACAAAACTGCTGAAATGAAGTTAAGGAAAAAAATAACTTAAATATGATGCAAAGGAAATTGATCACCACCGTAGTATATTCAAAAACTAATCATTGAATTTAAAACTTAATTAGTTTAATAAATAAAGTGAGCTACAAATCCCGAATGTTCTACATGTGGTATAAAAACAGCTGAAACGGGAAGAGTGTGTGAGTGGACGCCGAAATGGGTAGACTATATTTGGTGCAGTATCTACTATGATACACAGCCGTCTTATGTTGCCAACTTGAACTTACAAGAGCTGGTCTCTGTCATTGGTGAGAGCAAGACGGTCGAGAGGACGTCCTCCATGGAGGTGAAGGGAACAGAAGCCATCTCCTGGTTAGTGTGTAGGAACACAGCAACCAGAGGCGAGCCCAGATCTAGGTCCCACAGCAGACGACCTGATCCGCGCCGGTAGGTGGTAACCCGCCCAGATGCACTTCCCCAAAGTGAACGTAGTCTGTAAACACAGCCATACTAAGCAATGCAATATTGTGAATTTAATCAACTGGGAATCAAAATACTTGGTGAAAAGTAAAAGTGTTTTGTAAAAAAATAAGTATTTCAGGACCCACATAAATAATATACAGGATTAAATTGATTTTATGTCACATGATGGTACATGGCACTTTCTATTTCCTCACAAACACTTCAAAAGTTTTATGATAATAAATACTGTTATTTAATCAGTCCAGTGCAAGCTTTCAAATAGGTCAGAGACCCTATAAAATTCCTTCACTTGACACTGTTTCTAGCAATGTAGATTGATAGGTAATTGAATCAAACTGAATTGTAAATACTTGTTATATTTGTTTGTCATAAGTTGAATACTTTTTTTACAGAAATATGCCGTCTGAATATTAGACAATCTTAATATAAGATATTCGTGCCAGAATTCAATTAAAAAACTAATCATTCATACCTTTCCATCAATTTACATTAATGAAACTAACATGTTCTGCCTAAATAAATGCCGTCTTGTACAAGGCAATGAAATTCATAGTCATGGTACGCGATCGGTAGAAAACTACAGAGTTGAATACCATAGACCAGAATTATTTAAAAAGTTACCATCACAAGCAGGGATATTATTATTGTTTCAAAAACTACCCATCCATGTAAAACTTCTTAAATTTTATTTAAACCAGAATTTAAACAATTATCTTGTTTCCAACACTTTTTATTGTATAGACTGCACCTCACATCATCCATAAAAAACCCTTAACATATTTATAAATTTATCCCACATTCAGTATTAAAATGTTAAAATCTTTCTTTACTTGTTATTGTAATGTACTAACACAATTTAATATTATTCTGGCACTAAAGATTACTTACCATAGTTTGTTATTTCTTCCGCCGTCATGCTTTGAGAAGAGTAGTCAAAAAAGTAATGTTCCAATGTCGGTTTTGTAGTTTACTGTCGTACATCAAAATATTGTATTCTGTGAATTAAATAACAAACATCTTGTTGAGTATAGGTTGTGTGTTGTTTGCCCATTTGAATCTTAGTTCAAAGATTTAAACTCAAATTTAATGATTTAAGTTACTTCTAAGAAGTGGGTTCACATTTCTTGTTAGAATTTTCTATTGGAAAAATGAGATATTCACCATCAACGGTAGATCAGGCTCGGGACCATGAAATGAGCATCGATCTGACCCCAGAACACGTTTTGAGCATGTTTCAAAACTTTATACATGCATTATATGTTTCAGTTAGGCTATGAATTAAGCCATATTAAATGGTGAAATATAAGCTATCTTTTATGTGCAGGTTTAATGTTTTGTCTGTAACTGAAGAAATGTAGAATTTGTATATATGTGTATCATCTTTACAAGTCACCTTTTCTGATTGCCTGCTTAGAATTTGGTAACTTTTGTAAAATATCTCGATTGAGTTTGTTTCAACCAACAAAATCGACTTTTGAACAAACTTTCCCCAAAAAGGTGTTTTTGAATTAAAACAACAAATTTAGATGCAATTTTGATGAAAATTTGAATAAATATGCAATTTTCTAACTATACATCAATAAACCAAAGTAACAAAATCCATTAAATCTTTTCTTTCAAAATGGTAGACAAAAGTGATTTTGCTATAACAGTGGAATGAGTAAGCTTGATTGAAATTTAAAATGTGTTTTCCTTTCATAATATAAAGTAAAAATTCAGTAAAAACCCAAAAGTCTGAGGCCAAAGGCCAAAGTGATAGCGAGCTTAACAAGCAACCTCGTAGCTACTGTGATTGTGAGTGAAACATAAAACTGAGGCCAGTTGAAGTGAAGGCTGTGGGAGCAATTATTAACAAATTAAAGGAAATTCAATTCACTCATGCCAGCGGCTTCACATAAGCGTGGTTTTTAATAACGCCACTAGTTTTGTAATGCTGCTGCCAGAAGGTGAACCGTTTTAAAGGGTTTGAGAATTGATTATTTGGTTTTACTTTATGATATCTCAGATCAGATGGCGTGATGAAAGTTATACAGAAAACGGTGGCTAAGTGACAAGTGCTTTCATTTCTCACACCTTCAGTGCTTCCATGTAATGTTAATTGGATTCAAGAATTGTTTTTAAAAAGAAAACACTGCCAATAATTACCAAGGTAAGTAGAACTTAGCCCAGCGGTTGTGTTAGGTCCCTCTATAAGCAGCACAGGGGCTGCATGTAAGGCTGGCGACTGTTGTCCAACTAATGTAGGGAAAGCGTAGAGACCGTGTCGGTGCTCTCCCACTTATAAACTGGGACTGAAACACACAGGTTGATCAATCATACATACGAAACCCTTTATCAACTCACTCACACATTTCAAAATCCAAAATGGCAGTACAAATTTACAATGGATTACCATCAAGTTTGTATCTGAGGAGATAGTTAGTCCTCTAGTTAAAGTTATTAACGAGTGAAAAGTTATCCCCAACCGTTTGAAAGTTTTGTGAACTGTACCGACCACTCACACTTTTAACAACCTATTTTAATTATTCTGAACATTCAAAAGTTGTGAAAAATCTTTTGCTTAAAAAAAATGCATTTTAGGTTATTGGAGCAGCTAAAGGCAATGATCATTGTAAACTTCCATTTAAGAGACTAAATGATAAAACCTTATTTAGCCTATATGTCCTGGTTGGTCTTTGATGTGTGAAAGACAACCGAGATCATTTTAAAGTAAAGTAAATTTTTAAATAAGTACAATATTCCATTATATGTTACAGCATGAATATAATTACATAATAATCAATAATAATATACAAAAACAATAATAATTTCCAGTTAGATAAGACTGCCATCCTTACAAATTATGGAACAAAACCAACTAGTCATACCGTTGTGTCAACTAAAAAAAGAGAAAAATCTTTTCAAATTATGAATAATATTGGCTACATGAAGTTTTTAAATTTAATATAAATGTTTATAGCCACTATTATAGCTCATAACTTTCTCACATAAAATAGCTTGATATAATAATTACAATGGCTGATGTTACAATTTAGTTGTGATTTGGCCAGTACAAGGCTAAGACAAAACACCTGTAGCATGTGTTTAGAATTGAACAATGCTTCAATGACGCTTGGTGTAAAGTCACTCAAACTGGTTTAAAGTCAACATTTATTTAAGAGAACAAATAGCTTATCAGCAACAAGTTCTGCAACATTAAAAGCGAATTTTATGGTGAACTTTATTGGATTTCGTTAGAATGTCTGCTTCTACTTTACAAAGAACTTGTTAAAACAATACAGTATAAAAACTTTCAGAAGCCAAAATCACTCATAAAATAAAATAAATGTACATTAATTCAATAATAAGGTTTATTACAATGTTGTAAATGTGTAAATTAGTACATTTGTCTTTCTACTTGTGCAACAAGAATAAGCTTATCAAGCCATTATTATCTTTAAAAGCAATACCTAAATGAGAATAAGTTGTGGAATTTTCTCTATAGCAGGAATTTTCTCATAGTGCATAAAGTTTTACTGCAGTTGGGATGCTGATGTACTTTTCTATTCTGTGTAATGACTGTCTTTTGTGTTTTGATAAATAATCAACTAAATTAGGCTGTTGTACGAACATTTGTACAAAACCTGCAACAAAACTGCTGAAATGAAGTTAAGGAAAAAAATAATTTAAATATGATGCAAAGGAAATTGATCACCACCGTAGTATATTAAAAAACTAATCATTGAATTTAAAACTTAATTTTAATAAATAAAATGAGCTACAAATCCCGAATGTTCTACATGTGGTATAAAAACAGCTGAAACGGGAGGAGTGTGTGAGTGGACGCCGAAATGGGTAGACTATATTTGGTACAGTATCTACTATGATACACAGCCATCTTATGTTGCCAACTTGAACTTACAAGAGCTGGTCTCTGTCATTGGTGAGAGCAAGACGGTCAAGAGTGGCGTCCTCCATGGAGGTGAAGGGAACAGAAGCCATCTCCTGGTTAGTGTGTAGGAACACAGCAACCAGAGGCGAGCCCAGATCTAGGTCCCACAGTAGACGACCTGATCCGCGCCGGTAGGTGGTAACCCGTCCAGATGCACTTCCCCCAAAGTGAACGTAGTCTGTAAACACAGCCATACTAAGCAATGCAATATTGTGACTTTTTACTCAACTAGGAATCAAAAATACTTGGTGAAAAGTAAAAGTGTTTTGCAAAAAACTAAGTATTTCAGGACCCACATAAATAATATACAGGATTAAATTGATTTTTATGTCACGCAATGGTACATGGCACTTTCTATTTCCTCACAAACACTTGATGCAAAAAGTTTTTATGATAATAAATACTGTTATTTAATCAGTCCAGTGCAAGCTTTCAAATAGGTCAGGAGACCTCTATAAAATTCCTTCACTTGACACTGTTTCTAGTAATATAGATTGATAGGTAATTGAATCAAACTGAATAGTAAATACTTGTTATATTTTTTTGTCATAAGTTGAATACTTGTTTTAGAAATATGCCGTCTGAATATTAGACAATCTTAATATAAGATATTAGTGTCAGAATTCAATTAAAAAACTAATCATTCATTTCCATCAATTTATATTAATGAAACTAACATGTTCTGCCTAAATAAATGCCCTTGTACAAGGCAATGAAATTCATAATCATGAATGCAGCGTCGGTGAAAACTACAGAGTTGAATACCATAGACCAGAATTATTTAAAAGTTACCATCACAAGCAGGGATATTATTATTGTTTCAAAAACTACCCATTCATGTAAAACTTCTTAAATTTTATTTAAACCATTAAAATCAATTATCTTGTTTCCAACACTTTTTATTGTATAGAATAGTTCTTAGAGCACTTGCTTACTACTTAAAAGTAAGGACAATTTTGATAGTTATATTATAAATTAAATTTAGTTTGAAAATTATTAGTATTACAAGGTTAGTGATTAATATTATTTGATCTTTCTTTACTTGTTATCGTAATGTACTAACACAATTTAATATTATTCTGGCACTAAAGATTACTTACCATAGTTTGTTATTTCTTCCTAGTCATGCTTTGAGAAGAGTAGTCAAAAAGTGTTCAATGTCGGTTTTGTAGTTTACTGTCGTACATCAAAATATTGTATTCTGTGAATTAAATAAGAAATTGATGAATTAAATATTGTTATCCTTGTTTTCATATTTTTTACAAATATAATAATACAGTGAAATCCCAATTAACGTTGCGAATTAATTGCGACACTGGATTGAGAAAAAATACAATGACGCCATCCCTCACAAAACAGAGTATATAAGTGTCCGACTCAACCTCTCTGACAATATTAGTCCAAAAATAGTAATTCTCCCCACCTCCCCGAATTACCAACCTAGCCGATACATCTGTCTAATTATGTCTATTTAACGCAAACTGGTCGTATTGACAATACAGCAAAACTCAACATAGTGGAAAACATTGATTATATTGTTCAACAGTCAACAAATGCAACCAGTATATTATTGGTGATACAACTGTGTAACGGTGATATACGAAAGTAAGACAACAATAACAACATAAACACTAACAATACTCCATCGTCATATTCTGGTTGGTCTGTGGTAACCAAGTCACGTGACCTGTCAAGAGTTCGAACTAGCACTCCTGACCGCTCAGTAGCTAACTAAAACCGTGGAACCAAGGCTATCGTAAGACATGACCGGGCCTGTTATCCTCATGTTTAGTTGTTTTCGTCTTTATATACCTTATCGTATACCTCCAGTAATTCAGAAGTCACGTTATGCCGTTAAACCTGGGGACCAGTTGGCCTTAGTTTGTAACAAGACTGCACCTCACATCATCCATCAAAAACCCTTAATACCCTTCATCCCACATTCACCTTAAAATACCCTCTGGGTGGTCGGTGCCTCAAAATCATAGTATCAAACTATTTTACATCAATTTGAAGTTTTTGCGGATTTACTACGATTTTGCTTATCCGCAAAGCCTCAATCTGACTCTATCACGGTTGGTCGGGAGTTGACTGTATATATAAAAATATAGATATTATATACAAGATTATTACAGCTTTTCACAGTACCTTTTGTGTTCTCAGGTGTTTGGAAGCTCAAAACTGTAAACAGTGTTTTGTGGTTTAACTCCACAAGTGAGAAGCACCAGTGGAGTAAATCTCAAGACATCACTCACCAAATGGCTGTGTAGACAAGTTTTTTTACAGTGTGGATAAACTTTCGGAAGGATTTAATTATGAATATTTCTTTGTAACTAAAAACTTCAAAAACTCAATAAAAGCTCAATATATTTTGGCATAGCCTTTTGCAACTGTAAAAAAGTAAGTAAACAGTTAACCAAAACATACACAGAAACATAATTATGTGTTGATGCCATAACAACTCTTGACGTTTTGTTAATAAATATATGACTATGCTTTAATATTAACATTTTATATATGTTGGTTGTTTTGTGAAGTAAGTGACCCACCTGTTCTACCAATGAACCAATTGTCCGTTGACGTGATCGGGCAAGTCTTCTTTAACTCGTCAAAACTTTGAATCTTTCTCGTATCACCAGTTTTCCAATTTATTGAAAACCATGAATCTATCTTTCTTCCTAAACAAATAACATGCAATGCTTTTAGAAAACTACAATGAATTTCACAGGTGTACATGGAAACTTAGATTCATATATAATCGAGTATAAGTGACACTGTCGATTCTCTTTCTCTGTCTTATGATTGGATGCAGGAATATAACAATAGACATAAATAAAGTAAAGCAATGCTTTGAATTTATCCCTCTCCAAGCATAGTATTGTTAAGTCATTGCTGTTCAGATCTTTATTGCACTGTTATCTAGTTTTAATTAATTTATTGTTAGTGTATGTGTTATAGTATTCAGTTTCAATTATTAGTAGTTCAACATCGCAAGTCATTTGTTAAACCTATGTTATATCAACTATGTAGTCATTCATTATTTATTATGTCAACTTAGTTTAAGCACAAATATCTACTGTGCTAGTTTTCTAACTTGTATTTTTGTAAATTGGTGTATTGCCGTTGGAAGATAAATAAATAAAAATAGTGTTGACTTGACTCCAAACTATAGTAAAAAACTGTAGCTAAATTTTGTATTAAGTTATATAATTTTGTTTTATTTTGCAAGCAAAGGACTATTGTGGTCCTCCAGCAGCAAACTAACTTGTCTGACTCATTAAAATAAATGCTTAACTTGAGCAGATTTTGTTACTAAATGTTCCTGTGAAAAGGTTCAAGATTATTGTATTTTATAAACCTTAAACTTAAATATTTCAGCTAACTGGACAAAACATTACCTGTGTAAAACATGCCATCACTGCTCCTGCAAGGTGAGGAAGCTACCAGCTGTTGAATGGTGAAAGGCAGTTTCTTAAGAGTAGAAGTACGACCTGTGGAGTGTCCACTAGCTAACATGTACAAGGAACCATCCTTGGGGTCTGGCAGGAATACAGGCCTAAAAACAGTGGTTAGCATTATTTCACAGCCAGCTCTAGGTATTTTGTTTTCTTAAAGAAGAATTATTTTGGCACTGTTTGTCACTTCTCATGAGTTATTTCTATTATGGTCATGAACAAACCATCCTTTTCTGAAGCTGATTAACTATTTTGGCGATATAATTAGTTACAAGTTTAATAAATTATAAATTAGCTATTTAGCATTTATACAAATTAAGATCTTTAATAAATTATACATTGATCAAACAATGTCTAATGCTGATCACAGCCGTTAAGAGAAACAAAATATCACAGAACAAAATGAACACTACCAAAATGCTTCTTTTACCACTCCTCAGCTCACCTTTAGTCTGCAGTAAATGCATTAACAGCTTTTCCAAATTATATTTTGTTGATGAATTATCTATTTCAGCTCACCAGTTTTGGATCAAAGTTGCAAGGAGATGTACAATGTAAAAGTATATTTTTATGCTAGTTGCATATACAGTTCCAAAATATGACTAGTAATTGTCATTTTTACTACAAAATGAAATTATCGGAATATACTTACTCTGTGGATTGCTTAGTATTCAAAGGTACAATTACAGCAGGTTCTGAAATTAAAAAGAAAAACTTTAATTTGTAGATAAAAACTTTATATAATAAAATATATAAATCACAATAGTTAAATTTGATTTATACCACCTTAGCAAAGTAGAGTTAGCATTATACAAGGGTTATTGAGAAAGTAAGGAGTGTCTCCATCACGGCCAGTGCAGATCCCCTACCATTATGATTGCATATTCCCCAGATAGCTATGCCTTGGCTTAGTTTGGGGGAATGCGTCATATTCCTACAATGTGTTTAGTTAGCGACGCCAAATTTAACACCCACCAAACATAAAAATACTAACGTCATTACTTCTGTACACAGCAGAATATCCTATGGAACTTTATGAGAAAAAAATTATTTTACAATTCATTACAATAACTACTTATTCTATTGGCTAGGGCCCTACTTCTAAAAAATAAATCACTTTGCAAACAATTTAAAAATCAATAAAAAGTAAATTTTGGCTTAAGCTTTTACACAGAATATTTTCAATCCTTTTTGAGATTTTCATTATTTGCAAAGAGGTGTCCTGTTAAAAATGGATTTAGCTTATGCAATAAGTGATATAAGACGTTAAAGAGATTATTCTGGGCTGATACTCAATGTCGTCATAAAAAGTTATAACTTTTATTCCCTAGTAATTGTATGTTTGCTGGCTGTTAAGTTTGGCCGTAACTAAAAACGTTGTAGAACTATGACGCATGTTCAAACCGCAACAAAACTCGGCTCAAACAAAACCAGGGGGTATAGCCATCCATCATGGGAATATGCGATCATAATAATAGGGAATCTGTACAAATTTGAAGATTTGTAGAATTTAAAGAGAATAATAATTGTAGAAAAAAGTTTAATAATTAATACCCTTTAAAATAAATAATTTGTATACAGTAATTTGAAAGTTATTTTGTATTTTATAGCATAGACAATTTAATTTTAATGCAATTTAATAATTGTATATGCATCTATGTAGTGAACAATTTGTGAATAAAGATTATTTGAATTGAATTGAATCTGCACTAGCCATGATGCACGGTATATGGTTTTGTTTATTATGTATGTGATGTATATTTTATGATAACACATAGAACCAATGGCTGCATTCACCGTGTATAGAACAAGTGATTGGGATATTTTTACTGATCGGACGATCTGGTTTGAGGAAAAAAATCTACCATTCACCAAAAAACTGAGCGTGCCACTGAACGCTTTTGAAAGCTGATTTGACGAATAAGTGAACTGACAGCAAGTCTAGCTTATCGTCTGCTGCTGGTGGCTTGTTTGTTGTTATTGCTAATTAAGTTTTGCTTATTATTATTATGGTTTGCCATGTAATTATTGTTTGAATTATTGTTCACCTAAATGATTTATCGTTTATTTATTAACAGAAACATTATTAAATTTTGTTTGTACAATAACAAATAAAAGAAAGTAAATAGTATAAACACCTAGTGAGTTTAACACTAAATATATTAATACATAATTCAGTCTATAATATTACAATTAATAGTCTGTTAAAATTTAGTCTATAATATAAATTTTAACTCATGATGAAACGATTAATGTTCTGCTATTAGTTCAAGTATCTTAGCGTGGCTTTAATATTTTAATACAGGTCATATTCATACATAGCTAACCTCTACGGTTTAGACTTCAATCAGCCATCTTTATTGTTTCGTTCAGTAAACTGGCGGAATTCGGAGAAAAACTACGATCAGTAGATCAGTGAAGCGAACGGAAAAACGCTTTTGGTGAACGGAATCAGTGAGCGAAGCAGCGTTCAGCGACCGATCAGTGAATATTCAGTGGCTCAGAGCTCCGCGACCGGCTGAACGCAACCATTTCCTCTTCTTTTTGCTAGTAAACATAGAAACAATGTAAAACTTTGTATGGCACTATTCAATTGTAAAATATACAAAAAAAGAACAAAGATATTTTGAATTGAATTGTTGATGACTGAAAAGGCAATGGTTGTCAAAATGCCTGAAAAGGCAATGGTGAAGATCATCGCTGAAAGCACCAATGTGCAAGTGGAACGTGACTCAATATACAGGGTGTTTTGAAATAATCTTAAATACGTAGATTCACAGCTAAACAACTTCAATGCGGTTCATTGTGTAAAACATGCTAATTAAATATTTTAATAATAGCAAATAAAGACTGAGATTATATTTTTTATACATTGCAACTTAGGAGGCCCGGTTTGGAGGTTGAAATTGTGAGAAATGCCTGTAAGAATTACATGGTTAATCATGATACTCTGAGTTTCAATCATTTAAGACTGATATTACTACTTAAAACCCTTGTAATTGTTTTTCATACTAAATATTAATTTATCTAGAAAACCAAAACACAAATCTAAACAGATTTGTGCCTATACAAAACAGTGAAATAAAATTTCACTTGGAAACAATTTTGCACTTATGCGACGTTTTAGGCTATGTCCATCCTAAATATAGCTCTGAAATAAAATATTTGTGGAACTATATTTCAGAATTTAAATTTGCACAGAAAAGGTTGTTATGTTATATGGAACAATTAAAACGGATAAAAAAATACAGTTATTATGACTTACTACAGTAGACGCTTGCTCGAACGGACCTCGCTCGACCAGTTCGGGATGGTCCGGACCATATGGTAAAAATTAAAATTTAAATAAACGAAAACATTTTTTGTTACATACAGTATTTTTTAACATTAACGTTAAGCTAGTAATTTAAACAATATTAAATAACAATATAGTGCACCGTCGTTGACAATACCAGACTGCAGAAACGCAACTGAGTTGTGAGTTTGCGAATCGATGCTAGGGTTGTCAGGATACACCGCACCAGACTGGAGCAGGGAGTGGATTGATAATGTCCATCTACGCGGCAAGTCACCTCCCGCCCTGCTCTGTGTCACAAATGTAAACAACAATGATGTGATATCTGTATTGTGATAACTTGTGTTAGTGTCGAATGATTAAATTGTGTGATTACGATGGCGGACAAAGAGCGCAGAAGTGTTCATTCGTATGGAGGAATTTTATTTAAAATTAGAAACCTTTTACTGTAAATATGAATTGTACATAAATTGTGAAAATACAGTATTTTGAACGAAATAAATACATTGTTGAACGTTAAATGTGTTTTATTTCTTAAGACCTATAGTGTGAGTACTGCCACAAAGAGAGTGAGTGGTTTTAAGGTGTGTAGCTCAGCTAAACACGTCAGTAACCGATCTGGACCTCAAATTACGTCATCTTGAGTCTATTTTTATCGATCCTAATGCACCAGGATATGCTTATCGGTATCCCCGATCGTCCGATTTTCAAAATCGGACCACCCTCCATACATTAGTCCGTTCTATCGAGGTCTACTGTACTTATTTGAGGTCTACATATTTCCATTTACAGAAACAATTAAAGGTAGGCCTTACCATTATGGAAGGTCCATCTGATTTTTCCTGTTAAGTGATCCACTCCGACTAATGAACCGTCAAGAAGTGACAGAACCAGCAGTGAATCTTCGTTGTCAGAGGCGATGCTTGTCGATTGCAACTCTAGCTGCTAAAACAGACAAAAGTTTACCTTTATAAGATTAATAACAAGACAAAACTGCAATTTAATTTGTACTAAGTAGTTGTTTACATTTACCATGACATTAAATAGGAACAGACATCAAAATGGGAAGGACCAACGTAGGCCGAGATACCACACACAAAGTACCTTGTATGAGAAAGTTGGTAGATCTGTAAAAGGTTATCTACCCCTAATAAACATTAGGCGTACAATCTTAGTTCGCTGATCAGTTGGTAGGGCAAAGAAGGTTGGTGTAACATTATGTTTTTCCTTTTCGCAAGTATTACTAATTTGAATGAAATATTTCAAGATAGCACTTAGCTTGGATTGTTGTGAACTCACCTCAAACAATAATTAGGGTTTTGAAAAAGAAAAAGGTTACCCACCTCAGGTTCATCACTTGTGTTAGCTGAACTGGTAGCTTTCTCACAAAAAAGTTCAGTTACTGTACACAATAGAATGAAAAACACTTTACGCTTGATTGGGAACCACATTTTATGTTAAATCCAAGAAAATTATGTGTACATTAATACGAACATAAGCTTCTCAGCTAATAACGCATGCAATGAAAACAATTTCCCAACATTTGATAAGGTCTACTCTCTAAACAAGCCCATATTGCCATTTATTACTCTAGATGGTAGGTTATGTTCAATTCCATCACAAAAATTGGTCCATCTCTAAAAGTAACAAGCAATATCGTTTGACTTTAAGAATTGAATTTCTTTTGGAATGAAATTACATCCAATATTGCAATCTGAGGGTCACATCACATCATATCACTCTTCACTGCATACATCAAGTGAGGTTATCCCTTGTGTTTTTGTTATGACTTCACTCAGACACTCACTGACGTGACGTCACCTGTGTCTAGACTGAGGGCCGTATTCAGAGACGTCACTTAGCTCAGCTCAAGATTAGCCCTGAGCCACGGCTTACTTGAGGGTAAGCTAGCCTCGGCGGCGATGTTGGTATTCAAGAACGTCACTAACGCTCCCTCAGATGAGCTGAGCCAAGGATCAGTACATAAGAATATGTACTGTATGTAATTATATTCTTTATGGCTGGATATGTTGCCATAGAAGAAGGACCATCTCTTACGGGAAAATCACATGTTATTTTGAATTTTATTCTTTGTCAGGTAAATTAGTATTTTCGACGGAAAAATATCTTCATACTATCAATAAGTACATACAAGTTAGTAGTAATTGTAAATAAGTTGAAAACACTATATGCTGATCACAACTGCGTTTCAAAACCTATTTTATACTACAAATCAAGTAAATAAACTAATCCTAGATCCAAAACGCACTTTCCTGGCAGAAATAACGTTAAGTTAGATCGTTTTTAAACAATTTGTATAAACTACAATTATATTCTTTATGGCGGGTTTTTTATACTTTGATCAAGACATATTATTCAAAATGGTACCTATTAAAATATTTGTTTTTAAATCAAATCAAACTTCCCTTATGAATATGGTTCGATAAAATATAAATTTAGGTTGTTATGGCCTTTAGTTTTGAAGGTAGAATTTGAAAGTAACAACCATGTTACTTTCAAATTGGCGGTTTTAAAATTGAAGTTTTGTGATGATAAGGATATTTCTAATAGACTTGTAAATTTTAGTTTTAAAAATGCAGCTAAATAGCAAGGGATTGTTTTATACATTTTCTAATCAATGATAATAGTTTAAATTAAATAAAACAAAATCAATATTCGTATAAGTTTTGTCTTTTGTTTTCTTTTTAATTTAAGTTATATTATCAATATTCCAATACTATAGATAAAAGTATTTTGATAATGATGTGTTCAATATGGTAATATAATAATTTTGTATGGTTTTATAAACCATGTATGGTTTTATGGCATTTGGAAAGCAGACCAATGAAATATTACAAATAATGTTCAATTTAGAGCAGTTTAAAAATCAAATCATGAAACTTTCAATAATGAATCATTTGACAAAGCATTTTGGTGGACTATTTGATAATGTTCACAGAAAAGACTATATTTCTGCAGTAAAAGTGTAATGAGGTGAAATAAGTGTTCTTCTATTTACAATAATTGTCCATAACTGTTGCTAGAAAATAGCATCTTTAGGAATTTGTGATAAATACACAAGTTTATAAACCAAAGAAATGACACACACAATATTTATTAATGATAACCTTATATTCATAAACTATACATTCCACCAAATTCAATACAAAACAAAACTAAAATTTTTAGGTTTACATAAATTATTCAATGTTAATCAGGTTTAATTTTTAATCATCATGTGGTGGTTAAAGAAATAGTTAATGGTAACCAGTATCTAGAAATTATAGTAAAAATATGAAGTTCTAACAGGTTGATCAATCTTCTTCCAATACTGGTCAGCCAGAGCAGAAGTTGGGTGAAACAGTGCCAGTCGTTTTGACCTGTAAAATAATATTGATTTAATAGTTCTCTGATTGAAATTGAAAAAAAAAACGCTTTTGCCAATAAAGTCATCACTTATCATGATACCAATGAATGTACTCTTCCAATTACACTTATGAAACTATAAATAAATAAATTAAATCCAAACAAATTGTATTAAGCACTCAGATAATTAAAATTAACATGTACAATGGATATCTAGGATTAATGGGCATATTGAATTTAACTTATTTATCTGAGGTAATTATTTGAATGTATAAGTTCAATAATTGTGATTTCATTGTAAACTATGAAATATACACTCATGGACAAAATAATGGAACAAATTATTTTCTTTCATTTCATCGCCCCTTTAGTTTAAAATTGGAATTTTCTTTAGCAAAGTGTATGTAAATATTAAAACAAACTAAAGATTACAAAACTCAAAATTTTACAGCCTGTTAAACAAAAAGGCGATGAAACGAAAGAAAATAATTTGGTTCCATAATTTTTCCATGAGTGTATTTTAAAATGGGAAAATCAAGTTATATATATTATTTAATAAACACATACCTAATTTGGTTGGATTGGCCGAATGTGGTTATTTGTTGGCCAGAATAGCCGTAGCTCACCCAGCAGCCTAGCTGTGTTTTCTTTCAAGACAGGCTCATGTAGCCGCATGGTGTATGTATGGTAATTTCAACTGAAACAAAGGGTTTTCATCTTCATTTAACATTACATTTGCCTGTCTCAATAAACAGGACTCCCTTACAAAGCTCAATTCATCTGGGAAGCCTAATTAAACTATTTTCTTTTCTTCAAATAAGTAAAGGCCAGGATGCTTTAGGGTAAAAACTTCTGAATTTTACAATCATTATTACTACTGAAGCTTGAGATTTTGGCTCTGGGAATTCAGCTGACCGGTGGGTCTACTAGGTATTAGTGGAGCCCTTATTTTTGACACTATAGGGTAAGCTATGATTATTTTCATTCTTTTCTTTTCATGGGATTCATAGGACGATTCTGGATGTTTAATTTGTGTAAAACAATACTACAAATGTTTAAAATACTTATACATCAGTCCTTAAATATACACACATCAATGTTATGTCTTCTTTAACACACACACAATAGTCGGTAGTGAAGGGAAATATCATTTTAGTGGGTTCCTTAAATTACCTACCAACCTATATTTCTTGAGAGGTTACTCTGCTTTCTGAACAGTCCTTAAATAGAGCATTTCCTAAATTGGCTACTGTAAACCTGATTTAAACTATGATCAAATGTAGTTAAAGTGGCAGCTTCATACTGATTTCAATATTTAACCGTCCATATCCTTACACATAAAATGTTAACTATGGTTCTTAAGGCCTTCAGCGCACAATCTAACGCTAATTATTGTAATGTTCTAAATGCGGTAGTAACCAAGGCCAACAATTAAAGAAATGGAAATCGTATTATAGCCGAAAAACATACCCAGTTTGGAAATACCCACCATTGAAGGTACTTTCTTGACTAGAACATAACAGTAAACCCGCAGACATATGGATTGTTTTTCCTCTCTAGATTCTAGGTCTTCTTAGCCCTTCTAGGCCTTCTTGACTGCCAGATATAAGAACACTCCAATATTCAACTGAAACCAAGCGTAAAGTTAGATAAACTAAAATATGTGCTGATAATAAGTGTGAGAAATGGATTTTATTACTATGCATCTATCTTATACAACTTTGTAGGTACGGAGTAAGACTCTCTACGTTTAACTCTGCAACGCTTGTTCGATGGGAGGGCTAAACAATCCTTAAGTAAGATATATACAAAATCAATGATAAGTGGTTGGCCTTTGTATTGTGAAAGAGACTAACCATTAAATTACTTGTTCATCACTTAACTCTAACTCATATTGAAAGATACACATCTGTCTTACAACATTACCTAAGTTACAAATTGCCTTTTTATAATACTGGCAAAATAAACAAAATAAAGTAAAACCTGGGATATTTTTTACAAACCAAGTAGGCCTACACATGCCTACTTAGAACAATTTTAATCTCTAGACATCAAAAAAAGTAGGTCTGCTAGTCATTATCCAAAATCTAGTCTACACTTGATGGCTAATGCCAGCTGCGGAAGGCAAAGCTGGTGAAATAGCCTACAGTCTATCCTAATGACAAGTTGACATGACTGTACCTTCCGGGGTTTTAATATAAACCAATCCAGCTGGCTGATTGGTTGAAATGTTTAATTTAGTCACAACTGATAACTGTAGGCCTAGACCATTGGTACAGTTGCATTGACCTATGAAGTTAGCAAGGTGTGTGGGAGTCAAGTTGATTTGCATTTAAGGTAGACTGTAGCCTAGGCCTATGTTATTTTACAAAATTTTGGTCTACCATTTAAAGAATGTTTCGTTTAAACTTAAGACACATGCATGGTTTTCTAATGGTAAACTACAGTATAAAATGTACAACAATAAGTACAAGTAGCCATAGCTTAGCTGGAAACCTATCATAACATGGGCACAATAATAATAGTGGTAGTACTGTAGTTCAATATAAAATGTCAACTTACCTTATTTTAAGTCATGTCAAACTAGTATGTCCACATAAAAGGCCATTAAACGTATTTTCTTTACTTAATAACACACATCTCTCAGAAGCTCTCATCACACTCATCTAGGTAGGAGTACGGTAGATATCGAAAAACCACCTTAATAATTTATCATTGCCTTTTATTGGCATAAATGAAGCAAGCTGTAATACTAGGCATAACGAGAAATAACTAAAATCCTTAAAAATACCTTCCAGTACATACAAAATGTAAAAATTAATACGTCTGCCAGAGGAAGGGCCATATTTCAAGAACTGTCAAACTGAAACGGAAATTCCTTCGGTTTAGGTCAAATTATCTGTGGTTTGAGCTCGCTCAGCGTCGTAAGCCTCCCGGGTGGATCACCACTTCGCTCAGCAACCTTAGCTCAGCGGCTAAGCGAGCGCTCAGACTGTTCAAGAATACCGATTTTTCGATTTGAGTGTAAGCTTAGGGCTGCTCGCAGTAATCTGAGCCTGAGTGGCGTCTCTGAATACGGCCCTGAATCTCAGAGTACTGTAGATGAATATATCTTTAGGTTCTCTATGGAGTAGACTGAGACTTTCAGCCTGATTTTTTTCAGTACCTCTGTGCCCTAATTGTGTGTGAGCTATGAGCGCCTGCGCATGGGCTATTCGTGGTGGGTAAGATAAAATATTTCTTTGTTCAGAGTTATGTTATTTGATACTTTGTTAATTACATTTTATGTTATGAGTTTATTTATTTCCAGAGGGGCTCAAAGCTGTCCTCACACTGGCTGTATATTTTGTTAATATAATAAGTTACAAGTAGCCTGCATAGCAGTTGTAATTTGCTGAATGGTTAATAAATGTGTTAAAAAAAAATTCTTGGGCCCCAGGTATTTCCAATATATTTTTAGGTAATCTGTGGCTTGGTCCCGATTACGTATTCTCAGTTAACTAGATCCGACCATTATACTGACTTTGGTAACCCACTGTAGAATATATCTTTAGTTATATGGTCTGATCCATTGATTTTAAATGTTTAGGATAGGTTAGGTTGTCAATGTCTGAGCTGTGTAAGGGCCCCATACACTGCAGTCCCGGACCGCGGTCCTGGCTCGCCGGTCCCGGATCACGGTTCGGGACTGTAAGGTTTTCACCACACATTTGTATTACTTTCCACGGTCTTTACTCGTGACTCCACTCACTTCACCCCGTTGCTAATCAGTTGAAAAGATGGGTTTGTCGATGCAAGTTGCAGCGGCAGTGATAGTTCTTGATTATTGTGGAGTTTTTGTGAAGAGGCGGAAGAAAAGACGTATATGGACGAAGCATTGGTTGCAGAATATTGCTCTTTTCTTTGGTAAACTAATGTCCGCACTTGTGGGGTTCTCTTTCGTAATTTGAAGCAGGCGCTCCCAAGCCTCGTCCTTCATTATTTTATTTTATTTGGTTTGAATAGTCCACACAGTTACCTTTCCATAAACAAGGAACACTCCAGTACTCCTCGATAAACTTGATTAGAAAATAATTAACAAACTATATGACCGAGTTGTAGCATTGACTTTAAACATTTAAAATCAATGGTTGTAGTTTACGGTATCTTTCCCACAGTTCCCTCAATCACCGTCCTCCACTACCGCTGTCCGCTAGTGAGTAGTGTTTATAAACCATCGTGATTCTAGCGTTACAGCGTCACTTGAGCCTCGCTCACACTCATCATAGCAAAACTCAGTGCCTTACTACAATGCATAGTGCTAGCTCATTGTCTAGATAACAGGGGATCCGCTGTGTACAAGGCCACGTTTTTTGTAACCTAATGTTAGTTTTCAGATTATTACCTGTATTCAGAGCACGTTGATATAACAGACCCTTCGACAAAAGAGCTCACTTCCGCTGTAGAAGATGTGACGCTCAATAACAACACATTCTAATGACGACACATTCCGATTTGGACACATTGATAATGATAAGGCAGCATAACCAACATACGCAAGATACAAGAATTACACCTCATAAAATGAACTCCCCACGACAACCGCAAGAGGGAGGAATTTAGTACCTTTATCCCAAGAGGGATAAACTAAATACCCCCACAGACCAGATATCACCTATTCAGGGGGATCTACGGCGGATTTGTATCGAGTGCGAGTCCAGACCTCATCCCTCTGCTGGCGCGGGTTCGATCCCCGCAGTCTCCTCTGTCAATTTTGCTTATGTGACTAAAAAGGTGGTAACTGGTAACTCTAGGTAAAGGTGTATTTTATAACGTGTACTACTGTAGGTTGTTGTTAGTAAACCAATTGAGTACAGGTAATCTAAAAAAATATACATGGTGTTCGAAAATTCCCCTGGCCACACCTTAACTTTTGAACGGCTGAAAATTTCTAAACGTGCTTTGGTACTGGTCACTTAAAGTACTTTTAGCGTGGTTTTGCCTCACGCCCCTAAATGAGGGGTTTGGGGGTAAGTCCAAAATGTCTTGTAGGAACCCTATTGTGTTACACCTTATTCGAAAGGTCATAAAATATTGTACAAAATAACGATACACTCGAAAAACATTCCGACGCCTCATTACCGGATGGCAGACCAAAACGTGTATATTTTTTGTTCATATTAATGGTTACCAAAGCTTTAGTTGGAAAAATTCATAAACCCAACTAAATATTCAGTTTTAGGGTGTCAAGACATGAAAACAGATGCGACTGTTTTGTATGAAAACAGATGCGACCGACGGAGGGTTATGACAATAATTTAAATTATTTTTGAACCATCGCGTATTGAAGAAAAGTTTTCACTCAATTTCGTGTCGTAATAGAATACCCGTTTTGCAATTTGAAGTATGTTCCGCCGAAATCTGCCTAACCAAATGTTTGAAAATGTTTACTGAATATGCCTTGTAATATTCAATTAAAATAGTCAGCAAACATGTACTAAGTGTCTGCAAACTTTGGTGGAGGTGCGCTGCACGGGTAGCCGGCTTTAGTAATTTAATAAACAACCATGCATCACCGAGTATGTGTTTTTGGTTTAAAGAAAGTACTGTATTTTGATTCTTTCTGTAAAGGGTGGATAAGCTCACAAGTGACGTGTGAGGCCGACGAATATCCTCACAAGTGTATATGTTAGTACACGCGACCCGCTGGCAGAGAACACAAGACCGCAATTTCAAAAATACATCAGATCAGACAAAAATCCCACCACAAAGCGATTAATCCCTTTTAATCTGTAATTTGTAACAAGACTACACCTCATTATCCATCTAAAACACTCGACACACCTTTATCCCATATTCACCTTAGGCGTATATATACCTTCTAGGCGTGGTTGGTGCCTCAAAACAAAGCATCAAAGTAAAGTATTTATATTGTAGTTATGTATTTATTTTTTATTCTTTGAATTTATTTAGTAAAAGAGCAATGAAAGTGAGCCATAATTCAATAGCATCTTTTTCAAATTAGGAACACAAAACGGAAGTTCAAATTTGAAATCAGAATATTAAACATACATTAAATTTGTATAACATTAAGACTAATTTGAAACAATGTAAAAGTAAAAAATAACTGATCTCCATTCAAGTATAAGTAAGTGTTTGAAAACAATATTCCCTTGAATAAAATTAACTTAGTCTACCGAGTAATGTATTTTTTGTTGGATGACGCCACACTGATATATTATCAGCTTGGGATTTAGTATATGTACTGTAATTTATCACCAGGGAATAAAATACTTCTTCCCTCTAAAAGCTTAGACAAACAAAACATCGCCATGTTTATATAACCAATTAAGGCAAAGTATACATCTGTAGCGTCATTATATTATATCCATAGCGGCCAAAAAGTCAGACGGTGCTGGGTTTTTAAGAGTTTTACCATTGACTTTTGAAAGTCAATGGTTTTACTTTAAGAGTGCATAGTACCTGTCGGCCATTTTGTTTTTTTGCACCTGTTACTAAGTTTATTGGGTCCCATGTGCAACTATATAAGTTACTGAGTGTGCAATGATTAGTATGAGCGAGGCTCAAGTGAGCTGAGGTGACGCTGACGCTAGATTCACGTCAGTGGGTTAAGTGTATATAACTAGTATAAGGTTTATGTACTCTGTGTTTTGTAGTGTCTTGAAGTTGTTATCAGTCTTGAGAGGTTAGAATTGAGATTAGAACTGTTAACAAAATTAATAGTTTGACAGTATTCATCGGGTTTATGTTGTAACGAATGTGTGTTTAAATAAGTAGATTACATTCCATTATATTTCTTATTTGGTACGTTTTAAACTCTATACTTCGATTGTTTACAAATTAATAATTATTAGTGCTCAAAATTTTAGGTTAACTCTTGCTTTACTTGAAAAACAGCTTTGTCTTTTGCTTGTGTTTTTTAATGATGTAAACCCTTCTAAATATTAATTTTAAATTGGATCATCAAATTTATTGGCACAGGCCTACAAAGTAAGTAAGCTCAGCAAACTATTAACAAAGTTTAGCTAGTTTATTTTTTAGCAGTACTTAATGATGAATATGTTTGTTATGATTAAGGGTAGGCCTTACTGAGTCTAGGATTCCAGATACAACTATTGAAGGACTTTCAAATAACATTAAAAATTTAATTATTCTGAGAAGTTTGTATATATATGTTGAAAACATAAAAACTGTCGTTTGACTTCAAGATAAATTACAAAAACTTTTAAGTGGCTCCTAGAACATCCCTTCTACAGTGTGAACGAGTTCATCACATGGAATTCCTGATACAGTTTTTTTGTAAAGGAAGAAATACTGACCATTTTGTTGTAAATCATGACACAATTGCATTCTTAAAGATTGTCAATGAGGATATTTCTCTATCTTTTTAAAAATGCTTTAAAATCGACCAGTATATTTCGGCTGTGCCTTTTTCAGTAAATGTATGCAATGCTAGGAGCAAACCCAACTTTAAAACAGTCATCAGACACAGGGGAAGGCCGAGGGTGCTCTCTCACTGCTTTATTACAGCTTCTCTGCTCCTCCCTCACCGCCAGCCTACTGCACAGCTTTTCACAATCTTTCACTGTATGTTAAATTAAAGTTTGCAAATACAAGGAAGTTTTGCTTTAAGTTTTCTTTTTTTTGCGGAGATTATAGAAAGACTTGGCTTCCGTTGTCTCTTCTGATGAGTCGCCGCTGATTCTAACAGCTCTCATATATATTTTTACTATTTTTGTTTTGTTTTCAGGGAATTAAGTTTACAACTTGTTTACGTAAATTCAATATATTGTTAAAATGAGTTCAGTGCATAGTCAAGCAAATCCTCAAATTACAAACACATCTTCAAAAGCTTTAATCGATGGCGCAATAGACTTCACCAGTGGAACACTAGGTATGTATTACTGATATGATAATTCCTTAGCTTTAAGGCCTGGTACTTAGTTCAGATGTATGAAACTCTTTTTAAGTCACGAAAGTGAATTGTGTTGCATTGGTATTTATATTGTAAAAAGGTGCGGTGAAATTTGTCTCAAAGTCAAAGTATCCTTGTTACATCAGCATCTTTAAGATTAGGATTGGGTCACTTTTTAATTTAACTTTTGTTTGCTTTTAAATTAGGACTGCACAGTCTTTAAATACCACTCAATTTGACCCTACCCAATCCACTTGAGAGTAAATTAGCAGTAGTAACTATGGGGGTCGAACTTGCATCCTAAGCGAGTTAAGCCATGAGGCGTTTTTGAGAGTTCCACCCCACCAATTTCAATGTCAGAATAGTCATAAATAAAACTATAGGTATTGTTCATGATAGAAACATGCAGTGCCGGCCACCGGGCTGCACCAAACATTGCATCAGCAAGCTATCGTCAGTTTGTTGTTCAGTGGTCCTGCTCTAAGCACTTATCTTAAATTACTTCATAACTAGTGTAAAAGTCAGCTAGTCTAGCCTGGGCACTAGTTAGTGATAGTGAGAAAGCTTCCCTTCGCTTAGGGCGGCAGACACACCTCTGGCCCATAGGAGTCAAATTGGTTGACTCAGCCCAGCTCGCGCCACCAGAATGCTTGGGCAGCTAGCTGTACCAATTCACCACAGAACTGCAAAAAAGGCTTTTATTTTGCTTGGAGCAGTTTCACTTATTTAAAAAATACATTGCTGATATTATTTTCCTCCTGCTCAACCTGAATATTGTCAAATAGTAGTTTAAGCATTCTCTTTGATATGTTTAGAAAAAATGTCAATATTGGTTTAATTGATTTTAAATGTATGCTTTTACCATTATAATACTAAAGCTCATCCTTCAAGATTGATAGTGTAAGTTTATTCAGTCAATTTGCGTAGTTTTGACAACTGATGGGGCAAGAGCCATCTATGTCCGGTATTCATACGGGTTAATCGCCAGAGTTAGGGCAGTAGTTACCTTTGTCAAAAGAATGCATTGCAGCATACACAGAGAAGCTCTAGAAGTTAAAGGTGTGAACAAGTGTCTGAAAAGCAACTCTCAACCTGAAGATACCAAACTATCGAGCCATACTCAAGCTTAGAGAGCACATGTGTGAAAATTATAATTTAAAAGCATTAGTGTTCTCAAAAAATAAACTTTACCTTTTGATAAATCCCAACAAAGAGTATGGTGTGACTTGCACACTGAAACTAACTTCATTGAATGTGAACTTAGAATCAAAAGTAATACCTAAGTCTGTAATGGAACATTTTCTGTTTAACTTAAATTACTCATTTTATAATAAAAAGCAATTTGGAACTGAGGGGTTTTCTGGTATAAAAGATGGAAGGAACTGGTATAAAACGTTACTGCATAATCATGCTAGTGCAAACTTTGCGGTATGTGTGGCTTGTGAATACTTTGTGATCTGTGTGTTATGGATTTTTCTCAGGGGAGTAATTATATCCTACCAGTGGGAACCTTGCTTCCAAAAAAATGTTCTTGATACTAAAAAAAGGAGATCAGCTAGAAACACATTTCTGCTTTATTAGTAATTTATTTCTAATATCATTGCTTAATATTTTCTGCCTTACTTAAATATATTTTAGTATTGACAAGGTTTGTAAAGAAATGTATCCCAAACTGTGACGTATAACCTAACGTAACATATTTAAGTACTGTAAACAACTGTAATCAGTAAACAAACAAGATAAAAGCTTTTGTCCAGCAAAACAAATGAAAAGCACTTGAGAAGCTCTCGTGACTTATTCATCTTGCAATTCAAACCGGGTTTATCTTGTAGCTACTTCTAGATAGGCCACTTATTCTGATCCAAAGTTACTACGTATAAAATATCAAATAGTTAAATGTAAATAGGTAAATACTTTTAGATTTAATAAATAACACTAAGTACAATGCAGATGGTATTTTTAAGGGCTCTTATATTGTTGCAAACGATATTGTTAAAAGATAAGTTGATAACTTTATGTAAACTGTAAATAAAATTGTCAAAAATCTACAATTTACTTTCAAATTAATTTCAAAGATCATGTTTGTTATACCATATTGATACAGTCAAAGCATATTCTGCACTCTGCAGTTACTACTACATTTACAAATTCAGCCTATTCAAATGTTGATCCAAATTGTTGTGTAATTCCAAAGAGTCTTTCACGAGAACAATGAGGATCATTGTGAAAACAACATCTTCATTCTCTTGCTTTGTTTGAAGAAGATTTTAGTTAGAAGCCTCTTAGTGGATGGACGCTAACAAGTCATTGCCTCAGCAACCACTAGTCGCTTGTCAGTGTTTTCTTTTTTTATTACTAGTGAAAGACCATTGTTTCAATGGAAAAGCTTGTCAATTTTTCAAATAAACTTCAGATGGATTTATTGGCAGACTATTAAACTAATTTTAAAATATGCAAAAATGTAAAGACAATTTTTAATATGAGTGCTTATAATATATATTCCATTACAGAAAGCTTAACGGCGGCTTCTAAAATGTTGAAAGCTCTTATTAACAAAAAGAATATATTGAAATGGCATTTCGTGCTTGTTAAACGTAAATAACAATCTTTATACATTTTCAAATGTCTACAAATAATGGAACAGGAAGTATCTGATATCTGAGTATTTGCAAAATTCAAGCTCTTTAGATTTGACAACTGGCATAACTTGAACTAATTTGTTTTAATTTTCTTGGTAAGAGTTATGATAAACAATTAAAATCAGGGTCCTTGGAAAATGAAGTAGTATTGATATGTGTGCATCTCCTACAATCTCTAGAAATTTAAAATTAATAAATAAAATTCCAACAACTTATCTGTGACGTAATGTAGTATTGAATAATATGCTCTAAGCCTTTTGTTGATATCTAGTGATAAAAGTTGAGATAGCCTAATAAATATGTACAGTAAGTATAAAGCTCATTTTATCGAGTACTCTACTAAGTTTGTTGTTTGTGCGCTGAGTAGCACCAATGTTTCCCAAGTATTTTGATAAATTAAACAAAATAACTATATACTATTGAAATCCTCTCAGTCGAAACTCTTTCAACAGAAATAGCGTTTAACCGAAACAACTAGAAGGTTTAGGAAATAGGGCACTAGGCCAGCATATGCTATCGGAATAGAAAGGAGAGCAGGCTCACCTGGATAAAGTAGACACACAAAGAAGAACACAGACTGTCGAACAACTAAAATCTCATATAGAAAGTACAACTCTCAGTACTTGTCTCTTTGTCGATTTGTTTATGGCTGGTCTCTTTAACGTGACTGGTGAATAGTGAGGTGGGGTGGAAAGGGTGAGGGTTTCAGTCTGTGACTATGAATGGCTTACAGCTGGCCCTCCGTTCCAAACAGGGATGTAGTGGTGCGACGTTCCCAAACTGAAAAAATGCTTTTCAATTTTTCATGACTTTTAAACATTTTAAACAATTTTGGGAAAGGTTCAGTTCCCCTTCCGTGTTTCATACTCCTTAATCTGCTTAAGTAAAGTGCCTAGGTACCATACAGTTACATTAATATTTATGATAACCCAGATAAAATTTTGCGTTCTCACTCTGCCAAATTTACCACTACACCACTGGTCCCGAACCACTATACACTGTTATTAATGGTTTTTGCTATCCGTAATGATCTTTCCCCTTTATCTTGTTTAAGAGTTCGCCAAAACCATTAAAGCTGCAGTCATCCTGGGTTGTTTGTTCCCCAAGTATTAGCGTATAGGGTGTTATGAAAAATAGCCGATTATCATCTGAAACATACAATTAATTTGTTTTCAATTTCTTGAACGTGTTTTATACAAGGGTCTTTTGACTTGATTTTTTCCACAACAGTGAAATGTAACAATGTTTGTATCATATGTTTTTTATTAGTAAGAAACTTAAAAATCTTTTGGCTAGCTGTGTTAATTACTTTGTGGTTGACAGTAATTTGAAATTTTGTTAATTTAAACATAAATAGAAAAAATGTAATTTTGTGAGTTGATTAACTATTATTTTCTTCATACAAAACCCTTACAGAAACCATGGAAAGACTTAATAAATACTATGGACACTACCATCAATATCAATGGTGAACAATATGGTTTACTGAGTTTTGCTGTGGTCACATTAGGACAAGTGACGTGGAACCGTCAGGACGCCAGAAAGAGGTTGTCACACTAAAAGTCAACGATAAAATCCACGGAATGATAGTGGATGATCAGATAATCAAAGTGTGTGAGATAGCTGAGGCTTTACATCTCTACTGACTTGGTACATTTTGCATGATTATTTGGACATGAAAAAAGCTGTCTGCACAATGAATGCTGCTATTGGTCACAGTTGACAATGAACGAGTTCACTCGAGTCGCTATGGCCAAGATCCATCAACTTGGCTAAGAATTGCTACCCCATCCAACATACTCGCTGGATGTTGTCCCCAGTGACTATTTCCTGCTTCTTATTCTAAAGAAATGGCTGGGAGGTAAGAGATTTGAGTTGAATGACTATTGCTGAAACAAAGGCCAATCTTGAAAGCCTCAAGAAAACCTTTTACAGATGGCCCAGCCTAGCTCAACGCGCAGCCACCAGTGTACTAGCCGTTCTGCTTACAACAACTCCTATGTTATCATGGAGATACATAAAAAAACAGAACACTTGTTTATGACATAAACAATATTATTTATACTGACACCAATGTTTTTAGAAAAGAGCCTGGTCCTCACACAGCCTATGAGCCAGCCCTGGCTGCCGTGCGTTCAGCTGAGCTGGGCTATCTGTACATGAAAGGATTATGAAATTGGGAAAGCGTGCAATGGACTAAATGTATAGACCCTAAAAAAGACTATGTAGAAAAATAAATCTTTAAAAAAAATCATTTACTCTCAAGTCACAGACGTATTAAACAATCCTCTTATAATATAGTTAATGTTTACCTTCTCCATGCCATTAAATAACAACTTATGAAGAATCAAATTGTATTCTTCAACTGTCCGTTGTTTGATGTGTTTCCTAATCAGCTAACTCTGTCGCGTACTCCTTGAGGATGGGTACCTGGAAATTATTACGAATAGTGGCATTCCTGACAAACCATAGTAGCCCACTGATGCCTCTCAGTGCCTTGTTCTGGATTGTGCTCTTATTACGCGTCTGGCAAGAAGGGCCCACCAAGCTGTGGAAGCATATATCATTACAGATTTTGTAGTCTGGAGGAATAGTTACTTTGACTCCTGCTGGTAGCACTGTGCGCCTCCCAATACATGGCCCGAGGGTTGCTAGAAGACGCTGGAGGTACCTTTTTTTCCCGATCTTAACTACAATTATGAAGTTTTGACACAGTGTGAACAACAGTTAAATTACAGTTATGTGTTGATTGGTTTTGTCAAGGGTACCTTGATAATTGTATATATGAGTTGTAGTTGCCTATAAATTGTCTTTTCCTTTATCCATACCAAGGTTTAATGGTTTACACTATCATGTAATGTGGAGCAGGTGCGGTGGCTCTGGTGTATGTTGGCCAGCCACTAGACACTGTGAAGGTGAAGCTTCAGACGTTCCCACACATGTACACCAGCATGTGGGATTGCATGCACAAGACAGTCAAGTACGAGGGCTTGCTGAGAGGCTTGTACGCAGGCACTGGGCCAGCACTCGTGGCTAACTGTGCAGAGAACTCAGTCCTCTTTGCAGCCTACGGAGCATGCCAGAAACTTGTCGCTTTTGCTACTAATACTCCTGTAAGTTTAATGTTTAATTTCTTTAAAATTAATGTCTTCAAAACAAAATTGCTAATTATCTAAGCATATTAAGTATTTTGTTAACTGTGATGATTTTATGGTTATGTGTAGGCTGTGTAGGTTGTTGTACATTTTAACTGCAGAAGTTATATATACTACCAATATCTTAGTCCAATCTCATCATTGCTCGGACTCACACCAATATCTCTTTGTACTTCACATGTAGAAGACACTAAAGACTCGTTTTGATGCTTTTAAATATTTTTATTCACAATTCACAGCAATTGTTTTAAGACTACAACGAATTAAACGTTGTTAACAAACTTTGCCTCTATCCAGTCTATGAAACTTTTTATTTGGTACCTCAAGCTATAGATCTGCTGCGTAGTAAGCGGCCTGCGCAGAACCTCACGAGCTGATGTAGGGGTTTGATGTTGTCTGTTCTCTGTCACATGCGTTCGCCACTTACTACACAGCTGATCTATAGTCAGCAAGATGAAGACTCAAAATCATCTCATCAAAATTAGTGTTTAATGTTCTGCCCGCTTGCAGCTAATCAGTAGGCTTGTAGTTCAAGTGAAATTGTAATTGTTACAGAGAGTAGAAGACCTAAGTGCCTTGGGCAACGCTACAGCAGGATGTTTAGGCTCATTCTTTTCTTCTTTCACACTTTGTCCAACAGAGTTGATCAAAGTCCAACTTCAAGCAGCAAGAGAGTTTGCTCTAGCCAACAACCAAGAGGTAAATAGTTCAAATAAATATCTGCTACAAAACACAATTCAAACTTATTGTAAACAAAACCTTCCTCAACCATAGCTCTTCTAAACAAAATAGCGTTTAACCTCTTGACTACCATGTCCGTGCACAATGCCTCTAATCACTGCACTGTGCACTGTGCACTGTGGCCAGTCATTCTGATGCAAACAGCTGTTTCTACTTCAACATTCTCTAAAATACTGGTTTTGGCTTCAATGGTGGTACTTACTAAAATGATTCTAATTTTTAAATAATGAACATGTAAATCAAATACTTGAATTCAAATTTTATATTTTGGGTTTTTTGTATAGCATTTTTATTGGAGTATTTCTAAGCCACAAGGTTTTCTGAATAAGTCTGTTGCATGATATTCCGACACCAGAGCCTATAATGGAGAAGCGGACATAATTCACTTTTGAACCTGCATTTCACAAAATTCTGGATTACACGTAACTTTTAAAAGACAAAATTTAAATGTTTTTTGGTTAAACACGGGTTTTAAAACCCCTTTTAGCAAAAAAGAGATTATGGAAAAATTATTTATTTTTTGTTAGTCAATAGGGTTATTATTTTACTGGTGGGAATATTACATGTAGAGACCATTTTTTCAAGCTTTCAGACCATAAAATGGAAAAAAACTAAAAGATTCTTGCGTTTTGGTTTGGTTTGTAGAAATAATTTGTTGTTAGTTAAAAAATGAATTAATGGTTGAATTAATTGTAATAATTAATTGTTGTTATTAGAAATTAATTGTTATTAGGTATCTAGCCTCTGACTTGATGATTGTTCATAAATACTCAAAAGCTTCTGCCACATTCAGTGTGCATTTTTACAAGTTGCTGTTAGTTAAACATTTGAGTAAGTGAGTAATCTTTGGCAGGAACTATTATTACCTGGACCAAAGAGTCTTCCTTTTTAAAGGTTCGAAGTTTTTCTAGTTCCATGTATTTCGGTTTTGTTCTTTCCCCTTTGATTATATCACCAATTCCATTATGTCTCAAAACTAACTCCATCTAACGTTTCCATCTTCTTCATGTTTGAGAACTTGTCAACTTTTCTATATTAGCTCTGAAATCCATGTTTAAAACGGTTTACTCTTGGCCCATAACCAATTAAAACACTTTTATAAATGAATTTAAGAGTAATATATTTCAACATGAAGTTAATAATACTTAGCATAAGATCACAATAAACAAACCAAATTTTTAACAATACTAAGGAACATGTGTTTATCATCCCAGGTTTAAATGAAAAAATAAAGGTGTAGAGTCTGAGTTTTTTGTTTTCAAATTGTAGATTTTACTAAACAGATGTTTAAATCAGATAGGCATTTTGTAGCAGCTGTGCTACATCATTAGTGAAAGTCTTTTGGTCTATTTACATAACAAAACCAAAAACTTATAAACACTACACACTCACTTCTTATCACCATTTACACTCACACTCATTAAAGGGTCACGGTTTGCGAATCAAGGGGACCGTAGTGGACAGGGCCTGGGCACTTTTACTCTTACTGAAGACGTTTCTAGGCAATTGGTGGGTCAAGCTGGAGCAGAAGGCTCTTTTATTCTATTAGGATTTAGATTTTAGAGTGTGAGTGTAATAGTGATAGGAAGTGACTGTGTAGTGTATATAAGTTTTTTGATTTGTTATGTAAATAGACTTAATAGACTTTCACAGATGATGTAGCACAACTGCTATGAAATGCACATCTGATTTAAACAGCTGTATAGTGGGATCTACAAGCCAAACCAACAGGTAAGAGTTATTTCAAAGAAGGTACTAAAACTGGGTAAATAAAATATTTTTAGAATAAAACAACATTTTCAAGCATACTGTTGGATTCACAGTGAGTCGAGCTGACCAACAATTCTAAGTATAATTTGCAGATGTGGTTTAACTTGCCTACGAGCTGCACAACAACTAAAGTTAGTTTCTGAAAAACCCTAGTATTTTATTAATTGTTAATTTGGATCATCATCAGTTACTTTGGTTTTCTTTAGGTTAGAATAGGAGCTTTGAATTTAACCAGGCAAATCATAAGAAATGAAGGACTACTGGGCATGTTCAGAGGTCTGGGCTCAACAATTGCTCGGGAAATGCCTGGATATTTTGTGTTTTTTGGAGGTTATGAAGCAACTCGGACATTTCTCACCCCTCCTGGAAAAACTAAAGAAGATTGTGGTATGTAGAGTAAATATGATTAATTAATTATAAATATTTGTTTGCTAAAATAATAACTTCCCAACTGTAGGACCTTATGTCATCTATTTAACAAGTTACCTTTCGGTTTTGCCTGTAGTATTATCTTTGATTAAGTTTTTAGTTCCTGTAATTTTTTAACCCCCTACTTCCTCTGGCGCCTTCGACTAATTTCCCGCCTACTACAGTAGTAAAATTAGGCCCTTATTTGTTAACAGTGGCTTTACCTAAGTATATCAGTTGTTTTTTTTTTTTTTTGTTATTACTTTTTTTTGTTAATTGTTATTGTTTGTCAACACAAAAGAATTTTGTACTATGACAATAAATATGTTTATGTTTATGTAAATCTTTTCATACTATCTACGCTGATGGCGTTTTTTGACTATTCATATATATGGAGTTTTATGGCATACCAAAAAAGATTGGGAAAAGCGATTAAATTTCGTATGCCTGCTCCAGGAATTGAATTTGTAACCTCGCTGCAACCATTATGCCCTCTGAGTCAGGAGTACAGGTTTCATAATGTGGTCAAACAATTTTAACCTGTTTTTTAACCAAAGTAACTGGTTTTTACAACTAAGGAGTGTGGCCGTTCGAGAACGTCACAGACATTTTATGCGTTAGTGAGTAGAGCCGGTTTGGAACGTTTGAAGTTAGGTCGGATTGGCGCGTAAAAACACGTGCAGCAATCAGTGACTTGGCGCAAATTTGTGGAGTGAACTTCATCTGTCATTGACTGGTTCAGTTCTGTCGTCAGTATTCATCTAACCAACTTAGACTGTGCACTCTGTTTGCTTCTAAGCTATGTTATTTGTTCTTGTAGAAATTTGTGATGGTTTTCTTTTCAATATAGATTAGAATTTGCTCAATAGGAGTAACGATATAAGAGATTGCTTGTATGATATTAGTGAGGGTGACCAACTAGCTGATGACGATAATGAAGTTTTGCATTCCAATGCGTTTAGTATTGAGAGTGACGAAAATTTTGACAACACATTTTTTGGTGACGTTTCAAGAGTACCTGATTCCATTACTGATGGTGGTTCAGCAAATGACAATGCAGATCCCATTGATGCTTCAAACATTTCACACACACAAATTTGCTAAAATGTACATAATTCAATAAACTATCATGTTTTTAATGTTTAATTTGTATAATAATCAATTAATCATGTATCAATACAATACAATCATTTCATTTTTATCTTACTCCTAACGTTTAATGAGATTTGTTCCGGAACGGCTGCACTCCTCAACAGGTTAAAGTAAAATTGAGAAGTACAGACTATCCTGTTGGGAAAACTGTACTGTCCGATAATTTCTACATGAAGGATTCAACAGGATGGAACTATTTACATAGATGTTCTCTGTGTGCTGAAGATCCGGATAGATGGTTAAGAACATTTTACTTTAAACTGGATCAGTTCAAAACTACTTTAAAACTTCAAACTAAATCCTAGATAATCCATTACCAATTACGTTAATCCATTTTCTGTACTTTCTTCAAGTGTAGCCCTAACATTTGTTTAACGGTTTCAGGTGCTGTTCCCACCATGGTAGGAGGAGCAGTCGGTGGATTGTTGCTCTGGACTGTTATCTTCCCAGCCGATCTTGTTAAATCCAGGATACAAGTCAACTCACTAAACGGATCCTTCTTCTCAGTTACTCTCAACATTGTCAGGACAGAAGGTAACTTATTTGTTGGTCAAGCAATCTACAAGACGTCGGTGAACTCTTTTGACGTACTTTGTAGACATGTTCCTTGGGTCAAAACAATTCAAGTCAAAATATCTTTATTACATTATCATCAAGATAAGTAGAGTGTCAAAGTTATACAATTAATTAAAGAAGGCTGATCTTGTAGCAGGTCTTCAAATGTTGTTCAAATGGTTGCTGCACAGTTGTCTCCAGTTTGGCTACTTTTCGAATTCCAAAAAATTATTGTTTTGTTATTGGATGGTCTTTTTGTACCAGGATTTTATAATTTGAGTTTTTTCTATAGTTATACGAGGCGAGTTTTTTAAGTAAGTACCGTTTTTAAATAAAACAATAACGAGCAGAGATTTCATAATAATTTTATTTCACATGAAAGCCTGTACTTTAAACTATTTTTGTACATAATTGCCATTAATATTGGGGCACTTATCATATCGTCCAGCAAGCTTTTGAATTCGATGTCATAGAACTTGCCGCCGACTTGACAAAGATTCAGCACAGCCTTTTGACTTAGATCAACGTCGTCGTGGCCTACGCCGTAGGTACTTCTTCAAGTGAAGGAACATGTGGTAAACAAGATCTGGACTGTAGGGAGGGTGTTCAAATTGTTCCCAACAACATTTTGCATAAAATCTTGGGTTATCTTTGTGACATGGGCGGGCATTGTCGTGAAGCAAAATGACACCTTTGGTTAGCATGCTTAGCCTTTTGTTCTGGATAGCCGGTGAACTCATCAAGTGTCACAGTATAGGTCTCTGAATTGATTGTGTCCCCACGAGGCAAAAACTCCACCAACAACACCCCTTCCTATCCCAAAACACTGTGCACATGATTTTCGGCAGACATCGTTTGTTTGAACTTGATTTTCCTGGGCGACTTTCCTTGTCATGAACATATGGTCCATCTTTTAACGCCTAACCATTTTCTTACTATTCCTTCTCTCATAATGTTTTCTCCGTACACTGCCTGATCTCACGATAAACATCGACTGTTTTCAGGCCTTTGGCACTGAAAATTAATTACAGATCGAACTTCACAGTCGGTGGGACTTTTGATTGATAGAGGCATTTTAAGCGGTCACAGCCAAGCGTGCACATAAGCTGAAATGGCCGTCTTGGTGTCTGGACGTGACCAAGAGATGCAGGTACAAAGCGAACATCGCAGCGTAGCGCGACCGTAGCGTTACTTGGAGTAATTCAAAGCGGTACCACTTTAAAACAGTTATAGTTTATTATATAAACCTGGTTTTGTCTGTGGCAATATTAAAACAGTTGTTCTTGGTTATTTATTGTAAAATACTGGGCTTTGAGTATTTTGAAAATTTTAAACAACCATAATTTTGAAGATTGATAGCTAAATTAATTTTTTTCCTACCTAAAACATAGTATTTTAATCTTTTCTAAGTTTGGTGAAAATCACTGCATTAGTTTTATTGTCATAATTATTTTAGTGAAAAGCACATCCACACAGACAAACAATGAAGCGCCGGAGACCTCTGTCTATTTGGTAAAGTATTATTGTTTTAACCCAAGGAACATGCTTTCAAAGTATCTTCAGAGAGTTCACCGACACCCTGTACAGTGGTATACTCCAAATATATGCCCTTTTAAGGCTTGTTATAGAACTGAACAAACTTAACTACTGTGACAAACAATACCAGAAGATTTTCTTGGACTTTTGGATTTCTCTCAAATTTATATCAATGATTACTTTTGGATCAGGATGTAAGATCAGTCCATTTTTAAAATGTCAGAAGTGCAGTGTTTACTTGAATTTGCAGTTGTTAAAGAATGCTCAAAGTATATCATTATTCCTGACATATTCAGGCTTTGAATCAAGGTTTTGTAAGATCCTGCCACATTGATTGTTTCAGGTGTGCGAGCGCTGTATAGTGGTTTAACTCCAACTCTTATCAGGACAGTGCCTGCAACTGCTGTTTTGTTTCTAGTCTACGAATACACTAAAAAGTTTCTTTCTAAAGTGACGTCATCTTAACGCAAACCATTGTTACTAATTATTAACAATTACATTTATTAGCATTTAATGACTATACGCTCATTTATTTAGATTGTCAGGGGATGTGAGTTTGGAATGTCTCTTTCCAAGATGAAACAGTATTATTAAACCTGACTCCCGCATTTCACACAAATCAAAGTTCTATCTTTTTTGTTATTAGATGGTATAAAAAATACAAATTTTAGTCAATTGATTTTCAACCTAACAATATTGCATACTTTCTTCAAGTCTAAAGTTTCATAATTAATATCTCAGCTATCAAACTATGATTAGAAAAATAAAATTTAAAATTTGTGTGTGTGAAAAGTTGTGCTTTTAATTCTTGTACTTGTTAAAGTAGTGTTTTTAAATTCAGTCAAGATCGTTTTTATATGTTATTGTTTATCGTTGAAACTATTTCATAACAAATTTTGATTTTTCATACCTGTTTACCTCTTTTGTACTTACGTAGCTGATTAGGTATGTGTATGTTTATTACTTGTTAATTGTTAGATTTCTAGAAGAGCCAAATATAACATGTTATATATACCTTTTGTTAAATATTTCCTTCTAACAAAAATGATCCATCGTAACCACTATGACTGCGTTTGTAGTTGCTTGATTAGTGTGAGAAAATTAAAATACTATTAAAATTTACATAAATATTTATTACTTCATCTTATAAAGTAACAAAATACATAATATTGAATATCACAAGTAACATTTAATACATCACAACAATTGATAAGACGAAAAGTACACATTGTGGAATGAACTCTGCCTGTACTTGTCGACAGTGATAAACTAAGTTTTAAAATCTCAAATTGAAAACAATCATAAGTACTATTCTACTAATTTAAAAATAAGTACTGTGCTAAAATAGGAGGAAGCAAAGTGAAGGCTGGCAAATTTTTGGAAGGTTTCAGTTTCACCAACAAAACAAGGCAGTCATACGTAGAAGACAATTCAGTTACAGTAAAACCTCAAATAACCATGCAGAAACCAAGAAGCATTCTTATTTATGCCTTTCTCAAGGCCTGGTTATTTGAGGCTGTACAAATGAGACTCAAAAGTGCATGATTTGTTTATTCAGCTTATGTGCTACCAACATGACTTTGCAACGTTGAAGTGATATAAAATAAAATATTCATTTTAAAACTAACTTAGTAGGAATAACTTGTTACTTACAAAGTATTGTGTATTTATTTTTATGGTTTTGTTTGCTGTTGTTTAGGGTACAACTAGTATTGCAGGTATAACAATTTAACATTGAACTTATTTTAACATTCAATTAATTGGCATTGCCTTCTTAATTGAAGGTTAAAAGAAGTTAATATGTCTTTATCGTTTAGACATCAATTGAACTTATATTTGGTGACTATCAAACTAAACAAACTAATTTATCTTGTGGCACAGGGTTTAATTCAATGAGAAAAGTACAACCATTCCAGTTTTCTTACAAAGTATATAAAATTATACAAAAATAGATTAATATAAAAATTGAAACTCAAAATTAATAAAAACAGCCTAAATAGAATTCAACACAAATGTGTTGTCTCTAAAACTTGAAAATGGAAGGAATATGATTATTTCTCAAGCACATGTAAATGCATTTTTAGTTTTAACTTGACCCCCTGCTCTATCAATCACAAGTTTCTGAGGCTATTTGAACAATTGAAAATCTTGAGAATGTCAACTCAAAAGTCAGGAAATGGTCAAAGATTTCACATCTTTTTCAATAAATTATCACCATTTTCATGATCTTTTCTCTAAATCTTCAAGTATTCAAGCAAAATCACAATTTTAAACTTCCAATGGGTAGGCTTTTATATTGTAAATTAAATTATTTATTAAATATTGTATTGCCAAAA
Organism: Matsumurasca onukii; assembly: GCA_018831715.1. Lineage (NCBI taxonomy): Eukaryota > Metazoa > Arthropoda > Insecta > Hemiptera > Cicadellidae > Matsumurasca > Matsumurasca onukii. The sequence continues at coordinate 73,511,958 of CM032060.1, forward strand.
CAATGTTTTTGTAATGCTCAATAAAACAATTTGTCTGACTTCGCCATCGAACACAATCTATATCACTAGAACACAAAATTACATTAATCTCCACTTGTTCAAGCTGCACCTTTTAGCTCCGATCCGCAATTGACTGCTCTCAGAGCAGCGTCTGTTTTTCTGGAGCCGCAGCTCTTGAGTGCAAATCAGTGGTCTAGGAGAACGGTCCCATTTGATAACATGTAAGCGGTAGCCCTGCGTTTCGCGAGGTACAAAGTCATGCGCTCCGCGCACAGACTAGGAGACCACAGCTTTAGAAATTAAAACAAAAAATTCTGGAGGATTTCTAAGGATTTTTCTGGGTTTTTTTATCATGGCTTTTTTTTAGGCAATTTAATAGGTTTGTGGCCTTTACTTTGCCCACTTCAAAAGTGCAAAATGTACCATTATAAACTCTTAATTAAGTCTAAACTTTTGCTGAAGCTACAGGTATTCTTTATAGCCCTGTCATGGCAGATTTCAAGTTGATGTACAAATTATCTCGTTTTTGGACGGTTTGAAACATAAAATTTTACAATTCCAGCAGTTAAACGGTCAAAAAGTGGTGGGTTAACCCGCAGAAAATTTCAACTCAAAAGTGAGGTATCTTTGCAATGCTTTCAAACATTTAGGAAGATTTAAAATTCAATTAGAAGTAGTGAACAACGCACATTTAACTTTATGGTACGTAGGCTACCGTATATAGGTACCAGTATACTCGGCTATTTTATGAGAGACACAGTTTTTAATTTTTGGGAATATGACTGTGTACAATTATTGATGATTGATTATTTGTAAACCTGATAAATGTCCAAGCTCTCCAATACCTCAAGAGTAGTGTTAAGTGAACTAATATTTGTTTTGTAAAGTAGCATGCTGAAACTAGAATATATACTTGAAAGATTGTTGTTTTCAGGACCTTCTACTATCTATAAGAACATTTATAGGATGCAGTGGCGGCTCGTTAGGTGAAGGGTCACTTAACCTATGCTTTAGAGGGGAAAAATTAAACTTTGACATTTTGACCGCAGAATCACATTTTGACAAAAAAACACTAAAATGTTTGTTTGCACTTTTCTTATACTCCATTAAAACTAATTTCTGTCCGAAAAACCGGTTAACAGGATGAGATGGGTTAACCAAAATTTAGATGGAAGAAAAGGTGAGAGTATCTAAAAAGAAGAGTGTTCTAAAAAAGGTAGTTCTGCTACCTAAAATAGTGATGTATAATGTGGCACAATGTTAGTTTTGAGATGTTTAAATTGTAAACTCAATCATCTTTGGAAGATGGAGAGGCCCTCGTCTTTGAAAAACTGAAAATTTAGGTCTTCTCTTTTTGATGTAAGCAATAAAAATAGACAAATGTAGCGACCAGAGCACAAAAAACCCTGCAATATACACTTTTCTGATGAATGGCTTGACTTGATAAAAACAATACAGTTAACCCTTTGAGGTTGTGTGTCCTTGCTGGGTGGACATAGTCGTTTTTACAGTTATTAACAAAAAAGATTTAAAAACATCGTTCTCCAAAGTACTTTTTTAAGCTTTGTTTAATTCTTTAAGTATATTAGTCTGATTTATTTTATATAACATATGCAGATACAGGATAAAAACCAATTCATCCTTAAAATAAATGATACCTCAAAGGGATAATGTTTTCCAATCTCCGAAACAAAACAATATCCTAGCAATAATATTCTTGAATAATACAGCCTTTTTTATTAAAAACTACTTGAAAAATTGTACGTGGCTTCATTAAAATAGTTTAGAACTTGGACTCTCCATTCAAAACATTTCACTCTTGGTAAGTTCTGTGAAATACTTCAAGTTTTATCATTATTTTCAAAAGTATACACATAGAAAGACATTATTTTATTATAAACAAAACTATAAAATGTATCAAATGTAACAACATTTATGAACAACCTTTTAACAACACTAAAAAGAACAATACGTTATACATAAAATATAGTGGAACATGAAAACAAAAGGTTAACAGTTGAGACAAAGGCTGTCTGTAAGGCATAGTAACTGGAGTACAATATCTAACTACATTTGGTAAACTAGGTAACGAAGACTGAGGGTGATGTGCGTTCAGATCATCTGGGAGAGTTGTGATCCATCAGCGGGACTAGAATATCTTCCATGTTAGGCAGCACCAGCACTCTCTAAACAAACACACACACAACATTACTATGTAAACCCCACTAATAGTTACCATTCAATAAGTTACGTTCGAGGTTGCAATACCTTTCCGGAAACACAGTTCCAACAATTATAAAACTTGCTAGAGTAGACAAAAACTAGTCTACTGAAAGTTGAAACACTCAGGACTGCTTACCTGGAACTCAAGAGAAAGCTTCTTCTCGATGATGCGGGAGATGACATGCACAGCGTGTTGTCCAAACTTTGGTTTAGCTGACAGCCATAGCTTGGGGTTTGTGCGAAATCCAAACCTACAATGCCACAAGGTAAAGTTTGTCTCATTTAATAAGGCAAAGTTATGACTACCAAAGTCCTCTTCATCAGTCTACCTCAACCCTTACCTAATGCTAGTGCATAGTCACTTGACAAACATGTAAGTGGTGACTTTCTATGTAGTTAGTAATTTTTAGGATGAGTTGGCTACATTCCTCTTGACGACTGTAAGCTTGTGAAATCATTTGAGGTTCTGTTAATTAAACCTTCCAAAAGACAGAAATGCTCTATTTTCTTGCCATCTGATCTTTCTAGTGACAAAGATCCAACAATCTTACAAGTGAGAATGCTGATAAGTTATTATTAGTATTGTGTTCCGAAACCCCTTACTAACAAGTTGTAGGCCCCTATTATACGAGTACACTGCAACTTTGTGTCTGCAACTCGATTGCTGTCTGGTTTCGTCAATGATATCTAATGGAGCCTATTATACGATTGCAATTCGGTTTCACTGCTTGCAACTGAGTCAGAGTAGTTGCATCGTAGGAAACTGTCAAGCAATCGATTGGATGTTTTTGCAACTGGCGGGCATTAGGTTATATGGCGCTCATTATACGCTGCAACTCAGTTGCATAAATTGCAGGCACAAAGTTGCAGCATATAATACAGGCCTTTTTTCAGTACTACTACCCTTCTTAACCTCGTTTAAAGATTATCATGTATATTTTTTTCTTTCAATTATATAGGCCAATCCAAAGAGTTTTGTTATCAAACTAAAAAACAAAATTTAAAATATATTGGTCTCGTGAATCTGTTCATTACAAACCACAAGTATTACAAGTCTTTCCTTGTGTTTCCTAACACTGATTGATTCAGACTTGGTGACCACATTCTATCTCTTACCATATCCTATCTGAAGGCTGTGGAGGTATGTTCAACACAAGAGTCCCCAGCAAGCCTTTCACCTCCACCTCCAGCTGCAGGTTGTTCCCTTGTACAAACTTCTTTATAAACTTGTAGTCAATCACCTGATCACACACTAAGCATCAGCTTATATCCTTATAACACATGGTTACACATCAAGCTTATAATGCATGGTTACACATCAAATAATATTGTATTTGTAAAGGAAAGCAGGAGTTTATTTTGCACCCACAATCTCATGCATTTGAAATATAAAAAAATAAGCGTAAGAACATTCCATCTATAATATCACAAAGAAAAAGGGTTATCAAACCCACCAAACACTATTAAGTGAGTAGTTTTTAAACTTTTTTGACCAAAACAATCCCCACAAAGGGTAATTCCGGTAGCCTGATTTTGCTTTGATCTGTAGAGTAAACACATATATATTATATACATGTATATACATGTGTATATAAGTGTGAAAAAAAATGCTCAAAACGTGTTCTGAGGGTCAGGGACAAGTGCATTTTAGTGTTTTTGAACAGAGCTTGATGTACAAATAGCCCTTGCATTAAGTACTTTATGTAAATCTAGTGATGTTTGCACTGTTAATAATTTGACCTGACTTAGTTTTGCCTGGCATAATTTGATGACAAATTTTTGATTGGGCCAACTTGACCTGATTGGCTCACCTGCTGGAAGGTTTTGTTCTTGGCCACCTTGTCTAGGTAGCGGATGAACTTGGACTGAGCCAGGGGTAGCTGAGGATCTTGTAGTCGTGTTGTGTCAGGTTCTTCACTACTTGTCTCTGCACTGTCCTCTATTTGACTATCGTAAGCTGCGCTTTTCCTCTCCCTGTCAAACCAACGTACTTGAATGCTTACTTTTATTCAACAGATGTCACGTTGACATTTAGGGTTCAACTCTTAAAATGTGTAGTAACGTAGTTGAAGAATATTTGTAAACTGTAAAGTTACTTTAAAGGGAAGAGTTGTGAAACAAGTAAAACAAGCTTCTATAAGTTAACCAGGATTAAAAAAAAACTTAACGTGATTTTGATAATTATATTTTGCAATAGGGTGTCATTAAGTTGACCCAATTACTTTTTATTGTGTGAAGTTTTAAATATTCAGGTAAAACTAGAGATTCAACTGTTGAGAAGATCATAGTTTAAACTAAATATTTAAATACATAAAAAGGTAAATATTTTCTTATTTTGTGAGGTTAGGACTACAAAGATCTGTCTAGTCTACCACTTAAATTCAACTGCACTGCCGTAGTTACAAAAGTCATAACAAAAGTTAGTGGGCCTACTAAGATTCAAGACCACAATATCAAGGGTATTACAAAAAGTAAGTAAGGTCATGTAAGTCCAATAATTTCTACTGTGCCTAACTGTATAATGTTTGAGATTTTTATAAGTTACATTAATTTTTTTAACAATGTACCTCATTTTTCAAAAGACTTTATATATTATAAAGGAATGCCAATTGTAATCAAGTTAATATTCAAAAATTACAACTAAATTAAAACAAAGTAGAGTTTTAAATAAAAGGAATGATACAAGTGTGAAGTGTGATATACTAACATCTGGTGCGTAGGGGTGGGGGTGCGGGGGCTGTCACTAGTTGGGGACTCGGCTTGGGTTTGCTTTATCCGATCCATGTTGAGCTTAGTATCCACAGTCATCTTGAACCCACCCTCGTACACCACGTCCAGGTCCACCCAGACACCTTGAGCATTGAGGATGGGTCTGGACGCACGCTGCACTACTGGTACTGTAGAGCCTAGCTCCAGCTGTCGCACTTCCAGCTGCTCCAGGAACAGTGGTAGCTGTCGACCCAACAAACATTAGCAATCCCCATTCATTAATCAAAAAAGGGGCCTTCTAAAAAGTGACTTTTAATTTCACGACTGACAGACCGTTGCAGACTGTAACACGAGCAAAAAGCAATGAGATTGCTGAGACATTGTTACTTAATTATGGATTAGAAACAGAGAGATTGTAAGAAATTCTTACTACAGTAGCTAGAGCCTACAAATTGTTACTAATTATTACAAACAGTGGCCTTAGATTGTCATGGGTTCTAACCTAATTGAAATATTGACTCAACCCAACACTTCAATGCTCGGATAAAACCTCAAACGTCCTGTCTCCTTGTTAATTTTAATTCTAACTGAAAGATCCATAACAAAATTAAAAATAAAGATGCACAGGAAGTTTTAATATGTTTGTTGATTACCTGTGTTTTCACACTTTTTTACTCATTAATTGAAAATTGAACTGGTCCGTAGATTGACTCGAAATGATATGAACAAACAAACAAATAGGGAACAACAAGGTTGTTAAAAAAATTGCAATATGGGTGGTAGTCAAAAGGATACCTCTCAACAACTTATTTCACCTTTGATTTTACACATTTGAATTTACAAGCATATAAGAAGGAATTACATAAACTGAATGTAGGTTACTAATACTCCTCAAAAAATATTTAATTTAGGTATGCAAATTAAAGTTATAACACAAGTGTTTGCAACTTCACTATTATTTTTGATCATTCAAGGTATGGAAACAGAGAGTAAGTCACATGCATGTATTGTCTAACGAATCATAATAATTCTGTTAAAATATGTCTGTATGCATTTCAGTTTGGTTTACACAAATGATCAAAACCACCCTCAAGACACCCATGCTTTTATGACCTCTTGTATGAACATTGTTCACATTGCTTATGAATGTAGTTATTGGGAAGGGCATTATTGATTCATGCTTGTTCATTCTTCAGATGAAACACCAGCACCCAACTCACCCTGTTCATACGGAACTGAAGGCTCTAAGTTGATTCAAGCACCACTTACTACTCGCAGGTTTTCTAGAAATCAGAATTTTTTTGGAGCACTGAATTCTATTGGTGTGATTTTTGCGTAGTTGTACAGTGAGCTTACAAATATTGGTTAAGTTGCACATTAAACATGTGATGTGGTTGCTTGCATCTACATCTCTCTGTATGCTGCTATAAAGAGCTTTTGTCAAGGGGGAAGTTACAAGGGGACAACAATAAAATTATAATTTATTAGTCTTATCATGAAACATTAACACAGGATGAGTGAGAATGGCATACAAACAAATACTCAATTTGTACTAATCTCAATTATTATGTAAAACATCTAAACATTGGTTGCAATGACAAAGTTGACTGTACGATTATAAAAACTGTTTCAACACATTGTGAGTTCAATAATTAAATTATTTTAAAAACGTTCAGTCTTGTATGAAACTAATAACTTGGCTAAGAGAGGAAATTTACTGCAGTATTTCATACCAACCCCATTGCTGAGCACACCGCAAAGTTTGCTTATTACATGCATGTGCACCCGATTTACAATTGTTTACTATATTATTAAACAAATAATGATGCTCACTTTAATAGCAGACAGCTTCTTTTGAATTTTTTCCTGGATTTTGACCAACTTCTCTGAGTCTTGGTAGACATCGAAAAGCATTCTTCCAATAAATGCATTCACCCACATCATGTCACTTGAAATGCTCAGATCTGCCGTTAATGCACCTGAAGAGTTTGCCTTGGAATTCTGGAAATGGTTTGAAAAATAGGTAATTTACACACTAGAACAATTCATACCACTTTAACGCTCACCTAACCGCTCAGCAGACCCCAAAGCATTTTTTTTAAACATGCCCGAGCAAAACTATATCATCTTTATTTGTTCACCATTTATAATAAATTATGATACTCCCTTAAATAGCTTCGACAACTTCTTAAAATTGTATAAACAGAAGCTCAATACTTAGACAAGTATGTCTAGCACTAAATTAATAAGTTAGGAAAATAGTTTTAGCTGGTGGACATGACTGTACAAATCAATTGTAAGCTAAACAAAGCTGGAGTTCGGCTATTAAATTTAATTGTGAATGTGTTAATGTAATTTTTGTTTATTTTAAGAGGTTACAGGACAGAGTAGCTTTCCACTTTCCGCGTAAGTCTTGTTTTTGTTTTCACATTTCAACTATACAGATTTAAAAGGATTTTAAGTTAGCTAATTTCAAGTCAAAGTATAACTTAAACTCCTATTACAAATCTGGAATTTTAATTTTTTACTAAAGAAATTTGGAGACAAAATTGGACCGAATAGGGACTTGAACCTGGATCTCTATTGACAGTCACATGTTTCAGATAAATATTTGGGTTTAAGTACTTCTAAATTTGAAGGCCGGTAAATTTGAATTAAATAGGTAGACCGGATGCAGTAGTGGTTAGCATAATCACCCGGCAAGTTAGAGACCCGTGTTCCAGTTCCGGTTGGAGTCCCGGTGTGGTCCACACATTTTGTCTTTAAACTTCTTTAGTATAAAAATTTAAATTCTTTGCAAATATACTCGTATATCTTTTTATCGTCTGCAGCAGACACTTGGAACAAGGAGGTTATGAAAGGAAAAGGTAAGTACCCTTGGTGCTTACAGCCGAAGGTGAAAACAATTTTGAAACTAGTCATGTATTGATAAAAAAGTTCAATTAAAGGTACTTAGTTGTTGTTTTCTTAACCAACCAAATACCCTTGTTACATTTTGCTTACTGTGATACAAATATGACTCAAAGTATTTTTAACACAAAATCTTTAGCTATCCGTCTCAAAGTTAGGACTAACCTCCTTATTGATTGCTTGAATGTGGGCTGTTGTTCGCTGGGAAATTTGCATCATAAACGATAAATAGTCAAGCTTTGGCACTTTGACCATGGCTGAGCCATCTTCTGATTTTATGTTTTCAAACATCTTGAATTTTTCTTTGTGAGTGCCTTTTGATGCTGCTGTAAACCTTCGAAACCTGCAAATTATTTTAAGTTGCAAATTTGTGCCAATTGATGAAATTTAAGATGAAAACATTTAGCTGAACATCTAAAAACCAACTACACTACATATATGTAAGATATTAATGTACTGTTTTTCATGGGTTACAAGTGTCATAATAAAGTTAAATCAATTAATTTTTGCAATCTTTGTTAATTCACTATTCATTTATAGCGAAATTTAGGGATGGATCGGTTCCAAAATTTTGCAAGTTATCGGTTCTCCGGGCTTTTTTGGTCATCGGTTCTACCGTTCTTTGTTAAATAAAACCAGATGATCGACAAAGTCACTTGTACAACTATGAGGTCACACATTTTTGTCATAGCTTTAACCCATAGGTATATATCCGTGTGTAAGCCAATTGGCAATTATTAAGGTGCAGTAAGCCCAGTCTTTAAGCCAGGCTACAGCAACATAGCCCAATAAGTTAGAAGTTAAATTTAAAGTTTAACTAACCTAAGCCTACTAGTAATATTAAACTAATTTATTTTTAATATTAGTTATAATATGAAATCATAATAGATATTTAAATAATTGATAGTTATTCCCTATTCCCCCACCCTATCACGATAAGTTTCAGTTACATAATGAAAACACCATGTTTACTACTAACCTACCTCAAACTGATAATCACTGAGTTCTAATTTTGGGCTGTAATAAAATGACATATTACATATTTCATAAAATATGTAATATGTCATTTAATATAAATAAATTGATATTGCATTACAATATACATAATATTTATTTTAGCTGGATAAAAAGCCCATTTGAATATCAAAAATCAACAGGCTATGATTGCATTTTGATTCGATAGAAGCTTGCGTTTAGTTTGTGAGGTTAGGTTCTGAACCTACTGATAAAGGAGCATTTTGCCGATGTTGTAACAGAAAATTAGTTTGGTTAATTTTTTAAACTTGTTTTAAACTACTTTCCTTTATTAAAATTCCAAAATCGCAACAATTTACATTATATTTAAATAATTTATACGACTGATGAAAGACGATGCCATCAAGCGCCATACTGTTTGTCTGGCAGTGACAGAGGACACGACACACCTGCACATAGAACGCTTCACGTGATCGCTTATGTTTGCAATAAATCGAGAGTCGAAACTCTCGAGCTATTCTATCGTTACGTAAACTGCGCGGTATGGACGATTATCAAAACTAGTCGATAGTCAAAGAAATTGCATCCGATACCTAGTCTTCTCGCCCAATACGGCAATTATTAAGACACAATACACTCACTCGACATTTCTAAAGCACGAATCACGGTTTATTTTACTGGGATTGATGAGATTTAATACCTGACCGTGTCTTCGTGTATCAGCAAAGGTCCGCTCGACTTTTGAGTACCGCTTTCAATTGAAAAATCACGAATTAATTAAAACCTGCACCTAAAAATATCAAGCGAATCATCGGTTCCAGGAACCGATACTTTGCCGTGTCGGTGATCAGTTATCGGTTCGGCAAAAACCGGTGGAACCGATAACCAGAACCGACCCATCCCTAGTTAAATTGTAATTACACTTATGTTTAACACAATTAATTATTCACTCAGTGCCTACTATTAAACTACATACAGTTCCTTATTTCACTATTTAGACTTTACAGTCTATTCACACTCCAGCGCGAAGTCCCGTTCACTTACGTGTCCTCCTCGTAAAACCCTTCGGTCAAAAATCTTACGTTGCAACAATCCCTCGACGATGCCTCACAAATATTCGCAGCAGGCACAATAAATATCACTGACACTGTTCGTGCAACAGGGAAGTGATCCTGTATGTTCACACACCACTTTCACTTTAACATTAGAACTGAACTGACTCCCGCAGACTCCTATGGAGGGGTTTATATATCCCGGTAGGGAGATCTAGAAGCTTCTCCATTCATCTACTTTTAGAACATCACGACTGAAAAGTAGAAAAACAGCTGTTGAGTACTTTTCAATGTGCATCAAACCGTAACAGACGGTAGTAAATCTGTCGCTTGACGGCGGCCTTTCCTTACCCTCGTCCCGGCATTTATGCCTCCGTAACATTATATTAAAAAGAACTATCTACAATTACTTTTAATTTACAATGCAAAGTTATTCTTCTCTTATTGGTTCTCTTTCTTGACGCTCTTTTTGTTAAAAGAAAAATAGAGTTAAGAGTTTTGTATTCATTAAAAAAGTAATAATTTATGTTTACAGTATATAGTAGATTAAGTTTGGCTCCAAGACATTCAGTTTATAAAGCTCAACTGCAATGGAATTTTAGAACGTCAAAATTCCCGATTCCCACCGGAAGGGAAAATCTAATCTTGTCCACTCCTAGTAATGATTTAATACAAATAATTTGTTGGTGTTATTAAATGGGGTGAAATTTTAAGGATGCAACTTTGGCAAAGATAGTTTTAGCAATCAGCTACTTAACAATCAGCCGTATTCATACTGAATTCACTGTTTAACGTAAAATAATCAGATTCAGAAAATAGGACACTAGAACAGGTTATCCTGTTTTATACTGTCAAAAGCATTAAAGCAGGATATGCATTTTGATAGCACTAAAAACATTCAGTGATTAGAGTTTTGTTTTCAGAAAAAAAATTAACAAAGTATCGATTAAAGACTTTGAAGTGGGGTCGGTAAGTTGGTTCATAAATAGGTAAGCCACATAGAAATTCTGACCAGATGTCCTTCTCGCGGTGCGTCCTGGCAAAGAGGTAGAGAACACTTTTCTGTGGAGGAGCTTCATTAATCTTCACAAAATCATCTGGATCCGCTGTGTCAATGTCTGGAGTTTCCAGTTCATCAAAAGCAACAGCAATTGAGTCTACAGATCTGTTCTCATCCAGTTCCGAGTTCAATGTTGCCTAAAACACAAGACAACATTAATCACAACACAAAATTAATCTTTATTGATTATTAAGACTACCATCTGTTAAGGAGCTTTGTACAGATCTCTTGTAGAAGTAGCACTTTACAAATAACAGTAATGTTCTGAAAACTAATTGTGAGTCCAGTCAACAAAAGTGAATATTAGTTCTTAACTAGAAACAATTCCAACAGTGCACTTTGTAATTTAGGTAGAAACAAAAGTAATCTTTATGTTTTAACAAATTAATTGCAGTGATAATGATAAAAACCGTTTTTCTTAGTATTAAAGTAAAAATGCTCTTAGTTCTAAAAAGTAAACATGTAAGAGCCATTCGTAAATAAGATGCAAGAATAATTCTAGCTCGCGTTACATTTATCAAATTTTTAAGTTACTTACATCACTTGATTTAGAGCCCAAGGTTTCTAATGATTCGTTTTCTATTGATGGTCGTTCTTCATCTGAATCTAAATTAAAAACATGAATTAATTTAATCCTGTGTATTACTAAATGCAAGGCTTAGTTAAGAGTTTTGGCTTGTATTTAATGTTGTTTAGAACTTCTCACCTGAAGCTCTTCACCCTTAACTTCTCACCTTAAGGGCAGAATCTTAAGTTTGGCCACAAATCAAGGCAGTTGTGATTTTATTATCAAACACTTGCAAGAATATGCGGTTTTTATTGTGCAGACTTTTTTTTCAAATGTCATTATGAAAGACTTACTTTTAATAAACATGATAAATATATTTTATTCAAATATGACTGTCCAAAGCAGTTATGAGTACATACATTATTAGGGGTACAGTTATAAAATACATTATTTGATTTAAATTCAATATTCAATCAAAGGAAAACAGGCTAAAATTCTTGTAGGTTGACAAATAGACTTATATAACCTATCTACAAATATGTTATTCATAGCTTTGACATCCAAGTAGTAAAACGTACTTTGCTTGAAGAATTTATTTATATTTCACAATCTCAATTTTTGTATCATTAGTCTCACGGATTTGAGCTAGCCTGTAAACCCTTTGACCTTCAGTTCTGCATGATAGTAACAGTAACCTTCACTGAGCCTGTCAAAGTTGTATTTGCTCTCATCCACCCAAGGAGTGTCTTCATCCACAGTCTCCTCATTCTGGTCCTTGTATCGGACTCCGACTTTTGACGTTGGATTCAACACTATGCAGATCGGGTACTTCTTACTCCAAATCCTGCAACGTAGCACTAGTAAATAATACCCGATTACAATTTATGTTTTACATGATAGCAACAATATTTAAAATTTAATGTTTACCATTGATGCAAGAATTCAGACAAATTTAGAGTTTTATACCTTATGTATCAGAAATATCACTTTATTAGTAGGAACATTAGTGGGAAGTTTTTACAAAATGATACAATAAAGAACCTTAACAATATTATTTAATTTAGGTCTGTTAAAGTATTGATTTTTCTGCTTCAATCAAAAATTTAAGAACAGTTGTAAACAAAATTTTCAAGTTTGAGCAATTTTTGAGTACAGTTTTAAGAATATAGGACTCATAGCGCAAAAAGCAGATTTTTGGGGGGTGGGATAAAAGCAGCAGGGATTTTTAAAAAAATTAAAGATTTGGATGCAACGACCGGAAAAAGCTTGCAAATACCTGTTTTGTATGGCAGATTCTTGGTAACAAAGAAAAGTACAGTAAAATGTATTCTGAAAAATATTGATCCATCAAAATTGTTTGATAGTAAACAGTGCAACTCTAACGTACTGTTTGATACAATAGTATTTCAAACAATGTATTACCATTATAATAGTTTTCTAACTAAACATTCAAGAAAAATAGCTTGTACCTACAATGTACACAAAATTTTACTTGCATATTCCGTTATATCTCATTTTGACGTTCATAAAAATTCCAAACGAATGTTTTTGACAAACTTTTAATTTGCCATCCTACTCTAAAATAATGAGCTACCATAACCAAGATCATCAAAAACATTAGCATTAGATTCTTACAAGTAGATCTGTGGACTTGGCCCACCATGGACCTATTTTATTAATGGTCTGAGCTTCAATATGGAGCTTTCGATTGGTACAAGTACAACCAGCTTGGAAGTTTTGCAGTGTGTACCTGCGTGGTATCAGCCCCTCGGGCCTCAGCTCCACCTTGCAGTTTGCGATGTTGATGAGCCGTTCTTGTGTGAAGAGCAGCTTGTAGCGAGGTTCACTCCATAAAGCTCGCTTGGGAATCTTGCTCCTCGGCACGCTCAGTTTCAGCATAGATCCCTCTAGCGTCACCCACACAGTCTCCGTCAGGGTCATGTGGTACGTCTCGGGGTGGTACTCTTGTCTGTATTCGTTCATCCAGCCCTGGACACAAACCTCTTAATCTACCTCTAGACATCATTAGATAGGTAAGTGGGATTAGCAGCATGGGCAATTATGTTTCACTTCAAATGCTTATTTGCCATTGTTGCAAGATAAAGTGTTCAGCCACAGTCTTTGTTTGTGTCTACATGACTTGAAACCCCAACCAACTTTAAGAGGATATTTTAAGCTGAATATGGAATTAAGGGTGAGTATGATGAGTGTTTTCTAGGTGAAGTCTTGTTACAAACTAGCGCCCACTGTTTCCCAGATTGGATCATTAATTATTTAGTAGCTGTAACCACTTATCGGCCCAATAGAAATAAACTGACGGCTTAATGTGACTTTCAAACCACAGAGAGCAGCCAAGGTTAAAAGTTTCCAGGGAGTTGAACCCGTGCAAAGCACAAACTAAACCACTGAGCTACGGTCACCCCCGTAAACACCTAGCCTGCTTTGTTTCATTTTTAAAAGTTTTAAAATTATAAATTATATCAGCAGTTTTAATATTTAGGGTGTTTTTGAACAAACCATCTGATATACTGTACAATGAAAGCATTTTTGTACTTTCATTGTATACTTTCGACTACCACAAAGTAGATGGAGAAAACATCAAGAAAACCATCTGATATCAGAGCTGTATTTTTAGAGAGTCAAAGAATGTAGAGAATTCAATTAACAGGATTTGGTTTTCCTTCAGGCTCTTACTGAAACGCAATTAAGAGTGCATAGTACCTGTCGGCCATTTTGATTTTGTCCCATAAAAACAATGTAAAAACAGGCATTTTCTTGAGACACTTCACGCCTACAATTTCCATCAAATCGTTTTGATATAAGTTTTTTTTGAAAGATAACAATTTAATGCACAGAGTCCACTGACCACATTTTTGAACATTTCATTACTTTACAAGCAAAACAAGAAATTCAAATACAACATTTCTTTCAATTTTTGGATTTATGTGGTTATTTACGTGGCTTTGTTAAAGATAAAATGGAAATTCGGCTCAATCAATGTCACTGAAACAATTAATGGACTTAAAAACAAAGTTTATTTTGTAAATATCGGATGAAACTGTAGGCGTTAAATGTCCCAAGAAAATGTGTGTTTTTACGTTCCTTTTATGGGACAAAATTCAAGGTCCCACTACTTCACACTCTGAAGGGTGGTTTTGAGTTTTTTTCCAGGAAAAGGAATGGTCCAGTTGTTAAATTTGACTCCCTCCCAAAGGAGAGAAACTTTATCGAAAGAGCAATGTTGAATATATAATATTTATTCTATACATTTAACACACATTTTGTAACAGTCATTAATCATTATATCATTACTAACTGATTACCATGTTTTGAGCATGTACAACAGTACAAAGCACAAGTTCATACAACGTACTAATCTAGCCAGAAAAAGCTAACAATCATATACTTCACAGATAAATTTTAATAATTTAACTAAGATGATACACATTATTAATAGTAGTATATTTTGCTAAGAGATAAAATAAAGATGTACTAGTATTTTCCAGTCAATTCCAAACAACATTGCGATATTTAGTACACAACCTTGAATAATTCCACTGGATTGAATATTTCAAGCTTTACCTGGTGTTTATTGGAAGACTTACTTGTAAAAGTTGGCATAAGCTACTGAATCATATTATATAATAGCACTAATGTGTTAGGTAACTTAAAGCAAGTAAGTGTAAATTATGATTTGTAATACATTATTGCAAGTAAATAAATGGCCTATTTACCTCAAATTTGCTTTCAGCCATGTCACTGTCATAGATGCTTCGTTTGAAAATAGGTAGGCCTGTAAGTGGCAGCACATCTTTTAGACTTGGCATAGGCTCCATCCAACCAACAACAGCTTTTATACTCTGGGTTATCTTTTGTAGAACTAGCAGAACAACAACTCCAGACACGAACCCCATCTACAACAGTGCATACTGGATAGGGTGGGCAAATCAGTCTAACTCTCAAGCTAGGAAAAAATATAAAGATTTCACAAGGAGAAATTAGGACTACAAAGTCCTCCTTGCCTTAACTCTATCTGCTATTAAGGTTATAAAACACAACAAAAGTTAAATTGTGATTCAAACCAACAATCTGCAAGAGATAGGCTAACGTCTAAGCGCTCTCTGCCACTACTCTGGCTAAATGTTACAGAGTTTCTACTGAATTCTTTAAAATAAAACGTAGGGTTTTTCCCAAGTATTTTCAAGGATTTAACAGCTAATTTTTAATGTTGAAAGCCAATTTGGTCTATTTGAATAGTCATGTAGTATAGAATAGTCAATAGTAGCTCTGGCCACTTGGTTTCAAAAATCATAATTACTTTGGCAGCCCATTCTATGTGCCGTTTCACTCCCTTGATTACTTCCAAGTGCCGTTTCACTACTGTGATCGCTTCCTAGTGCTGTTTTACTTCAGCGATAGCCTCTGAGTGCTTAATAACTCCCGCAATAGCTTCCAAATGCTGTTTCACCAACGTGAGTGTATATGAAAGTCACTCCACACCTCTGATTGCACCCGAGTGCCGTTTCACTCCTGCAATCACTTCAAAGTGCCATTTCACTCTTGCAACAGCTCTTGAATGGCTGTTTCATTCCTGCGATGGCTTTTGAGTGCCTTTCATTCCCTCGATAACTACCAAGCGCAAATTTAATCCAGTGTTAAGTTTCAAGTGCTATTACAGTCCCGACATCCGTCTTTAGTTTTAATATCAAGATTATTTTTAAAAGCAGCTAGTCCCAGGCTACGTTCCTAGCGTTGTTTTAATGGTGCAAAACATGCCAAAAACCTGAAAGCCATTTGATTGACGCAAATTCTAGCTGTGGCAGATGATTTTAGGGAAGCTGGATAGCTTTGTTCAGAAATTCTTGGCTTATTCCCAGATTGTTCACGGTTAATTGAAATTGCAGCTTATTACTAGTCGAGTAAACAACCTGTGTTAGCTAAGTGCTCTACATAGACTGAAGTTATAAAAACTACAAACATCTGACTAGTTTTAGGTTTTCCCATGACAAGTCGTATGTTGATTAATGTTATACCACACAATTTAAACGAAATGTGAAAATAAAGGAATTATAACTCACCAAATACTGAGGTATATGAACGATGTAGCTGATAAAGAAAGCAACTAGAGGCAGTACAATGATGTGCCAATCACAGACAAAGTCCACAACACGTTGAAAGAGGGAAGGATGAGCAAGTCTGTCTAACTCTCGAGCTAGCTGAGTGTCCGTGATCTCCTCCTGTACCTCTTGAGCCACTTCAATTGTCTGAACAGAAAGTAAGATGAACAAAGATACTGGCTTTAGACTGAAATCCAATTCTATTAAATATAAATACCTTTGTATTTACAGTTTCATTGACACAAATTCATTGATACTATTGAACAAATTTTACGATACCTTTGTGTAAAATGGCTGCCAAAAATGAGATCCATTGTTTGAGCAGATAAATAAGCACGGCCACTACCCTTATCAAAATTTTTAAAAAATAATTGCGGATTCAGTTTTTGGGTAATCAAACTTTAAAATTATATGCTAAAAACAAAGTTTGCAAACTTTTGGAAACTGCCACCTTTTTTCAAAAATAGCCAATTTTCAAAAGATTGCAAAATATCTTTTATATTATATCATTTTAAAGCTTTCATTACCCAAAAACTGAATCCACAATTTTGTTTCCAAAATTTCAAAAAGGATAGTGATCTCCCTTATTTATCTACTCAAACAATAAATTACAGTTAGGGCCGCTGTTTTGAACAAGGGCATTGTAAAATTTTTTTAATGGTATCAATGAATTTGTGTTTTTATACCCCTTCAAACGAAGGGTCACATGATGAAATAAAATAAATATTACAAAGTGTCACCCTCTCCTACCCCTATTTTGGGGTTAGGGGCAAACCCCCAAAATACACCAAAAGGTACTTCAGTTGACCGCTAATACATATGTCAAAGCACGTTCAAGTCGGACTTTAACGACACCTGGTATATATTACTGAGGTCCCTTAGCATTGACCTGGTTATGCCTATGATAAGTAATGTAATACTTAAGTAGTACTCATTTTCTTCCTAGCTATAAAACATGTGTATTCTTGCAACCCACCATTCCTACAATTATCATTGCAATCTCTCGAAATAAACTTTATTGAAAAGTACATTAAATAATCTAATGGCGCTTTTTGTCAAATTTACATTTATAAAACACAAGTAAAACCATGTAAAAAAATCAAACTTTAACTACCAATTTTTTGTATTTAGTTGACAAAAATATATTTGTTTAAAATTTAGCAAGCCACCACAAGAAAAATTTATTCTTTCAACAAAGATATAAAAATGTTCTTGATGTTGTCTCCATTAACTTTGTGGTATTCATTACTTTAGAACGATGCTATCATTCTATATCAAAATGTATTTTGTTATACAAAGAACAATGGAGTAGGATTTATTGGTCCTATGAGTTAAAAAAAAGTTCATGCATTATCCGTAGTAAAAGTCACTAATACCATTGAATTACCTAAGATAAGTAAGATAAGGTGATAAGTATTCAACACTATGAAAATAAAAGATAGCATAATGAAATAAATAAAACAGATGGATGCACTAAAATATAGTTAGTTAACTTACCTCAGAATCAGACTCATTATCAACTAACGCAGAATACGATATGGTAGTTCTGTCAAACACAGCCGACTTTTCATTTTTAATTTTCCCTTTCTTTTTTTTAACTACTCCTTTCAGTCTTTTACCCTTTTTACTCCCCACATCAATTTCTTCCGGGATTTCATCTGGTGTGACTACCGGTGTTAAACTCCTCTCTGGACTCGAGCCCTGTGAGTCACTAGACTTCTTGGTATCCTCAGTCTTATCCATTCTTACGCTTGTGTCTTGTGTACTTCGCGTAGATTTGTCTGACACTGACACTTGGGAACTCTCCGATGGTTCCTCGGAGTCACTCACACTTGATTGTTCCGGTACAGTGCGCCGCTGGTTGCTCTGATTACGCAACCGCTCTGTCTTGATCTCTACGATCTTCTCCTCGACACTCTTGGTGATGCGGGATAAGAGTTTCCACTTGTCTGACTCGGGTTCCCGGATGCCGAGCCGACCTAGGACACTGTTTGGCGTATCTCCAGCACTGACTTCACTTGTGTTCTCTTCAACATTCCCTTCTGTAAAATTTCAATTTTTTTGAGTAAACTTAAAAAATAGCTCAATTTATAGTATTGATTATTTAAATCTAGTCTGCCTCTGTTAATTATAATAAACTTTGGTTTTCCCAGTAATCCAAACAAATTGGGACCTAGCCTGATTGAGTGGAAATTTACTTTATTATGGATGAAAAATACATGATTGAGAGAGCCTTAGTCACACCTGCTTTTCTAAATAACTTGTCTAAAACGGTCAGTATGTTAAAAACAATATTGTCACATTGTTGGAATTTTGAGGTTCAGATTTCCAAACCTTCACAATGTTTTCTTTTAACAAAAAAAGGTTCCTTTTCTCAAAATAACTCCAAAGAAAAAATAGGATTTTTTACAGGAAACTTGGTCTGAAGTGCAGTGACCGCTTAAAGTGCAATGTTTTATACCATGTTTCATTTTCAACTGCAGCATTAACATTTCTGACAATTGTATATAGGTGCGTCATTTTATTGTCAAAAAACAATTTACATTGTATACCAGGTGTCCAAAAGGTCTGACCCCCTTCCCCCATTAAATATTAAAAGTCCAAATTCAACATACAGTTAAAGCTTTAAAATGATATGCTACAAAATAAATTTTGCAAACTTTTGAAACCCCATCGGCTGTTGTGTTATTAGATAATAAACCACTCTGGGAAATGGTTGATTCTATTTGTAACAAAACTACACCGAAACATCCAGCATCCACCAAATCATCTCATATTCACCTTAAAATATCCTCAGAGTGGTCAGTTTCTCAAGTCAAGTACTTATTTCATGTACATCTTCATTTCAATTAACGTTTCCAACTATTTTGCAATAAATCAGTAGACTATTTCACTTACCAGGTTTAACGGTGATACTAGTTGTAGATATACTACTGGAAGTGTCATAATTGTCGTCGAGTTCTTCATCTTCAGGGTGGTAGCGGAATGAGATGTTGGACACTGAACTAGACATGACAAACCCTACAACACACCACATTCATCATTAAAATTCTTTAAAAATATCTTTAAAATTGGCTTTCTGGAAAGATAGGAAGAAGTGGAAGAGCCATTGATTGTTGGATCCATACATTGTAAAATCCTGTTTAACCAAACTTCGGTCAACCAAAACCTGGGTTAACCAAACGGATGCAAAATTATTAAGAAAAGCTAAATTAACGCCAAATCATCCAAATTAAACCCAAACCGTGCACTGAGAGTGGCCATTACTAGAGCTCCTCAACCCGTACTGCCCTCTCGCTTCCCGTGTGCAACGTTGACGTTCCTAGAAACTATCCCTCCTCACACCCTTGCACAATCCTATGCTCTAACTCATCAGTTACTCACACCTGTGCTCAGTCACTCATTTGCTAGCTTGTCATTTCAGTTGGATTGTGCTCTTCAACAAATAAGCATTGTGACACACTAGAGCAAGTATAATCATAAATCGGTGCTGTATTATTTTAAGGTAAACTAGATTCTGTTTCCCTTATTGTCTTACTGTACAGCTGCAATATTGTAAATACATTATTCACATATAATAAAGCTTTATACATTAAATAAACATGTGTACATTATTTAAATGAGCCAAAAACTATCCCAAACTACATAACCATGGCTCAACCGGCAGGCCCGGATTACCCATAAGGCCAACCTAGGCCATGGTCTAGGCTAAGCAGTCAGCAGTCGCGGGGAAAACGACAAATTTTTGCACTGTAGGAAGTACGACAAATTGCAAGTATGAAGTACTATATCTGGTTTTTACACTTTTTGTAATGTCGGTCACTGTTATTGTGTGATTTATTTACATTATTATTTAATAAATTAAAAATGAGTAAATGGCTAAAATAGTTCCAAAATAGGCCCTAAAACGAGTGTTAAGGCAGTGGTTCGCGTCACGACTGAAGACCGAGACCAGAGACAGGTGACCTCGATCTATGTATTTGTCATCTAGCTTTGAACGGGCGCGTTAGTTTGCGCATGCGACAGAGTCAGGGGACATGCAGAAGACACAGAGGCACATGTTGATTGTAGTCTCTAGTCTCGGTAACCAGTCGTGGTGCAAACCGCCATATTTACAGTTAAATATAGCAAAATATTCCACACACCTCAAACCTCTCAGAACCTCGCTCAGAACACAGAAGGGCAATCTAGAACTTTGAACTAGGGCGTAAATAGTGGCTAATCCGGGCCTGTCAACCGGAAAAATTAATTATCCAAAACAACTCTGCCCCCATTAGTTCGGTTCTACTGTACTTGTGTAAATAATACAAACAAATACGGTCTTGACAAAATCTGAATCAAATACTTTGTAACTTAAGGTTATGGAAAGACAGCTTACCCCTTGGCCTAAGTATAAAAATCTAAGTAAAAATAGTATGTGATTAAAAAAATTAAATGTTTTTTCCTTTAGCCCTCGGTCTTGATTTCACCACATAATTACTAACTACTGTTCTTTCCCTCGGCCTACGGACTCAATATTTCACCAGATGATTAAACTTGTTCTACCTCAGGCTTTGGCCGTGGTACTTTACCATAGCATTACAAATAGCTGGTTTTCCCTTCTGCCAGACCCAATTTAAGCATATAACATTGTTATTTTCGTATCTGTATATTTTTGTATTAATATTTTTGGAAAGAAAGTGGATTTTGACTTGACTTGGAGCTTAACCGCAAAATAGAGATCATTCGCTTTTTTCCGTGGTTGGCCTTGAGTTTACAAATGATTGTTCTTTTCTTGGTCTTTTACCACAAAGATTTACGACATAAGTACAAATTATTATTTTTTCCTTCAACTTCAGGTTCTACCCCATATTTACAAATTATTAATCTTTTCTTCTGCTATTGGTATTTCATCATGATAACACAGATTATAAATTTCCTTCTGCCATTGGCCTCAGTTTTAATATTACACATTATAATATTAAGGGGGCAGCTCCTTCATAAGTATCATCAATTAACATGAACCAAAGCACATTTTAATATTTTTGGATGTTCAAAAGTTAAGGTGGGGGAAGGGCTTTTAAAACACCCTATAAAGCCCTGCAGTTGTCCTAGTTGGAGGATCTACGCTGGCCCTTCGAAATATCAGGGGCACAATAGTTCTTTACTTAATGGGTGATCCATATACCTATATCTTGTCTTACCATGATGGATACAGTCGTAGGAACAGGGAAAAAGGATGGATTTCAATAGTATGCAAATAACTGAAAAAAATCAAAGTACAGTATTGTTAAAACTAAAAAAGGTAATGTAAAAAATGATTAGTTGGTTTACATTTAGGTGAGAGCGACTAGACTATACTGATGCCAGTTAAATATTTGAGATGCTATTAAATATGAACTATTATCAGAAACTTCCTTACTGGCCAAATAAACAATGTCAGATAGTCTTCTATATCTCGTTCACTAAACAAGTGACAATGACAACAGCTATTGACTGACTGGTTGCATCACTAGTTTATGAGTCAATATGGTGAAAGTTCAACTTTCAATAATTGATCAATTTAGAATACTTAGCCTACTCCTTGGTTTCCATCACTTAACATAAAAGTACATAAATTTGTATCTAGATTAACGGGATACAACTGTAAAGGGAGACAAAATTGCATTTAGTTTTAGAGTTGGCAGGAGTGAGCGGGCATCTTGGATATACTGTCAGAACAGTGTTAATGCCAAATCCATCCACCTCAGTCACTTATTAAGAAAAAAACACGCTTGATTTGAAATACAATTTTTTGGTTAAGTGGCTTTGCTTGCTATTATTTCCAAATAATTTGTGTACTGATGACTACACCAAACCAAAAATGTCTCAATTTTAGAATTTTTTTATTTGCTATATATATTGAGTTATATGGATTCTGTTGCTATAATTTACATTGTTCTTGTGGGAGTCCATCCAATATGGATATATGCCCACTGCTGCCAACTATTAACATAAACTCAAAATTAGTCTAAATATTCTGAACATGAGCTGACAACGTGCTAAAAAAATTATGGCAAAATGATTTACCACTTGATTGATAATCACATGGACGTACGCGAAACCTTGTGATAGGAGATCAGCTTGTAATTATTACAATGATCTCAGAAACAATAGCTGATACCTCTAACATAACGTCAAGTTGAAACTCTCCAACATCTTAGTTTGCAAATACAGTAATTCAAAGTTAGTTAATCCGAGGAATCCATACTTTTAAAATTTGTTGTATTATGTAAAGTTACAATAGAATTTGAGACCATTTTATGCTGGGAAGATATTACAATGGTCTTTGCCCACATTACAGCTCATAAATCAGTATTAGGATATTCAAATAAGAAATCAGGTATATGCTTTCGAATTCCGGTGCCGGCTTGTGGGTTTGTTGAGACTATCTTAAAAGTATTTTATTGTTCTCATGACATACCTAGTGACAGTAGGCTTGTTGCAACAGAAAATTAATGTCCCAAGATTAATGATTGATATAATATCAATGCGATCCAGGCATATAATCTGCACATCCTTCAAAAAAATTACGTCCATATGGAGGGAGAAAACCTTTATGAACATGTCAGTATAGAGTCACGGACACAGTGGGCAACTGACAGATATCTTTGCACTATCAATAACTGCAGGGCTGGTATATAGACAGTTCATTGATAGAAGGAGAGAAGCTACGGAGCACACAGGGTCCGGCCCAGGTGCAAGCTCTCAGATAACTTGGAGGTTTCTGTACAGTGTTTCAAGCAGAAGTCTTCGCTACATTTTCACTTGCACTTATCTAGAAACTATCTAAAGACAAAAAGGACAAACACATTTTAATCTTCTCAGACAGTCAGGCAGCCCTTAGAGCGCTTTACTGCCCACTTATCAACTCCCGTATTGTCTGGGAATGTTCCCAAGAGCCTCGGGCTATAGCAATCTGCAGCAATGTTCTGCTTGAAAAGAAACTGGAGGAACAGGGTTTCAAAAAAAACGAAAAATTGGGCTTGCTGGCTAGAAAGAACTGTCATACTCTGCTGGTTGAATCAGTGGTAGAAATCAGTCCCTAGGTAGGAATGAAATGTAGGAATCCCTTGTCGAAACTATGCTAGCAGAGAGGGCAAACTTGCAATTCTTTGAATGATGGAAATAACTACCATGTCAGCAACCCGCTAAACTTTTAGTCAAGAATGCATCAATATTACTTACTAAACATCTGGCCAATCTTAGTCGCCAAAACATCAACTGGTAATTTCCTACATCACTTTAGAAATCTTTAGAAGTGGTCATGAGCACTTTAGAAATCACCTAGCCACAGTAGGTGTGCACCACCAGGAGATACCAATTGTAGGTACTCCTGAGTCCGCAAAACATATTCTTATCGAATGTGAGTCCCTTGAGGACAGGAGAAGGTTTCTTCTGGAGGCTTGTGAGAGGCAGGAGTTGCATCTCTGCGAACTGGGCAGTGTGACCCTCAAGCTTTGTAAGCAAACGAGGTGGAGTGGCCTATATAGAACAGGGAGTCCGCATAATAAACCACAATGAGAACAGCACAATAAGGTTTGACGTGCATTTGGTTGTGATTTGTGAACAATAATCCAATCTAATCTAGCTAAACACATTAACTTACCTTTTGAACAATTTGCAGAATAGACTGACAAAAAATACGTTTAATTAGTTTTAAAACTCAATGGTAGGGTAATATATTAATATAGCAAAATTTAAGAAAGCCGAAAGACCATTGTTACTTCTGCCATACAAGAACCTACACCTAGGCCTACCCACTTTATTTTGTTAATATTACAAAGAAACCTATATCAAATGGGTGGTTGAAAATTCAATCATTAAAATATCATGTTGTACTAAATACGATTGTATATTCCTCAAAATAAAATTATTATTGGCTAATTGTTGCACAACAAGTTGATAATCAAAGTTAAATTTACAATCGAGTAAATGACAGACCGACATGACAGATTTGTTTAGACTTTCTCACTTCGCAGTTTCGCTTTCAAGATGATTGGCATCTGACCCAACCAACTAAAATTGAGAATGTAAAAGTCCGTAGATAACCTTCCAATATGTAAAAAAAACTCCAAGTAAAGGAAAATCGTACTATAAAGAAACACTTCTTTCAACACTATCAGTACTGGTATTAGTGTATTACAATATTACTACCCTTCATAGGACTTCAAATAATATACATGCAATTAAAAGTACTCAATAATAGCCTGTTTTGACACTCCCCGACACCAATACTCTCGAATGAAGTTAAATGAAATGAAAAGCGTCTTTGTTAGTGGCGAAGTTAGGACTTTAAAGTCCTCTCTTCCTTTTAACCACGTTGTCGACTTGCCACGTTTCGAATGATATTCTATTAAATTAATAATGTCATTATGTACATCTCATAAGTGGGCTCAAACACTTTTTGAGCAGTGGCGGGCTCTACAATGTGTCAGCTGAGTTAATACCAAAGACAATACATACCCATACATACGTGTGTATGTATTGTCTTTGTTAGTACCCTTAGCACTCCCCATCACTCCATCGCCCGCAGGGTAGTCATCACTCATAAGACAAGACTGTATGGCCAACCGGATTCACCCGCTGAATACAAACCGACATTACACGAACATTTCCGATCTTACCCCGCTGCACCACTGCGCACGCATCTAACTTGGCACTTCCATGGGTTACACTTCTCCTCGGCGCGTCAGTACGTCCGACTGACAGTGTTTGTTGACCTTATTACCACAGAAAACCCGTTGTCTGTAATATTAATATCACTATTTAAGATGCCGATCACTCTCATGAGGGTATTTTAAGGCAAATATGTGGTGAAGGATGAGTGGTAGTAATGAGTTATGCGGTGTAGTCTTGATACAGACTAAGGCCGATCGACTCTTCCTTAATTAAGAATGATATTACTTACGATTCATGCTTTACATCGTGCAAATCAACAAATTAAAGTGTTTATTTTACTTAAATATATAAATAATACTGAAATAGGAGTGTTGTACCATGATAGCCATGTAATTTTACATTTTCGACTAAACAAAATTAGTTTTTTCCCTTTCAAACTTATGTGGTTTGTCATGATAAATTAAAATAAAACGTTTGGGTCAACCACAATACACCAAACACAGTTTTTAATTGTGGTTGATCCACAAATTTTATTTTAATTTCAAATTTGTTTAGTAAAATGGTTTTAAAAACTGCATTTAAATATTAAATGGTTAAATTAAATCATGCTTTTAATGTCAAACCGTTATGACTATCATTAAGTAAGTATTTAAATAACATTAAGAATATAAATAGTAACATTTTAGGAGTTGGAATAGCATTTTGTTCTTGTATCATACTTGAAATAAAACATATTATCTTTAGCAAAGATGTAAAAAGTAATTTTCTTGTTATTATTAAACTGGTTTAAGACATTTCAAGTGTATCTTTAGACATGTTTACCCTTAGACTCACGCTGAATAAGCATTTCATATATGCTATGCATATATTATATTTAACTATATGATTAACATTCAGCGAGCTAAGGAAGTTGAAAGTGATGTTGAAGTGTACTTGCTACTATAGGCAAGGTTGCCCATAGGGTTCCAAGGAGAGCAACATACCTGGGAAAATTGTAAAAAATATAACCCATGAAACTGGTTTTTGTGCGTTCTGGAAGAGAACTTTACCATACTTAGAGGCTACAACTTTGTATTGTAATTTTGTAGAACTAGCTTGGAAGTAAGGTTAATAATTCAATACAACAATTTTCCTTGTGATGATGCTCTTTCGTCTTGATCTTAAAACTGTAAGGTAACCACAAGAATTAAACACAAAAGGTTTAAATACAAAATTCCAAAGACTTTTGAATCACCCTGTATGGCACAGTGTGTCAGTGTCACTATACCTCTTGCACTCAATTACCTCCCAACCCAATGAGAGTGTAAAAAATGCACTTACTTGAAAATCCAGATTAAAACTAATAAAATTATTAACATTTTACTGCTTTGTTGTAAAACAGTTTTTTTTTTCAAAACAAGGGGTGTTGTTTTCCCCTCCCCTCTTTACTCCTGAGTAAGAGCGCCCATGACTACAGGTATTTCTCATAATTTGTTGTGTTGGATCATAGAGATTTTTAGTGTAATTTTAGAGCTTTAGGGTTAGCACCTTGATCTGAAAAAAACACAGACTTCCAAATTACTGAATCATTATTTAATTTTGATTTAATTCAAACCTTTAACCAAATAAAAAGAAAATTTTGATTTATTGTTTTTAAATTAGATAACACTTTTTATCCACGGTAATGTATAATATAGTTTTCTGCAAGATTTAAGTACTGTTATGGTAAGTTTGTCTAATTGATTAGTTCCTAGTGATGAATGCATAGTTTTGATTTTGATCGTCAAACTGATATTCAATAATTATGAAGAACAAAATAATTATCTCAATATTTTTATTTATTTGTATTTGATAGGGGTAGATTATATTTGTCTCAATGCCTAGTTTTAGTCACAGCTCTCAAGTAACAAATTTTACTCTATTACAGTTCAACATAATGTGTTCTACAAGTTTATAGCAAAAAGACACAGCATTCTAGAATTTTGTAGAATCAATTTCTTTGTGTTAGAAGCAAATTTTTGCAAAACACAGTTTCAAATATTTTTTATTTAAAAAAGCACCAGTCAGCATTAAACACACAGTTGTACTCTTGAAACTAAATATACTAAAGCATAAATTGTCTGAAACTTTAATTTTCTAGAACTACCTAAATCTCAAGGTAAAAATACAAACAGTAAACTTAAAAATTAGATAGATTTAAACAGTACAATAATAAAATAAGCCTTAAACATAATATTTATTTGCAAACAAAGAAAACTATAAAACTGAACACTTAACTAAAAGGTAGTACAATTTCAAACCAAAAATATACAAATCTAAAAAAGGCAGTGACATTTTTGTCAATGATGTAAACTAAACTTAGTTGCTAATTATAAAATGTCTATAACTATTTATGGTTTTATAAAACTCTAAGCTTAAAGAACTAACTTGATTCAAAGTAATGGCTTATTATTTCAGTATTTCACAACTTTACTGGTAGTCTGGGTGAAACTTATTTATTGCATGGGGACAAATGCCAAAATGTCCTTCTTTAATGTGAATTATAAAAGCTATAATAACATTGTTAAATTGAACAACCAAAACATGTAGTATATCTGTTTTTTCATAGGTTCTTTGAGTCTGAGTTGTTCATAATCAAAGACACAATACATTAATGTTACTGTTTAACACATTCACTACGATAATCTTGTTAAAACATGAAAATTGCTTTTAATGATTCTGTGTAATATTTTTAGTACCAGTATACCTGAATCATTGGATGAGTTTAACAAAACTGCAAGTCTTAATAGCTAGTTAATTTGTAAAACACCAATAAGTTAGAACTAACTTATTGCCATTAGTGTGGATACTAAGGTTTCAAAATTAACACCATGAGAGCATCACGAATTCAAATAAGGAACTACAAGAAGGAAAACTACTGCTAAAGTTGAGATAATGCTGAAATGTGAAAAGACAGCCAGTGCATCACTGGAGCATGTGAGTCCATCTTGTCTGATGTCCACTTGGATGCTGTCTGGATATCTGCAGTTGTCATCTAAACAATTGAAACAGCAATTTTTAAAATCTAACAATAATTCCTTTTAAATATTTTTTTGTTTGAATAAAATAAGTCCTTGTTTTGTGGTGAAGTCAGCACTGGTTAAGTCATCTCTTCCACTTAACAACCAAACATTATATTCAATAATTTACAATATATTACAAAATTACATGTAAACTAAAACAGTACCTGTGCAGTAACTCAGACTGGAAGATGTAGAAGGTACAACTGCTATGGAGAAGTAGAAAGGAGCACAGTATATGAGCTGTGTGTCGCCACATGGATAGTTGAGTGGGATCTCGTAAGTGTCCGAGGTGATCTGTTTGCAAGAGTCTCCAGGAGTGCTAGACGACTGGGTGATGTTCCCTGGCAGAGGGTTGGTTCTTGACTGACAGATGTTCAGCGTTTTACCACTGGTACTGGTGATCTAAGCAAGAGTAAGGATAGTTTTATTTGTACTATTTATCCATTGTAAAAGCCATCTAGGTTTCTGCAAGACACAAAATTTGAACATTGACCTTGAACAAAATAAAAATTGTTTGGATTTGATTGCAAGTGCAAGTACATCAGCCCTCTCATAAATTTTACTGTTTTGTTCCTAATTTGAAACCCTTACTGGTCTTTTTAACCAGTTTTTCCATCAAAACCGAACTCGTTACATTTTATTAAAGGAGCCAAAAGTACCTTTTAATGCATACTGACACTTTGCCCCAGTTGGGCAAAATCTGTGTAACTTAAAATGGACGCCATTTCTTTCTGGGTTAAGATAGAGACGTCTAGCTTTCAGCATTCATCAACATTTTCTAAGACCTTCAAAATGAGGTGTCGCTCAATGGGGCTTCCCTATGAAAATTATGAGGCTACCCCTCCAATCATGTTAATTTCAATTATTTTTCATTGGAACTTGTTAAACAAGAGCCTGTATTTATAAGTCGAAGGTTTGTAACAGTAAACATGGTTGACGCAAAGCAACAAGTGTTACCAATCCGTTAATAATAGCAAACTTCCAGTTACCTAAGTTTTGCTTTGAGGGAGATGGTTTGTCTGAACAGATGGGTTTCATGCTTAAAATTGTGTTTATGGTTTGATTTTTATGAAAAGTTACTTAAATGTTTCCAATACTGTAGTGTTTGTACTCAAATTGTATTATTACTCATACTTTGTTTCTTATTAATAAAGAAGGACATTTGGCTCCCTCCACGTCACCCATCATCCGATACATCGCCTGATTTATTCCAACCAATCCCGTGAAAGCATCATCCCCTCTCACCCCCTGGTCCTAGGTTCCTAGCGTCTCTGCAGCCAGGCATTCCACCATTAGCCATGTAACTGATAACACCTGTGTATTCCCGTGCTCCTGCCGGTGTCCATTTCAAATTCATACAAGTGTTCTCATTTCACCTTTACCATTCGGAAACACCACAAATACCTAGATACCAAAAGTTGAAATGATCAGTTTTGCCAAAACAAGACATCGACAAAAAACAACACATATGGAAAATAGTAAACCCTGGAGTTTGACATACTTTGATTGATCCTCCGGTAGTTCTGAAGAAGTAGTTGGGATGTATTCTGAAGTATTGAATGCCTCCGACGGGTTCAATGTTAACTCTGTATACCAAGTTTGTGACAGTGGTGCCTGACCAGTACGTTGACATGCAGGTGGGGTTGATAATTCTCCTTGGTACTGAAATTTTTAGATTTATTGTTACAATAATTTATTAAACAAAACTTATCCTTTAGGTAAACACTCCCAGAGGAATTTTTATTTTCATTAGTTATTTACATTAAATAAATCATAATGCAGTTTAAGCTGTGTGTTTTTGCTGGTATTTATCGAGCTGCCTCACTTGAAAACAGCAACTGATGGTAAACCAAATACTACTTAAAATTCGTCTAAACCCCCCTTCGGATTGACATATTTTAACTTCCATACTTATGACAAACAAAATATACGTATTTAAAATATGTACATTATTTGTGTGATATATGTTAAGTTTGTTTGAAAAAACCCATACTTTCAAAGTTTGTCAGTGTTACCTGTTTTAGAATGTATAAGAGATTATATAGGATCATTTCTTTGTTGTTCTGACATGCAGAAGTAAAGATTGATGAATAAATCCATTCAAATTATACAGACTTGACCACCTACAGAGTGTCACTGTCCAACAACATTGTTTGTAGTAGGCACACCATACACAAAGAAGATACTGCATTACACAAGAGTCAGCAAGAGAGGTGACCCCATAAGTTTAAGCTGAAAGTGTCAACCTTCATGCAATTTTAAATAACAGGCCAGTCTGATGTAAATTTTGGACGATAGTGAGAAATTAGAAACCCCTGTTTGATTCAATTATCTCCAGCTTTAAAATTGTGGATATGAAGCTGGCTGTTCGGCCAGGTGCTATGCTGAGCCTCTCAGCCAGGCACTGCAATTGTTACTGGGACAGTACCCCGGTCTATGAAGCAGAAACTCTGCATCTTAAATATGGTTAACGTGAGACCTGCAGGGTCATAAGAGATACTGTAAACTAGTTTAGTTGTTGTGTTTAGCATTCTTTAGATTTGGTCATTACCTTTTAAGTTATCCTGTTTCTGTAAACCAAATAACAGTTGCAGAATACTTTTATTAGATTAAATACATTTTGACAAAAAATAAACAACCTACCTTCTATTAATCGAGTGATCACCGAATCTACAGAGGTTGGAATATCTGTTGTTATCAGAGTAAATATATCCTTTGAAGTGTCAAGCACAAAAGGTGTAAACTTGTCTTTTGTTCCAGGAGAAAGGAACATAAATCGAACATCTGAAACATATCAAGGTTAATAGAAGAGTACTTTACAAGAAGGTATAGCTTAACGGTCCAAAAATGAGAGTTTATTCTTTATCAACAGCCCGACAACCGCAAGTTTATTCTTCATTGATAAGTATTATAAGTGATTGTAGTGGCCTTCATTAGAAACTCATTCTATTAATGGCAACTGAAAGAAATTCATTCAAACAAAAAACAGGGGAAATACAGACCCTACCTTTTTCTACCATAATGATAGAAATTTATTTGGTTGTTTTTATTGTTAGGATATAAATAAAATAATTTACTTTATTTTTCAATTAACTTCTTACTTTCTTAAAATATAACCCAACCCAATAGCACTTTTATTGAATTATTCAATTGCTCCCAAAATGGATTTTTTAGCTATGAAAACTGTCTTTATTAGCAGATTTTGATGAGACTCAGAATATGTTACCGTTGCCAATATGTGTACCAAATCAGCAGCTATCAGCTATGGCTTAGCCGAACACAATCATGTTTTCCCATACCAGCAATAAAATTGTACAATAGCCTACCGGACTACATAAAAACTTATACCATTACACTTTTCATATCTACTCTAAAAACAAGCTGACAAGCAGACCAAGCTACAGCCTGAAGGAAATTGTTGATGTACCGCTGTTTTGAGTAAAATAAACATACTGACGCAATCAATCAGGGAAATCCCGTCATAGATGAAGTCATCAAGTATCAATTAAGTATCAGCAAAATCTGTTTAGTCAGATTAAGGTTGCAGCAGGACAGAAAACCGTTTTCACCGCCACCTTAGTCCGGTTGGTTGGATTTTGTTGATTTTCAACACACACGCTGGGTACAGACATACATGTTTATACTGACTTTCATCAAAATCGGATCATAAGTACAGTTTGTAGCCTATAAGACTACATTTTTTGGGGGAATCACCCTTCCCCCTTCAAGGGCTCTTGCAATGTTTATTCCCCTGTTTACAGGAAATTCGCTAAAATTCACAGTAGCACGTGTGGCTCTCTCTTTTCACATAACTCTAGATGGCACTCACATAACACTATATTTAACAAACAAATAAACTTGCCTCAGCATAGACTAAGCAAAGTGAAAAAGACCCACTGTACTTAGCATCTAATTTTATGAATAAGATACCTCTTAGGCTAAGACAGTTGAGTACTCTAACTTTAAGAACAAAATCAATGTATTTTATTAAATCGCCATTTATTCTGTAAATGAGTTTTAAACAAACGATGGAAAGAAGAGGATTTCTTGTAAGTTAAATCTATGTAAACCTTATTTATCTTGACATGCCTATGTATTTGTATGAAATATCTTGTGGTCAATAAACTATTCTATTCTATTCTCTTCTTTTGAAATTATGTCTCTACCAAATCAAATGTGAAAGCAAAAACATGACTCAAAGTAGTGAGACTGAAAAAAATTTTAAATATTGACTGGCAGGCATTGGCGGTTACCAGGAGTGGTGGTGCGGAGGTCCCAGAGGCGACTGTTGATGTAGTCTCGGTCCGTGTCACTGATGACAGCCGTGGTGTACGGAACCACAAGGACCACAGTCGCCGGCCCGCCAGGAGTGTTCAAGGTGCGGTCGTAGTCCAGTCTGTACTTGAGCATCGTCCCCAAGTCCCTCACGATCCTCGCCAGGTCAAACCCTCTCTGACCTAGGGGTTATTGCACAAGCTTACAAGAATGTTTTAACACATTCTAAATACCTTATTTATAAAAGGTTTTATTAGTTGTTACTTGTTAGGCTGCATTTAACACTGGATATCACTAAAACTGTTTAATACAGCGGGAAACCCTGGAAATATTCATACACTTTATATCAAATCAATAGAGTACAATCAAGCAGGTTCTATTCTCACTTCTCCCAAACAATTTGTTCAAGTCCTAATTTGACACTTTGAAAATTCATTGGCCACTATTAAGCTGCCAACAGTACAAAATGTGTCTGGGGAAGGTTGGTAGGTTTGTGCAACAGGTATCAAAAAACAAATTATACACTGTTCACACTATTTTATCTACTTTTCAGGAAAAAATCCAATAACAGAAAAGGAAATCCCTATGTCCAAGATGTCAGCTTGTCACCCTGTATACAGAGGGCCCCATTAGTCTGATGCGTTCAGTGCTTTGGTTAAGCAAAAAATAAGAAGTTTTTTTGTTTTGGGCCGATGAGTGGATTGAGTGCTTTACAAAAATTTGCAACCTGTGAAGTTTTAGAACGATTAAAAGTCCCTGACCTTCGTGTAGAAACAGTAAATTTTGTCCGATGTTCATGAAATTAACAATAAATATGTCTTTTTTATTATACATCAAGATACCAAAAATATAAAACCCATGAATTGATTTCTAATTTCAAAATGGCGGCCAAGAAAGTGATTTTTCGCTATAACAGCGGAATGAATAGTCCGATTTTGTTGAAATTTAAAATATGATTTCCTTCTATGATAAGTAGTATAACTTCCAGTGAATAATGCCGAAAGTCTGAGGCCAAAGGCCAAAGCAAGCCTGTGAGCGCAGCGAACAGCCTCGTAACACTCGTGATCATACAGCAGGAGGTCAAGCTGAGGCTGAAGGCCGAAACGAGGCTGTGAACGTAGCAAACAGCCTTATAACACTCATCGTAATGGAACATAAAACTCAGGTCGAAGTAAAACTGTGAGTGGAGCGAATTAGAGTAAAAAATTGCATAGGAAATTAAATTTACTCAGCCTAGGCGATTTAGCGTTTAGCTGCGGTCAGTCTAGTTTTAAATGAATATTATATTATTGAAATTTTCATAACAACTTTTGACAAGGAATTTAAATAACAACAAGGATAGATCTATCATTTCTGTAGTTGGGCCCTCATGCAGGTTTTGCCCGGGAAAATATCAAGTTTTAAGACTCACCCTTTTGGTAGGTTTGAAAACAACAAATCAGCAGCAATTTCTGCACTTTGACATTCAGAGCACTGGGCATAAATTAAGCTGTTATATAATTTACTAGCCTATAGGTTTCCTTGAATATAGAAAGCAATTGGTTATTATTCATAGATGATTTATAGAAAGGTACTCTGAGGGGTAGATTGCTATTACATACACTTAAAAGATTGATTTGTTAATCAAAACAAAGAGACACGGACAAAATGTGCTGGAAGTAACCGGTGCAGATTTAAAACCCAAGAACTTACTCCTAGAGTAAATGTCTCTTGTGAAGTTAGCAGACAAATCTAGAATATTGTCGGTGCTGTTAACAATGACGCTGGCATCTTTGGCGTTGATTATGGAGATGTTGCCAGTAAATTTACTGACCTCCAGCCTCTCAGCGAGTTGGCTGAAACAAGTTAAAAAATATTAAGCAAGTTTTGACAGAGTGAAGCCAAAGCCTCTGATTCAACTCAACCTTTTTCGGTGATTGGCATTCTGTCTGTGATTTTATGTATGTGTTTGTTTGTAAATCAGCTTCAGCAAGATTAATTATATGGACCGATTTACACGAAATTTTAGAAATACCTGAGTCCATGTGTCTATAAGGTATTTCAATATTACTAGCAAATTTTCTTTGAAAATAGAGCTATTCATTTCTATTGCCAAATAGAACAAAATGTCGTAGAAAGGTGGATAAATATTTGGATAATTCTTTAGAACGTCCTATCAGGTGTACTAGTTCCATAAATACTAGTACATTATTATGTACCAAGTTTCATCAAATTAGCCTAATTCTTGGTGATAAAGAAGCATTCAGCAGACAAATCGAAAATACTAGTATACATTAAAAGGAAATTTTAAGCTGTTCCTAGTATTGGTTATATTTTTTGTTTTCTCATACATTTAGAATTTTCTTATTACCGGTAATCCAAATATGCTTTTTTATATTTGAATACCCTAAGGCAACTGTATTTTGATAAACAAATTTGATCTATTACCACTGAAGCTAAAGAAGTACCTTGCTATCCTGGCTGCATCTAAGTAGTCATAGCTGAAATCAAGGACGAGGTAAACATGCACACCTGGGGATACTATCCTAGTCACCTGGCCGGTAGACGGATATTGTGATGTGTAGCTTGTAGAGGCAAACGAACACTGGTTTTCTGTCATTGATGCTGGAATTAGGACACAAAATTACAATAATTTACATTATTGTGTTTATAATATTAAAAGAAAAAGAAATAATTAGCAAAATCAACGTAAGTACTAAAATTTCTAAAATTCTTGTCAAAAATAAAATTATAGAATATTTTTGATGTGACATAAATTAACTTGTTGATATTCATTACTGAATATTGAAAGCACATTGTACTTTTAAACCATTTAATTTTAATTTTCAAGTAAAATACGCTCTAATTTTTAAAAATTATAGAAAATATCCTTTTAAATTTGTGTTCAAACATTTTTTTACTTTAGTATTTGAAATAGTTTTTTGTCAAAATGTAAATGTTTGTATTGTAAGTTTTTTTTTATTATTTTCAAACTTTGTATTATATTGGGAGTTATAAATCTTACAAGGTATTACGTATATCATTAAAAAAAAAAACAAAATAATGTATATTTTGACTTAAATTTTGTTATAATTTTTTACCCCATAATAGCGTTAATAAGTTCTTAACAGATAATCAGCTGATTTCCAAACAGAATTTAGTTAAATAATAGACTGATTGTCAGTGAGGTGTAAGAAAATAAATCTACCTACTGTAAACTTCAGCTTACCAGTATAGGAGACTAGCTTCTGAACTGCTAGAGCATTGAATGACTGGAGACCTGCATCTTCCACGTTAACTGCAGGAGGGAGGGATGTCTCTAGTACCCCGGAAAATGCGTCCGACTAGACAAATCCATAAACATATACTTTAATAGTTGACAAAATTAGGAATGAAATACAAACTCAGTATTAATTCATAGCATTTATTTATTTACATGCATATAAATAAAACAAATTTAACATTGTTATTGCCTGTGTGAACATTAACTAAAGATTTTGAAACAAATAAGTACCGAATTGATAATTAAAGTAGCTTATCTTCTACTATTGACTTGCTCTGTCAAAAAATTGCTCCAGTCATTTCTTTTACCTGAGACAAATATACAACCTAAGACAAATAAATAATGCATTCCAGATGCTCAAAGATAAAAGTAATATATTTCAAGATCAAAGCAGTAAATTAGTAAGTATGACCAATCAGAGATTTACAAAATCAAATGTTTAAACTGTCCAAGCCTTTACTTTGGCCAAACAGGCTGAAGCTTTAAATCAAGATTTCATGAACAGATACAAGCTGGAAAGTCTAATAATATCACAATTATGAAATCAAACTTTGCTGAACACATCCTGTAGGAAAATCATACAAGGGCATAGAAGACAATTGAGATATTTTAGATTATGAGCTAAACTAATGAACTGTGAAAAAAACTTCTACATTTATTTGAGTATAGTAGTTTAAAAGATCTGCGATGTATACTTAATTCTACCAAAATACAAGAAATACAATTGCAAATAAATACAAGAAACTCAATTTTGACAAAATATACAAAATAAAAACAAGAGCGTATCATCGAAGCAAGATTTTACATATAAATTGAAGCCAATGTTTTTAGCTGTTTACTCTACAATTTTGATATCATTCGTCATTTTATATTTCTATATGAATTATACAGTACCTTCTATATGTTTATACTACAAAAATAATATTTTGTTTGTTGTATTTCGCCGAGATGATGACTTAATAGTCGAAACTGGTTGTGGTAATATACAATTTTATTAAACCTAGTAAGTAGTCAAACCTTTAGAGCAGGTTCATTGACTTCATTTTTAATTCTGTGATATATTAATGTCTCTAATATTAATGAACAAATAAATCTTATTTTATACCAATGCAGTATGTGATTCAAATTATTTATAAGCCCCTGATAAATTATTAATAAAGCATTCAATCAAGGTTTTGTCATCCCACACAGTTTTGGTTGGAGGAAAGGTCAGTCTAAAGAAAGTCCACTGTATCATATTCATATTGTAGTAGACATTGTAACAAATGCCTAGGCATCATTTTGAAAACAAAAAATTATTATGTACAGACCTGCTGCATGATCTGATCTGGTGTGAACATAGCATTGAACTGAGCTACACGTTGACAAGCTCGCACGTTCGTGTTCAAGACTCCTCGCTCAGAAAAGTACATATCGATCAGCTGAGAGAGCTTCATTCTGCCGGCACCTCCGGCTAGGTTATTCCAAGTTTGAGCATTTGTTCCCAGGATCAAACCTAAATGTGGAAACATAGTGTCCCAGAATGTATCTTCTCAGAATTCCTTTCAAACGATACATATTAACTGTAAATAAATGTTTGTGTGATGGTTATTATTGACAACAACTGATCAAAAGATTATGATATTGGCGCATTACAAGTCTTTTTTAAAGGAATATTTCAGTTACAATTCAAAGGGAACTTAATGAGAACTAGAGCTAAATATTTAATAACATTGGAAATTTGTGAGTTGAATTTGTTATGCTTGCGCCAAAAACAATTCCAGGGTGGAGAGGAAATTGGCAGGCAAGATCAGACGGCCTCTGCAGTGGGGAAAGCTCGGGCCCATTGTACACACCGCTCTGCCGCAACAATCTTGAGTTTGCTGCGAGATTAGTACAAGTCCAGCTACATAGGCCTCTCAAATGCAAAAGGTTCACAATGTAAGCATCATAAGAGCTTACCGTAATTACAAAAAAGTAATTAAAGTTATTAGCTCATATTAATAATGAAATGTCTTAAACATCATCAATTATAGACATTGCTTCTTCTTAAACTAATCCTATCAACACCTTACCATCAATAGATCCTCTGATGTCAGTGTCAGTCATAGCATTCTTGTTGTCTTCTTGCAAGAAGTAGTATCTTGGTAAAACAGAGTCATTCCAGCCTCCGTTTAGACCAACTCGCATCTGGTTGTTTGCGAGAGGTCCTTGAAGTAATGATACTTCTGCTATCTCTCCTACTCAACAAAGATAATTTGGTGTAACACATGGTTTAGTGCTTTGGATTGAAATGTAATGAAGATGAAAACATGTTTTTAAGACAATCTAAGAAGTAGATTGATATACATTTTTTGTGATGATTCTTGATGGAAGAGGAAATAAGTGAAATCCTCCCTCTGTTTCTCAAGTCTAAAATGTTGGCAAATTCAATGGTTTTAATTCAAAAATACTAAAGTAGGTACTGAAATTATAGTTATGGCTCCTCATGGCACAGGCATACACATATTCTTTTCAAAAACTAAACTATTTAAAAATTATATTTGGCTATGGAACTAAAGCCCTCATCAAATAAATTCAATTTCAAAGGCAAAATATAATTTTAAAATATTAAAGTGTGTTTAACTTTAATTTTTAAAATGAAGAAGAGTCATGAAAAGCTGTCATAATGAATTCGATATTTCTATTTAATCAAAGTAATTGGTACGTATTGTAAAATTATAGTCTATACCCATATATTTTGGTAGTTACTTCAATACTTTGATTTGAGACACAGACCACTCTTAGAAGGTATTTTAAGGAGAATATGAGGAAAAGGGTGAGTGTTTTGACTTCAAAAGCTTCAAGTAGTCCAAAATAAATAAATAAATAAATAAATAAATAAATATATCTTTATTTGTCATTAAGATTTTACAATCATTGACAATTGTCATGCTTAAGGCTACTTACTTTAATAGGTTGGACATCAGAATTCCCCATTATAACTAAACAAACCAATATTAAGACATTGCCTGATTTATATTATAATAGTTGAAAAGAAAATAACAGTTAACATTCCAATAAATTTAACACATTTTAATCTAATTGTATTTTTTTTATTTCAAAAATTCTACAATATTGTAGAATGGATTTTAGTAGCCAGAGGTAAAATTTACGTAAAACTGTTTATTAGAATAAGTGTTTAATAAATGTTCTATTGAGTTAAAGATTTTAAAATATCATCTAAACCAACATTGTACCTGAAAGTGTGGCTGCCCAGATATTACTGATGTTGGGGTTTGTGTCTGAAGCGTACAGTCTCGGCATGTTGTAGGGACGACCTCGGAGTGAGTTAGCTTTAGCTACGAGAATCAAGTTTCTGCGACTGACCGATTCTGACTGAAGTCCTGCTGCGAGACCCGCCAACACCAATCCCATTTTGACAGCTCCGTATCTGTGGAACACTCATTGTTCTAAGCCTGTTAAATCTTAAGGGAGAGCCTGAAAGAAATTGCCCTGGCTTACAGTTTACAGTTGAACCTATACTGAAATGTGCACAGCTGTTTACACTAGAAAATATAAATGGATATTTTATGACATTTCTCTAACAAAAGTAATGTTGCACTTTTTCAAATATTTGATGGTAAAATGCTGTTGGTAAAATTCAATACAGAGGTTTTTAGTATGTTTTCCAAGCTTATCGAGATAAAAAATTCAAATATTTTAAAAGATTTCCTGATTGAGGCAGCAACCTCAGTTTAAAAGAAGCTGGTCTTTTCTCATAAACTGTTGTAGTTTTTATCCATTAATTTCACCTTAAATTTGAGTGCTAAAAATAAGAACTAGTGTATATGCATTTTCTATATATGCATTTTGCTAGCAGCAATAATTGTGGCGTCGGTGGATTCAGCCACTGAATATTTTGAGATTAAACATTAGTTTCCCTATCCAATCAGCTGATCACTCGGAATAATTACTGTCTCTGTGGTTGTCGCCGTTAGGAGAATGCAACTTTACCTTGTGTACACAACTCCATTTTCCATGGGACAGGTTAATCCAGAATAACCAGTGCCTTCCATCCATTGTCCATTCATCGGTCCCCTAAAATAAAAATACAAAAGTAATAAATTTACAATTGCCTCTAACAAATTAATTACATATTAACACATATACGTTACGCTTGCACCATCAATCAATCTACTTTTGTTATATTCCAGGTGTATTCCTCCAGTATGATTTTAATTCAATAAATATTTGTATTTACCGTATATATATTACCACTTGTCCAGTCATGCACCTCCAGCCAATAGGTGCAAGTACTCCCCTTAAAAGGCAAGTACTCAAAAGAACTTTGTTTTTTGGTTGATATTATAGAATATAGCTTTATTTTAGGCATTAGAAAATATAGCTATTCATTTTCTCGCCAAAGAGAACAACACCTCTATGAAAAAAATACAAATTATGTA
Organism: Matsumurasca onukii; assembly: GCA_018831715.1. Taxonomy (NCBI): domain Eukaryota; kingdom Metazoa; phylum Arthropoda; class Insecta; order Hemiptera; family Cicadellidae; genus Matsumurasca; species Matsumurasca onukii. Next base: position 73,552,154 of record CM032060.1, read on the forward strand.
AATAATAAACATATATGTGCATGTAACTACTCTACAGGTGGCATTTTTGTTAGATTTTCATGACATAAATGTTTCTTTTGTAAATCTCAATGTTAAGCTTGTTAAACAACTATTTCAGATTATCCATTTCAAAATGGTGGCTATTTAAAGTTTTATTTTACCTATAAAATTGTAGCAATACCATAAATGAATAGTTGAATACACAGTTTAACCTCTACAATAGATTTTACCGCCTTAATTAATCAAAACAACTCCCGTTGCTCCTAACCTATTGTTTTAAAGTAGGTTTATAATTTAATCAGAATTTCTTCACTTTGACATTCCAAAACCGGGCAGAAATTAAATTTTGTCATAATGGTAAAAAGTATTTTATGTAATTAAAAGAAAACAATAACATAAATCAAATGTTACATAATTTACTAGCTTAAATAGATTTTCTAGGATAAAATGTACACATCTTTTTTATTTCAAAACAACTAAAACTTTGATAGTTGTTTGCAATTTTTCATGTAACAAGTTTGCCTGACGATGACAGCATTGCTGTCGAAAGCCCTTGTCAAATAAAAAATTATTACTCTTTATTGGCCTTCTTGTATTAGAAATATTTTGTTTTGTTTGATAGTTGTTGTTTGTTTATAATAAAATAATTTCATTTCAAATCAATTCACAGTAAATAGGACCAAACTTAAAAAAATAAATAGTAAAAGTTACTCATTGTGTGTAGAAGAGTTTTGTCTAGTTTAAAAAAGATAAATGACAACTTTGTATTTCATTTTTAAATTTACTAGGATTTACAGTAGCGCTTTTGGCTAAGAATTGGGTATGTTTTTATATTTAATAACACATTGTATTATGTTTCATATGGCTATAACTTAAAATCTGCAGCATGGTTCCACTAAATTTTACCTATACTCTGACTGGTGAGGGTCCACAGCCTCTATTTCCTCCTGGTATGTGCGTACGTCTCGTGGCACCCGACTGTCCCAACGCTTGTAGTTTGTCAGACTGTTACATGTTGTGCTCTCATCTCCCCGCTCCGTCCGGTCCACAGACATACTCAACATCAAGTGTAGAGCACACTGCAACATGTGAGGGCATTATGGAAGTTCAGACTTGAATGTATCGGATACATGCAGTTTGTGGATGATTTTTTCATTTTAATGTGTCTGTATCAGTGGATTTGTTACATTTTCCAAATTGTATCCAGATTTTTATCTAATTCCACATTTTTGTGTCTGATACAAATGTACTTCGAGTTGGCCAGAAAAACTACATGAGTCAGACAGTTGTATAAGTAATGATTTACCTTTTCCTGGCTTGAAAGGACTGTGAGCGGGAACGTACTGCCACTGGTGGGGATCAAGCTATCCATGAGTATTTTGTATTTGTAGAATTCACTTCCTGATGGTCCATACGGTGTCACATACGGAGAGGCTGCTACATCAGGGTTCTTCTCAATACCATCCAATCGATAACTGAACAAATGTTAGAACTCATAAATTAAGCGAGAATTCTATTTAGATGTTTCATTATAGCTCTCTAACCAGAAGTGTTATAGAGCTAATCACACCTAACCTAACATCAGGCAATCAGACAACAGGGAATCAGACCAACACGTTTCTTTCCTTTCACCAACATGAATTTTTAAAACTAGTAACTTTGGTAATTTCTAAACTAACTAATTCTATTGTTTCTAATTAAAAGTTAAGTTCGTTGTTTTTAGCTATGTTCTTCGTTTTCTTGTTTGCTCTTATTTAAGTTGAACTTGCCTATTCATGATCTGAGAGGAGAAGGTCCTCATGTCCATGTACACCCCAGTGATGGATTCCAGCTTGCGTATGATGGCTAGTAGGGAGCTGATAGTCATCGGTGGCAAGTACTCACGCGTACGGAGTGACGAGTTCCGGTAACACTCGAGCAGGTTCTGAGGAATGATGGCTTGTAGACCACTGGAGTCTGTCTGCCCATACACACCAGACACACCTGAAATTAACGTAAAGTTTTTTTTAATTACTGTCTTTGTTAATGACAATTTTAATTAGTTAATTAGCCAAGGATTTGTGAGCATCACAAATTGCTTTTTGGGAGAGAAGTTCAAACCCTTGTGCTATCAACGTTAACTACATTATAATTTTCTTCATATTATAGTTGTTATCGTAGATTTCCCAGTACAACATAGTGTTTACGACTGAAGTTCCTAAGCCAAACCATTTACAGACAAAAGAATTTTACATTCAAAATGTTTGTAAATATTGTACATTAATAATAATTGTTAATACTCTATAACAAAAATATTGTAATTTATTTTCACTAGCTAGGGATATTGATTGGTTTATATTCATACAAAGAAAAGAAACTGTGAGAAAAGGACTGTGGGGTCCTTTTAAAACCTTTTATTGAAAACCACAACTGTTTTCGGGATCTATCCCATCAGGGGTGGTTCATTACATAGTATCAAAAGTTAAATAAATTAAAATACTTTAAAGCACTTTAAAATAGTGCTTTGAAAAATAAGGCATTTAACTATTGATACCATACTGTGTACCACCAAGAAGTTTGTTTGTTGTTCATTCCCGAAGCGGTAGGTGTTTCTTGAAAACATTTTAAAATGGTGCTTTACAGTTATTTCCTTATTTTAATTGCTGTATATAACAAAAAATAGTAATCTCACTATGCCAATTACCTGTAACAACCATTTAGACTAATATTGTATCCATCCTTACAACTATTTCTTATGGGATGAATGTATTTGAGTATATACGGTATTAAATTGTAAAAACTTACAGAAGATGCAAGATACCAGGAGAACCAAAGACTTCAAAGTGACTCCCATAATGCTTCTTGTTAGTTTGCCAGTTGTTTACCTGTTTAAAAATAATACTATATGAAGAAAAGAAACCAAAGTTATGCAAAGGTCAAAGATCTTCAATCAATACAAAAAATGATAAAATGTTTTTCTAGAGAAACAATACTAGTTTGAGTAATAGTAAGATTATAATCAATGTATGTTTACTATTTACTAACAAACTGTGAGTTGAATCAATATTTCCACAGCAGCTCCACTTATCGAAAGTAGAGTTTAGTGAAACCTGGTATCTCTGATAACAACCCAACCCACAACATGGCAGAGACAGTCAGGTGTTTCAAGTGCTTTCAACTCACTCTAGATTTCTACACTTGTATTCACCCTTTGTAGCAAAAAAATGATTCAAACATCAAATTGAAAAAAAAAACAATTTTATTTTTTTCATAGTATATTAGTACTGTATACTTTTCAAAATGCATGCAGGTAAAATGTTAAAAAAACAACATACTGAAAATAAATAGACTACAAAGGGTTTAAGACAGAAAATTAGTTCTTAAACTTGTTACCATTCTATATAGTGATGTATGAACAGTTTTAAAACACCATTAGCAAGTTATTTAGTAAAAGCCCCGTTCATAAAAGTGATGATGTTATTAGGATTTTTAGTGATTTTTCTAGTTTTCAGTAACTATTTGTATTTTGATGGTATTCATTTCACAGCTATCACAGCCAAAGTCTTCAAACACCCTGGTTTTCTTACCCATGCAGATGCAGTGATGGTAACCTTGAAGTACTTTTTGTTTTTTCATAGTTTGATGAGGCTTTGCCCTCTATAAAATAAGGACTCGTTATCAGAGTGAATGATTATTTAGCCAGGATTTCAAAATTGGAGGGTGATCCCTAGTCCTGGTGTTCATCAGCCTCATCAGGATTCTCGATGCTTTATTTTCCAGAAAATGTTTATTTTGGGTGGGGACAATCACAACTATATAATAAATATTCTGTGATCACAACAGTCTGTTGAATGTTATACTGTATAATCATATGTTCCGTAATTAACGTCAGGGCACTATAAGTTACATTTTTATATTACTAAAATTATTATACTAACAACGGAAAATGTAAACTCTAACTCTTGCAAAATAAATGCAATCTGTAAAATTATTATCGAATTCCTTTTGGAAAAATGAGATATTTGTGCCATCAGCAAGGTAAGATCCAAACCCGGGACCATGAAATGAGCACTGATCCAGACCCCCAGAACGAGTTTTGAGCATTTTGTTCACACTATACATACCATACGTACTGATATATATATGTGTGTACTATCTACAGGTCGCGTTTGTTGTCCGATATTCATTAAATTTGGTACAAATGTTCAAATTCCTTAGGCAGAATAATCGGGCCACCGCAACACCCCATTTGGAAGGGGAGTTTTCTCAAAAAAGAGGTTTTATGTTTTACAGTAAGTTTAATCAGATTTTATTAATTTTAAAATAAATGTGTATTTTAACAATGTCTATCAATATTCCAAAAAATTATGAAAATCCAATAAGTCGTTTCAAAATGGCGACCAAAAAAGTGATTTTTGCTATAACAGCTGAATGAATGGTCCTACTTCAATAAATTTTGTTATCCCTTAACATATGTAAAAAACCTGCAGTAAAAGAATACGAGAGTCACAGCTTCGTAACGCCCGTGGCCACACAGGAGGCCAAGCTGAGGACGAAGGCCGTGAGCCCAGCGAACGGCCTCGTAATGCCAGTAATAATAGAACGGCCGAATGCCAAAGCGAGGCTGTGAACGGAGCGAATAAGAGTAACAAATTGTATACGAAATTCGAATCACCCTTGCAAGCGGCGATTTAGCGCTTAGCTGCTGGTCGGTCTGTTTATTTATTGTTAATAATCGAATGCAATGCTTTGGTTGGTTACCAGTTATCTCTCGAGGAAAGTCAACTAGACAAGTAAAGTAATGCGTTTATATCCGCACCACCAATGGCGAATTAGGTTAAAAAAGATCTAGACACCAGACCCGCGTTTCTAAACCCGATGTTGTCGGACTCACTTGGAAAAAAGGTGGACGAACACACACACAGAGCTTTTAATCCATAGAAATCATATTTGATTGTTTCGAAATTAATACAGTAATCAGTAGGCATAAACAGTATTCAGATGATGTGCGAAATTAGAAGCTACCATAGGAAGCATCGCAATTGGCTGGCTTGAACGAGGTATGTGGTCAGCTGGTCTTTTGGTGAACACTTACACTTATACAGGTATCCGTTACTGTACGAGTACGATGTTCAGTGCCTAACAGTTTCAAGTTTATACTCTGTGGTGTAGTTATATTGTTAACATTTGTAGGTGTGCCTGATCATATTGTGCAACCACGTGTGCGTTATGAAACCTCGACCTCGGAACATAATGGAGTCCGTTCCTACACTTCAATATGTATAATGTCATTAATGTGATAGTTTGTCTACAAGATTGCATATGTAATATTTTAAACAGACTAATATGCACTTGTATTCCAGTTTAACTAGACGCCATAGGAACGTTCCATTTTATTAACTGGGTAACGGCTAAAATGTCTCTGAAGGACAAAGATGAATCAAATTTGTACAATTGGTTGACGACCAGTTTAACATTTGTTAAACTAAGATTTTATACAAAAAGATATGTCAATTATAACCCCTTTTACAAAATACACTCCTTCAGCATATGTACATGTTTTATGCCGCTTGGAGCATAATTTTCTTTTTAACATACTCAGACGGTGTACTTTGTTCACCCTATAATTAATTATGTATCTGTATAGTTACTTTATGTTTGTAATATATTACATTAATTTTACATGTTTACCACAAAGATACGTGTTTTTAAGTATAAAGTGAGCACTTTACCTGAGAAATGGTGGAGCTCCTCTCCCAGGCTCAGGACCACACCTAGACTGACAGGTGACGCTATCACAGCGTTATCACACAGCTGATAAGATACACTCTCGCCCTCCCTGCGGATAAGCCGCAATAGGCCATGATTCACTCTACTACCTACTCGACTCACCTACATCCACAGCTATATCAGTTCCCTTGCCTAATAAACAATATTATAGCGCGAACTGCAAGCGTGTAACCAAGTAGACAGAGTGTGATTCTCGTCATAATAACCTATTATGATTAAAATAAACTATTCGATCGAAAGGGGTGTGGCCTTTGAACAAATAGTCTGATTATTGTCTTACAGTGAAATTTGTGTTTTATACCGATAACTTTCTTAATAATGGCAACCGTCAACATTAGACAATAAAAGCATGACAAGTTTTGTCTCGTTACCGGCGTTAATAACTGAAGTTGAATATTTAATTTAGCTTTGATTATTACTGAATGTAAATGGTCATGTACGTTCAATATAGATTTTACCACTGTTAAAAACGTTTGTTGGAAAGTAAATTATTGCTCCAGGTTGTAAATATTGTTACAGTGAGTTTACAATTTCTAATTAGGACAGGCATTATATTCTTTAAAGTGAATCAGAATTGTAGATTTTCTAAATTTATTTACTATAAAAATACAGTACTAATTTAGACCTTTTTGGTTTAAAAGTAATACATTAAATATATGGCTCCAATACCGCAATCCGCCCTAGATAATATTTTTGACATCATGTAAGAAATATGGAATACTCTTATAGTCATCACATGAGAGCGTCATTTTTTAAATAATTGCAAACCATTATTAAATTAAGGCGCTTGTACAAATTTGACTCGAAGTTTCATAATTTTTTTCCTAGCAGCTCGAAAAATAATTTTTTATGCTCGTAGACTAAAGTAGTCGTTGAGACACAATGATGTTTTAAGCTGTTTATTATTCATATCAAATCGGTCTCACAGCGTCCCATCCCCAGGCAAAACCCTCTGAAGTGGAAATCAGATCGCATATTTCAAAAATTTTACTATAATAACCTAACTAATCCTTCATACGCTGACTTATGTTCTTTATTAAGTACTTAATGAAATTGTTCTAAATTTAGTTATCTGTCTTTGAGGTTCAATTTGTCAACCAAAACCAAACTTTACTATTGGTTTAGAAGTGTTTTAAGTTATATTAATCAGTCTTTATTTTCAAAAATAAACCTCATTTTGTAAATGACAGCTTTGCCAGTTTATAGGCATCAATTAGATAAACAAAAAGTTTACGACATTTAAAAAAGTAAATTATTGCTTGTACTGTTTTGTTTGCTTGGTTAGAGGTCTCGCCTGCAAAACAAAACAAGCTATTTTGTTCCAAAGTCTAAACTATCAATATACGCGATGAATTATTTTTTTCGTGGTAAGTAATTTATAAAACTTAGACTATGATGAAATAGTGTAGTTGACAGTTGTAATAAAACCGCTTAGTGTTGCCAAAAGATGTAATATTGTAATAAAAAACTGTTGGAGTCATTTAGTGCCCTGATATATTTACAGGAAAAAGCGGGCAAAAAGAACCAAGGTACACAGTACATTAACCAAATTGTAAGCAATCAGTTAATATCAATCATCAGGTTTAATACATTTGCAAATTAAAATGTTGTAGAATACATACGCCAATGTACGGTATTTAGTAAGAAGCAAGTCACTTTCCAAGTAGTAGCGAGTTTAGCTCACAGAATGCGCTGCAATGCACTCTGATAACAGTTCAGTTCCCAAGTTCCGCCGACCCTGAGTTGAGTGCTTGCTTTTCCTCGTAGATAAGCAAAGGTCCACTCCCATGCTCAGTTGGTTGACGCCTCAAGCCTCTTATTTATATAATTTTGTTTCATCTCGCTCATCTCGTTTTCAGATTAAGGAGTATGAAACACCTAGGGGAAGGGGAAATCCGGAAACCTTCCCCCCGAAATTGTTTAAAATTTTTAAAAAGTAATGAAAAATTGAAAAGCATTTTTTCGCGTTGCACCACTACACCCTGGTTCATCAGTGTGCTTTTACAGTCTAATTTAATGAAATTTAAAGCATCGGCTATAGTAGCCACACTGACACTCGCACAAATGCTGGAAGGGTAGCTACGCATTAAGAGTGCGCAGTACCTGTCGGCCATTTTGTTTTCATCCCATAAGAACAATGTAAAAACAAGCATTTTCTTGAGACACTTTACGCCTACAATTTTCATTAGGTCTTTTTGAAATAAGCTTTATTTGAAAGTTGACAATGTAGTGCAGTGACTCCGCTGACCACATTAGTTTACGAGTAAAAACAAGAAATTCAAATACATAGGTTCTTCAATTTTTACATTTATATAAAAATGGTCATATATAAGGTAAAATGGAATATCGGCTCAGCTGAGGCGCTAAAAGATTTAATAAACTTTAAAACAAAGTTTAATTCATAAAAAACCGGATGAAAACTGTAGGTGTGAAGTGTCTTATGAAAATGCGTGTTTTTACATTGCTGTTATGGGACGAAATTCATGGTCACAGCCACTACTGCGCAACCCCATGCGGGGGGGCTAGACTATAGAACTAAAACGCGCAGCCTCCACCTGCAAATACAGTACATATTATAGAGTAATTATGTTTTACGTAGTGCTTATAAAAAGTACAAACTTCAAAATTTGCTTTAAAACTTATCAACACGTTTTGCAATGTTAGCGCAGTTTGCCCCTTACACTCTGACCTGATGGTAGCTAGGTGTTTTAGTTTTACCCTCACAACAACCTCGAACTAAAATAATAATTCCACTTACAATGTATTCAATACGTTCATTTAGGAATAGAGTACAGGCTAAGTAAGAATCAGACAGAATCAAGCGATGATTGATGTGTTGAGAAATTGAGATGTTGGGTGGACCAACACATCAAGATTCAAGAAAATTGTAGCAATTTAGTCTTAAATATTATTGTTATACTTGAAAAATGTTTAAACATAGGACTTCATGATGATAGCCACCAGATTACTATGAATCAATATATAGGTTTGGGTTACCTTGTTGATCTGTCGAGTAATCTTTATTGTAGTTATAAGTACTACAGCTGTTTGGCGGCCATCCTAGGCCGCTTCTTCAGGTACGAGGACGTTTAGTTTTATCACTCATAGAGGTCGTTTTTCTTTTATTTTTATTCTTTTATTTATTTATCTATTTTATTTAATCAACTTGACGACCTCTATGAAAGATAAAACTACACGTCCTCGTACCTGAAGAAGCGGCCTAGGATGACCGCGACACAGCTGTAGTAATAACTACAATAAAGATTACTCGACAGATCAACAAGGTAACCTAAACCTATATATTAAACAGAGGATCTGATTAACAATATTGTTGGGTTCAAATTGTTTTAGTAAAAAAGTGTGAAATAAGTTAAATATTTTCTAACCAATTTCTGAGGTAGAGCTTCCGAACTTCTCGTTGTTTTCAAGGGGCATTTTAAGTCTCGCGAGTCCCGAGCTTTTGTTCCAATCCGACCCTCAGTGACAAACTGACTGAAGATAAAAATATTATACAGTATTGGTGAACTTGGTTTATTGTCGATGTACAGACAATGGACCCTCTCTACGCTAGCTCTATTCTCTGTAGCGCAACTATTGATCAACATGTTGTTTGTACTAAATCATCAGATGCAGTGGCAGAGCGGCGGCGGTGGTGGTAGAGTAGGCCTGATAAGGTGATCGTCCACTGCGGCGGTTTGAGCAATGAGTAGAGACAGAGTTAGCCTTGCCATTGGCCGCCTACCCTATATACCAGGTTACCTTTATCTGCAGAAACACACGGACACGGCAACACAACTTATTGCACTGCTGCGGTTGTAACTGGAAAGGTTGAGGCTACGTCATCCGCGACAATGACGTCACAACTCCTCTATTTGGTGACGTCAAGGTCGTTACCTGGGGTGGAATAAACAGTCAGCAGGAAGGAATAGTGTGTCGTTATTAGATAAAGGAGGTGGTAACTCCATCTTTTCAAGTGACGCATTTGGAGTGTTCTTATGCGCATAATAATAGTTTATAATGAAGTCTTATAGTCTTGTCATAGAGAGGTTTTCTCTCCAAAAGTTCTTACATAAAATTACATTAATTAACTATCCAAATAAATTCAAATACATCTTGGCGTGCGTGTGATATACGTAATATGTAATTCCAAATATTCTAATCGTTCTGATCAGCACCAATAGTGATCGATAGTGGAATGAATTTGCCTATTCACTGGTAATGGTAAAACAATTATCAATTATGACACAATTATCTAGGTTTCTACATTTCAATTTGCTGTAGGCAAAACGCAAAACTTGAAAACAGAGTCAATACGTGTTGTCCTAACTTTTAAGTTGTAAATTAAAAAATTCCAGCGGCACTCGATCCGAAGTAACGCATATGGCATCGGATACTAAAAATTGGGAACGAATTTCGATTGAATAAAACAATGTCTATTGTTTAAGTCGTATGTAATCTAACAATTATTGCTCGTAAAACATTTTGCATTAAATCAGGAAAAAACTGATAACTTGGAGTCGGGGTAAACCCAAAGATAATTAAAAATAAATAATACAACAAAAAATTAAAAGGACTCAAAAAATCATACTAGTATATTTTTTAAGATGTTTAAAGTAAATTCTATACATATTAACACGTCTTATCAACTATTATAATTGACCTCTAAATCTTTAGGGAAAGTACTCCCACATTGACGAACAAGCGATCCTGCCTTGAGGGAAAGGAGCATCTTTGCAGTGCACTCTCGCCCACGTAGTTTGTAATTTTGTAGAGAGCACATACAATGAGTGTGCATTATTAAAGATTAAATATGATGTATACATTTTAAAATTGCCTGGAACTGTCAAGAAAAATTTTAGTAAGAACACAATCAAGAAAAGTTTGAGTAATCTATATGTATTTATCGGCTACAGTAAAATAATTTTGGGTAATTCTTTAAGCAACGCTTTGAGGACATATTTCCATAGTTTAAAAAACACTAAAGACCTTCAAATGTTTTAGAAACTTGCCGAGTAGCCAGTTATGGAACTTCAGACTTCTCCGTGATCATAACTTCAAATCCCTAGCGTAACGAGTTTTAATTACTGTCTCGTTGGTTCTCGAGGATCCTAGCGGTTTTGCTTGCAGTAGTTTTTAGGGCTAGGGCGTTAGGGTAAAGTGTTGGGTTAAATTTAGGGTTAGAAAAATTAGATTAGGCCAGTTAACGCTGAGAAGAAAGGTGTTGTATCTCTATCCGCATTTTTGTGGTTGAGTTATACTCGTATCACAACCTAGAACACCACATCATATTCGAGCCAAGCTACTGCTAGAGGGTAGCTATTTTCGTCTGAGCACGTAGGTTGATTGAACAACCCCGGTCGAAAACCCACCCGTCAACTTTTCCCGAAAATCACTCTGGAGCCGTCTAGCCTGTATGTCTGGAGCCCCTTGACTCGGGTTGTTGCAAATCTGTCAGACTGCACACTACTGTATACTATAGTGACGTGTGTTTGGTGAAGCGCTGACTGGCGAGGTGGCCTACTTGCAAGCTAATCAGAGGCATTCCGAGAACCAACGGCCTTGGAAACAATGCAACCGTCACAAGCCCAGCGCCGCTTTCTACACTCACAGTCGCACTCCACCACTCACAACAATCTCACCTCCATCACGCCAAACCATCACAACATTCAATTTAATATTAAATACAGTATTAATAAGTATTTACAGCTTCAGCATGAACCCCTCCTTCTACATTTTTCTCGAGGAACAACCCGGATTTGCAACAACCCGAGTCCCGAACGAGCAAATGCTTCCAGGGGCTCCAGACATACAGACTAGACGGCTCCAGAGTGATTTTCGGGAAAAGTTGACGGGTGGGTTTTCGACCGGGGTTGTTCAATCAACCTACGTGCTCAGACGAAAATAGCTACCCTCTAGCAGTAGCTTGGCTCGAATATGATGTGGTGTTCTAGGTTGAGATACGAGTATAACTCAACCACAAAAATGCGGATAGAGGACTCGTGGCGTGGTCCTGTAATCTAGCTTCATGGAGGTCAGGTTTTGAGGATGATATAGGTCTAAAGCGGCTCAGATAGTATCAGTGATCATCTGAAAATACCCGCATCAACTCCCACCATCGTTTAGACATATCAGACCATCACCTGCGTGGTTCGGAAGTCACGTTAAGCCGTTGGTCCTTGTATTTCCATTGGTCATTGGGCTATTAATTAATGACCCATTCTAAGGAAGAGTCGGCCTTAGTTTGTAACAAGACTACACCTCATAACTCACTACTACCACTCATCACGCTCATCCTTCACCACATATTTGCCTTAAAATACCCTCAAGAAAGTGGTCGGCATCTCAAATAGTGATTTAGAGGAATGTTAAAATTACTGTATTGCAAGAAGATATGTAAATGCATTGTTTATTTTAGTTTTTATAGTCGGTGTAGAAAAAAAATCGGCGTGTCACACAATTACTGTGTCACAATGGTTTAAGGAAATAAAATTTCCCTTAAAAGAGGAATTGTTCCCAAAGTGACCAGACTGGACGAAGGAACAGCTGATAAGTGACTAACAGCACAGTCAGCTGATGAACCATGGTCACGACATCGGCGCCACTCAGTCACATAACAAGGAAACCACTTGTAACGTGAGTCACACTAAACACTGGAAGTCGATAGGCTGATACAAGATGACCAGCAGTTCTCTGAAAAGTGATCGGCTATTATTTTATTTGAGCAAGAATGTTTATTAGTCAGGAATACATGAGTGTACACTTATACAACGTGTTTTCAGCTAACTGTTGGACGATTAAAAACGGAAAATCGTAACAAACCATCACGATCTTCCGTAAAATATGCCCTGTTTGTCTCATGGAAAGACTCTTTCTCGTATAAACAAAACTTGTTTAAGGAATGTTTAATCCCATCAAATTTTGGGCTAGAACGTTTTAGAAACATTGCAGTTCTGTAGTCATGTACGGAGACCAGCAGCAGTTACTAATAACTTATAAGGTTCTTAAGGTGTTGACATTTTTCTCTCAAAACAACTGTTAAGGCATAAGTAATGGCATGCTCAAGTTGTATTTTCATTGCCAGGGAAATAAAGGTTTGTAATAAATTACCTTGTTTAGTGTGAACCCAGATCCTGAAAATAGGTCCTGAAACCAGATATATAGTAAAAGGTTTGGGAGTTCCAAACCTTAGTTTTGTTTGTAACGGGATCAATGTTGTGTGGATGTGTTGTATATATAACTAAATATAGGATTATCTTTAATGATCTTAGAATCAATGTAAGGGCATACAGCCAACCTTTTCATTTATGTACTAAAGTCTGAACGCTGCTGATTTTGGAAATTTCTTAAGTTTAAGGAACCTCCTATCAGGTATTTTCCTTGGAGGCCCTAAATTTCCTTATAAGATTTAGGCAATAATAGTATATTTTGTTTTAGTTTAATATTTTTTGGCAGCCTGACAAGTTATGTTTTGTATTTCATGTAAAAAAATGGAAATAAATCATTCTTATTCTTCTTATACGATAGTTTACTCTTCAAAGAGAAAAGATAATTTTGATGATCTTTATATTGCAAGAACAGCAGCTGTTTCAATTGTGTAAATTGTTTCTTAACACTAACCTATAGTAAACCAGCGTAACAGCTGTTTCTGCGAAACTATGCAAACCAGGCTACTAGAGTTCTGTTTTCTTTCAATTTTCTTAAAATATAAAAACTTAAAGTGCAGTAGATTTCAATATTTCTAAAATTGTACTGCATTTTTTTTACGAAAAAAGACTTTAGCTCGTAACAAAAAGCTTCAGTTTAGGACCTAGAGATTAAATATTTTACATTGTTTAGTAAATACTTTTCTACAATTTGTCAATGATTACTAATCAATGTGTACGTGATAATGTACTGCTTCCAGTTTGGCAACGCAGATGTTGTGCAACATTTGGAGTGGTGTTGCATGCGCGCCTCTTTGGCAAGAAATGAACGTGGTAAAGACTATATAATTATGTATAATAAATTCTTTCCTTGTGTTTGAACTGAACAGTTGACACGGGTGAAGCCCGTGTACATTACATGTTAAGAGAGGATGCCTTATTTTATTTCAGAGAAGAAAACAATTAGAAAAGAAAACACGTTACAATAAAGTCATGTGCAATAAAAAGAATGAGGAAGACGTACGTGCATGGACATCATTATAAGTATACAGTACTAATAGTAACTCACGAATAGTGAGTTTTAATTGAGACTTTATTTTCATACATACATAATACACTAAGCAATTTTCAATTCAAAGGCTTATTAAAAATACAAATACAATTTGTTTGTGCAATTGTCAAAGTTAACTTCCTTATTACCTTAATTAGGGGAAGGCTAAATATAATATTGCAGTTTTTCATTTCGTCTGCCACAAACATTGATATTTTAATATTTTACATTATATTTTTTCAGTTAACTCTGTTGATTAAGAAAACAGCTTTATGTTTAACAAGTCTTTTATTGCAACTTTGGACGTTGTTGTATTATGAATTTTTGACGTTTACTAAACCGTTGATTGTGTGATTGTTTTTAATTATATAAAGATTTATAAGCTAAGTAATGTTTTTATGTTTCCATGCTTGGACTTTTCTTTGAAACTACGCGTATTTGCTGATGCATTAATTATAAAAGTAGGATTTAGAGAATATCCTGTCCGATGACTATTACCCACTGGTAAACAGCGGGTTTTCTTGGTATGTTAAGATACATTATCAGGCTGTGATACTCGGAAATGCGCATTAATAACAAGCACACACAGATTGCCGACTGTTGAACATATAGTGTAAAACTTAGCTTTCAAAATACCATTGAAATATTCGTATTCAAATAATGACCATGAATGAACTTCAGGTCAAATTTATTTCATACTCTGAAACCCTCCCAGGCCGGCCTGATAAAAGATTCCCTTCAGGGATAAAAGTTGGGAACCGGAATTTCGACACAAACGGTCAACCCATAAAGTTATACTCTCGGGGAAATTTCCAAACGCTGAGAGTAATTGAGGCACAGGAGGACCTATTTGGACAATTTGACCTTAGTTAAGTTTCGTTTTTTAAAGTTTCCCACAAGGTTAGTCAGGTTCTGAATAATCCAAATTATTTTAGTTCGAATGTTTGTAGTTCCCAAGAATAAAGCTATTGTTTTCAATATTATTCGAGCAACATATGCTAGATTTGAATCAATAAGTCATGAGTGAATTTAATATATTATTCTTTGATATTAAACATCCCCACGTCAACTTTTAAGGTTAGTACTGTATACGTAAGGCAATACTGGAAGTGTGTGAATGATGCCACCATCAGCTGATGTAGACTTGACCCTCGACAGATGTTTGCAGACGGTTCCCCAAGTCTGGCGGTTGTAAATATTTATCTGTCTCACTTCGAATCGTGGTAGATAGGCCTACGTACGTCTTGAAATCTCAGACATCACAGCCGGTTAAAATTGAATTCATAACGCATAAAGTCCATGGCCACAACATGTTTGATGTATTGCATATTTATTAACTATTGTATATTTATTAACTAATATATTGTTAACGTTGTAGAACTAATGTGTGTTGAGAAAATGTATGTTTAAACATTGTTTTAGGGGACGTAATCGAAGGCCACTTCCTGTACTGCACACTGCGCTGGTAGGGGTGGGAATGTTGCGTTGCAGTCCAGGAAGAGCTCGGGCTAGGCTTGCTCAATGTTCAACCTCTCTCAGCCTCCCGCTGCTGCCTCATGCTTGCGCCTGCGCCTGTGTCTCCTGGAACAATAGCTCCCACAACTCTCTGCTCAATGTTCACTGTCTGGTTAAATAATGTCGGCTGGGAAGTGGAACTGCAACTACACACAGTGAGAACTGCGCAGGATATTCGCCAACCGAGTACAGTCAAAGGATACTGTCAAGTGTCAACAAACTTGCGCCTACCTGAACATATAAACAATTTTTTGATTAAGTTTTTGCAAGACAAACAACTTGTTCAAATCACTTTCGTAAACAATTTTCCCTCCTCTAGGTACGTAGTTTCCGCATTATATGCTGTTGCACGACGAGTTTTTATACGTTTACAAGTTACAACTGCTGATAGTATTGCCTTTACTACAATACCTATACGAATAATCCTAAAATTTAAGAATTTTATTTGTTTAAGTAACAAGCGATAGATTTAAGAAACCGAAAAATTCATGTACACATAATTATTGGTGGCCACTCTTAAATATTCAAATAAACAATGGAATGTGAATGACGAACCGACCGACTAGAGGTGACGGAGGATGTAAGGTCCTTATTCGTCCTGCTTATAGGTGTGTGTGTGTGTGTCTACAGACTACAACGGACATGCTGATCTGTATGTAGGATGTGCAGTTGCTGCCAGACATGCTCAACAGTCAATCCTGCCAGCAAGTCCATGTCTACTCTACGATCAGACTTCAGATATGCATGGTGTATTACTATATCTACTGTATAACCCATGTCTGAGCAAATACAGGACGGTTATGGAATTTGGCTAGTTAATTGTCGAACCATTGGCAGACTAAAGACACTCTAAACTCTTTAGTCCTTACTCTATGGATCATTTATGCTTAGGGATAAACTGGGTAGACCGAGATTCATGGTTTCTTGCAAAAGTCAAACAGGGTTTCATTATAAATTTTCAGTAGTAACGATTAGAGTTGAGTTTTTACTCAGATTTCACAATGTTGTGTTGATTGTCACAGAGTGTTGATAAAATCTTTACAACATGTATAAAAATGTTGGGTCTTTTATTGTTGGCTGTATAACAAAATAACAGAGTATACGGGTTACATTTGATGTTCCAACAAAGACAATACGTAAACCAACAGTTTGACAAATATAAAAGAAAAGGTTGACAAATTGTGACTTTTTATGACCAATTTAGTATGTACTGTATCTATTTATATACCCTTCGAATCACCAAAACCAAACAATTAACTGCTCAGAATAATGTTTAGTAACCTACAAAATTGTTTTATTTAATCGACTGTTCCAAAACTACTGTGTTTTCCTGAATACGCAACAAAAACAAAATAACATGTAATACATTTAATATCAATTAAAACTGTTTGAGTCACTCTTTCAGGAAAATCCAATACAAACTTATATCTGTAATATTTAATGAATGAAACAGTGTTTAGGGTATAAAGTGTTCTAATAAACACTGTACGAGTATATTTTTGTGACTCATAGCAAGGCCCAAGGGCTAAGAACAAACAGCAATAAACTACTATACTGTTACAAAACCTACCTACTCGTGACGTCATTATTGTAGACGATTTTAACTACCATAACCTAGTTAAGTTTCCACCATTTGACTACAATGGGTCAATTTTCGACTCTCTTTAGATAGTGACAAAATTATACTCAGTACCAATAATGGCTTATACCAGAATAGGTATATACCAGATTATTTTATCATTTACTTAAATCACTGTATAGGTATATATAATAAGGACCCAACGGTTGTCCTCAAGTATTTACTATTTGGTGAATCGAATGGGAATTGTTGCATCTCCAAACTCTTGGACGCTTTGGTTTTGACGGCTCTTTCGTGCAGAGGTAAGACTAGATTCGTAAACATGTTGTTTTTTCTTTCGTTATGAGCCAAAAACTATCTCATAATCTTGAGGTTTGACAGCTTACAAATAAGTTACTCGTTGATTTTAGAGATCTTATCACAAAATGATAGCCTACTAATTAAAAATCAGGCAGTGGACGCGAGTTTGATATTTAAACCCACAACACCTTTTGTAAGAGATAAAAATACAGAATCCCTGAGGTACCGAGGAGCGAGTGGAACTCATTACATGGACTCATTACACAGCGGCCGAGAAGCTCCTCTCACATTTACAAGTGCTGTGGCCAGTAATGATACCCGCCTTCAGTTACTTGATGCATGTACACTTGTACATCTTTCAGTTCCAGTAGGAGACAGTGTAGATATATACAATAATAAACACACGTCGTGATTTCCATGCACTGAGCACAGAGCAAGCTATAGAACAATTTGTACAGTAAAGAAAGAAAATAAAAGTGGTTTTATTTTGAATTTATGGCGTATTGCCAATAAACTAGTTTTGCTCGATCTCTAAAAATATGTTTGATTTCCCCCCACTGGGCACTGTCACATGGCGATCAATGAACGATGCTGAATAAGCCCACAGGATCGAATCCCAGAGAATAGAAGGCTAGAAGCACTATTACTCTTTCTTCCAAATTATGTCCGCACTATCGGGCGATAGGTCACGGTTCCTCAAAACTAATTTGACACGGCAGACCGCTGAGATATTGTAGTTTATAAGAGCATATTTATAGGTTTTAAATTATTTTGTAACACACAAAACTGAAAATTCAAGGTTGGAGAAGTATACTATCACATCATTCAGGCACAAACCCTTTTCTAATATTACTGTTAAGGATTTGTCCAAATTTCCCAAACACGTACTCGATGATTCTCACAATGATGATTTGTACTTTCTCAGATTTTCCTGTTGGGTTCTGACACTTGCTGTGTAATCACTGCACAGTATGAGTATACTGTAACAATAACGCGAGCTTGCTATTATTGGTGTAATGACTGATGATCACCACCACGTCCACGGCGCGTGTGTGCGTGTGACACGAGGTCATTGCCCCCTCCTCTCCCGACCCGCAGCCGCCTCTCTGTCTCGGACCCATCACCCATCCACAGACATTGTTGACGTTACAAGTTGAAATCAAGCCTGAATCACACTCCGGCCTTGGTGTCTGCTGGCAGCTGGCAACATGCAGCGGGCTCGTGGGCGTTAGCCAGTTCTCTTAGAGAACTGCATTACCCTCCTTGAGGTCGTACTCGCAGGAATAGCCACCCCTCTAGTCAGCTGCCAATCAAAGCACCCTTAGCCCCCTTCCAATGCAAAAAATGTCTACTCATTATAAATTATATTTAGAAAATAAAACTTTACAAGTTTTTATTTATTGAAATTTGTTAATGGGAGATTTTCGAGTTTGTAATTGTACGTACATTGCCGACATTTTCCACAGTTCGGGATCTGCAATCTAACTTCTTCTACAGATGAAAGGTAACCAAAACATAAGAAAATGAGCGATCCAAAAATAATGAGCGTGAGCTAACCAATCGAACACAACAAAGTAACACTTGGCTGTTAAAATAAAACAATATGTTGGTAGATTTCACCGGCCGAGGACATGTTGAGTTTCTCTGGTTGCTGATTGGTCCTTTACGTTCATTTAGTTTATGTTGTTTTGTTCTCTACGCTAATTTTCTTAATTTTAATTTCTTTTACTCTAACGGCTACATGCTTGGTTGTGCTTGACTGGTCAGCTTACGCTGGTTACTTCTGCCTATCTCATGTCTAATGGTTTGTGTTATCTTTTGGGTCACCTTTCACCTGAAGACGGGACCAGATTGCACATCCCGAAACGTCGCGACATTTCTTCTAGCGACATTTGTTCTTCGTGTTCACCAACGATGGAAAATGCCCGCAATATTTCACACTACACAAATATTAATTTAACACTTGTACCAGTACGGTAACACCTAAGTGGCATGTGTGACCTGGGAACGTTTTCTGGGTGCGGCCTTGTGATACCGGCCGTGTAAGCTCACAAGACCCACCTATAGGCACAAGGTGTCCACCAAGTCCAGGTATACATTTTTATAAATAAGCCTTCTTGTACGTTAAAAATTATAGTTAGTTCACGGATGAAACAAACAGATATTTAAAGAAAATTAATTAAAAAAGCAATTACTGCACTTTTATAATGCGTTGATAGATACACAAATATTGTTGGTCCATGGGACATTAGATATACCCTATTTGATATTTTCCAACTTGGGTAACCTCACAGCGGTTGCAAACAATCAACTGCAATGCTTCAATACTCAAGGGGAATAAAGCTCTAGTTTATAGCAAGACATTTTCACCACTCACTCTTTACTCCAGCATCTTCCTCTTGAATCTCTCTCAATGAGCGGTCGGTGTCTCTCAAATGCCAATTTTACAAACTGTATTAAGTAAGTAGTAATAAGTTGAGTGGATTTTGATTTTGTGTTTGTTGTAGCACCAACTTTCCATTGACGAGAACAGCGGAAGTTTGAAAATAGCCAGTCAATCCTCCCGCGAGCATGATTCTAGTTTTAGAATATCTAAACTCGGATATAGACGTGAGACAATTCAAACATCACAACCCGTAGATCTCCCACATTCAGTGTTTAGTTTCATAGGTGGATGTTTATTATCTCAGCCAATCAAACGGATAAGTTTTCATTGCGGATAGGTCCTGATTAAGGAACGTGAAACGATATTTTTATTAATATCGCTACTTTTGGGGCGATTCATCCATTCATTCATCTGTGCGCACTTTTCAAGTGTTTGCTAGAAATCATCCTGTGATCCTTCACACGAACTGCACTATCAGCTGCGATTGCTTCACTGTGAAAGTAGACATTTCACATGTTCGTGAATAATTGAGGATGTTCAATACTTAAGCAAGCCAATCTGTCTGGTTGTGAAAACCGAAATTTGCCTCACCAGTTACCATTCACGATAAAATCTGAATTCTGGCAGTTTTCTTAAAACTCAGCGTTCTAACACACAGTGTTATGAAACTGGACCGAGAGATTGTTATTTTTGAATGACGTATATGTAATATAACGTCACTAGCCAGCTGCCAGCATGTGGATTGTGGAGAGTATATGTATGTGTATGTTAGTGAGGTGGGAAGGCACAGGACAGGGTGCAAGGTGATCTGGTCCACTTGTCCCGTGTGTGGGCTAGACAGACAGTAGACTGGTTCAACGTTTGCAAACTCACCTCACCAGCTTACCTGCAGCTTAACTCTTCCACAATAGTGTTACCGGTAAGGTGTTGTCATCACACCACGAAGAGAACGGTGTACTTCTTGGGATCATCTGGTAGTCAGTAGCCTATACACCCACCTGAGCACGAGGGACACCAATTGCATCATCAGGCTAAGGAGGCTGTTTAATGTTCATTTTGTAAATTTATATAAGGAAGTTCGTAAACCAGTAAAATCGGTCCATTGCGTCCTCTTAAAATGGGGGTTTATAATATAAAGACTTTATTTACGATCCGATAATTTCGATGAAACTTGATGTAAACAATTAGGACCCCACATCCAACATGTGAACAAAAAATCATCAAAATCTAATAAACCAGTCCAATATCGCACTTTTATCTTGTTATAAATAATTCGCCAGGATTCACGGTAGCGCGTCGACTATGTTTTAAAATCAAAAGAAAGCTAATGCGTTAATGTAAGGTATTGCGCCATACGGACAAATCGTGAGTTAGATTTTGCACATTTAACAAGTGGATATAGTATGTACTGTACTACAAACAGCAGTAACAATAATCATACTTTCATCCCCTTATCAAGTCTAAAGACTTTTGAACAAATACAATAGTTCGTTATTTACCTATCACATAGTTCACCGTAGAGGTTTAGTCGATTATGACTTGTTTATAAGTGTTAAACCAAACATCAGACAGGTTTCTGGAGGTGGTGGTGATGGAAATGGTTCTAAGAATCCCTCCCTCATGTAGCAAAACATAAATAATCGTACTACGCATCAAACATGTCAATAGTTTATGAACAGTTTGCTTATAGATGTTTTCAGTATAAACCCACTCTTATCCCTTGTATACTGTCTAACTAATAGGACAGCCTCTGTCGTGTAAAGTAGACAGCAAGAATACAGCCCAGTGAAGCTTGAGCGACTAGTATACACAGTTATTTAAACATAGAACTCGCTATCACTGATACCAGAGTTGTTTGTCTGCATGACTGTCCCTAGTCAAGGTCTCTTTTATCTTTCTACTATCACTCAGTTTCCGGTCTTATTCATTTGTAAAGCTCTTTCTTCGATAGGAGAAACTTTAGTTGTGAGTCGCTCAGTTTAGTTTTTGTTCTACTTGTCATTATGATGAGTCACACTTGCACTCCTTTGATTATACGTTGAGCCTTTGATCATAGACGTCGATTTTGTAATCCTGGCCTGCAACACTCGACTGAGCGGACGTCGATTTTAATACTTTTCTGAAAGTGGGAAATATAACATGTACTTTGTGAAATGTGTTTATTATTTCAGCACCACACACAAGTACCCACTACGGAACATTATGTGTATCACCTATCACCAGGTCAGGCTTCATTTACTGTAAAAGTCTTTCTTTGTCTCTTGCGCAACCTTCAGCAACCAGTTTTGCCTACGCAAAATAATAAGATGAAGCGAGCCAAGTCTCGAGAAAGTGGAGTCTACACTCTACAGTCCGACCACTGAGAGAACGCAGCCTTGCTACAACGGGGAGCCAATGCTTCAAGCGCTTCCTCAGCGCAACCAAGTCACAACACAGACCCTACTGAAAAGTGACAACTTAAGTGATGTTCGGGTCCCCTAGAACATTGGTGGAGTTTGGAAGCTACACATCGGCATGAGCTCCTCACTTAATACAGTATAAATACATAAATAAATAATGTCTTAAAAGTTAAAACAATAGTTATAACTGTGTATCGAGATCGTCAAATCAAGATTGGCATGCAAAATCTTGTCAATTCACTGAAATATCCCAATAACTTCTCACTTACTACTTCATCAATAGAGCTGTAAGGTTCATTCGTATGTTCATAAGATTGGTGAAAATGCCAAGTATTGCCATTAGCTTTTAGCGAGTCTTTATATTTTCATTTTCCTACAAATTTTCGAATTATAGCTAAAAACATATTTAGAAATCCTGCGACAGGATAATGTTGACTCTTCCCACCCCCAGCGAAGTAAAATTTGAAAGAATAAACTGGTCATTTACCTAACTGGAAAACATAGCTTTGAAAATGAATATGTGATTTGTAAGGCTAATCAGTTTCATGGAGCAGAGACTGTCACGGGAGACTGATGCGGCACGAATCACAGGATGCACGGCTACGCAGTGTCACAACTAATTTATTGTGAGAGCAGGCAACATCAATAACATATCTCATTGACATTACCTACCGTTATTTATTATCAATAATATAATATGCGTAAGTTGTGAGCAGGGGGCTTCAATACAGCACTGTTATACTAAATATTATTGTCATTTTTTGGGTTTCGGTGTTTGTCGGCATGTTCATGCATTCCAGATTCCAGTGTCAAGTAACTATTTCCTGGGGCCGGGCCAAATTAGTGGTTGACTCATGCTACGA
The DNA here is from genome assembly GCA_018831715.1 of Matsumurasca onukii. NCBI lineage: Eukaryota > Metazoa > Arthropoda > Insecta > Hemiptera > Cicadellidae > Matsumurasca > Matsumurasca onukii. Next base: position 73,575,158 of record CM032060.1, read on the forward strand.
AATAGACCTGACTAAGTAGCGAGTAGACATCATCATGCTTCTCATCAGCAGACAAAAGCACTTTCCACTCATCTCATTCAACTCATATCTGTGAATTTTTTCTACAAGAGGACCACCACCCTTCTAAATAAAATGCGAAAAAATTGGAAAATTCGTGAATTTGAAGCAATGGGGCCTACTCTATTTTTCATTGGTTGCTGAAGTGTAATACAATCTTACTCTAACCTTATGTAAGTCTAGAGGTTTTGTTATTGATCAAGTATATTTTGTTGTAGATAAATTAACTTATTAACTTCAGGATGGATTGGGTATCAGGTAGGAGTCTAGCCAGGACTTCATATTGGTTATCATTTCCAACAAAGGTGTACTGGTGTTTGAGCCTTATTTATCTATTCTGTGTGACCATATGGAGAGAAATATAAAACATAGCTTACAATCCTAGCGAATTTCATGAAATGGTGGTATAATTTACGATAACGTAAATTCCCCCCAAAAATTGGATTGTAGTACTATATGCTGTAAAAGCAGCATTCAAGATGAGATCTGATTTCAATGAAAATTGGTACTGTAAAAACATTTTTATGCTCGTGTACCAATCAATGTGCATCAAAAATGTAACAAATACTAAATAAATATTTTTGTCTTCAAATTTATTTAGTATTAAAAATGTAACAAATTCGCACAGCCGGACCAGGATGGCGGCGGGTAACAGTTTTACGTTCATAAACCTTTTCTTTGACAAGGGTGTTTTGTTTCAATCTTGTAAACCTAACTGAAAGCACAACTCAAATTTACAATGAGAATATAACGAATTGATTGTGTCAATGCTCAATAAAACATCTCTTTTCATTATAAAAACCATGTATTAAAACATAATACTCTTTAATATTTATAATACATAGTAGAGGGCGTTAAACAAATACATTCACGTTGAAATTTTACGTCCAAACATCAAAATATCCTATGACATGATCAATATAGAAAGCGTTACAGATTACTACAAACCCTCAAATTTTTACAAAAATTTACATAGAGTGCTACACTTACAAAGTTAATTTATGCATATATTTACAGATACAGTATATTTATATATAAACTATAATCATACAAGATATATATAAAATTGGTAAAATAAACAAAATTAAAGCGGATTTAAGGTTATAAAGTCCTAGTATTAGGCATAAATGTAACATTTTAATTAAAAAAACCTGTGCTTGATGTATAATATAAGTATAATATTTTTGAGTAAATTTTTATTTTTTATTTAAAAATTAAAACTATAGCACAGAATATCATTCACAATAATATACAGTAATACATAAAAATCTTATATCCAAACATACAGGTTATAAACATATATTAAAAATTAAAATCTAATGTTGCATTCATGTGGTTGGTTCTTTGGTAATTTACCACACACAGATATGGATAGTAAGAAAATAATAGACAAGAAATGCAAAGATTTAACAACACTACATTTAAAAGGAAGAACTTTTTTTAACATTACCTGCTACTATTAACTGATTAATGTTATATAAATATCGTACAAACCCAACTATTCCATATTAGGCCTTACAACTGTTCCAAGATTTAGCTTACACTGATATGGATGGTAACTTTACCTAGAAAAGAGTATTACAAAAGGTGTCCAGAAATTAAATCCAATAGATGTTTTAGTTTTAAAGGAAGTATTTGATTCAGAATTTAATTTAAATAATTGAATTGAAATGCGAGCGGGATTGGAACGGTCAAGTTTTAGGTGTTGAAGCGAAGCGAGCTTCGAGTCTGCTCTGGACTCCTCTGTTGTCCCCCGGTCCTGGTTCCCTCCCACAAAATTATCTACATTTTCATTCAATTGGTGATTTTTAAGGATTTCAGGAGAGTTTCAGACTTACAAGATGTCATTTGCTTATTATTTCAAAATGATATTAGTTATTAAGTGTTGAGAATAATATTGACATTTTAAACAATTTTAGTAATATACACAATGTAACAGTTTCAATACAAAGGGAAACCACCCCTTATCCACCCTGTCTCCTCTCAGTGACTCAGAGTACTGTGTAGGTGCTCTTTAATGTGATTGGGCTTAGGAGGAGCCGAAAGCAATACTCTTCATGTACCTAACCACCTCCTCAAACCCATCTTGACCACTAAACTCTATTTCGATTGGTGTGGTAATTTTCAGACACTCCTTTATAAGTAGAAAAAGTATTGAAAAGTGAAATATTTCAAACAGGAGAATGGTATAAATGTAACCATTCACAAAATGCAATTGACATGAGAAACAGTGTTATTGATCTTTCATTGGGATATTAATAGACTTAGAACTAATGAATGTGTATAATGGGTGTTTTCTATTTGAAACATTACAAATAGTACAGTTCATCAATAGGTCCTAAAGTGACACTTTTTGAAACAAGGTCAAGGTAACGTCCAAAACGCAGCGATGTTGAATGGATGGGTCAACAAGACACTTTCGGGCCGAGTGATGAGCGATACTTTTTGCCATGATGCAAATAATAATGTCAATAAATGTTTTAATATTATGAAGAAACTTAAGTAAACATTGTTTTGAACTCAGCAGTCTGAATTATATTGTTGTAAAGAAACAGCTGTTACACTGATTTACTACAAGTCAGTGTTAAAATTCAAAACAAACTTGTTGAACGAGCTGATGTCCATGCCACAACAAGATCATTAAAAGGATCTTTTTCTCCCTAGGGAGAAAAACATCACCAAACAATACTTTATTTACCTGGGTTTAAAAATGACACTTTAGCACGTTAATACATGTGTCTTAAGCAGCTGTTTTTAGAGCAAAATTATTTTTAAAGAATTCTAACACCAATTCAGAAAAAAGAAACTTTTGAAGAATGCGTTTGTAAGTTGCTTTGCTCTTTTGCCACACAGCCGTTGTAGTTTTGAATGAAATTAACTAGAAGCCATAGCACAGTTTACCTTTTGCTTAATTTATAGTTTAAATTCAAGCAGAGTATCACTGGAATTACAACAGTGATAAACTTTAACCCCTGTTTTGCAAGAAATTGACAGGTTTGTTTTAAGATAAATATTCAAATGCATGCTTTAGTAACGAGGGGTTTCCATTGTTGTGTATTACTTTTTTTCAATCATATTTTGATAAATTCTACCGTGGAAACTTGTTTAGTTTTAATAGATTTATAATACTTCATAGATCTGTTTAAGTTGAATTAATGTAACAGTAATATTAACAATGGATTTATTAACTTAATAATTTAGCAAAGATTACACAAGGAAACTAGACTGACCGGCAGAACTTCCAATGAAGATTCAATTTCTATCTCTTTGAATGATGCAAAAATCAAGACTTGTTGTTACACTGGGCGTTTACAAAGACCACTTTACACAAACAATACATTCCATTAATATCACATTATGAACAATGTTCAGCAACCGTACTGCCAGTATTTCCCATAACCTCAACTTACAAATATATTGTTAGTGTGAGTTCCTTTTGTGCCGGCACCTAGGTCAGTGTCCGGACAGAGTAGCAAAGAAAAGGAGAAATTGAGCACAATGATTGGCTTTTGAAATATTAATTAACAGCCAATCACTGTGTTTCGTTTCTCCTTTTTCTTTGCTGCTCTAGCTGCGGATACTAACCTCAGAACTGCACTTCAGGATTGAACACCTTTGTTTCCAATCTGGCTTCACTGAACCTTGGTGTGCATTAATCTCAAATACTATTATTCGTTCATTATAAGTAATTTGGAATAATTTACAAACTTTAATTTGATGTTGTATGATAATGTGTCACATTAAAAATGGGTAGTTAGTGATCAATCTTCTATTCACAATTTACCAATTTTTCATACTCCAAATACACTTTGTGGTGTAAACTACTCCACCATAAGTATTTGAGAAGATACTTGAGCAAACATCAATTATATTTTAAATAACAAAGCTGGTGAGTTATAATTAAAAAGGTTACATACTCTCAAATAAACATGGAAAAGTGGCAGTGTAAACACTTATTTAAAACAACTAATATGGTGAAGTAGGGTTAACTAACTTAAAATTGAATTTATTCCTGAATACTTAATTTTTTTACACACATAATTAAGTTGAAGAAAGAAAGATTTTACATACTAATTACTTTATTTGTAAAGACTACTGGGAAATTAACCTTTTTTGAATTACTGACTTTGTTAGTTTGTATTATGTTGGAACTAAAATAGTGTTGAACATTTAACATTTGTCTAAACAAATTCAGTATTATACGGATATACTCATTTTTATTTGCTTAAAACTATTTTTAGCAAAGTCTCTAAATTAAAGTTCTATGTTTCAAAAGTTAAAAAGTTGTTAAAAACTAATAATATCAACAGTACTATGTTTTGTAATTAAAATGGATTCGATATAAAAATAAACATAAATATAACAACCATATTTGAAATAACTATTTTTTCTCAATATATCAGCAATAAAATCTTAAAAGCACTTTAAAAAATAAAATATTTACAGTTTTCAATAAAATTCAGGTTAAATAATAATTTCTTGATATCTTTTGCTTAAATTACAAAATAAACTTAACAACTTAAGACTAAAATATAGTTTGTGTTGAAAGAGGAAAAGATTGCTGTGATAAAAATAGGCCTACTTGGAGAGCGAGGTGAAGCAGAATGAGAAACGTGTCTACGAGGATAGCAGGAGGCACCTGTGAACACAAATCCAGTCTGTTACAATAATTGTTCTCTGGAAACATATCTTACACAGGCAACATATTAACATATCAATCTAAATATTTTGACTATCGCCCAGAGGAAATGAAACAACTTGAGGACTGCTGCTAATCATCCATCTTTATCCTACTTCATCCTGAACCACACCAACTGTTTTCTATTGACTGGAAATTTAATTTGATTCAGTTGATCTGTATTCCCAACTTCCCATTTGCAAACCCCTTGACAACTGACGAGGACCACCTAAAGAAACACCCTTCAACAAATGAAACACCCTTTAGGTTTCTATTGCTGTGGAGCTTCAAAGAGGCATCCCAAATCCACCTCTATCCACCAACTGCAGCTATTACTAAGTTAATTCTTTCTCCATATTTGTACTGACAATGTATTTAGCTCACTAGCCAGAGGCCTAGCTCGCTTTCACTAAAATCAAATATTTCGGTTTCCAGACTGAGAATGAGCAAGCTTGCAATTAAGAATAAGAATTAATTATTTATTATTAATTGGTAGTACAATGTGGCAACTGCAGACAAATTTCCACTTGTTTTAGACAATCTTCTCTGATTGGGAGCCGCCATGCTAAAGTAGACTGGTGGCTAAAGCTGCTTCTTATATAGTGCATCCTATGTGAAAGTAGCATTATAACTTTAACACTGAGAGATAGAATAACACTTCCCCACTAAGGCAGGTGACACACTAACTACATCAACTCCAGTCCACTTGGGACTGCTCCGGTCCTTCAGAACAAGTCAGTTTACAAGTAATCAAGTGAGCAGCTCCTCTCTATATGGTCTACTAGACTCCAGCTTTTTCTGGCTTGACACTAGTAACCTCTAGATAAGGGTCGGGCCTAGTGGAGGGAGCACGGGGGACTGTCCTTTTCTCAATGATGAGTAATTTTACTCATTATAAGCGTGGTTTTACTATACCAGGAATGTTAACAAAGCAGCTAGCTATTCTGTGCAATATTTCAGCATTTGGATGGAAAATTTATCGGGTTAAGTTTAGTGGTACACACAGATTCAAAACGTTGCTGTTTGTTAAATCCCCTAAATATTTTGACGTAAAAACGTGTTTGAAATCTTTATAAAAGTCAGCCTGTTGGCTTTGTCATTAAAGGTGAAAACAAAGCATTGCTACACATTACACAATAAAAAACAGAAATAAATTAACATACTTTGACAATTCTTAGTCAACAAAACAAATAGTTTAAAACAGTTTTAGTAACAGGTAGGCATACTCGCTAAAGACCAAACAGCTTGTTAGTGGCGGGCGCAGGTTGAAGACTCCATGGATAAGGAAGTCTGTCCCTTTTTTATTGCATAATATTCTCTTTTGACACTCTTGGCCCTTTTTAAGCTCTCTATAGCCTTCTTGATTCTAGCCGATCTAAATGTATTCACAATTTGATTGGTTTTTAGGAGGCATTCAAGTTAAAGGAACCACTGTTCTTCAAAAGACGAATATGGACTTTTTATAGATTCTCCACAAATCAATGTGTTCTGTTGTTAGTGTAACTTTACATACTTGTTTAATTTCATGTACATCTGCAGAGTCCGGCTGTTTAAATACCACAAAGCTTTAGCTGCACTATTATTGAAACGTTGCATTGTAGATGAAAAATTTTAATATAATCCTGGGCTTTAAAAACAGTTTGGTCAATTAACCCTCTCCCAACTGCAAGCCATGAATCACCAGATGCACACAGTACCCACTGTTGGACACAAGCCACAGATCGCCATGATCTACACTACCGATTTGTTCCAATATCTGCTGTGTTCTGGCGGATGTTTTTACAACTATTTTGAATTACTTTGCATGCAGAACAGTGTTCAACAAATAATATTTTGCTCTATTGTAGATTTTTACAAATAAATTTTAGTTTTTTTGCCGACATGGCCGGCAAGTTGTTTGCTTTTAAAAAGCGAAATTGACAGTGAGCTTAGTGACAGTGATAGTGGAAGCTTTAAGCTAAGTGATATTGAAGAGGATTATGTTTTTGTTGATGCTGGTTTCGATCAACAGAGTGAGGTTTCAGCCGATGACAGCGATGTGGCGGCGGATGACTCTGCCCTGGCCCTGCACACAACACACCGGGGCTACCACCGTACCCTTAGCTCCGCCTTCCCACCCCTTGGTCATAATGAATATTGTATGTTAAACTTAGTGTGTTTATAAATGATTTTATATCAACCCCCTCATTGCCGGTTGTAGCTACTGCTATGGAATACTGAAACAAGATGCGTACCGGCGGCCGGCTACCCGCCGAGTGCTGTAAATTAATAGGGTCCAGTAGCGTCAGGCGCAGCCGGCTTCATTGTGTCCGGGAGAGGGTTAAATAGTTTAGCCTTAGCCTATACATCGCAGCCCGCGGCTACATGAGTGGAAGAGTGGGAGACTAATTCACGGACACAATGCTTAACAGTAGAATAGCCATGGTTTTTGAATGTAGGGAATGATCCAGGATCATGAGCCCTTACAGAGCCGAATGGGGAGCCAGGTATCAAATACCTCTTTGCCTAAAGGAGGGTCTGGAAAATATGCAAAATGGTGAGTTTATCCTAAAACTAAAGCCGCGATAAAATCAAAGTCTTCCACTAAGTTTTCCACAAGTTTCAGCAATTTGTTGCTTTTTCTACAAAATAAAGTAACTTTTCTGTCTTCCACTAAGTTTAAGCTTGAAATGTCGGTAAAGATCAAAGAAAGTTGAAGACTAAAAGTGGAAGATTTGTTGCTGTACGCTTTGCGCAAGCAACTTGTAGAAAACTTATGAAGAACTTTCCACCTCCTAGACGTGACGGGACGTCAGGCGCTGGCATCCCCCCCCCTACGGATTAGTAGCTTGGGACCACTCATCAGCTACCCAGGATTTCTTAATTTTACAAAAGGCTGCTGTGAGAATCATATCCTACACCAAATACCTCGACCATTGTAGGCCTCTTTTCAAAGCCATGGAAATTCTCACGGTCATAAGTCAATATGTGTATAACATCTTATGTTTACTCAAAGACAACCTAAACAACTTTACCAAAGGGATGAGCTATACAGTCATGGACTACGTCAAGTTAAGGACTTGATTTTCCACGCTGCTAAACCTTAAGTCTTATGCCTGCTCCGCCATAAAAATCCACAACTCACTGCCAACGGAAGCGAAGAACTTAGACACAGCAATTTTTGAACAGAAACTTAAGGTTTGCCTATTAAGGAGACCTCTTACTCTCTAAAAAAGAGCTAGAGGAGGCCACTGTTTGGAGACTGCTAACCTCTGCCATAGCTATATAAAATACAAGTAAAGTATTGATCTCACTAATCCGGCCCTATTGGGATCGAAGTACCGATTAGCGGAATTGCCGGATTAGTGAGGTTCACTAAAATATACAATGAAATGTCGATAAATATTTTGTTAATTATATTTGAATAGATAAAGTATGTTTAGATTTTAGATTTGAAAGCTAAGAGTATACAGTCAACTTACAATATTTAATGTAATAAGTTAGTTAACCACTTGACGGTCCGAAAATTTCAAGTCGGCTTAAAAGACCGGTTTTTTTATCTTGAAATTGAAATTTTACATCATTACAAAAACCAACTGTAATAACCAAAATATACCAACAAATAATTTACCATAAAATTTTATCCTTAAAATCCGTTAAAATATTTGCTTGAGTTAACTCGGGATTTGTATCCACAGTGGTTTTATCTCTAAAACTGTTTGTTCACATTATAGCATTGTCAAAAGATGATATATACAACAAAAGAACCCATATGAAACCTTTATAGCCAAATAACTATAAAAGAAATAATAAAAACCGTATATGTACCATCCCGAGTTAACTTGTGCATTTTTTGTTTTTAGTTTTCTTTGTCCTAATCTGTTCGAATGTAATGGCCAGATTGTCAAAGTACCATAAGTAAAATATAACACCTGTTTTTTTGCATTGATACTTTATAAATTTTCAATATAGCCTGGCCTAAGCACAGACAAACGAAATATAAAGTTCTTAAGTCTATGGACTAAGCTTTGTATGTGCTTTCCCGAAAAAATCGGAGGTTCATAGCTTCTTCATCACTTGTATCTGATTCGTAACTGCTATACACTTTCCTCGACTTCGATATTACCTTCACTATCATAGTCACTTTCAGTATCACTCATTGTGCAAATCAACACGGTGTGTCAGGGTGTGTGTGCACAAGGTCAACAACACAACCCCAATGGCGGCTAGCTTGCTCTCAAAGCGACAGTAGAGGTCTAGCATTGAAATAGATCAGTGCTGCATTCTCGCGGACGACGGGCGCAACTAGCGCACGAGTAAACTCGATCAAATACAGCAGGGACCGGCAAAATCCATATCACCAGAGTTAACTCGGGCAAATACGTAAAGGCAAAAATGGATTGAACGAGTATACTCGGGCAAAACCGTCAAGTGGTTAAAACTTTATTATTGCATAATATTGTTTTATTCATTCTTTTATTTAACTTAAGTCAAGTTTTAAAACTTAAGTGAGTCCCACTTATATAAAAAACATGATCTAGGGTCTTATGACTCATCTAGACAGGACGTCTATGGGTTCAATCCTACAAGCTGTCATTAATGTGATTGTGAACCCTCTTACTTAAGTCATAAACAAATGTCTCGAAGACAGCGTTTTTCCCAGGGTAAAAACTGGGATACCGGATTTTTAGAAGGGAGATACCTCACTTGTATCAAACTTCCCTACGATATCGATTTTGCCTCTTTTTTAAAAGGTCATAGAGTTCATTATGAAAGTACAGCTAATCGGCTATTTAGAGAAAAATGTCCTACTAACAGATGCACAGCTGGTTTTAAGGCAGGTCGCTCCACCTCCCTTGCTCCTTAGTTTAATAAATCCATCAGATGGGGTTGAAAATTAAAAAAGACTCTGTTATGCTTAACTTAGACTCTGTTTTAAATCTTAACTCATGTGACCTAAGTAAAGCCTTTGATGTGGTGTCACACAAAACCCTCCTGACAAAGCTTAAGAGATGGTGTGAAGGATGCTGTGTTTGACAGTAGAGCAAGCTTTCTCGCTGATAAAAATCAAATGGTGTCGGTCTGCGGCGCCTCATCTAGTACCAAACACATTGCGCATGGTGTACGTCAAGGATCAGACCTCTGCCTGTTGTTGTTCACTGTAATGATCAATGATTTGCAGCTAAACGGAAGAACACTATTGATTGCAGATGACACCACCCTGTTGACTACGGGAACGATTTGTTCAAGTTGAAGACTGACGCTTACAACCTCCTTGAGTTGGTCAAGGAGTGGTTTGCGGCAAACAGACTCAAATTGAACAAAGAAAAGACCCATTCGCTCTTGTGCACTCTTATGAAACAATTATGATGAGGATCTCGATGATGAGGATCCTACAATGAAACTTCTCAGCTTCTGGATTGACTCGAAGTTAAGTTGGTCTTACCACGTCTCCTAGGTATGTTTCAAACTATCACAAGTATTACATCTCTTCAAAAAATTAAGATCTCTTCTACCTAAACAATACTTGAATACAATACTTGTATAGAGTTCTATACCATGTACTGTTTCATAGGCATGTCATATACGGATTAGTAGCTTGGGACCACTCATCAGCTACCCAGGATTTCTTAAATTTACAAAAGGCTGCTGTGAGAATCATATCCTACACCAAATACCTCGACCATTGTAGGCCTCTTTTCAAAGCCACAGGAAATTCTCGGTCATAAGTCAATATGTGTATAACATCTTATGTTTACTCAAAGACAACCTAAACAACTTTACCAAAAGGGATGAGCTATACAGTCATGGACTACGTCGTGCTAAGGACTTGGATTTTCCACGATGCTAAACCTTAAGTCTTATGCCTGCTCCGCCATAAAAATCCACAAATCACTGCCAACGGAAGCGAAGAACTTAGACACAGCAATTTTTGAACAGAAACTTAAGGTTTGCCTATTAAAGAGACCTCTTTACTCTCTAAAAGAGCTATAGGAGGAGCCACTGTTTGGAGACTGCTAACCTCTGCCATAGCTATATAAATACAAGTAGAATGCGATCTCTAACCGGCCCATTTGTATTGGGATGGGCGGCAGTTAATGCGGATTAGTGGAGGTTCACTAAAAAGGGCTCAATTGCCAGGAATTAGCTGTCTGGCGATGGAGGATGATTCACTACTTTTAAAGAATGATTCAATATCATTCTTATTCCTCCTCATGTCTGTAAATTTTGATATGTCGATGTTGAATTCCTTGGTTAGAGAAGCTAACTTATCACCACTTTCTAACCATTTTAAAATCGCATTACTTTTTATCTGTTGTCAAAGTAGCATTGTATACGCTTTATCACAACCTGTACAAGCGGAAGCACAGATTAGCAATAAACAACGCACACTTCTATAGCTGTCTGCAGTTAACTGAAGTAATCGATACAGATGACATACGTCACACACTTTACAGACAAGTAGAGACTTGAAAACAGGTGGCTAGTTGACTCGGTCACAGCGCCAGTTTACTGGACGTGTCGGAGTGGCGAACAGCCAGATTATAGAGACTGTACTGTACAATTTTAATGACGACATAGTCTATCCGAAGTTTTTGGTCATCGACACAGGAGTCAAGTATCAAACTGTAAGTAAACTCAGAATTTGTAAAATAGGCCAGCTCTTGAAATGTGTTTTATACATGGTTAGAATGTAACCTGTAGACTTTAGGTGAACACCGAATAACTAAATCACCGGATGCTTTTGTACGATTCCAGAGGAATTGGCAGATGAGCAGCCTACTCACAAAGGCAATTCTTAGTTAAGGGACTGTGAGAATATTACACCATTCATGCACCTGTCATGGAAGTAGGCCTATCAATGAAATGTTCATTCATCTCCATCTTTATTGCAGCTTGTTTAGATCATTATATCGCTTGTTATATTTATGATTTTTATTTATTATTGCAGTTCACATAATTTATTACTTGTAAACTATATTGTTCATGCTTTATGTAACTTACGACTATCTTGATGCGACCGAACAGTCTGTCATGATAACTGTCGAAAAATGGAGTAAACAGTATATGTGAATTAAATGAACACATTAAGTTATCTCAAACGATGTATGAGACTAGTTGCCTGCAAAATTATAAGTGACTGTCCCAAGTCAACCCTAAATCAAGGTGTGTTTTTCTTAAGAAAATATACTAAACTGGTTTTTTTTTTTTTTACAAATAGGACTAGGTCGGCTAGTTCTACATAATTTAGCTTACCTTGTAACGAAATCAAAGAAAATTGGTAAAACTTACATAATTATGTTGACCAACTATAACAGTCAAGTAGAAACAGAGACAATGAGCTTATGTTATGAATGAGGCCGAGGCCTAGTAATACTTACAGGTTATAGGGAGGGTATAATCCAATAACTTGTCACAGATAAGTTCCATTGTAAGTAGGCCCAAAGGGGAGGATATGAAAGAACAACATATTAGGCCTAATCTAGCTTCACAAACACTAAGATGTTAACTTATTACAAAACTGTACAGCAACAATAACTTTTCTTCTCTTTCTCTGGACTAAAATTCATCTCTCTCACTATTTCGGCAAACATTTCGTTCACATTTGTCCTGTTTTTGGCACTGGCCTCAATGAAGGGACAACCCCAACTTTGAGCTAACGAACTCCCTTCTATTGTTGGCACTTCACGCTGGTGTTCCAAATCAGTTTTATTAGCCACCAACAAAATCGGAACTCTCTCTGATCCCTTCACCCTAGTGATCAATTCCTTCATAGTTTTAATGTCTTGGAAAGTTTGATGATTTGTGAGACTGTAAACTACAACAAACCCCTGTCCATTTTTTATGTACAAATCTCTCATACTCGCGAACTGTTCAGTCCCCGCGGTGTCTAGTATTTCAAGTACACATGGTGAATTGTCCACTTCAATCTCCTTTCTGTAAAAATCTTCAATGGTTGGATCATACTTTTCCATGAAACACCCAGAAACAAATTGAACTGTAAGTGCACTTTTACCTACTCCACCCGATCCGAGAACGACCACTTTAAACTCACGCATTCTCAGGAATAAATATGAACTATTACTTAAGTCAATTGGATATTTTAAGACTAGAAGACACACACGGACATGTAATCACTTAATCACATTACAACAAGGACTCAGAGATGTGAAACTAGATGTTAAAATACTAAAAAATAACCGACGAAACCGTGAAAACGTTCCATATTTAGACAGTCCACCATTATTTCATTCATTTCCGAAATCAGACTGAGTCATACCATAATTTTATAAAAACATAGAAAACATTGAGCTGACACTATCTGGAGAAAGACCACAGAGAAATAGCAAATGCACTATAACTGATCCACGAGTCATGAGATATCAGCTCACATACAATGTAACGATTGATGGCATAAGTATCCGTCATGACGGGGTCACACTTAAGATTAAAGTGACTTTATTGAAAGCAATGAATATTGTTAAAAAGTGGGACACACTTGGCGACATTTATCGCATAGACGCGCAAATGAAGCAGTAAGTTACTTTGATTTGAGACCCGACCACTCCTGATGGTATTTTAAGGTGAATATGGGATGAAGGGTGAGTGTGTTACGTGATTTTTATAGATAATGAGCAGAGGCGGCCCAAAGACCTGGTAACCCGGGCGGCCGCTCAGGGGCGCAAAAAGTGCGGCATTTTTGGGGGGCACTGGGTGCATACAGCTAAAAAGGGAATTCTTATACAAAAAAAGGGGAAATGTGTTCAGAGAATCAACGATATTCAAGCTATGCGTAAGGGTGGACTGAAGCAATGCATAGTACATTTAGACTTTCAATTCGTCTTTTTGTTTGTGGCATGTTCCTATGTATTTCAAGAGTTCAGCAGTGATTACTTGTTTGAGTTGAGTAATTGTGATTGATTTGTGTAAATGTGTTGGTGCCTGTAGGTTTATAGGGCATGGCAATTCTGTAATATGAGCTTTTCTAAACCAAGTAGGGCAAAATTTCAGAAAAGGTCGGCCGAAAACTGAAAAGCAACAAGAGGAGGCCGTTCTTAAAAAGTCCAAAAATGTTCTCTCCCTGTCCATTAATGTTGTTTGCCCATTTTAACTATGTGCATTATCATGTATATAGTCATGGTCATCATGGATATAATATAAAGGCAATGGCGATATTTATCTCCTGAGTTCTGGATGAGTTCTAAAAATTTGGAAACACAACACAGCATAACCTACAAGCTCGAATAGCAGACGACTCCTCGCAGAGTGTTAAATAGAAATAGTTATCAAACTAGATTTTAGACGACTACAAATCTTGTAGTCTGTTGTATGTTGACTTACTACTGCACATTTTATTGGTAGATAAAAGTAGGCTAGGAATACGCAACATTTAACAAAGACTTTTCTCAAAGGGTGTTCCCAGTCCGACACAAATATGTCTCTTTTCAGGTTCGGATCTAACATAGTAGCTTTACGCAACATATCCAGCGCTTTTAATTCCGCTGCCAAGACTTCCGTTCTAAGCTTAGACCTATGTCCAGTCAGATACATTTTGCCAACTAGTATAATCAACAACAAAGTTATATTTTATTCAACTAACATTCCAAACCAATCAGACGCCGATAGTGAATTAGACTTCAAGGAAGATAGACTAGGTGGATTTGCTAAAGCATACCAGCGATTTTCAACTCCAGAAGTAAAGCCTGAAGAGAAAGAACAAACTTTTCTTCAACTTCTAAAGAACTCAAAGTTTATTGATGTGAGTATCCCACCCAGTAGTATTCTTTTAGGCATTCAAGCTCAATTGAATTCCAGAGCCGTCATGAGAGGGATGTGTCCTTCATTGCTTCATACTTTCAGTGGATGTGTACCTACATTGTGTAGCTTTTATGGTGGTAATATAGGCTTAGGATTAATTGGTTGGTATGAACTGAATACTCTCAAGTGAATTCCCACACCAAAGGTCGGTGCAAGTCATTGGCTTATGTCTGGCTGGTTCCCCAGCTTCTGTGTTGGCGAATGGAGGGATTCATAACAATTGAGCTAAAAAGCTACAGCTACCTATTCAATTAGTGGAACCATCTGATACTGGCTGCACAGTACCCAAGGTGATTTGCATGAATAAGAAGTGAGTCACATTCAGGTTTGCGACCACAGAGCATAAGAACATCTAGAGCTGCTATCCATTAGGAAAGCAATATATGGCAGTAAAGCCACCTTTCAACAACCTCAGTATGGAGATAGAAAGCAAAATCAGCGGTTTTGGGCTTGTTTTTAAAGGCGGCCTTCACTTACGGCGATTTGAATAGCTAACCGTTGATGAAATCTCATGAAACTTTGTTGTATTAGCCTGTGTCAAGGACTTGCACATTAATTCAAACATAGTAAAAAAAAAGTTGAACGATTGTGAACTTGATTACAAAGACAAAGTAAAAATCTTGGGCTCATAGTTAACAAAACAAATTTATGGAATGATCAAGTTACAAGTACAGTATGCATAAAATAAACAGTACTGAAACCTAATCGGCCGTTGTTGCCTTGTGAATCAGCTGTGACAACCTTTGATTGTTGTAACGTCTTCATGACTATTATAAACTTCATGTTTGAGTCCATTTTTTGCTGACATGATCCTAACTACTGCAGAGAAAGCTTTTATCAGAGCATTGTTTTTGCTCATCACGGAGTTGGACGATGGTCGCCAGGGTTTGTCACACACTGCATTAAACTTTTCAGAGCATTTTACAAAAACCTGCCTAATAAATTTGAAATGATTAGTGTTTTCACAAGTTTCAAAGAAAGGGTAGGGTTTTGACCCAACGAAGGGTCGCCCAAACAGTATTTAGGTTTTCCAAAACTGGACTATTGAAAATCAAGGAGAATGTTGCAGCAAGTGTTACAGTCACTGAATAGAAGCTGGAGGGGACGTCTTTGAAAATGAGTAATGAAATGAATAAGAAACACGCGTTGTTGAGAGCAATTTTTAAAATATCGGAGACACTTAACATGTACAGAATCCACCATAGAGTCCTAACGTTTTAACTAATAATTAAAATAACCAGGTACGTAAGAAGGAGAAAACAACCCATCTTCAATAGAATGATACAAAATGTCCAATCAAGGTATGAGTCTTGCCTCAAACTGAACGGAAGTCATTTTGAACATGTAATGAACTTATTTAAATATACTTAATTCCTCTTAAGGGTATATCTTGTTACAGCACTGTAAACATTATCTTAAAATTTCAGTATTGTTTATTTGGCATACTGTATATGTAACAAAATATTTGTCTGTGAACATAATATTAAGCAGGTTTCAACTTACTAACCATAAAAATGTTAAAATAATGCTCGTCAAAACTCTTGTACTGCCTCACTTTAACTGCTGTGACGTCGTCCTCAACGATATGACTGTTGAGCTTTCAAACAAACTTCAATGGGCTCAAAATTATTGTATCAGATTTATATTTAATTTAAACCATGATGAACATGTAACTCAACATTTTAATGTTTTGCCAATCTTAAAACTAAAAGAACTTAGAACATTACATATTTATTATTTTTTGTACTCAATTCTTTTGGCTAAAACTCTAAATGTTATATATTCGTACAAACGTTCCAAATTCATAAACAACAATCAACTCTGAAATACACTAGAGTCCCGCTAATCCGAACTAGTTGGGACCGGACCTTGTTCAGTGCTTAAACATTAGGATTAGGTGGATTTTTGACGTACATTGGTGCAATTGTTATATATTGACCTTATAAGGTCGTATATTGACTTTGAGAGACTAATATTTTATATATAAATGTAAAAAATTAGGTATTTTAATCCAGTAGTACTCTGCAATAATAAACAGCGCGTGCACACAGGCAGTAAGGATGGCTGCGGTAGTAGGGAGCAGCTACGCAGTAGGGCTTACGCATAACACCAGGACACTGACCTACCACCCCAAGCCCAGCGCCCAGGTTTGAAATTCCAGGTAGAAAACTGTGGTCATCCGTTCTAAAACAAACGATGACTCACTGTGTCATACTGTCAATGTGTTTTGTTTAAAGCTATTTTTTAAACGTGTGTATAGTGTGTCATTATGAGTGCTGGTTCGTTATTAAACACATAGAGAATAACATAACTTGGAAAACTAGTTTTATTTATTTCACTGACTCAACAATGTTATAAATTTTTCTCCCTGACAGTGTTCGGATTAGGCGGATTTTCGGATTAACGGGGTTCAGATTAGCGAACTCTAGTGTACATATCATGGAACATTGTTATAATCAATTCCTCCTCATAGAACTGTTCAAGTGCATTGTTCACAGAGGGTAACAGAACAGAGGGTATCAGGAACAGAGGGTATCAGGAACAGAGGGTATCAGGAACAGAGGGTATCAGGAACAGAGGGTATCAGGAACAGAGGGTATCAGGAACAGAGGGTATCAGGAACAGAGGGTATCAGGAACAGAGGGTATCAGGAACAGAGGGTATCAGGAACAGAGGATATCAGAAACAGAGAGAACAGAACAGAGGGTATCAGAACAGAGAGTAACAGAACAGAGGGTATCAGAACAGAGAGTATCAGGAACAGGCAGGAACAGAGGTATCAGGAACAGAGGTATCGGTGAGGGTGTCACAGAGGGTATCAGGAACAGAGGGTATCAGGAACAGAGGTATCAGGAACAGAGGGTATCAGGAACAGAGGGTACAGGAAACAGAGGGTATCAGAACAGAGGGTATCAGGAACAACAGGAACAGAGGGTATCAAACAGAGGATATCAGAACAGAGGGTATCAGGAACAGAGAGTATCAGGAACAGAGGGTATTGTGGAACAGAGAGTACTGTGAACAGAGGGTAATCAGGAACAGAGAGTATCAGGAACAGAGGGTATCAGAAAATGAGGGTACAGAAACAGAGGGTATCAGGAACAGAGAGTATCAGGAACAGAGGGTATCAGGAACAGAGGGTATCAGGAACAGAGGGTATCAGGAACGTCTTGGAGGATGCTGAGTAGAACTTGTCCATTGTTGAACTAGAGCCCACTCGAAAATGAAAAGCTTTTTTTAGCATTGAAGATGTTGAGAAGAAGGAGGCTCGCACTTTGAGCCCGTGTTCTGGGTGGTAGGGTATACACAGCTTAAAAGTTCATCACAGGCATTTTTTGGAATGTTTCTTGTCACATTGTATTTGTGATTTTGCCATCCGATTTTGCACTTCTTCTTTAAGATGACAAAGAATTAGGGAAACGCTGATAAACTAGCTAAGCTAAACATTCACAAAGAATAAGTGCAGCTTAGCTGAACACATAAAATTTTATTAAACTGTAGAAATTGTAATATGTTAATTGTCACACAGACCTGAAACAGGTAATTTAGTTGGTAGATGCAGTGTACCTAGGTGCGCAGCGGAGAACGTAGGAGGCTGGATGCATAAGTCAGCTGAACACATGCTGGTAGCGTCCACCCACAAACCAAGTGCATTGTAATTTAATTTCATTTATTTGTCAATTAACAATAAATTATTGTGTTGACAAGGTGAAGATGATACAAAAAGTGGTGAAATGAATGAATGAATTACAGGACTGTGATTAATGTGCTATGGTTATTAACCACTAATAAGGAAGTAAAGGTTCTAGTATATAAAAAAAAAAAATTTAACTATTTATCATCATTTCAGTCTTTAACATTTGGAAAATCAGCATTTCTTCTTGCATAGAGCTTCTGGTACACCGTAAACAAACAAAACAAACCAAACAATAGACTTTTGAAAAGAAAATCTTAAAAAAATAAAACATAGATGAAAACAAGCCACTGTTTTTTAGTTGTGAAATTTACCTAAATTATTGTAACTTTCAAATTCCAATTTTAAGGCCTTTTAGGCAATAATTATTGCTTGTATTTTGGTAATTGTCTCTCGTTAATAGACCAGTTATTTGGAAATGTTTCATATAAGAATCTAAAGTTCTTTGTTCTTGGTTTCAGCTTGGGGATCCTGAAGGAAAAATTGTAAATGGAACAATTTTTCATGTGGTGGATAATGATTTATATGTTGATTTTGGATGGAAGTTCCATTGTGTAGTCAGCAGACCATCTAAAAATCCACAGTAAGTTAAGTTGGCTCAAGGACTCACTTTACTTGAATTCTTTAAATGACTTTTTCAAAACTAAACCTTCAAGATATATGTATTTTTAATTAAAAAGTAATTGAATATAAATTTTAAATGAAATATAAAGAAAATAAATACACAATACTCCTAGTAGAGTCATCTTCATCATTAATTAAAAAATACGAATAATAACACATACAAATACTTTCTTCAATTTGCAAGGCCTTTGCAATAGCTAGGTTATGTAATCCATGCATGTAAATTTTGTTATATTAGCTTGTGTAAAGGACTTGCACAAAGGAGCTTGGCCTATCAAGCTGTCAATGTCAGTTTACATTTTTATTGTTTTTGCTGTTTGATGAAAAATCAAGATTGATGAAATCACTGAAGAACGAATCAACATCAAGTTTTTAGCGAAACTAGGGAAAAGCTCTCGTGAAATTACAGATATATTGAGGGCTGTTTACAGAGATAATGCCTTAAAGAACAAGTTAATTTTCAAGTGGATTAAACGTTCCAAAGATGGCCGCTAAGGCGCTTAAGATGATGTAAGGCAGGGACGACCTTCAACCTCATATTTGGGTGAACACATTGATTGTGTGCGAGTCCTGGTGTCTGATGATCGTCGGAAAACTTAGAATGATTGCAGACGAACTTAGTTTATGGTCCTTAGGCGCTTGAGATTGGCGGTGTGAGGCCAATTTTGTGTCAAAGCGATGGATGGATCCTTCACCATGACAACGCCCCTGCACATTTTACTTTGATGGTTTGAGAATTTTTGGCAGAAAATTCTATCACCCTCCTTGACCACCCACTCTATTCGCCAGATATTGCCTCCTGTGACCTTTTCATTTCCCAAAATGCAAAATGGTGATGCAGGGTGTTTTTGATGAAAAGCAAAAACAAGTAAAATA
The DNA here is from genome assembly GCA_018831715.1 of Matsumurasca onukii. Classification (NCBI taxonomy): domain Eukaryota; kingdom Metazoa; phylum Arthropoda; class Insecta; order Hemiptera; family Cicadellidae; genus Matsumurasca; species Matsumurasca onukii. The sequence continues at coordinate 73,594,885 of CM032060.1, forward strand.
TAAACTGACACTGACAGCTTGATAGGCATAGTTCGAATGTCAAACTAACACAGACGCTTTATTGGATGTCTAGTAGTCACGTGATGTAGTGGGCAAAGCTTTACGTCGCCTCAAGGCCGCTATATTGAACCAGTTCGCGAACTTATTGGACAGACCTCGTATATTGTTATCTAGAAAATGTTCATAATCCTAATGGAGTCAATAAATAATTATTTATAAAGCAATATGGGTTTTCATGAAGTAGGTAGGCCTACAAGGTATAGTATAACAATTACAGATGTCTATTGTTTAACAAACATATAGTCTATTGCTGGGCCACAAATAGAGGTGCTATTTATAAAAGCCCTCATACATGTAAGTGGAAGTCTTAATTTGTTGAATTAAGGAGCCACCAGTACAGCTTGAGTAAACACTGCAAATTTAACCGGTTAACACACTTAAATCAACTATATGTTTCAATAGAAGCATAAAGCTATTGAATCTGCTGCATATGAACTCTAAAACTTGTACTTTCATCAAACAATAAAATATTAATTACGTTTAATAAAACTTGATTTTCCCATATGAACATAGAACTTGAATAATTGTAATAAATATTTTGTTTAGGAAGGAAGTTTGCTTTTATATGCAGTAGCATTATTGGGTTAATGCATTTGGGTTAATTAAAAAACTTTTCCCATTTTGGAACGTTAATCTACTTAAAACATTGTTTGCAAATTTTCCCATGTATGTTAAATTCTCTATCCCGGATAAGTGCTGTTCGGGCTCCCTCCGGCAGCCTCTTAAACAAGTGAATAAAATCAAAGTCAAAGGCTTTATTGAGCCAGATTAACAATTTACATGCATTGACCAAGTCATACATAATAATTTTCTTAAAAAAAGATTTCCTTCTTTGAGTGTAGTGATAATTTTAACAATTCCTTGACAAATTATTGATAATCTATTTATATTTCTAGCCTATTTACATTTATATACATTCAGTGCTGGTATGCTAGTTTCGTAAGAAGTCCCAAACGCTGTAGCAGGCAAGATCGAACAAAATACTTTTGAGGTTCTTTCTAAATTTACAGAGGTCCGATTCCAAGTGTGTTGAAAAGATTTATTCCGTTACATACCGTGTGATTTTTGAAAAAAAGATGTCAAGTGTTTAGGAATCGATAACTTGTTTGAATGGTGCAAAGAATACGATGTTTTTGTTGAAAAAATGAAACTCGAAAGGTTCTGCTTTACAAATGTCAAGGTTTCAAGGACGTGAGATTGACAGGAGCGTTAAAATGTGCTACCACCAAACACCTCCCCAGGATTGGCGAAACCAGAAAAAACCGCTCACAGCCCTTTTGTAATTGGAATAAAAGAAAGTCTTTTGACTTTCGTGTCCTCAAATAGGTATCGTCATAAGCCAAGGGGGGTATAAGCCAGTAATAAGCTGATAACAGGACCTCGCCACTTGCTTGGGTCTTAAGGTTGTTCAGCACAAAGATTCAAAGGCTGAGCTTCCTTGAAATTTGTTCAATGTGACTGTGAAAATTAAGTCTCTCATCCAGCACCAACCCAAGAACTCTTCAATGAAGGGGTGAAGTGATACTAATGTACATTTGAGAGAGTTTTCAATGTGTGGGAATGATATTTTATTGTTGTACATCAATAAACATTTAATCTATTCTAATCAAATTTGCAGTGAGTATGTGAGAGGTGCCAGAGTTCGCTTGAGCGTGAAGGACTTGGAACTGTCAACCAGGTTCCTTGGCTCAGATAAAGATCTCACTCTGCTTGAAGCTGACGCTGTTCTCGTTGGTTTACTCTCATCACCAGCAAGATCGGGAGTTTCTGTTGTCAGTTAAGAGGAATCAGTATTGTACATAGTTAAATTAATAATATATTTTGTAAGTACACTTCTAGCATCTTTCAGTTGTTGCTCCCTTCCTATCTATAAAGGTACATTCAAGAGTACTGTAGAATTGTGTGGTGGCATAGATCTAATACTGGCCTGTACGAGAACACACTGGATTAAGGATAATTTTGCATAGGTATCTTATAGAAAGAGTGATATCAAAGAATTTATTCTGTAGTCATAAATTTAAATTTGTTGCCCATTAATTCCATAGGAAAATTCTGTTGTGTATCAAAAGAACTAATAACGCTAGTAATTTTACTTTTGGTGTGTGTTAAATTTGGTGCCACTAACTAAAAAAATTGTAGAACTATGATGCATGTTTCTATGGCAATAAAACCCTGCCCAAACTAAGCCAAGGGGCATAGCTATCAGGTAATATGCAGACTTGGGGAAGTTCTTCAAAACAGTAACTGATTACAGTTACCCTTTGTAAAATGTAACTGATTACATTACAAGTTATCTAAAGTTACCAAGTTGTACGCGAAATCGAATTGTAAAACACACCAAACCAATGCCACACATATTTTTCAAAATATAATTTTACTATTTATATGCTGTGTTGTTTTTAGCTAGAGGACATTATTTTGAGGTAGATTAAAGGCAAAGATATTTTTTGAATAATCTAAATTATAAATTTTATGCTTTGGTTGATCTGAATGGACTTATTTGGTTAGTAGGCTAACATGACTGTTCTAAGATAGCCAAAAATTAAAATAGTTACTTAAGCTAAGCAATTAGCTGAAGATATTAACTGCTGAAAACATTAAAATAATAGTATTCAGTTTGACCGTTCCATTAAGTGTTTATAGAAGGGTCCAAGCCCTAAGGTGTTTCTTCAACAAAGGTCTACTTGAATGTAACCTAAGCCTAACCATTGTCAAGGATTTCTCTTATGGTCAATGGATAGATTTTAACAATATTATACAATTAAGTAATGCTAGACTATGTAATAAGGGAAAAATGATTAAATAGATCCATTTTAACTTGCTTTTGAGTTGGAAGCTGTCAAAAGAAATAGTTACAATTTTAAATTTACTAAGGTTGAATGATACATTTCTAGCGATCGTGACTAAACTAGCTCTATAGTTGGCACTTTATTTATTCTTGTTCAATATTTCAAAGATACAACTAGGTTTTAAGCTGTATTGCACAAACAAGCGACGAGAAGTGTACTCAGATTGAAAATTGTGCTCAAATGCTGCCAATTCCATAGAGAAACTAGATTAAACAGAGGAACAACATCTAAAACTACCTCGTATGTGTAAAATATGGATTTAGAGCCGATCTAAGAGGCACTATTTTTTGGCTTATTTTAACTAATAAAAAGTAACTTGTTACATGTAATCGTTACCGCTAAATTGTAACGACTACCATTACTCGTTACTGGGTTTCAAATGTAACGATTAGATTACAAAGTTACAGAAAAATGTAACGATTACTGTATCGATTACAATTTTGTAATCGTTACTCCCAAGTCTGGTAATATGTGATCATATTGGTTGGAGATCTGCACTGGCCAACGTTCTCCACTTTCTGAAAGACCCTTGTATATTGACGTACATACTTACATATGAAAGCAGAGTTTCATTGGGGGGGTGCCTCAAAATACATGAAGTCCTGTGAACACAAAATAAAATGGGTTCTTCTCAGATCACATAGTAAATAATAAATATTATAAAGTACTAGCTGTAAAATCACATGCTACACGACAAAATGAGCTCAAGTATCTTGACTACAGTGATCAATCAGATTACAATATTCTTGTATTTGTTACTACCAACACTGAAATTTACACAGTTTTTAGAATGATCCTAGAAACACCATGGAGGTATCCTGCTAGTTTCCCATGGGAGTTTTGTTTACGCAGATCCCCCTGCTTACTTCCTGGATATCATGCTAATGGGAGTTGTGTGCAAGCAGATCCTCGGCCATCTACCTAGATATCATTCTCATGAGTTTTGTGAGGGCAGATCCCCACCTACTCCTGGATATCCCCATGGGAGTTTTGTAAGGGCAGATTCATCTACTTCCTGGAAATCATCTCATGGGAGTTTTGTAAGGGCAGATCCCTCACCTACTACCTAGATATTATTCATGGAATTTTGTTAGCTCAGATCCCCTCGCCTACTGTCTATATCAAGGGGACTTTTGTTTACGCAAATCCTCACCTGCTGCCTGGATATCATTTCGGGGAGTTGTTTTAGGCGGTTTCCTCGCCTACTGCCAAGCTAGGTGCTAAGGACTTCTCTGTAGACTATACTTTTCGTCTTGTTCGTTAAAATCTCTACTCGTCAAACTGTCGTAAAACTGTTTTACTTTAATATAATCAGTGTCGTATGGACATTTATGAAAAATTCAAAATTATATTTTAAAATTTGATACCAGCATTTTACCTATGCTTATACTTATAGTTCGGAAGTAGAAACCACCAATAATCATTCGATACATCTTTAGAATTCGAAAATTACTTATTTTGCGTATTGAAGTACAGTACAGTTGCAGTATTCAGAATTGAAACATAAGTCTGTACTGTATTCTAGAACATAATACAACTTTTCAACATGCAGGACAGGTAAGTATATTAGTCTGAATAAACGTAGAATGAATAAAGTATTCTGCAAGGCCTAAAAGGAGATTAACAGGACATCAATATCTGAAATTCTACCTACACATAGGCAGCAACTGGATAGAAGAGGGGTCGATATGGTGGGGCGGCGCGGAAACTGGGCCAAGTGACCAGCATTTCGTTTTGCTTTCGTTGACTGGTAAACTAAGAGATACAAAAAATGTTTGATATAAAACTTGTAGATAATTTCATGCCACACTAACAATTTTTCATCAGATTGAAGATCGGTTCACTCGTTTAGGCTAGCGGACAAATAGTGAAGACGTGCGGCCCATTTCGCTTAATTTCACCCCTCAAAAACTACCCTTAAAATAGAATTTTACAAAACTGTTTCTTAGTGGGTGGTTGTGGGCTACCACAAACAGGTGTGCAAAGTTTCAACTCGTTAGGCCCAGTAGTTTTGGCTGTGGTCTGATTATGAGTCAGTCAGTCAGTCAGTCAGGACACTTTCTTTTATATATATAGATTTTCTAGCTGTTTCTGGATTCATAGGGCTGCATAGTACAGGCAAAAATAGCACAGTAAAAAGCTCAATATTTATCATATTTTCATATTTATATTGTGTTTGAAAAGCTTAATACAGTCCCAATATTTAATTACCTCTGATGTCAGTTTACTTTACAGACATATTGAACTTCACAGAAACCATCGTCTGAAGAAGAATTTAGTTGCAATTAAAGATAACCCTGTAAAACCAGCAAATGATGCTTCTCTTCAGCAACACAAGGCTGCCTCTGTGTGCAATAATCCTCTAGATGTAACTAGCCCAGCTAAATTGATTTATGGCTTGAAGGAAAACATTCCGATCATAAAACAAATCCCTAAAGGTGAGAACTATCACAGCAGAGAATCTATCAAGTCAATCAGAGACTGTTTAAGTACTAATTCTCTAGCTGCTTGGACAAGTCTGATGATGTTTCCCTTTGCATGTTTAAGAGTTCCTAAGAAGCAATGTAAAGCATCACTAACCTGTTTAGTTAAAAATAATGTTAAATGTGAACAATTACCAAAAATAAAACAAACCGAGCCAGAAAGTCGTCTTTGCATCAAAGGGTTTCAACAAAAATTGAAGTAACAGAAGGAGCTGTAAGAGTAATAAGTTCTGATGTTTCATTTGCCAGCATAAATGATGATAACAACAGGCTAGCCGGGAAAACATATCCGTGAAATATTCTAAAGTGGTTCTGGGAACCACAGAATATTTTAAAGCCTGTCCAAACATTAATGTTTTATCTCAGAACAATAGTATATTTTACAAACAATTATACAAGTATTTTAAGAGGCAAATCTTACAATGAGGAAGCAAGCGCCTAGCATGACAGCCTTCATGTGGACATCTAGATCCATAGGAAATGTAATGCCAAAGTTATCAGCATCTGTGAACATCTCTTTCATGATTCCCCCCCACTGCTTGGATATCTTGCCGACAACTGTCTCGCCGTCCTTGCTCAACACCTATACAAACAATGGTTGCATTTTCTTTATTGTTGTCAAATAGTCTAGCTCCAGGGCAGATTCATCTACCTACCTAAAAAGTGTGTATACGTTTAAATTTGGTACAACAATTTCTTTCCAAAGGCAGAAATTCAAAATTGTGTTTTATTTTGAGATATACTATGACTGGTTTGAGAATTTAATAGATCAAAGGCTTGCTAAAACGGATTTGAAAATGCAAACATTCTGAAGTCATAGTTTTATGATGGCCATCCATGTTTAGATTGTAATCTATACTGCTTTAATTGAAATAAAACTTTTGGATAAACCACAGTAAAAATAGTTTTAATTATTTATTAAAAAAGTAATTATTTATTTAAACCAATTAAAAATGTCAAAGATTTCCTTCGCCCCATAAAAGACACAATTCCTCTTTCCAGAGCTGGAGTTTACTAAGTGCCGTGTAGTTGTGGGTCGGTGTATGTTGGACAAACAAAAAGAATGGTGTCCACTCGATTAAAAGAACACATTCGACATACCAAATTTGAACAAATTTCCAAATCAGCCGTTGCTGAACACAGCTATAAGTCTAAACACCAAGTTAATTTTCATAAAACCCAAGTGATTTCAAAAGAAAACTTCTTTTTTCCTAGAATCATTAGGGAAGGCCATTAAAATTAAAAACATCCCAACAACTTTAATAATCGCAAGAAACATCGCACTCCCTGCGGCTTGGGACCCCGTTTTTACATATCTACAACGACAAACCTAAAAAAATCTTTATACATATATATATATATATATATATATATATATTTCCCAAAATACTTTATACTTTTATATTTTTATCATCATTTAACCAACGTTTTTAAGTCTTCAACGAAGAAGTAGGGTCATAATGAATGAAGCTATCGCACACCAAACCGTGACAGCGGTGAGTGTAGAGGTCCCTCGTGAATTTGATGAGGGTTTTCAGGTGCCCAGTATCGCAAATTTCGCTTGTTAACTGTCCCATTCAGAAAATGTGCCTCATGAAATGAACTCGGAAAAGTCGCTGAACTGTCACCACAGATTTGTTATTTTTGACAAACGCGAGTCGTATACAAACATGCGATGTCCTACAGTCCACTCTTCCATGACTACTAAAATGGTGTCGTATACTGAGTTCAGAGCCGCGTCATTCCCCCCTCTACCCCCACCACAACCGAAGTACTGCGCTAGTCAAATCCGTCAGGTTCCCGTGTGTCACCCTGTATATAATTATTTTATTTTCATTTTCTCATCTGTACAACTGATGATGGCTATCACAGCTTAGCCGAAACGTTTTGTACTAATTAAAACTATTTTTATTGTGGTTTATCCAAAAGTTTTATTTCAATTACTTGTCAAACCACATAAGTTTAAAATCTACAATACACTGCTTTAAGCTTTATTAGTTCTATATGTACCAAAAGTACTGTTGCTGTAGCTATCAAACACTTAACAGATATGGATTTAAATCAATTTAAAACAAAAATTAAAAATTACTTGCTTCTAAATTCATTTTACAAGGTACAGGATTTCACTGGCAGCTAAATTAAGCATAACTTTCATTACAGTCTACGGTAATAGGTTTCATTTTATATGTATATATGTCAAAAACAATTTGTATTGTACATATTGAAATTAAATTATTGATTATATTTTATTAACTTACTTTGAACTCGACATCTCTCCACAATCTGCAGGTGCAGATGGAGCCTTTGATGAGTAACATGGTGTCTCCCACTGCATTCTTGATGCTGAAAGAAGGAGTGCAGATACTCCACTCTTGCTCAACAGTACCCACCAAACACCCAGGAGGCGAGAACACTTCTAGTTTCTGTAACAGTACCAACAATTGTAAGTTGAAAGTAAATAGGATGTATAACTAAAAGTATGAACCTAAAATTAGTATAAAAGCATAACTATGTTTATTGAATCAGTATGGTTTGTCCAATCAACCAGAGCTGGTGAACAAAAAGCTGTTTTCTTGAGGACCCGACCTCTATACCCAAAAACCGAACTAACTACATCAATTAGCTAAATCAAAAACTCTAAATCCTCAAGACTAGGAAAAACCTTTCACAATCCAGTGACACTTGTGCGAGGAACTCAATCCTTGCTAGTCCTTGTTTGAACGGTTTTAACAACAGCGCTTCACAATTGAAAACTGTGAGCAGGCAAACTTCCACTGCTGCTCCGCCACTCAAGGCAGGTTGGCAGGATAGAATTGTACTCATCTCTAGCAGAAAAAATAATATTGGTTATTTAACTTGAAGAAATGCTGTTAAATCTGATTAAAGAGGGTCTGAATTTTGTCGTAATGAGGGATTAAAACATCAACATTCTAGATGCTAAACCAAACGTCTTATGACAAAACGGTTTGATGACCTGCTTAAGTTGTATGAGCTTTGTTTGTTTGTCTAACTTGCAAATGAGGGCTCCAGCCATTGACAATGTCATTACTAATCTGACTGTTGTGAGGGTGTGACGTGTGGTCATTACAGCTATTTCAAACCGTGATGAACAGCAGGTCATATAATCAGTGGTCACAAGCCAAGATGAGCTCCAACCAACCAGTTGTAGACATGGAGACAAAGGAGAAGCTTTCCTCACACTTAAGGATCTCATCAAATATCATTTACATAATATTGAAAGTACTTTCAATTTTCATTTAGAGCTGTTCCCTGAAGAAAATTGAGCAAAAGCTGGAACAACCAACACACGGCATAGACTACCAATGTGTTTTTAAAATTTCAATTGAAAAATTATAATTTTCCCCCAAAGTAAAAAGCACAGTAAGTTTTAAGTACAAAATCTGATTTTTAAAGTTACAAGTGGATTTGTAAAAGGTCATCAAAGCTGCATGACATGCAATGTGACTTAGCTTTCCTTACAATGAAAAAGTTTTGAAATCCGCATGGGCCATAACAAGAAAAATCTGTAAATCAATAAAAGTATCAAATTGAAAAAAGGAAGAAAACAAGTCAACGAACCCCTCAGAGTTCTTAACTAATGAAACATTAACTAATCTTTTCTAGCTCTTGGATATGGTTTGCGTGTAAATTAGGAGTCGTGTGTCGTCTGCGTACAGGACGAGTTGTCCTTGATGCATTAACTAAACAAAACACAAAAAAGTGAATATTTGTTGATTTGAAATAAATAATGAAATAATGAATTTATTTCAAACATTATACAACAATTTCAAAATAATGAACATATTTGAAATTTTGTTGACCAAAACTAATAGGTCAACAGGGAGAAAAAAAACATGTAAATTACAAAACAAAAAAATCAATTTGTCAGTATGATCTGATGAAACCCATTTTGGGGCTAATACCCCCACCCCTTGTTATCGGAAATTTGATAGGATTCACGGTAGCACTTGTGTTTACGAAATAAATATGTTTGTTCTTTTGATTTGTTTCTGGTTCAAATCATGTTCTTCGAGTGATCCCCCAGTTGAGTTGGGACGAACTTCAGCGCTTCTCGCAGTGACATAATACATAAACCATGACAAATTTCCAGCAGCACATAAACTATGACAAATTTTCGCAAACATTTCAAGGAAATGAAAAGTCTACTTAAAGTACTTCAAGTCAAAAAAATGCCCTTGTAGCAGAATTGGTTATTGAGCCTCCAATTGATTGAGTTCCGTTTATTTGTTGTAGAATAATAAATTTGGTTAGCTCAATTCTAGTTTTATTAGATGTACTATCTCGTAATATTACTTGTTAGTTGAAAACTAGAAACCAATTTATACAAAAGTTAACAAGTCGATATTTAGAAGGTCAAACTTACTTAGGCAAAAATATTTTAAACAAATTGCAGAGATCAAAACTGTAGAAGTGTAGATAGGTTTTGTAAAATGATTTTGAAATGGTTACTTTAGAAGAAAACATACTTGTTTTAAATAATGTTGTAATTCTTAAACTTGTTAGTTAATAATCTAATAGTTAGTAAGATCGCAGTTCATATATAAATATTTTGTGTATTTGTTATCTAGAAATGGTATTTTTGTTCAGAAACTAAGTTCCGTTTATTTGTTGTAGAATAATTGTATATAACTTATATACTAATCTCTAGTTTTATTAGATGTAATATCCTCTGGTACATACTTGTTATTATAAGCTAGCAGAGAGCTCGATGAAGTGTAGTATCAATATTGCTGAACTGTAGTGTTATTTCTTAAGTGAATTTTCTTTGTGTTGTGCTATTTAAGTAAATCTTTTTTGTTGAACTTACCTCACACTACTGGAAATCTTGGTGTCAATTCTCTTATATTACCATGTATCTAAAATGTAAATTTTGGAGAAATAAACTTCAAACTTCAAACCTCATTGACTTTACCACTAATATACAAAGCACGAAACAAATTTATTCAGACCTGAAGACAGCAAGGAAAACAGCAAGAGCTACATGCCAGTGGACGCTCAAGATGTATAACTTCATTCAAAGAGTTGTCTAAGATTTTCATGCCGAACGGACGTGCAGGACCGCAGCAGTTTCTGGTGCAACAATCAGATTGTTCGGCAGCAAAGAACACCTTTTGACCTAGGCTATTCTTCACCTCGTACTTGTTTGCTGTTTCAAATCCAGTTAGTACTGGAAAATAAGTATTTCAGTTAATTATCTTCAGTGACGAGAAAGATACATACAATGATTCATTTACTTCTACTGAAATATTTTTACAAAGATATTTTTTTTACCAAGTATTACAAAATGAGAAAATTATTTGTTTTGATTTACATAAGTATTATCATTTACCTCAGGTACTAATTTTCAATTTCAAACATGATTAATTCAAGTTTGAACTAAGTCTCACCCAGCAAATAAAAAATATTGATTGTTTGATTTTAAACTTGAACTGTAAATTCAAAGAATTGTCTCCATATTATTCAAACATGATATTTTCTCATTACTTGTATTTATTATATATAATTTGAAATAAAAAGTAAACAAAATCTGTGGTCATCATGAATAGTAATCACAACATGTGGTATACTGGGCTACAAATGGTAAATCGTATTCAAATTTTGAAAATAAATTGTAAATGTGACTTTAAAATGGTTTGTATTGTACTGTAAGCGTTTAGTGTACTAACAAGTTGAATTAATACCTTCCAGGACTTCCACTTTTTGATGAACAAGTAATTGATCGATAGCAGCAAGATATTCCAGACCAGGAGGACAGTTTGCTGAGATCAAGGATGGCAGATTCATCCAGTCACCTGAACGTAATAATGCAATATGAAGAACATCTGGTATCCCTTAAAAATGGGTTTTATGCTATTAAAACTGCATTTATCATCAAATTTTGATGAAATTCAGTACAGAATTTATGTTATCGTATTTAACACATGTATCAAAAATCAAGGCTCATCTGGCTCATTTCTTCTGGGTACTCTGTTTCTACCAGATAAGCTTTGAATAAGTTAAAACTGTCTGTTGATTTAATGATTTCAGGAAGTTGATTAAATGATTTATAGCGCCTGCTGCAATACAAGTTTTTATAAATATGCAATCTGTGCGAATTACGTCTAAAATTATGAATTTGTCTATTATTGTGTCTGTGAATTTGTTGGCCTTGAACTAAATTACATTAGTGGAAACGAATAGTGGATGTACATACAAAAGAGGCGTAGAATATCTAAGGACTAGAATAAATCTCTACGAGTCCCATAACCCAATTTTAGAAAATATTCACAATACTTTTTGTTGGAGGATAAATTCTTTAAACTTGTAATCAGCACATGCCCCCTATGTACATTAGTTTTGACATTTAACTAAATGATTTATAGCCAATATAGATAATCAGCCTCCCAAGCGTTTGGCTTTAATACACTCAAAATAGTTTCGATATATAAATTTGAAACTACGATTTTGTTTTGAACAGATAAAATCTTTTTTAATACTCCACTCATGCCAAGCAAATCTTCTGAAATTTGAAAGTCATAACCTAGAACTATTAAACAAATCAAATTTTCAGGCAGCAACAAAATTAACAAGTTACCCGAAAATATTAGAAAAATCAACAATTTAAAACCATTCAAAAATGCAATACAACTAGTTTTAATAAACAATTAGTATTATACAATGGGAGAGTTTGTGAACTTGTTGACTTTATGGTTTTCTCTTGCCAGTGTAAGTAGGTATTTTTTATATACATAGCCTTATAGATTTGCTAAATATTTTATAAAACACTACTTTGATTTTAATGAACTGTTTAGGCTGGTTAGCAAAATAGTATTAAGTAGGTTGTAGGTTCATTGGAATTTAAATTACTTACTACAATCTATTTATAAACAGCTAGTCTTCTTTCATCTTACCTTCAACAGGAGGTTGTCCACTTGCCATTGGTTGCTGAGTTAAAGGAACATCAGTGCCTCCTGCTAGAGGATATCCCTGGGATCCTGTGAGATATTCTTGAGGGTGAGTTGGAGGATAACGTGGTGGAGGTGGGTGGCCTGCGGGGGCTGGGTGATACATTTCTCCAGGAGGAGGGAAGGAGCCTTGACGAGACTGGAAACCTAGGAAACAAAATAGTTTCAATCTATACACACAATATTTCTGTGAAAAAAAAACAGCTATTTAAAGGGCCCAATTTACAGTTAATAATAAATAATTACATTTGCTCAGCTTAGGTCCTTTTTAAGTATAATAAAACCTTATTTGCCTGAAGATACTATGCGAAGATAGCACACACACACACGACCCATTTCGGGCAATTGCATCAAGATTGCCATCAAAATGGTCTGTTTTGAGTGTTATTATTGTCTACACTATTCAGTAAAGTCTATGATACCTCCAACATCGGATTACCAGGAAAAAGGGGAAAGGAAAATACATAATCAAGAGAGTAAACACACTCTCTAGGCTATTTCATTTAAAGTCAATACTGTTACTCGTATTAGGTATAACTAAATTAAAATATATAATTATACAATATTATATCAATCCTGTTTTATTTTACCAAGTTTTAAATAAGCTGAACTAAGTACCCAGTTTTTAAAAATGTATTCTAGTAACCCAAAGTGAGTCATTGTTTCAAAACAATCCTGTTTTATATTTTTTATTTGGAACAAGAGAGACAAAAATAAGAGTGTGCAAAAGCTTATATTTTGGCTTTAAAATTTTGCCTTCTACGGAGCTGCACAAACAAATAATATAATCTTGCTTTATAGAAATAGTTTGAAACTTAAAAAAGCTAGATCCTATAGAATCATCCGCAGAGTTGAGGAACACTTTTTATCTATATAACCCAGAACCAAACTTGGAGGTGGTAACTTTTATCAACCGAATCCAGCAGAAAGGACACTCCTTTCTACCCTCAGTTGGCAGCATGGAAACCCCATATACCGAGTTATTCATTACCACTGCGGCCCATTTTTTATCAAGAGAGTCTTTTAATTGTTCAATTTATATTATTAAATAGCTGACAGAGTGACAGTACCGTGCTATGTTACCCAATTTAAAATTGAATTTGTTAAAATTACATTTACCGATGTTTAAAAAAATCTTGTATGTTTGTGTTGTTCGGTAAATAATACTGTTTGTATGTCAGTTTACAATTTTACAGTTTTAATACATAACCACGCCGACACGCAGCTTAGCGCTAAAGTGCTCCTGGCATGGACTTCATTTGCAATTTTTTTCACTAATTTAATAATTTAGCTTTAGTTCACTCTGCTCACAACCTCGCTTCAGCCTTCGGCCTCAGCTTTTCGTGCTCTATTACCCCGGGCATTGACATGATTTCAAAAGGTTACATACAGCAAGAGAGACAGGACCTTTTTAACGTTAGTTTTGGTCTTTAAAAAGTATAAGAAAACCAAATAACCAAAAACCAATGGATCAATTTCAACGTTCAGACAAAAGTGTCATTTTAGTGTGAGATAAAAAATTATTGATTTTTTATAGTTAAAAAACCGGACATTTTAGGTGGAATAGTGGAAAGGGTTTCTACCATGGGACCAATGTAGCCTGTAGGGCTGACCGCCCAACCAAGGAAGAGGTCCAGAGATTGTCCACAAGAAAGAGCTGAACTTTTACCTTCAATAAGAGCAGTTTTACCTCAATCTTAGTTATCTTACCCATAGAACCATTTTTTTAACAAACACAAAACTTACTATTATGCCCATCAAGAGCATATATGGGTTAGGTGAGTTTGCGTGTTTCAATTTGAGATTGTACCGTATAGATGGGTTAGGTTTTATGTGGAAACTAGAGAACATAGCGTAACTCTGGTGAATTGTTATCACTCCCGAATCTGAAGCTTATCACTGTTAGGTGACCATGTCCATGTGGTAACGCTAGGTGAAGGTTGATATTGAGTAGTAAGAGGACTTTGCAGTCATAACTTCACCTTAAAAAACAAACTTTTCCGTTACTTTTTTGACGTTTCTTTAATTTGCTACTTTTAAAGATTTGGAGTCTTAAAAACAATTAATTATAGTAAAGGGCATACGTCAAAACCTTTTTAGTATTAACATTTAACGTACTGTATTACTTAACTCTTAAGGGTGGGCCCAACTATGAAGCTGTAAATGCAAGTTTCCTTTCAAGAATTGCTGAATAGTATATTTGAGCATTTAATATTTAATCAGTGTTTAATATGGTTTATTTAAGTATTTACCGTAATAGTAAATTCCATGTTGAGCAAGTTGACAACAGAAACAATTATATTATTGATTGATAAGCCATCTATTTTGTGGACCTGCTCAGTTATAAATAAATTCATTTTAATTTAATTGTATCAATCCACTTTTATATATTTTTAAGTTCAAGACATGTATATTTGTCGTTCAAGACAATGTTGAGGAGGAGGAAACAATGTAGTAAAACCCAAGGTTAGTATAGAGGAAAACCTCTATATACTAACCTTGGGTAAAACCTACCTTTATGCAGATGAAACGACTTTTCTGAATGTCAATCCTGTCGTAAAACAACTTCAACAATTGGATCAAGACTCAATCAATGAAGCTTCAATGTGGTTTGAGACTAATGGCTTTCTCCTTAATAAAGATAAAACCCAAAAGAATATAATTATTTAGCCTTAGGCCTTGTAAATCCAATAAGATAGAAGGTTATGTAGATCGTGTTAAGTTTCTCGGTGTCTTTCTGGGCAGGACACTTTCTTGGGGACCACACATTGATTATGTTACCTCTAAGCTTTCAAGAGTAATCTTTCTTATAACAAAACTTACACAATGTATAAATCAAAATTACATAACAACTGCCTATTTTGCTTACTTTCAATCCATTTTTAGATACAATATTATTTTTTATGGAAATTGCAATAGGATAGAGGAAGTCTTAATCCTGAAAAAGAAATTAATTAGAATTATGTGTCATTCACCCCGTTTAGAACATTGCAAACTCCTTTTTATACAGTTACAAGGACCTACAGTTATTAATATTTATATATTTGACCTAGTTCCGTATATTCTTAAAAAATCCCCACCTATTTAAGCAGAACTCTCACATTTATAATACCAGGAATAAAACAGTTGCTACTATTGACTTTTTCAGATTGGCCAAAACCTTAACTAGCCATATTGTAATTTCACTGAAAATATATAATAAACTTTTAGAAGTAATATCAAAATATAAAGTAATATTAAAAAACTTTAAACCTAAATATTACACACGGCTGCTATTCTGGGTGTTTTTTAAACGCCCTTAACTTCTAATGTTAAGGGTTGTAATTACTCGTATGTAAGCTCATTATATGTCATCTTATGTTATTTACCTTTTGTAGCTAATTTTGTATTAATAAAATAATCAATTATTACTGACAACGTATACGTATGACTGTATATTGTGACTTTGTCAATGCATATGTATGTTTTATGACAATAAAAACATTATTTATTTATTTAATGTCTTGAATTTAAAGTGTAAAAGTGGTTTGATAAAATTATAGTGTATAGAAATAATTTATCACCTTTCACGCCAATAAACTGCCCACCACACACCGGCTGCTGACACACTGGTGAAGGCTTGTACATTTCTTGGCAGCTTTGTTCTCAGGCCACGCCGAGGTCCTACAAAAGGAATGGACAAAT
Source organism: Matsumurasca onukii (assembly GCA_018831715.1). Taxonomy (NCBI): domain Eukaryota; kingdom Metazoa; phylum Arthropoda; class Insecta; order Hemiptera; family Cicadellidae; genus Matsumurasca; species Matsumurasca onukii. The sequence continues at coordinate 73,610,926 of CM032060.1, forward strand.
GGTGACATTATGTACCTGAAGTATCCTATTCCTTATCGTCACACCGTACCTACATGGGGTGGCCGCAGTTCAGCGGTGGAGTGTAGTGTGTTCTTCGCATCAAATTCAAATTCGCCCGGGTTTAATTCCCGGCGTTACAGTAACAACTTTTGACGGTGGCCACTCCCGTGGTTCGGAAGTCACGAAGTTGGCCCATTCCATTGGTCGTGGGGCTATTAATTAATGGCTCAATCTGAAGAACATGTCATTTATTGTCCTTTATAAGTCTTACTGTTAGAAAAACTGTCAATATTTCTCTTATATATTTACGGTAATGTATGAAATACGAGTATACCAGTTGCATACAAAATGTATAATTAGCTAGCCTACAGTTTGTATCAAATATATTTCGTACAACATAATAACAATTTAATAGTCAGTTTACGAAAAGAAATGGGTTGACTATAAAAACAAAAACAAACTATAACTAATAATTAACATAACACAAATGATAAAAATGGGATACAACCTATAGTACGGGGACAGGTGCAATATTGTAAGTTATAATATTAAATCAAAATTGTATTACGTTTGAATGTCTTGTATAAATTCACCCATACTGTAAAACAATTTATTAATTAAATATATTTTAATTTTCGTTTGAAAATACTCAAATTAGGTTAAGTTTTTATGTTTTCAGGTAGTTTGTTATATAATTTAACTCCAGCTTGACAAGGGAGTTGGTCGTAAACCCAAAGCCTGTGATAATTATTTCTCAATACATTAGACAACCTTGTATTATAAACATGAAAGTTAGCTCCAGTTTCTAAATTACATTTAGTACAACAAAGAGCAAATGTTTCAAAAATGTACATACAAGTTAGTGTTAATATGTTAAGTGTTTTTAAAACTTCCCTACAAGGCTTTCGAAATCTAGCTTTAGATATGATTTTGCAGTATAAAAAAGCTTCTAAACCTCTGTTTAGAACATCAAACCAGTCCAGTGCTAAGTTTAGACTTAAGCAGAAGGAAACACATGTACTGTGATTAGTAACTTCCGCTTTAAGATTAATAACAATTGATTATAATAAAAGGAACATTTCTTATCGCCAACATGTTTTACTGGATGCCTAATTAAGTTTCTTCCATTCCAAGAATATGACTTACATTGATACATATACAGAAAATAAATGGATACTTTATTGCAAAAACACTGTGGTAAAAATGACTAATTGGTCTACCATCATGTATTATCATATATCGAATATCATATTACCAGTATTGGGTGAAATGTTCGAAAGACTGAGCTCCTTCTTAGAAACAATATTATTTTAAATAGACCTCAATGGTACTTAAAACAAAATTGTTCTACATTCGATGAACGAGATGCTCCTGGAAGTCGCGGCTTTGATGAGAAGATTACTGGCTGGGTTCGGTTGTAATTCTAATATGCTCACCTTTCGAAGTGTACAATCTACTCGCCTACTGCACTTTGACACAGTGCTGCACAATACTCGGAGCTGAGAACTGATCAACTAGTGGGGTAATATCTCTCTCCACGTGCACGTTGCCATGACAACGTGCTCCTGCCTCCCTACCACCACCCACCTGACCACTTCTCCAGACCTTACCTACATTAAGCTACATTGTGCAATTGCAACCAGAAGAATATTAAACTCGTATGTATGTGTATGTGATGTAAACGAACAGTGTAAACGTGTGCTTGTGTGGTGGCTTTGACCGCACCATTGCAACTTAAATAATTAAAATTTGACTGAGTTTGTCATTTTGCAACATGTTATGCAATCAATAATCATTATCGTACTTTCAAATAAAACTCAATTTGCACACTCTACAAATCCAATCCTTTTCAAAATAGGTCAACATTTCCATACGTTGAAACAGTCATTACTATCATAACCCTTTGGGGGCACCAGGCACCAGGCACCCCCCTCCTCGACACATTCACTTTCATCCTCGACCTTTCATCGTCACTTAGTATGGAGTATCTATGCAAGAAAATAGTTGGGATGAAACCCATGGAATAAAAATGTTGATTTTACACCAGGATATGAGCGTGTACTATAACCAAAATATATATACCCTGTGACCTAAGCTCCACTTTAGTGGAGCACTATTGCAACGTTAATACTAAAACATAGCCTACGCCTAGCCTCAAACACTACCGTGAATTCTAGTGAACTAACCGTAACGGGGATAACCCCCTGTAACTTTGTATTGTACCTGGGATTAGTTAAAGTTTGATATAACAACAGCGTGCAGGTGGTTATCAGTCACGAGCTTATCTCCCGCTGCAATCATGACTCACAACTGGGACACGTGTTATCGCCAAATTTAACACAAATCGATTTTCATCAAATTTGTTATACTTGTCTTATTTGAGCTTTTCTTGCTGTTTCCCATGTCAAAATCATTTTGATCAGTTCACAAATAATCGGCCCAGCAAATTGGAGTTAAAAGGAATTATAGATTTTTCTTAAATTATGTGTTAAACTTTTGTTAATATTTACAGCGCGCCATTATTGCTAGGTTTTGTTTCAGTCAGTCTTTTTGAACCTCTTCGACCGTTCGATTCACAACGTTTTTTCGTCGTGTTTTCGAAAATAAAACCGGGAAATTTGAATTTGCGATACATTTTGGATTATTTTGAATGTTTTTAGTATTTTATAAAAGAAATGCGCTGAACAAAAATGAAAAGCTTGTTTGTCGTAGACATACCACTGTATGAAATATTTTTTTTTTTAAGGCCCCTTCCTCACATTTATAATTTTTGTTTCCATTTTCCTCCTAGATTAAACCGTTTACCCAAAATCACCACTTCTTACGCATTTTTGTTTTGTTTTTGAACTTAACGAGACTTACATCATTTTACACACACAACCACTAACTACATATACATACAATATGTATAAAGAATACTTAACGAGGAAAATCTAGTCTGTGTGACTACTACTACTTGTATAATTATGATGGATTATTATACGCGAAACCCTTGTGTCATAGTATTTCTTTTATAGGCACATAATAGGAGCTTATCAAATATAAACCAAACACGATCATTTTGCAGAAGAAATAACTTTAATTCTAAAAGTGTTCATAGATCATATGGACACGTTAAAAATACAAAGTTAACAGAGAGAAGGTTTACATTTTACAATTCTACTTTTCTTAATTTTATCTTTGAAAGAAGTCACGAGTTCTAGTCAATGTTTTTGCCAAGCTCAATTAATATAGTGTCTACTGACGTCTCTCATACAGAATACATCTGTAAGTTATAGACATGTAAAACTTAAATCAAGCTAATATTCATAAAGTTTCATTTTGATTAAAATTAATTTTTAAAGCAACACAAATCCGTTGCATTAGGTTAGGTTATGTTAAAACTAAAAAAAGTGAAATATTTTATTATCTCGTTGTTTCCTCTTTTTGCCATCCTCCCCAGGTTGTCACCCTTATGGGACTGATTGTTCTCATGGCTGACAGGTACTATGCACAGGTATTATTTATAAAAAGACACACAGGAAAACCAGGCAAAGCGTAAGGGTAAGTTTTGTACAAAAGTATCGAAGAAATATCATATACACAATACTGAACTGTTTAAAAACCCACCACATTTACCACTTAAAAGGTTAATTATACTAAGTAGCCACATCATGTTCATATGTGGGTAAGAGAAATAGAGTATTCAGCGCGGAATTGTCAAAGGAAAGAGTGTGAGTTTGATTTTGTCTTCCCGAATACTGAATACTGTACAAACATTCAACTTTTCTACAACTTGAAACACTTCATTATTCTTCATCAACTTATCTAATAGGCATTAACAATATGTCTTATAAGGGTAGATAATTTATTTATTACAAGTATACAAATTTATGTGTTACAAATAAAATACAGGTAAACTGGCTTCTTCTGCGGCCATGGCCAAGGAAATGCTGGCCGCATTGCCTCTCTGGATGGCCATGCTTATGGTTTGGACCAAGAAGCTTCTCGCCCTGTTGTCTTTGGTTTTGTCAATTAGCTTGCTACCTAGTTGATTAATCCAGTCTTTGGCTTCTTCGCCCCACACACCGGAAGTCTCTACGGCCACGGCTACAAAGTGTGTGTTCTTGGACTTAAGGTTTGTATATTTGTTGTGCTTACGTTTTGTAGCCATTTCAGCGGCAGCTCCAGCACGTTCACTTGTTTGTTTTATATAACTCTTTGCGTACGTGTCTGAACAGGTGAAGTCCCAGGCAGTCCCATTTACCCTTACTCCACGGGACCACCGTAGCACCATCAGGCCTTTTCCTCATTTCGGTCTAAACCTGTTGGTTCTAGTTGAGCTGGTATATCTGCACTTGCTAAAGCTTTTTTTATGATATTGTTAATTTCGGCATGTCTGTAAAATTTGCCTGCATTTTTGACACAAGAAAGGGGATGAAGTGCTTTGGTGTCAATAATTTCACCACATATACATTTAAATTTTCTGCACAGAGTGCATCCTAATCTTAGACCCATACTTATTTGAAAGGTGCAGTCGTCCATTAATAAACCAATTTTTTCTGATGGAAAGGCGTGTAACCATGCTCCAGATTCTTTACTTTGAGTGGCTTTGATTCTTGCTAAATCTTCTATAGTGTCAAATTTGAGGGCTTCGACCTTATTTTTCAAAAGAATGTTATCCCATTCGTGTTGAGTATCTTTGTTTAGCGGAAGATCAGTGTATTTTCTTTCAAACTCTTCTTATTATCTTATAAGTATAATGTATAGACTACAGAAAAGAAACATAGCACCCTGTAAAACTTGTGTATTATAGCGCCACGTTTCGACTATTAAATCATCATCTCGGCGAGTTACCACAAACAAAATTTTATTTTCTTATTATCAATACACAACTACCATACGCTAATACACAAGTTTTTAAATGGCGCTGTTTCTTTTCTTTATACATTATATAATTATAGTAACCCTCAGTGAGGCAATGTATGATAAGTCTTATAAGTAATATAACGATGGGTAGAAATTTCATTTTATAATATGTTACTCGTATGTCAGTTAGAAAAGAATCTCTTTCACCTTGTCTTGATTACTAAAATATTCATTTCATAGCATGTTTGTCACAATATTGTGCTGATAGCCTGCAGTACTGATTCCTAGTTATCAAGACAATGTTGGCCAGGTTGTCTTGATAGTCAAGGTAAGTAATAAAAAGTTATTGACATAGCTCCTCAGGGTTCAGTTGCCTAGGTCCTAGAAAAGTCCCTGCGTGTGGGGGTCACCCTTTACAACGCTGGGGAGGTAGGCCCCAATCCCAATCTTAGTCTCAACGTCTAGTTGTTATGTTCTCTTTATGAATTTATTTCCAAAAATTATTTGTTCAGCTTTTGCAGTTTTAGTTGTCTCTCATTTATTTAAGATAATTTAATACTACTTTTTATTTAGCTTACATCTTAATTTGGATTATTTTAGATAATTAGGATCAGTTCTTAATATTTAGTTCTCACAAATCTTGAAGTTTATAGTTTTATACGGTTTTATCTATTTGCATTCTTAAGCAGACATATTTATTCAAATAAATGTAAGTTTTAATTTGGTTTGCGAGTACTTTTATTACAGTTACCTTGGGGGTAGTCTACAACCTGCGCCGTAGGATCTACAGGCACCACAACCAAGGTAACTGTAATAAAAAAGGTCATGCAACTGGGAAAATAGAAATGTATTGAAAATGGAGTACTTTTACTCTACCATCTGGATACACTAACTCTCGATCCTTTGCTTTCAAGGGGGACGTAACAGTAAGCATGCGATGGGCTCTTTTTTCATTTGCAACTTCAGATTGTTGTGGGTTTTATATAAACTGCCTGGATTTTTATGATTACTGCCTCAGAATTTACTTCTGCAATACAATTTTTGTAGTTTGATGTTAAATGTGTCGAAGTGGATGAGTGCTCTCTTAGGAACTTTACTTTCACAGTAGAGGAATTTTATATTTTCTCTCAGATTTAAAAGAAACGGCTCGTAGTGAACTCTCGAGTGAGCAGGCATTTTCTTCACTTTAATTTTTTTAAATGGGGAACAACATTAATACAAAGACATAAAATGTACCCAACGTAAATGTTTTGACATTTGCTCATACAGATACACGACCCAGTAGAGCGTACCCCTTACATAGGGACGACGCACTTGTCTACTGTTGCATGCAAAGTTAGGACGTCCTTGCACGTGACCCAGTTATCAGTCGATACAGGGTGTTGAGGGGTGCAAGGGGGATGGGGGTGCGCGTCAGTCGGTGCCGGGCGCGCTCCCTTACCTCACGTCACTCCAGGCCCCTCATGCCGTCACTCGCCGTCTTCGATATCCCCGCTTCCAACAGGTAGGCCTATGCTGCAATAACTGACAGAATCGTTTTGTAAAAGGGTTCAGGAATATGACTTTTAAATCTCGTGGTAGAGTACGTGATAACCCGAATATATTTTATTTATTAGTTGTTCCTTGTACAGTAGACATTTTAAATTTGAACTGTCAACGATGACTTTAAGAAACAGTATGTGAAATGCGATACATCAAGTTCAAGGGATTTGTTAGTACGAGTAGAATAGAACGACACAAATTTCAGTTGAAAAGGATGATTCTTAATAACATGACAGTAGTTTAAAGTATAAAAAGGTTCAAATTAGGCTTAGGGATTGTATTAAAATATAAAACCTATGATACCCAACAAAACTTAGGCTCTTTCAAAAACTGTTTTAGACATTTTGATTATTAAAAATGATCTTGAAACCAAGAAACTTTGTTGTTGTGTAAAAATTATGTGAAACTTAATTTGTACCTAGCAAACATGAAGCAGAACTTGAACGGAAGTTAAACTCTCCTTGAAGATCTCTGAAGCAAGATGGACGACCGCACAGTGGACCTGATTTTCTCGGGCTCTCTGGAGAGCCTGCCTCCTGTCAGCTCCAAGATAGTCCGTATCTTCACTAGCTCTACCTTCACCGGTACTGCTAACAGCTTTACAGTACTTTATACTAATAAGTTTAAATATTGAATCCTATCATAGGCGTAGCGTGATCTCTTCGGGAGAGGGAGAGTGGTCATACAGGGGACTGCTTGCGTGGTATGGAATGTATGCAGTATCTCCCCCAAGTACTAAATGTAGTTGAGTATTGTTTAATTTGTTCTCTATTACTTGACCATGAATTTCAATGTTCGAAACATGTTGTGGTAGTTCACATGTTTTGATTGCTGATTCTGGAAATTTATTTAAAATCTCATTACAGTTACGTATATATTAGCTGAGGTCACCATTAATAACTTATTGACTATGATGAATATGGCTCCACTAGGAGTATTGCCAAGTGACTAATACAGTAATATGAATTAGAAAAAGAAAAGAAAAGGAAAAGAGGTGTTGCAAATGTTTTTAATAAAAACGTTAACGAGCGAATAGGTTAGAGGGAGAAAAAAGTTGTTATAAACTAAAATTTGCAACACCTTTTTTCCGTTTCTTTCCTTGTTCTAGTTTATATTACTAATTTAATGACTAGATATATAAACATTACAACAAAAGCAAGAATAGTAAAACCTCTTACCGCATTTGAGGTCAGCGAGTCTGTTTTTTCCACGTCGATACCACAGTGTTCTGTCGTTTTTGACTTGATAGGAATGTACAGCAGAGCAGGGCTTGGTTAAAACTACAGAAATACAGTTAAGTTCTCTTGTTCCTTTTGCTACATTTCATACTGTAGTTTAACGAATATTTCCTGTTCTTCTTGAAGTCACGTTGGGACTGAGAGACTTTTGCGTGACCTGTTGTTATAAGAACTGCGTGCAGTAGACCTCTTACACGGCGGCACGCTCAAAGCCACTGTGAACCCCAACAGTTCAATGTGATGATGACTTTAGTGACTCTAGAGTCTAGAGGATGGGTTTTGTGACTGGTGAACAATTGTAGCCAACGATGAAGATGGGTTACGCACACAATGAGTAATGCATAACAGTTGCAGAGACATAAGCAATGCAGACAATAACACTGAAACTGAAGACAATATAACTGAAAATGAAGAGTTACACAAACTTACTTCAAAACTTGGAACTGTATTTGTATAATTACGTTATTTTGCAAATTATTTGTATAATCTAATGATGTAATTTTTAACTGTACTACATAAAAGCATGGCTGCAATAAAAACGCTTTACATACAAGACAGCTAGCTTCGTTGCAGTTTATACGTACGCTTGCTTGCAACGTTAAAGTAAAAATTACCAATTGCAATTTAACGGGTATTAGAGGTAGGCTAAGTAAACTCTATAAGTTGTATAGAGCTACAACTTGTATACTGCCATATTGCGTACTTTTTTAATGATATAATGTACAATGTGATCAAATATTACTCTATATTATTTGAAATTCGAAGCTTATTTATACTTAATGGTATCGATTGGGGGCGCAGTAGCCTACGGGCAAAATGGCGACGAAGTCTGACGGATAACTCTAGTCCATGGCCGTATAAGAAATTATATGTTTGCGATCGGCTAGAAATGACGAAACTTCACAGTAATACGACTTATAACGGCGGCATTTGTTAGACTTTAATTTCTGCATCGTCCCTTTTCCGCCCTTATGATCAGTCTTAACACACGGTATTCTCGTGAATGACAAAGTAAATATTACACGACAAATATATATGTTCAATAAATGATTGGTTACAAGTAGATTGACCTGTTATCGGTTAATTACATCTAGCTCTGCTTTCCTGGCAGGCAGAAGCAATGTATAAGAAATGACATGGATTCTGAGATGATAAATTAATGGAGGGAGAGTAAAATAACGCACAAGGTTTGCAGTGATCAACAACACTTCTGTCACAATCTTGGTTAGTTAAACAGTAGGATGCATAAAGATCTAAGTGATATATTTCGTTAGGGTATGTAAATAATTTTAAGTTGTTGTTTGACTAGACACGACGATGGAGAGGAACACTTTGATGGCACAATGTTACCCCAAGCTGAAGGACTACTGCCGAGAAAAGCATGGACTTGAGTTTCAGGTAAATACCAAACACAAATAAAACAACTCAAACGTTGGCATAAATAAAGCCAAGATCTGCATGGAGGTCTGACGTGATAAGTGGGTAAATACCAAGGGCACCCACAGGGTATCATCAAGAGGGGGGGGGGGCTACCATACCGGAGGATCTGGGGGTATTGAACATGGTGTTGAATAACCCCCAGGAAGAGGAAGAGGGGTACGGGGGCTCTCCTCCGGAAAATAATTTAAAAAATATGAAACACATTGTTGTGTGTTCTTGAAAAGAAATTGACCATGCCTAAAGATTAAAAAATTCTGTCGTAATTTAGTAGAACTAGCTTGAATATAAGGTTGATAATTCAATAAAAGGTTACCATTTCAATGACTAGTGCAAAAAATGTGCTTTACTTGAAATTCAGACATATACAACACATAATAATAATCTCAGAACAACAAACTTGGTGTTAAAATGTTCATAGAGACATTTGCCACGTATTGTTATTCTTGTATATTTACAATAAAGTTAGTTTTGAGTTATTAAGCTTAGACAAATTTAATTTGGCCGCCATTGTTAAACCAAAAGTGAAAATTAGTCAAATTTATTTTTAAATATTGGTTTAAACTATACTAACAAGTGTGCAAAGTTTTCAGTTTATAACTTAGTTGACCTCAGAGATAAAAATTACTTAGTAAGAAACACGGACAGACAGACTGACGGAAAGCTAGGCGAGATAGGACTATGTGTTGTGGGACATTTTTTGTTTATTATTACCTGACAAATCACCTGGTAAAGTTCAATCCGCCAATTACTGGACACTCTGTATTTATTTTTAATTTTGTGAAACATTAAAACTAATTTGTCTTAAAAGCCAAGGGGGACCTCCCCCCCTGCCATCGAGTATGGGTTCTCATAGTAAATACTAGTTAGAACGATATACGCGACAGCAATCCAATCGTATAGCAACAATCAGTTACAACAAATAACAATCCCTTGTAACTGAAGTTAAGTATGGATTACTTTTAATATGGTTTGTTGTAATAGCCTAAGTTGTTACACCCAAATCATTGTAAGGTAACTGTCGCACTTGTTAAAATACATTGAAGTTTTCTGCAACTTGTTCAGATTAAGAAATTTTGTTTCCATCTGAGGCAAGTTCAATAGATTTGTTAAAGGCTATAGATTTGTTAATCTGTGTGGTTTTCAAGCTGTCTCTAACAGGTTTGACGGCAATTGTATCGATTTGTTTACCAATTGTTTACCATTTTAAGATTTGGTAGCTTTTATTACATTTCGATAAACATATTTAATATTTCATAGAGTACCGATTAAATTCCTCGTTATTAGAGTTAGAACAAAGTTTGGAATAAATCTTGATATTTTCCGATATACTTAAATTCCTTGAGTTGTTAATCCAAGTTGTTTTCCATTCTAAGAACTTTCTTGCGTATGAGGAAAAGTAGTGTTAAAATGATTCAAGAAAATGTCCAAATACAAAGAAAGTGTTTCTTCGCAGCCCCTTCATGATTTAAAACACTATCTTAATTTCAATTTTCCAAAATGATTAACCACTGAAAAAAACTGATTCAATGTTGACCTACCAAGTCTTTACACATACGCACCTAGCCTAATAAATAGCTCAGTGTGACTTCCGAACCACGCAGGTGATGGTCTGATATGTCTAAATAAGCTGTAATGTAAATCAGTCCAAATAATCAAACTCAAGGTGAGGTGTAAGGTGATAAGCTCAAAATAGGCTGTTTTGACAGTGAGAACTGCTCCCACATTCATAAAGCTCTCACGCCAGTGAACTATTGAAAAAGTAAATTACATATTGACATGTTCAAAATGACAATGTTTAAGTGTGAATTAAACGGGCTGGTGTCCAGTGACATGAAAACCACCTGAAATGATTAGTTTTAATTTGCGCGTTTTACCCGTTCAGAAACCCAAAACAGTTTCAGCGAAGCCAACGTCTAAGTGTCTCTAAATTCTTCAGCTTTATGCATTAAATAAAAAAATACTCTCTAGAGCAAGTATACCTGTAGTAAGTACCTCTAGCTTAGTAGCAAAGAAAAGATGCAATGAAGCGCCAAATATCGTATAGCACTCTTAACACTACCGGGACTGGGTAATAAGCCTGACGAACTATGCAATAAAACATAAGACGCAATAGCGCTATCAATCCAAGGACTCTTCTTATTATTCTATCAATGTCAATCACAATCAAAGACACTATGGATGATATTGTAACCAAATAACATCGCCTATAAATAACAAGGCAATAAAAATCGTAATTAGTGTAACCTGAGTTTGGTTTGATAGTAATTCGTATACTATGAAATTTTAGAAAGATCACAAACCCCACTAGGGGTAAGACAACTTCACCAAGTTTCGGGTCCGAATAAATAACTTGAGGGTTTTTATATTTTCAATGGAGTAATGGGGTATTTTACTTTTTCTGAATAAACTTGCTGTAGTTTTAAACAAAGTTGTTTACTTTGTTTGTGTACAACCGATATTTCAACTAGTTTGCTTATGAAACTCCCAAGGAGCTAGGAAAAGAGTACATTATATGAAAACGAAAAGATAATCATGGAACACTATATGGAAACACAGTTATGACCTTGGCACAGAAAGCGTGTGCGTGAGGAAAACTTTGGCTCTTGTGTGACAATATACTGCTGTGTACAGTCTGTAGTAGAGGTACTTTGACCTTATGAAGTTAGCAAACTGAGCTAATAGCTTCCTTTAATAGTACGGTGTCACGACTTCTCTATACTTTAAAGCTCGAACTTGGTACTCACTGACTGACTGGCATAAATGTTTACGCACTTTCAGGCGAGCTAGAAACTTGAAATTTTGCATAGGCTGGTCTTGGCTAAATAACTCCAAAATCACAATAACTTTTATTTCACTTCCAAAGCCTGTTTAAGTTTGTCAAAAATAACGACAAAATCAGTAACTGTTATGAAGTAGCTTTACATATTTATCTGTAGAATCTAAATTCGGATTCTAAATTCGATGAAACATCGTTAGTGCATGGAAAGAAATTATCGTCAACTAACATGTTTCCATATCTTAGACTGGGACTCGTGGCGTGGTCCTGTAATCCAGCTTTATGGAGGTCAGGTTTTGAGGATGATATAGGTCTAAAGCGGCTCAGATAGTCTCAGTGATCATCTGATGATACTCGCATCAACTCCCACCATCGTTGAGACATCACCTGCGTGGTTCGGAAGTCACGTTAATCCATTGGTCCTTGTATTTTCATTGGTCATTGGGCTATTAATCAATGACCCATTCTAAGGAAGAGTCGGCCTTAGTTTGTGACAAGACTACACCTCATAACTCATTACTACCACTCATCACACTCATCCCTCGCCACGTATTTGCCTTAAAATACCCTCATGAGAGTGGTCGGCATCTCAAATAGAGATTTAGTGATATCAATGGTTACCAAGTATATCGATAAAAAGGAAAAAGAGCTATGTCAATTCTTGTCACCACGAGCAAAGTGTAAGTACTGTCCATACGAGATTGGCATGAGTGGGTGGCTCCAAACCCGCGTAGCCACCCAATGTAGCCGAATTGTAACCGAGAGCGAAGTAGGCGGTAACTCCCAGCAAGCCAAAATCAATGTTAATTATATATGTGCTTCCATGTTAAGACGTACTTTCAAGTTTCAAATGAACGTTAAAATTTATATAGTGTGTTTGTGTTACGGGTTCTAACCATTAAAGTATGTGTTCCAACACAAGTCATTATGAAATATATAATTTCATTACCGTAGAGCAAGCGTTCTAGACTCACACGAAAAGTCTCCGCAGGTCAGTAGGGCCATCGCTAATATTTCCACTCATCAAGTAAAAAGTAAGACTATACGAATAACAAAACAGTTTTAAGACCTCTGAAGAACCTCCTGTGACCTGCATATTTCACACAGAAAGTCACACAAATTATTGTAAAAGAGCTAAGTCTTGCTTAGTCTGGACGAACATGATGCCAACCAACATAATAGACCGATTTGAATCTAATGAAACAAGGCAATTTTATAGTAATAAGAAGTGACTCTGTAGTGAGTGTAGTCTGTTCACTGCTTTAAACGTTATCCAACACAAAACCTGAACCTGTAACCCGGTGCCGGTTGATCTATCTTATGTGTTGCCCGGCACTTTCTTTCCAACCTATGTCACTATTTTCTTTATTTTCTAGTGATTTATGGCAGAGGGGCGCTTCTCCCCCACCGCTTACTTACACCACTACTTTCATTCATTGTTATACTACCTAGTTTATAAAGGGAGGTTCCGTGTGAAGGTAAGTTTAATTCCTGAAGTTGCCTTGATGGAGCGGGTGCCAGTCAGTACCTTTCTCCTCACCATCGATCTTGTGCCGACACCTCCCCTCGCCCTACCGCGGCTCCATCACAGACCATCCCACTCAAGTGCGGGAACCCTTCAACTTTACTCAGCTGTAAAATATTATAAACTGCTCAGTCAACTGCGGGGCATGCGGCACAACAGTCTTGGCAATAGGCCGTTCAACAATGTCAGTTAAAGTGTGTTATACATAACTGATGTTTGTTGGTTGTGAACCCAGAGGGGAGCTTAAATAACGTATGGGATACGAAGTATCTCCTCCTTTCATAAAAAATGGGAATACGGAAAAACAGTATGTTTAGGGGTCCGCCTCCTTGGTCACCGCAGAGAAAGGCTGAATTTGTCCGCCCAAGGAACACATGACATCGCGCATGTAACAATGGGCTAAACAACGGGCTTTCTTTCAATTGATGCGGCCTGTCAAACCCTCCGCTTGCAAGGGTTTCGTAGAAGATAGATAGCGCTCTTATATGAAGGTTAAAATCGGATATGTTAATCTTTATAGACTGAGGAAGATTTATCGGTGTTTGTCTGTGAATAGATCTTTGATAAACCTATTTTTAGCTTCTTAAATAAGGTCTTTATTCTATATTTTCTTACTTTAATCGGTAATAGCATAAAAACTAAAAGAAACAAAAAAATGAACTACAGGCAAATTTAGATAATATGTTTATTTTTGCAACGACGCTCTACCGAGCAGCTGAGGCGGACCCTTAATGACGATATAAACTATGTGTAGATAACAAAACACCCAACGGTAGAGTAGGAAACAGCTACGTAGATTATGTATTTTTAAGAGGACTAGTGAACCATGCAAGGACCCATGTTTACCACTAAATTAGGGAGTATTGATTATGTCTCTCTCACGGAGCCCGGTGCATGGCCCGGTGGACGAGGGGTAGGTGGTCATCCAAGTTTATCATCTTTTTCCAAAACATCGGCTCTAGTAGGGTTGTCTTACCTGGATCAGTTCTTTGAAGAGTCGCACGTGCCGCCGACGTTGCCTAGAAATGGTAAATGAAATGGTAAAAGAAATGGTAGTATCGATATTCCAACTTTGCTCCGTTCACTCAAAAAGTGGCAAAACAAGTCATGGTTTCTTAGTACCCTGTTCACGAAGTACCTAGGCCTGACCTTGGATCGCAAACTTACGTGGAATCTACACTTAAAGTCGGTACTACACAGAGCAAGCTGGTCGCTCTTAGCAACCAGACGTTTTATAGGGAAAATTGGGGACTCAAGCCTCACATGGCGCTTTGGCTTTACAGCAGTAATAAGGCCCCAGATCACTTACGCCTCTCTAGTTTGGGGACGAAAGCCAGGCAGAGTACCGTAAAGACCAAACTTAGCAGCCTACAAAGACTGGCATGCTTAGGAATCACCGGAGCATTCACTAGCACCCCACAGCGGCGCTAGAGGTACTTGCTCAAATAACCCCTAGACATTTTCATAGAAAAGGAGGCGGAAATTCGGATACAAACTTCTATATCGGGCCTTTTAAAAGGTCCGACCGTTGGGACATGTGGGCATTAGACTCTTTCCCCGAGGAACCGCTCACTATGATGTCGACTATATGAGGGCATACTTTTCGTAAAACCTTACACAGTCAGCATAGAATCACGGCTAGTGGTCAACTGACAAATCTCTTTTAACTATTAATAACTGTAGGGTCTGGTACACAGACGGTTCATTGATTGAAAGCTGGCTATAAGCATCACAGAGTCCGGCCCGTGTAACCTCTCAGGCTTGTACGCAGCAAGCAATCCTATTTTTGCACCTATTCTGTTGTACTGGGATAAACATATCTTTACCAGACAGTCAGCTGCCCTCAGGCGCTGGACTGTCCAATGATCAACGCTGCATTGTCCGGTGTTCCCCAGCGCTCCGGCTCAGCGCTGTAATAATGTATGGCTTGAATGGATACCGGGGCATCAAGGATTCAAAGGGAACGAAAAGCCGATCTGCTGGCTAGAAAGGGAGCGTTGTCACCCTTGCCGGTCCGGAACCGGCGGTAGGAATCAGTCCCTCTTGTCAAAACGCTAGCCGATAGGGCAAATGCGTGACACACTGAGCGATGGAAACTGCTACCATGCCAGGAACCCGCCAAACTTTAGTCAAGAATCCATCAAGGATACTTACCAAACATCTGACCAGTCTCAGTCGCCAGAACATCAGACTGGTATATAGCTTATATCACAGGGCATGGGCACTTCAGAAATCACCTAGCAAAATGGGTCTCTACACAGGAGATACCAGATGTAGGCTATGTGAGCGTACTCCTGATCCGCAAAACACATTCTTATTGAATGCGAGTCCCTGGAGGCCAGGAGAAGGGTCTTCTAGGGTCTCGGAACGGCAGGAGGTACACCCATCAGAATTGGGTAGCGCGATCCTCGAGCTTTGGCAAGCAAACGGGGTGGGGCTGCGTAATTAGGAGAAAAGGGAGCCAGCACAATAAACCAAAGGGTTGACGTGCGCGTGAGAGAGGAACATTTTGGTATATTACCGATTGATGATTGCCATGCATGTTAAATGTGATGTACAATAAAATATTTATTTAATGTTATTAACCCTTAGTGTATTTGTTTGCGAATCACCATATTGATACATTCTCAAAGAACAAAATATGATACATTATTCAGCAGGTATTTCTTTACTTTACTTCACGTTATATTTACTTGATTTAAGGAACCAAGTAAATATAACGTGAAGTAAAGTATTTTAAGGAACCATATAGAGTCTAGTAGGTAGTAACAATATAGTCTAACCCTTAAAAGCCAGCTTGAGGGAGGATACGAGTAGCCGCTGTAAGCTTCTTATTTTGAATAAATAATTTAGTTTCCATAAAAATGCCAGAAGAATTTGACAATAATTTTTGTACCAACTATCCCCAATTTCACAATTATTGATACTTCAATAGTAATTATGATTAAATTCAACGTCTTCTTACACCTTCCATGATGTCTATACCATGGTGACTATCAGTCGAAATGTTAAATTTTAGTATAACTCTTACAAAGGAGAGCTATTGAGGATGATAGTGTTTTATTTTAAAGGTCGTAACTCCTAAACTACGAGTATGTTTTGAACTTCAAAACTGTTCAAATGATTAGAACATTTAGGGCAAGTAAATTATAATTTTAAGATAGTTAACATGGTTGATTCTGTGACCAGGTCGTGGACATGAGGTGGGGTGTGCGAGACGAGGCCACGGATGATCACATGACTACAGAGCTGTGCATGAGAGAGATCATGAATTGCCAGCGTCTGTCTATGGGACCCAACTTCGTGGTGAGTCTCGGCTGGCACAGTTATTGTGCACCATTTGCTGGTGAAATAGCTCAGCACGCTAACCTCTCAACAAATCACCCCATTATCAGCTGTTCCCCTCACAACTCACAACTCACCACGAAACCACCACAGTTGGCGTTGTTTTTTTATTTTACTTTACATCAACCATCCTCCTTGATGGAACTTTTAGTTAATTCAAACTATTGACTTTATACATTTAAAGGTAATGTTTAAACCCAATGATTTCGTAATTCGCTCAGAATATCTTGAAGAACTCAATAGAATAATTGATTACTGAAATAAACGAATATATGAACCGTTATATTATAGACACATTTTAGCGGGGACTTTACCAACATCCCCAATGTAGCAACACCTTTCAATGACTTCTGGGCCCATCAAAATTTCAATGGAAAAATAATTAAATTTAATAGCGCACCGTGTTTGTATGAAAAGATTCATACCAATTTCAGGAACTAATTGTACGGCAAAATAAACATTGACCTGAATTATTAGCAGTTTGCAATTATTTGTATTGAGATTGCATTTCAGGAAGATGTGTCATCCTACCATAATTATAAAAGCAATAAGGGGCCTGGTTTCTACCAAGGTCAACACCGGACCAATGGGAATCGCGGAGTTCTTCATCGGCCCGGCGTCAGCCTTAGACGAACCAAGTTCTGATACACTCTTTGCTGTTCTCCTATACTTACCTATAGCTAGTCTTCTATTAATATAAAATCAATGAATTATCGCAGCAAGTAAGACAGTTTTGTTTTTATCTTTTATACCAGTACCGTAGTTCGTGATTTTGTTGTTGTTGAATTACAGTACTAGGAAGTTTTGACATAGATAGTGTATTGTTGTTGGGAACACTGCATGCAAATTCCAGCTGATTATTTTTTTGTTTGTTTTGATTGCCGTTCATTGGATTGGGTCATAATAAATACTCTGTGGATTGGATTGGTGAGTTCCTAATCAGAGCTGTGTTTTTTTTAAATGTTACTTTTGAATTAAATTTAATCAAGATTTTGAACTTGCTTGAATAAAGTAGTAAGTTTTTAAACACTTGTTAAGCATAAAACAATGTTAAATCTGTTTAATTTAAGAATGCAAATAAATATATTATACTATTAGATTTACTACAATTTCAGTGTTCTTAGACACTTTTTGAAGTTAAACTCCTGTAACACCGTACTCATTAACAAGAAGAATCTCCATCAACTTGGGTAAGCATTAAATTTCAAAACAATAGCTGGCTTTCAGCCCTAAAACCACTTTCCCATTTAAGCTAGAACCTTCCTAATATATTGTGGGGAAAGTAATAAACCGATAAAGTAGTAGCTCAAACCTAAAAAATCTAAAGGCAGTTAATCTTACTGAATTAACGTAGCCTGGGCTAGTTTTTGGTTGCGTGTTTGTTTCAGGGCTTAATTCAGGACATACTATAAAGCACATATTTTTAATACATACCATAAAGCACGTTTTTCAAATCTATGCCTAAAGTGAGCCTGTAAACTATCACTCTCATATAGGATAGCTGAGGTTTAGAGGGTGGAGGTGGAATTGCTTACAGCCTCATTTAGTCCGTGGTATAGGAGCTCGAAAAGCTAAACCGAAGGTTAGGTTTGCAATCAAACACTCATGTTTGATCTATGTCTCAATAGAGACTAGTTATATGAAGATGCATCAAACAAAGATCCTACTACTATAATAAAATTACTCTATACACATGAGGCTGTAATTCAACCTTTAACAAATGGAGTTGCTGCTGCAGTTAACATAAAACTTACCAGCAGGTGTAAAATGTAGGTTGCTGGGTTAATTAATAATAATGGTAACACTTTCTAGCCGTAGTTTGACAGTCGGTTTCCTCTCCTAGCTCCATAGTTTGGTTTACTCTTTATTGTGATAACATGCTTAATTTATGTTATTTGCTGCAGGTATTCCTTGGGCAGAAGTATGGTTACCGGCCGATTCCCACGTATATTCTATCCTCGGAACTGCAGATGTTGCGAGATGAATTGGCAGCAGGAGGCACTGACCCCATTCTCTTGGACACCTGGTACCGCAAGGATAGTAATGCTGTTCCACCAATATCAGTCCTTCAACCGATATCTTCAATCCTCATCAATTTCAACAACAAAGTAACATGCCCTTATTTTTGTACAAAAATATAGGATACTCTAAACATTTTAATCAAACATGATGCACCTAGATGTATACCTTGCAAAAGTTTTCTATAATTCTGACTCTAAATTTCTTGTTAATAATGTTTGAAATAAGTTAAATTTATTTATAATTAAGTATTTATTTAAAAATTAATTTGAGTTGTTTCACAGTATATTTAATTTTCAAAAGTAGAATAAGTTTTTTGCAAATTAAAAAGAATAATGCTATCCAGTAGTTGGTACCAGTATTTTCATTTAATAATGTAATAATTCAAACATCACGCCTCTGCCTTACAGTGCCAATCAATCAATTTCACGTTGAACTGCTGTACAACATTAAGAATACAAGGTATACCTTTGGCCACAATGCAGGGTTTACTGACAGTTCTGCGATAGCTTTAACTAACTTTAAGTTTAGTGGAAAATAAACACAAACTGTCTTAAAAGCATTGGCATCAATTAATCCAAACATGGTGCATATTTTGAAGGCTTAAAAGTATCAAGTACTGGTATCAGGCATTCTCTACACTATTATCAATTTTGAAACAAAATTTAATACATATTGAGTGCTAAGGTGTTATTGGGTACTTTTTTAAACAGAGAATTCCAAAACTTCAACAACATGACCAGGCAGTTTGGTGGGATACTTTGGGCAAGATGCAAAAACTGCTGAGGAAAGCGGCTTTAAGTTGCTTTAACACAGGGAAACTAAGCAAGGACCTCACGCACAACTACTTCATGTCAGGTACCTAGATATCATACTTTCATCACTATCAAGTATCAATATACAGTGGAACATCTGTTACAATGTTCTAATTCTGTACTTTGCTTTATACTGTTGTTTACTGAACTTTCAACTTGAAAGATACAGTAAGTTTTTAATCTGAGTTTTAGTAGTTAGGGTAATACCTTAAAGACTTCGCAAGATTTAAAGTCAAAATATCTTTAATATGTTATCAACAAGATAAGTATTGTAAAACAATATAAATGTTTTAACATCTAAAAATTATACTGTTGTGTCCAGTTATATAGAATTCATTTAGGGAGTAGAAAGGCTGATCTTGTAGCCATGTCTTCAGATGTTTTCCAAACAGCCGCTTTTCTGTTGTCTTCAGTTCCCCAGGCACCGCATTCCAAATTTTGGCCCTCTGGTTCCTTTAAGGCTTCCCTGCACGTTTCTTTGAATAATTGTAGGTTACTCTAAACATCTGACCTTTGATGGACAAGGACATGTTGTAGGTTTCCTACTGTATTACCTCTCCATACAGCAAGGCTAAAGGCAGAAGTGGAATGTGAGCAAAGCAAACAACCTCGTACAGTCGTAATATAAAGCGGAGGCCGAAGCAAGCTGTTAAGAATAATATAGAAGAAAATTCACTTCACTCAAGCTTTTGCACTCAGCTGTGTGTCAGTCTGGTTATCTTTTCCGTTGGTTCAACACTGGATGTACTATGCTCGTTTATTTTATACAACCCTTTATTACATTTGCTACCTAGGTTTAATGTATTATGACATTTCTTTGGTAACTGCATAGAATAGGTGCCTTTTATAGTACCTTTTATTGTAAATTTAATAAGTTTAATATCATAGTTCTGTTCTGCTTTGATTCACAGTCACTGAAAGAGAGGTGATAAACGGGATTCTTGATGTGAAAAACACTAAAAATCACTGTCTTGCATATGTGAGGTGGATAAACAATATAAATCTTCAGAATCTGAAAAAGGCGTCACTTTTCATTGACATTTTAAACAGAAGTTTGGATACAGAGGCTGCAAAACTGCTGGCCAACTTGAGGGATGAGAGACTAGTTCAAAAGATTGAACAGAGCAATTATCAAAGGTAAGCTAATTTTAAACGTTTTAACTTATACAATGTATTTTGGTCCATGAATTCATCCACTCGAGTAGTAGGGAATTCAAATATATTTTCCCACAAAATATTGCTTTTGTTTAATTGATAAACTGTGTAAATTTAGAGTTCATCAGTTTTATAACTACTGTAGTACTACTTTATGTAAAATTTTATACAATATACTCTGAGAGTTCCACTTAAAGAGCTGTTATGAAACAAAATATAGAATGATGTTTGAAAATAATTGCTGTTAAATGATAAATATGCTAAAACTTTAGATATTTATTGATTTGTAGCCATTTTTACAATAAAATTGTGTTGACTACTACCACTGGTAAGACAAGGTCCAATTCCGTCCGTAACTATGTAATTTAAAACTATAATAATTTATACTAAATAGAGGTATTCATAAATTTGTCTAAAGTGTAAAATAGATGGTTTATTAGGTAATTTTTCAGTTTTTCTAAATTGAATAAAAAATAAGTACTTAAAATTGAATCATTTACTTTATAGAGATTGACCCCGCAAACCCATTTTAACAGTACATAAACATGCCATCTTTGCAATGTTTTTTTGGCAGCTGCTCTCTTACCTACCCACATTTGCATGTATGCAAGCACAAAATTATAATTTTTATAGCATGTTTCAAAGCCACCTCCCCAACGTAACCTTTAAATGCCTGAAAATTAAAAAAATTTAAATGCACTTTTGCACATGTTATTAGGGTACTCTTAACCTTCTAGGGGTGTCATTGATTTCAAAACATGAAAGGTGACACACGGAGGTTTCCTCCAGGTCATAGGCGGATTTGGGACGTTAGCCTTGGAGTTGCAACATTACTAGAGTGCTTGGGGAGTATGGAATAACCCATATAATACTGTAGAGGGGGTCTGAGGTGTGTAAGGTACACTGACTCTCGGCACTGCCGGCACACATAAACTTGTCTTTATTAACAAAAAATATGCACCTGGAGAAAACCTCCGTGATGATACCTCTGGAAGATTAAGTTCTTTTGATTTGTCCAGAGGTTTAGCTTCCCCTCTGACCTTTATATAGGGGTTTTGACATCCGACTGATCTTTTATCAGTAATAAAGAATGCTTGTATATCTTAAAACAAACAAATTAGCAGAACTAAAAATATCTATTACTGAGCACCAGCTGCTGTAAGTTTCTTGTGAGGTATGTTTATTATGTCAAATTACATAAAATAAATTTGTTAATAAATGCTTATTTTCAGGTACACAGTAGAGTGGATTGGAAGGGAAGGCCTTGATCCGGAAACTCATGAAGAGTACCTGAATCATTTCATAACTCACTTTTATAAGAATATCACAAAGCTGGTGGATCGGGCGATGAGGAAAGAGGATTCAAGTGCTCAGGGCCAGATTGTCACTGAAATTCTGCAGCATCTTCACGCTTGCAACAACTCTGTTCAGGTATATTGGATCACATATCAATTATAATTGAGAAATTATGCACTCTGCAGGTTCTTTAAGGCGGCCCAAACACCAAAAAAATAAATTTGTGCGCAAACATATCAAACGGTTGCCAGTTTGTTTATTTCTTGAAAAAACATCAAATTATCAGATCTAATACTAATGCCTTCAAATCACCCGTCTAAGGAGCCAATATTCATCAGACTCTCATTGCAGGTGTTTTACGGCAGAGAAGAAGAATTGGACAAGATCCACAATCACATGATTGGGGACTCAGAGAAACCAATTGTGCTGTATGGAGAAGGAGGCTGTGGAAAAACATCTCTATTGGCTAAATCTGCCGGACTCACTTCAACAGAGTGGTTTGCCGGGGCTCGACCAATCAGCATCATTCGCTTCTTGGGCACCACACCTGACAGTAGCGCACTCACACCTACTCTCATCTCTATCTGCCAACAGGTGAGCAAGTCTTGTCCTGGTTGATTTAGTACGTTTTATAGCTGGATTTCCTTTTGATTTTGCATTGTATAGGTTTGTGGTAATTAGAAAAACAGTATTTTTGTATTAAATAAATAATTTATTGCGTACAAATGATAACATGAATTTTGGATTAAAATTTCAACAGATTAAAAACTTTATTTCAACAGTACATTTGGATACCAGTCCCATTCACTCAAATTTTCCCAATCAACCCCAAATCAGTCAGAATTAGTTCATGCGGACTACTAATTATACGTCATAAATTTGTTTGAAGAATAAAACGCTGCACAATAAAAACTGTTTTGAGATGACCTTTAAAGGCCTTTAGGATTGGGGACTTTTTATAGAATTTCTAGAAAGTATGTTGACAAACGGATCTCCAGCATGTGAAGACGAACGCTCATAAGCAACTGTTTGGTAGTTTGGGTCTCCCAGTTTGGTAGTTCTATCTGCTTCTTCTTTCATAAGATATACACTCTTAAACAGTTGCCTATATCTCTTAGTGATCACATTGCTCTTTGAAAAAAAGCCTTTTTAAAGATATAGATACAGGGTAGCACCAACAATTTCAAACTTTTGAATGCTGAACTGCACGACTGCCAGGACTACTCGTTTTTGTAGAATGAACAGCCACGAGAAGTTTGTTTGTGTGCACCTTCCTACAAAGCCAGTCCGTAACAAAGGTGTGGGTAAATTAGCCTGTAATATGCCATCAACTGAGTTGGGCAATATTAGGACAGTTGTTTCAAAACATAAATGCCTGAGGCTTACTTTGAGCAAACACTATCTATACAACAATATCAAGTCAACCTTTGATCGAGGTGTATTCTAAGCTATTTAGCCTAGAGTATTTTATTAAAAATAAAAAATCACAATTGTATGAAAACGTTTATTATGAGGAAATGTGAGGATATTAGTAAACTATACTATAATGTAATTAGGAATGCTTGTTTGTAAATACCGGGTGATTACAATTGAAATAGACCGTTTGGATAGCTTGTGAAAAATTTATTATTTAAAAGTTTAGATCATTACTTACATGATTATATATACAATAGAAGGATTCTTTAAGTTTTTATTGAAAATATTTATTCTGGTTACTGATGGTTCTTGGAAGAAGAACGGCCGATAAACCTTTTCACAAGATAAAACGCAAAACACGTTCACTTTAAGAGAATCGCTTATATGCTGTACAGCCTCTCTTGGGGTTTCTATTCTCCATAATCTTACATTATGTCTATTAACTTTTCCACTAATGTGAAAAGTGCATTCATCACTGAAAATTAGGTGATTAAACAATGTGTCAACATTTTCAAGACGATGTTCCATGTCCCTACAAAAATTTGTACGTATACAACTTGATCATTGTCATTTAAACTTTGTACTAACTGTAATTTATAAGGTGTCATTTTCAAACGTTTCTGCAGAATTTTCCACCATAATTTGTACCAACATAAACTTTAAGAAATTCCCCACAAACCTATATCACTTACTATGTTGAAATACACTAGTTTAATTTTGTAGATGCTATTAAAGTTGTCTAGTTCATTTGTAATCACCGGTATTTATGTTGTACAAATTTGTATATTCAGCTGTTAAATTTTGAAAAGACCTAATTTTGTTGTTATCTATACATTTTCACCCTGAATCTTCCCTTTAAAAACAAAATAAATAATAATAGGCGGAACTGTTATTAGTTCCCTTAAGGGTGCTGTGTGAAGAAATCTTGGTTGACATCACATTAAGGTGTTTATGTAAATCTAAAAAACACTACTTCCAGTAAATATAATTAAAACCCTTCAAAGCCAATTATTACATTTTATTTTAAGTTGACAAGATCTTTTGAAAGCTAAACACCAGTTCTAATCCCAAAATTAAAATACAAAACTAATATTTTCTTGTATTTTGATTTTGTGGTTATATCCAGTGAAGGAATTTTAGCTTTTGAAAGATATAGTCAACCTAAAATAAAATTTAGTATTGACTTTGAAGTTTTTAAATTATATTTATACTTACTAATATTGGAGCTCTGAACCCTATTTACTACAACCACTCTTTTTATTGTATCTTATCTTCTTTATTGTCAGATATCCTACAACTACATGCTTCCGTTTGAAGACATCCCTGACGACCTGGTGCCTCTAACAGCCCATTTCAAACACCTGTTGACCAACGCTAGCAAAGAGCAGCCACTCATTGTTTTCTTGGATTCAGTAGATCAGCTGACTGGGGCGCAAGATAACAACAAGGTTTCCTGGATCCCAACCAGGCTCCCACCACACTGTAAGGTAAGTTGGAAATTTATGATTTATACAAGCAACGTACATCAGTAAGGGCTTATTTGAATGGATTTGGTTGTCTGTAGAGGTTTGCACTGTCGCACCCTTCATGTCCCATAGAGTAAAAGTACAGAATAGCTCTAACCAAACTAGGACTGATTATTTGTGCCATAGTAAACAGGTGGGTTCTTTAGTTCCCATTTAAACTGCATTGCAATCGTTTGATATCCTTACTGGTCCAAAATATGACACAAGGAGAAATTGTTACTACAAAAAAAGATGTAGCATAAAACTTAATAGATATAATATAGCGTGATTAAATAGACTTCTTCAAAAGTTAGATTTGAAAACTTGCAGTTGATGGTGTCGTGTGCTGCCGAAGCGGACAACCCAGAGGTTTCAAGAGACTATCATGTGCTCAGGCGAATGATTGATATCGAGGAGCAGTTCATAGAAGTGAAAGATCTGGGTGAAGAATTAGCTATGCAAGTTATCAAGTAAGTCAATGTATCTAAACTAATTAGAATGTTTAGTTAAGTTTGTCAAACAGTTCTAAAACGTGATAGAAAAGTTCACTCTTTCATGGACTACTAGTAATTTAATTGGTCCGATTGACTGGTATAAAGAACTAAAAACTATGGTCATTATGTTTTCAATACTTTAAAATACAATATAATTGATCAGGGTAAAATTGGAAGTTATATTGGCAATATCTTTTCTTTTAACTTCTAACTTTCGGTTGCAATAGTGTTGTACAGGAAACCATGCACAGGAAGCTCTTAAATTTGCATAATGTTTTTGTTGCAAATTATATAACTAAGGCAAATTTAAATACTCTCCAAAGTTACGGTTTTGGGAGAGGTTTTAAAACTGTCTGGTAACTAAATGCACAAATAGTCCCTAATAAATTAATAACTTGATGATAGCACAGGACTGGTTTGTATAGGATGTGGATGAGAACTGCTTGTAGAGACTTGACTAACTACCAGTGGAGATTGGTAGCGAATGCGATTGGTCAATGTTCGCTGCCGATATTCGTCAAACTGGTGTTTGCTGAAATTTGTCGGTGGAGAAGTTACACTAAACCTCAAGAGACTGTACTTGCTTCCACTGTCATGGACTCAATCATGATGCTCTTTGAAAGAATTGAAAAACAGGTAAAGACAATAGTGGAAATTTTGTTATTTATAAATATACAAACATAGATTGTTATTGGTAAATATAAAATAGATTTTTTGAAAAGTATTATTCAATTATTCTTTACATTCACTCCAGAGCCAGTTCACTTTATGGTAGTCAAACATCTTTCTTTGCCGAATACTCCTAGTTTATTTTAAAACTAACTGGCATGTCTTGGTATGTTTTGAACATGTTATTTTGGTAAAACAGATACTGTACGTTAATTTTGAAACTAAAACTATAAAAAAACTATGTTATTACTGTGTTATTAAGGTTCAATTTGAAGATTCTGTGCAGGGTAGATTTCAACGTACAAAATTTGTTCATTCAACAATGGTATACAGTAAAACAATTCTTGAATGAAAAAACTATTGAGGTAGGGTTCAACCGAATTGATCCAGAAAATAACATTTCTGGAAATTAGCTCCTCTGTAAGTTGCTGGGTCCTGCCAAAATGTAAAGATGATTGTAGTAGAAAGTGGAATGTAGTGGCAGTGAGAGTGGTGTGTCTTTAGCCTGGATAGGTTTGCAGCTGGCCATATGGGGTTAAAAGGTCCAAAGGCCTAAGTGTAAAACTGTCATATTGTTTTTGTTATCCTAAATTTTCGTTATTAAAGAGTTTGAAAAGTTATATTTTGTTTATTCTGGCTTATTTAAATTATTCAGATCTCTGGATCATCCAGATTCTGCGTAGTTTCTAAGCAAACGCCAACCAGCTGGAATTGAGGACATAACATAAGTAGCTTATGAGTTTAAACAGCTTTTTATGGTCTTAGTAAAAGGTAAAGTTTGTCTTGATTAATGAGGCGAAGTTAGGACTACAAAGTCCTATTTACCACTCAACCTCGACCTTTACCTAGCGTCACCTTATAGTCACATTACAAATTGTAAGTGGTGACCACGGGGAAGGAACCCGCGCCACCGGAGTGATGAGCTCCATAGTCGCGCACGATACCAATCCGCCATGGATCCGTCTTAGTGTTCAGTCTTTAGTGCTTTGCAGGTCATGTTATAAGAACTTCTTCATGTTTCGGCAAATTGTTTGGATTATACTGATTTCTGCTTATTTGGATCGTGGTTAGACTGAAGAGGAGGTTTGCTGTATCTTATAAAGTTTTCAGATTTATAATGGACAGGAAAATAATTTTCTCATACTGTTTATAGTTAAAATTTTGCTAGATAATTTCAAAAGTGTGCTTGAGCAAATAGTAAATTAACTTGTTTATAAGACTGACTAATGGTGTTAAAGCACGGGAGGATCCTTGTGTTCCACGCATTGGCTTACATCACCGCTGCAAAGAGCGGTCTTTCGGAATCAGAGCTAGAGGATCTGATCTCACTAGACGACCGAGTGTTGGATGATGTCTACCAGTATCACTTGCCTCCTGTGCGCAGGATCCCTCCCTTGCTGTGGACACGTATACGCAATGATCTGCCTAACTACTTGTCAGAGAGAGAGGCTGACGGTGTCAGTGTACTTAACTGGTATCACAGGTCAGTTCAGGGAAGAATTTCTTCCAGGCTAGCAGTGGTCAAACATATTCTTATACAGCTGTGCCTAAAGTTTGTTTCTAACATTGTAAAGTCTCAAGGAATCAATTACTAATGCCAATGGCAGCCAAGAAATTGTTGAAAACAACAATGTACATGTGTAATTGTAGAGCTTTTGTAACTAACCACACTGCTTTAGCAACAAACTCGTGATTCAACCCACTGTACCAAAAAGTGGTATCTGAGCTGGTTTTTGAGAATAATGTCCAGTGAGGAGAAACCATGGAGAAGAAATTACGAACAGTTCATGGATTGTATTTTTAGATCAGTTACATTGGAAAAGATAAAAGATGGAGAGATTATGTTGACACAGTCAGTTGTCAACTTAATTGCCTTAAATTGGAAAGATTACGTAGTCTTCCAGCTTAAGCTACTTCATAAATAACTTAATGTTCAAATTGTGAACCTAAGTAATAATATTAAACCTGCAACTGTGCTTTTGATTTCCTTAAAGTCTATGTAAGCGAATGTAAAACCAACGTTTAAAAGATACATTTTGTTTACAGGCAATTCAGAGATACTGCAAAAGAAAGGTACTTCAAAAACATGAATATGGCTATATACTTCCATTCATCTATTGCTGATTATTACCTTGGTATTTGGGGAGGAGGGAACCCAAAACCTTTCAAGTATACTGAAATTCAGAGACACAGGTATTTATGTTAAGAATTATTATTATTAAATAAATATACCTCTAATTAGATTAAAGCAAAAATTGTGCAGCACTAATGGCACTATGCTTCCAAATAAAAACTTTTCACGTTTTAGTTTATTAATCTGCTTTAAACATTGTTTCCAAATTTTCCCAAGTTAAATTCCTATCCTGTTAACACATCTAGCGGGCTGTATCTGGCCACATCGTAAATACAACGTCCGCATTTCCTAACAGGAGAGAAATTAAAACAATCTTTCACAAGTATTGTTTTAGTGGATCGGTTCGTAAATGCGGCTGGAACTGTGTCACAAACAAACATGCCAAACACTATAATCACATCCGAATAGAGAATCAGTCGATTGAATCCCAGACCTTCCTTCAGTAAATTGGAAATGCTTTTCAATTAATTAATTATTATGAATAAGGGACATTACTTTAAGCCTATGTGTATTCAATTCATTTAGTTTTGAACAAGAATACCATATTGTGGTCAACAATATTGTCTTGAAATCTGAAGAAAAAACTCAATTTTGTTGTTATATTCGTTTAGGTTCAACCTGACAGATAAAGAGGGTTCAGCTGACAGAAAAGTTCCTGTTCAGCCTCTTGTTTTCTACTCAAAAGATGCAAAAGTAACAAGATATAATTTGAGAAAGGTCAGTGATTTGTACTGTAGATATTTGGAAATGACCACAAGCTCAGTTTAAAGTAGACTCTCTCTAGTTCGGCCATCTTCGGGTAGAACCATTTGCCGATAGTACACCTTGGATTTATAGACTCAAAGGATATACAATGCATCTGCATCTACAGTCTATTGTTGTTACACAGACAGTTAAGACATTAGGAAAAAACTTCAAAACTTGACTCCTTTTCATTTCTCATGATGGAAGATGACGTAATAAGGTGGGTGACTCAGAGGTTGGTCAAACCATCGGACAAAAATTAAATCTAACCGAGACCGAACAAGAGAGAGTCTATTGTACATATTTTTACAGACCAAGTGTTTCAAGCCAAATATATTATTGCCATCTATTCTTTAATTCAGTTAAAACTTCCATCATTAACAGTTCTTGGTTATTTTAGAAATGGTTGTGTAGTACATTTGAGGTTTATGTGGTAATTAATAATGCATATGAAATTTAAAACTAAGTATGTTCACCTTTTTCTGAATGCTTTGTCAAAGTTTGGGGAGCTGCCGTTTCACCTGGTGCGGTCCCGGAGGTTCAAGGATTTGTATGAGAATGTTCTGTTTAACTACGAGTGGCTGCATGCCAAGCTGTCTTCGTGCCCTTGCAGGCAGTCCTTAGTGACTTCGAGGATGCGTGTGCAAACATTGATGACAGGGAAGCTACAAGGTAAACATCTGAAGAGATGGTTGTCACCAAAAATAGCTTTAAAAACTACTAATGTAGGTCATTTTCCCAAAAGAAATAATTTTCATACCGGCTTTTGGATGTCCATCATGCAGTATTGGTTATTATATAATGTAACGACACTGTTTCCTCCTCACATGGACATTGTCGGGCAATCTTCTTGATACTTAACATATATTCACATTCAAACTACACAATTAATAAGTACGTAGACTAATGTGGTGTTGTTAAAGATGAAATAGTTTACAGATACTGTACTCAACATACTCGTACTAGGAGTGCAAGCACAGACAGGTGATGAGTGTAGCTATACATGCACGACAGTTAACTGGCAGACACTTTCTTTCCAAGCCTTATCACTATTCATCTGGTTCTATACCTATCTTTTAAAACATTTTTTAGTTTACTCAAAATTTTAATTCTAAGGGTCATATTTTCAATTATAAAGATGCCTATTGACTCCAGACATGCACCCCCAGGGCAGTAGACTCCTTTCCCTCTAGGAAAGAAAACTCTCCTAATCGACAAGGAATATGTACAAAAGTAGGCTGAAAACTGAAAAGCTTTAAAATGGTATGTAAAATTGCAAAATCTAAATACACTCCAAGAAATATTTCTGTTCCAGTTGACAAGAGTGTGAGAATAATGTAACAGGTGTTATTGGCGCATCTTTATGAAAGCCCTTGCTCAGACAATGCTTGATTTTCTATTAACGGCACTATTTTCTGATTACTGTGTACTATTGAGTTTTGAACGTCAGCTAAATTAGTTCAAAGTCAGCTTAAAACTAACTAAACACTTTTTTAGATCAAATTAGTTTAAGTTAGATACTAATTAATTTTTCAGGGGGAGGATCCTTTAACCCCCTTTCTTCCTGGAGGGTTTTGGGCTTTTGCCTATCCCACAGACCCCCCTATAGCCTTCCCCACGATCAAACCTTGGATGTCCCCTGGCCAACTCACATAAGTTGCTTGATTTGATGTCTATTAATGTGTGTAGTTTATTTATGTGACTTTGTTCAATAGTTACTTACGTAACAGTTACTTATGTACTGTGATTTCCACATGATTTGAGAAACTATTGCAGTTGAATCCACACATTCATTTCACTATTTACTAAGGTATATTAGATACATTTTTACAACAAACGTTTGAATTAGTTTACAGTAAGGATAATTAATAGCTATAATGTATGAAGTGTTTTTATAATAAATTCTATGTATTTATTATTGGAATATTGTTTTGACTTTTGTTTGTTTTGCCCTGACCATTTGCTTGAAAGTGGTCCATTATGACATAGCTATGCTGTAAATGTTCACATACCATGGCTATTGGCAGTAGAAAGTGAATTACTTGATGAATGGTTCAGGACCATGATACTTAAATTTCTCTCTACTCTTTATTGTCTGTAAACTTACTGTGTATTTTGAGAAAAGTCATATCATATATTCTTTTAACTAACCCTTGGTAATGAAAAACACAATTTTTATCAGGGATGAAGTGAGGTTACTTCAGAGGTGAGACTCAAGGATGTTGTGAGTTTTGCATGAGATTTCATTGTATCTTTTGATTTTTGATTCAGATTTACTCTTTCATAACCTTTCTAGCTTATTTATTGCAGATCTCAATCAGGTAAGTGTTTTTTTGAAATGGTGTGAATTTTCAATTTTCCTATTTATTCTTTGTGTGTAACTTCTTCTCATACGGTAAACTAATGTAAATACTTGCTGTTTCTACATTGCCTAATTTCAAGTATTGCAGTGAAGTCTTCAATTTACACATTCATTACACTATTTTATACACCATTCTAAGATATGTATGGTACCATGCATATAGAACTTGACTTAAAACTTACACAAAAATATAATTTTAAACAAACTTAACTTACTCTTAACTTGTTTAAGAACTTCAAATAACACAGTATGGTACAGCTCTAGTACAACTGCTACAAAGTTTCACAAACTGATTAGTTCGAATTTCAATACAGATTATTTATTTCATGAAAGGAAGTATTTGATTTCCATTACAATTTTACAACATTAATATTTTTATACTTTTCTGTACAATTACCTTTTATGCACCTATTTGGGTTTTGTCACCGTGTGTATATAGTTTCCATTGAGCTCTGAGTAGAATAACTCTTTTTCAATCTTTGCTTTCTTTCCTTCTATGAGTAACTTTGATGTACGTAGTTAGAGTTTCTGTCGCAATTATGGGTAGGATTTATAAATTTAGAATATTTGACAGACAAGCCAGCTTTTAGAATAGACTCATTAATAACCCAAAGCAATGTACAAATGAGCCTTAAATTAAATTATGGCATTGTATTAAGTGCCATATTGTATTGTTAGTTGGATTTCAAAATAATGTGATTTCAATATACTGATTATCCAAATCTGAATTGTGTATATAGAGTGCTTTAGGCTAACTGCGCTTTTGCCTCCTAAATAGTAAAAAGAATCATTAATTATAAATAGTTATCGTAAATTACAATTAAAATAGTCAAGTATGTCTATGGACTGTTACATAAACTTTTGAATTTTGATATAAATTGTCTTCTTAGCAATTTTCACTGTCAACTGCTTTTTTTGTAGTCACTTTTGATGTAACGTTTCTATTGAGGGTTTTATTCTTGTTGTTTATATTTCTAACATATCACACTTTAACTGGAAGTGCATATAAAGAGGTTCTATGAGTGTCAATGTACCGTAAGTAAGTGGTTGGGTTGTGTTGCAGGGAACTGATGCTGGTGGCTGATGCACTCAGGCTGGGAGGAGCAATCTTGAGTGTGTTCCCGGACATGCTAGCCCCGCAGTTGGTAGGCAGACTCTTGCCCGAGATCGGCTCCAACCCTAACGTCAAGATGTTGCTGAACCAGTGTGACAAGGTGGGACCTGATCACTGTGCACTGCTGCCCTTCTATCACTGTCTGCATACTCCAGGAGGTCCACTCAAGGTAACTGGGATGTTGGAGATAAAAGTCAAATTTCAAACTATGCCACGTTATCTTCTACAGTTTTGGTTGCCCTTTAATCACCACTGTAAGTTGGAAAATCTTCAAAAATTGATTGTCTCTTCTGTTTGTTGCTGTTGTCTCTGCAGTAAAGTTTTACCCTTGAGCTTTTAAGTAAACTGTTTGTTTTTATTTGGGGCTTTATAAACTGTAAGTGTTAAGTTTTGAAGTTATTTTGTTTGATATTTTGGTTTTCGTACTTTGTTGACTTCACTTAATATTTTTGTTTTCCCAAGATTTGTTTTAACTAAACACTCAACAATTATTTAATTTTCAAAGAATGTAGCGACACAACTGGTATTCCAATTTTATAAATTTGTACACTTTATGGTATTTTTGTTAGTATCACACTGTACAGACATTAAATATCCTTTTTACTGTTATTTTGAATATAGCGGAAACGTTTTTATTGTCCCTCATTATACTAAAAGTGAAAACCCTTAGACCCTATCAAAAATTAATTCCTGCCCCGATCTACTGATTTGATGTTTTTTCCAGTACTCCCTGGAGGGCCATCAGTTTGCAGTGTTTGACTTCTGCCTGACCGGGGATTTCCGTTACATCGTGTCCATCTCTAACAAGTTCATTACGTGGGACCTATCCACCAGTGACTTGACCCGGGATGTGAACCCGGGACTGGAGGGTATCATGCAGCAGTTGTGTATCAGCCCGGATAACAGATTTGCTGCTGCGTACACCAACAACAATCAGGTTAGTTATTTTAGTAGTTTAGGGTTACACAAATTCCTAATCAATCCTTCTAAAGAAAAGTAGGAGTTATTAACCTGAACTGAGGCAGAATGTTGGCCTGAGCACTCAGGTAGAGCCTTTACTTGAGCCAACTCAGGCTGTTAGTTGGTAGTTCAGAGATAAGATAAGGAAACAATACAATATTGGCTGAGCAAGAAGACATTGGAATATTATATCTTGTGGTTTAGAGTCGCTATCATAATAGACACAATTTAGTGACAATAGGGTCAAGCAGCTGAGGGACAAAACACATTGGGGTCAAGATGTTATCAAACACCTAACATTCACAAGGTTCATTTGGGAGAGATAAGAAAACGTGACTTTTAAGAATATAAGGAACCACCTGGCAATGACTGATTAAAATATAAGGGTTCACCTGGCAAGGCATCAATAAGCTAATAAAATAACGACAATCAATCATACAAAATATTCTTATTGATTGATTCATCATGTCAAGCCTTTAATAACTATGGGCTAGTAACAGTGAGACAGAGTCATATCTAGCTCCCAGTTTCTCACTAGAATTTGCGAGTAGTTTTAGATTCCAGGCTGTAATACCTGTTCATGGGACTGGCAATAGTTGATTAAATCCTGTTAGTGTCCACTTATCCAGTAGTCAATCAAGTATCTTCATAATTCTTCCCTTGACAACTTTGAAATTCTCATTACTGTTGAAAGTGTTATTAAGGCTCCAAGTTCTTAGCAATAACCTTAACATTATCACCTAAGCTTTTGGTAAATTTACGAGAACACCAGCTTATAAGTATTTACCTTTCTACATACTGGAAACTATAAATACCGGTACATAAATATCTGTAGCAAAACATCAATACTTAATTATAATAATAAGGAGTTTTTTTTAATGTAATATTTTTCTTTATTGATAAAGAGTAAGGACACATTCCTGTATTGGTTTTGAGGTAATGTGGTTTCAGACGGTGCTGTTAAACATGCTGACAAGTGAGTATGTGATTCTGGAGAACCCGTTGCCTAACGAGGAGAATGTAGCCGGTGTGTTCCTCCTCAACCAGCACCTGTTCATCCATGGCACGGGAAACTGGTGCAAGTTCAGTATGAGAGGAGTGCTGGAATCAAGGTATGGCAACACTCTTCACATAGGCCGAGTTGTACCACACAAAATGTGTTAACAACATCTGGAAAAGTTGGCATTCTTTGTACCCACTGCCCAGACTTGCTTCATGCTTTTGGAATGAACTATTTTTCTTTCATTAATCCATGCTACTTCTCTCCGTTTACCCCTCTGTAACTTCCCTTTGACCAACTTTCCAACAAACTGATTTATGTCTTGTAGTGTTTCTATTAATTTTTAAATATCTGTTTTTGTAATACTTGCTGCTTTTAACACTTCCCTAACACTTTTAACATCCACTATCCACTTAATTGCTTCTACTTTTATTTTACTCTGAGTTGTGTAAAATTCTAAAATTTACTTTGTTAGTCTAGAAGGCTGCATTTTTTTATATGACAGTTGAATCTTTATATGAATTTCAATCTTTGTTTTTTAATGTCTGAATGTATGTGTGTCCAGCCTAAGGGAATTTCGGGAACTCCCAAAGATAAGATTTTTGATATGCAGGAAAGAATTGGGAACTATACTGGAATTTCATCCCTAAACAGGGATTCCTCACAAAAACCGTGATTTTATCGTGAACTCTAACAAGATTCTAGATATTATTACAAAGGGTAACAAAAAGCACAATTTAATAATGTCTAATGACAACTTACAAACATCAGGAGTCGTGTTTAGCTCTGAAATATTACTGTTCCGCAATCTCTAAACATACGGTAACCACAAACAAAGTCTGGTACATCCGAAACTCAGGTTGCCATGGTAAAATACCGATGTTAGCTTTTCGGGGTAATTATTTCCAAAGTTTTGATAAAACATATCTTTAAATTAAAAACCGACTTGATAACAATCATGCACTTTAAAAATGTTTTTAAGCTAAAATTAAGAAAGTTATAGTGAAGACAAACATGACAACTAGGCTTAAATGCCTTTAAAACTTACGCTTTTAAGCTTAAGTTTTCAAAATTGTCTGGGGGAGGACCCCATACCCCCAAACCCCTTCCCCCCGTAAGTCACTTGTCTGCTTTACCTGTACTTATACCCTGGAGCCGCCACTGGCGTAATAGTATTCTTACATGACAACACAATAATGATGTTGTGTTGTGTGGTAACTGAAAGAGAGACCCGTAAGTTCCCAGAGACCTCTCTTATAATTATAATACAGTATGTGTAATTAAACAAAAACCAATACTTATAATCATTTAAATTGGGAGGCCTTTCGATAGCAAGGCTCAAGTTTTCTATAATATGTGTAGTATAAACTTAAATTAAGAGACATACATAAGAGTTGATTTTACAGACATGCTTCTACAGTGAATGCTGGGCAATGGCCGATGTTATCAGTAGAGTTCACGGACCTGGAGGATTATCGGTTTCTATATTGGAGCGGTTCACTGGATGACCCGTCAATGCTGCTCCACACAACCAGGGGAAAATGTGAATTGGAACCTTTCTACTTCCACAGGTAGTTTGGTATTGCCAAACACAGGCTATTTTGATATATATATGTTAAATAGCCCGCTTCATAATCCACTATTGCCCGTAGGGATCTTGCTTTTTTTGTTGCATTGTACAGGGTCCGGCAGTCAAACCTGACGGTTTTTAAAATGGGATAAATCAAAAAGTTGTTGAGATATTTAAAATTATTTTTTATTGTAAAGAGGAGAAATGGAAAATTGATATTCATAATAAAAAAGCACAAAAATAACTTGTATAGCAAAAGTTATGTCACTTAAATAATGACCACTATTTTCACTGCACGAGTCTCTTGGAGAAGTTAGTCATGACTCTCTCCAATGTTTGGCGGATCTCACAGTTCTCGCCGAATGACGGTTTTTGAGTGGGGATAGGTAATGGTGGGGACGTCTGGTCAGGTGGGGATGGTCACCATTCTATTCACCTTGAGTGAAAGTTTCACGATGGAGCGTTGGACCGAACACCGCGGCGTATGTAGTCGAGACTTTTTAGAAATAATGGTTCTGTGATTCTAACACAAAAGAGTTTTCGTATACGGTTTAATGTTCCTGGTGGTGCGATCCCGTCTCTAAACACAATTCTTCTTTGGGTTCGAAACTTTCAGAACACTGCTTTTGGGACAACAAGAACAGGAGGATCACCTCTAACGGTTAGAACACCTGCTAATATTGAAGCTGTTCGACATGCTTTTGAATGGAGCCCTCGTCGCTCTGCCGTTCTTCACCCCTCAAGGTAAACAGAATGGCGACCATTCCCAGCTGACCAGACGTCCCCACCACTACCTATCCCCACTCAAAAACCGTAACTCGGCGAGAACTTCGTGAGATCCCATGCCAAACATTGGAGAGAGTCATGACTAACTTCTCCAAGAGACTTGTACAGTAAAAATAGTGGACATTATTTAAGTGACATAACTTTTGCTATATAAGTTATTTTTGTGCTTTTTTATTATGAATATTAAATTTCCATTTCTCCTCTTTACAATTAAAAAATAGTTTTTAAAATATCTCAACAATTTTTTGATTTATCCATTTTAAAAACCGTCAGGTTTGACTGCCGGACCCTGTAGTACTGTATGTAATAATGTCAAGTTATTTATTATTTGTTATACTGTTAAATGTTAATCTTGCTGACAAATGTTTAATATATTATTTGGCTCAGTAGCTACTTCTTTAATTACTCAGGACTATGTTCATTGTTTTTTGTTTTGGACTAATTAAAGTGCTTAAATGAAAGTGAAATGTTTCAGTGCAATGGTGATGACAGCTGACAAGCAGACGATGTTCTGCTGCACTGACAAAGGCCGGTTTACTGTGTCAGAATACACAGCAATGCTGGGAGCCCTCAGCTGGACCAAAGTCAGGACATTGCCGTCATCTTGTAAGTCAATGCTTAAGATAATGTATAGTTGCCTTTGAATTGAATTTTAGCTATTGCTTTTCAACAGTTCTTAAATTTCGAAAGTCTTCATGAGTTCTTTTCAGTTGATGTGTTAATTGGTACTTTATACATTAAAAATAATATATTTTTTAAACTGCACTAATTAGTACACACTTCTAATTACTGTACTTTACAAGTCTCAATACTTGAATACTTTTACTTAAGACAAAGACCACTTTTGAATTTTAAGGTGAATATGGGATGAATGGTGAGTGTATTGTTACTCCCATGCCGAATTGGACCCAGGTGCGAAGCATGCACTGTTCCTTCAGGACCTTCAGGCAACAAACAAGGTAATTCTAGTTTCAAATCAATCCTAAAACTGTAAATTAGTTTCATTGAATCATCCTATTCCTGTTGTGTGTAGACAATGACGAAGTAGAAGCTCTTCTGCAGCTGAAATTGGACAAGTCAGAGTTAATCCTGCTGGGCACCACTGCTAACGGATTCATCGTGTGGCTGCTGGGGGGAGAGCGCAAGCGCATAGACAGTGTGTGTATCAACGACTGGGACATGGGCAAGGGTGAGAGATCCGAGTGTACGAACGCTATCGTACTGCAACTGCCTCACGGCATCCGGAACATATCCACCAGGATGTTGAGGTCCAATAGTGTCATGTTGTCCAACAACAGAGACTTCGCTGTGGCAGGAGTCAGGTATGGGACAGACACAATTGCGCTGACAGTGAAAGTTAGACTGGCTCAGAAAACCCAGCTAGAGTACATTAAATGAGAACAAAACATTACAACACAATGATAGGGTCAATTATTTGTAACACTAGAAACAGCGCCTAGCTTAATGTTTTTGCTTCATTTTATGTCATATACAAACTGTTTAAAAATATTTTTCAACACATTAAAAATCATTTGTGTTGTACAATACAAGTGTTTAAATATTAACTAAGTTGTACACTTAAATAAAACACACAAACTTTGTTACAATATTTTTGTACACTGATCAAAGATTTACTGTGATTTATTCTAAATTTATTAGTTTACAAGCTATTTGTGTAAAAAATAAATTAAACTGTGTATAATTTTTAGGAAAAACATTTATGTATGGAAGCTAAACAACTCAGAACTTTTGAAAGTACTTGATGCTCACTTTGGAAGAATTATATCCCTTGAAGCTTTGACCATCGGTAATTGGAATTCTGTAAGTGATCCTCTGACTTATATTCTAGCTATTCTGTGACTGAGCTCTCATTTATTCAAAAACTTCTAGAAGCTCACAGTCACATAAGTTAAGGCCGGTTACACTATGAAGCGCCAAATCATACATTGAAGTCTATGCGCCTGCAAACAGCTGACTAAAGGTTAAATAAATAAGCACTGACTGGTTTTCCAAGCTCCTGGAAAAACTGCCAGATTCAGGGATGAAAGCAGCTGGAATTCTTCAGGTCATATCTTGAAAGTAGAAAGCAAAAGATATTAGTAAAAGACTGTTGGTCAAAAAAGGTGGAGACCAAAGTTTATCCAATTTAAAAAAAAGTCTAGTCACCAGTTTCTTTTGTACTGTATCCTTCAAAAAGTTTTCAGGCCATTTAATGCTCAAAATGATTTCTTTGTATACTTGATTCACCAATCTATTTTTATTGCTTTGATGAAACAAGCTGTTTTGAGAAGTCAACATTGTTTGATTTCAGGTAATTACATCGTCTATTGACAGAACAGTAAAAGTTTGGAATATCAACAATATTTTTGAGCAGGAACACGTGATCGACAGACATGAACTTCAAGTTGAGTCCATCTGGTGTGTATCTGTTGAAAACATGTGATCAAAACACTACAAATATTTTTCTAAATAAAGTGTCCTATACACTATTTGCTGTGTTGGACAACAGGCTGAAATAATTTATCAAAAAATATTGACCAAATTGATATTTGAAACTAGTTTTGAAGCTAATAAATAACACTGTTTGCATAGCTTTTAATGAACAATGACCCTCTATTGAAAAGGGTATTCTTTTTTCTTCTTCTTAACCCTCGGATTATTTTACCAAAACAGATGAATGGAGCAGTCGTTACGCTACCAAATACATTCTTACCACTGTGTAAACACACAGTTTAATAAATAATTTAAATATGTATGTATTTTAAACTTAAAAAAAAACTTACATTTTTCCACCTTTGCATGTTGCAGTATATCTCAGTTGACAGGGATTGCTGTGACTGTGACTAGAGGCTGTGTGGGGGTGTGGGATCTGCAGATTGGTAGACTGATGGCTCATCTAGCAGACAGTCCTCTTGGTGCTATTGTCACTCATGCTCTTATCACTCCAGACGGCAAGTAAGTGTCAGATACTTGCCTTTCTTTTGTCTAAAACCAGCTAAAACAGTGAAAGTCAAATTCCTCGACAACCGCTGAGCAAAGCAAAGCAAAATCGCAAGGTTAATCCGCAAAACCGAAAATTAATGTAAAATAAGGTATATAAAGGTATCAGAGATGGGTCGGTTCCACCGCTCAGTTCCCTCCTCGGTTCTTGAGAAAATCGGTTCTGTCGGTTCCGTTCGTGGCGTATCTCTTTGACTCTAACGCCAGCTGTGAAATCACGACACTTTCGATACCGTTCAGCGGGCGAACTTGACTCGCTAACGCCCGTGAAATATCACGACTTTGATACCGTTCACGCGATCTCTTTGATACCCCCGCTAACGCCACGTGAAATCATCAATGACTTCGATACCGTTCACGGCGATCTCTTGCCTCCCGCTAACTCCAGCAGTGAAATCACGACTTCGACAATCAATATGGGGTAAATTACTCGACCAAATTTCGAAGCTTTACCATCAGGTCGAAATAGTTGAGTATTTACCTCGAGTAACTCACACACCCTTAACTCCAATGTGTTATTTCGCTATCGGGCCGGTTCGAACCACTTTGTCAATAATTTCGGTCTCGACCCGGTATGTCCGAACCGAACCGACTCATCTCATTAAAGATCTAAAACAACTAAAATGAGAATAAGGCCGCCAGACGCTACGACTTTTTGCTGCGTGCCGGCGCAGTGGTTTGATTAATGGCAAGCGGCCGTGGCTGGCACGCCAGAACAGCCCATATGATTGTATTGTAATTAAATCCACTTCCGCTGCGGTTTAACTCGTATTAATGGGAAAAGTCAGAATGCCTGAAAAAACGGCCTTATCCTCATTTTATTTAGGGTCTTAAATACCTTATTATACAATGATTTTGTGCTTCATTCTTTTGTCGCGTTAATCCAATCGCTAACCCGATACGGTTAATCGGAGTTGGCTGTATCTTTAACCTCTTGTTAGTCTCATTATTCAGATGAATGATAAGCAAGATGTAAGCAATTTTAAAACCGTCAGGTTTGACTGACCCTGTAGTACTGTATGTAATAATGTGTTATTTATTATTTGTTATACTGTTCAATGTTAATCTTGCTGACAAATGTTTAATATATTATTTGGCTCAGTAACTTCTTTAATTACTCAGGACTATGTTCATTGTTTTTGTTTTGGACTAATTAAAGTGCTTAAATGAAAGTGAAATGTTTCAGTGCAATGGTGATGACAGCTGACAAGCAGACGATGTTCTGCTGCACTGACAAAGGCCGGTTTACTGTGTCAGAATACACAGCAATGCTGGGAGCCCCTCAGCTGGACCAAAGTCAGGACATTGCCGTCATCTTGTAAGTCAATGCTTAAGATAATGTATAGTTGCCTTTGAAGTTTGAATTGAATTTTAGCTATTGCTTTTCAACAGTTCTTAAATTTCGAAAGTCTTCATGAGTTCTTTTCAGTTGATGTGTTAATTGGTACTTATACATTAAAAATAATATATTTTTAAACTGCACTACTTAGTACCCACTTTAATTACTGTACTTTACAAGTCTCAATACACTTGAATACTTTTACTTAAGACAAAGACCAATTTGAATTTTAAAGTGAATATGGGATGAATGGTGAGTGTATTCCCATGCCGGAATTGGACCCAGGTGCTAGCATGCACTGTTCCTTCAGGACCTTCAGGCAACAAACAAGGTAATTCTAGTTTCAAATCAACCTAAAACTGTAAATTAGTTTCATTAAATCATCCCATTCCTGTTGTGTGTGACAATGACGGAAGCTCTTCTGCAGCTGAAATTGGACAAGTCAGTTAATCCTGCTGGGCACCACTGCTAACGGATTCATCGTGGCTGCTGAGAGCGCATGCATGTAGACAGTGTGTGTATCAACGACTGGGACATGGGCAAGGGTGAGAGATCCGAGTGCCTAACGCTATCGTAAGCTGCAACTGCCTCACGGCATCCGGAACATATCCACCAGGATGTTGAGGTCCAATAGTGTCATGTTGTCCAACAACAGAGACTTCGCTGTGGCAGGAGTCAGGTATGGGACAGACACAATTGCGCTGACAGTGAAAGTTAGACTGGCTCAGAAAACCCAGCTAGAGTACATTAAGTAATATAATATCTTTACAAATGAGAACAAAACATTACAACACAATCATAGGGTCAATTATTTGTAACACTAGAAACAGCGTCTAGCTTAATGTTTTTGCTTCATTTTATGTCATATCATACTGCTTTAAAAATATTTTTCAACACATTATTAACAATATTAACTAAGTTGTACACTTAAAAAAACACACAAACTTTACAATATTTTGTACACTAATCAAAGATTTACTGTGATTTATTTTAAATTTATTAGTTTACAAGCTATTTGTGTAAAAATAAATTAAACTGTGTATAATTTTTAGGAAAACATTTATGTATGGAAGCTAAACAACTCAGAACTTTTGAAAGTACTTGATGCTCACTTGGAAGAATTATATCCCTTGAAGCTTTGACCATCGTAATTGGAATTCTGTAAGTGATCCTCTGACTTATATTCTAGCTATTCTGTGACTGAGCTCTCATTTATTCAAAACTTCTGAAGCTCACAGTCACATAAGTTAAGGCCGGTTACACTATGAAGCCAAATCATACATTGAAGTCTATGCCTGCAAACAGCTGACTAAAGGTAAATAAATAAGCACTGACTGGTTTTCCAAGCTCCTGAAAAACTGCCAGATTCAGGGATGAAAGCAGCTGGAATTCTTCAGGTCATATCTTGAAAGTAGAAAGCAAAAGATATTAGTAAAGACTGTTGGCCAAAAAAGGTGGAGACCAAAGTTTATCCAATTTAAAAAAGTCTAGTCACCAGTTTTTACTGTATCCTTCAAAAGTTTTCAGGCCATTTAATGCTCAAAATGATTTCTTTGTATACTTGATTCACCAATCTATTTTTATTGCTTTAATGAAACAAGCTGTTTTGAGAAGTCAACATTGTTTGATTTCAGGTATTACATCGTCTATTGACAGAACAGTAAAAGTTTTATCAACAATATTTTTGAGCAGGAACACGGATCGACAGACATGAACTTCAAGTTGAGTCCATCTGGTGTGTATCTGTTGAAAAACACTACAAATAGTTTTCTAAATAAAGTGTCCTATACACTATCTTGCTGTGTTGGACAGGCTGAAATAATTTATCAAAAAATATTGACCAAATTGATATTTGAAACTATTTTACTCGAAATGGTGACAATGATACATTGGAATATTCTCTTTTCTTCTTTCACCCTCTGAATATTTTACCAACACGGACCAAATGGAGCAGTCGCTATGCTACCAAATACATTCTTATCAGTGTGAAAACACATAAATATATATGTATTTCAAACTGTTGTAAAAAACTTACCTTTTTTCCACCTTTGCATGTTGCAGTATAGCATATCTCAGTTGACAGGATTGCTGTGACTGTGACTAGAGGCTGTGTGGGGTGTGGGATCTGCAGATTGTAGACTGATGGCTCATCTAGCAGACAGTCCTCTTGGTGCTATTGTCACCATGCTCTTATCACCCGCAAGTAAGTGTCAGATACTTGCCTTTCTTTTGTCTAAAACCAGCTATAACAGTGTATCTTTAACCTCTTGTTAGTCTCATTATTCTCAGATGAATGATAAGCAAGATGTAAGCAAGTAAAATCTGATGAATAATACAAAAGTACTCTCTATAAAAACTGTTCTTGAAATTATTTGTTAGCTAAGCTTATACCTATTCAATGTTTAAACTTTAAACGTTTTCCCAGGTTCATTATCTCTTCAGAAAGTGGAAACATTCTGATATGGAATCGAATCACTGGTCAAGTGATATTTAAAGAAGAACAGCCTGGAGTAAGGCAGCTGGTTTTTCTGGAGGAAGGAACCAAGTTCCTAGCGATCTCTAAACCTCCAGTTCCAGTCGGTCAAGAGGCACCAACAAAAACCACAGCTACTGGCATCGCCAGAATCATACCAAGTATGTTCATGTGTTTGAGTAGTATTGAACATAGAAGCCGTTTGAATAATTAGTGGTAACACTAATTTATTTAATATTAATCTAATAACTAATAGTACTATGTACTTGCCTTGGGTCAAATTTGAATTTTTATTTTGGTAGGAACAGTTTTGGGTTATTGTAATTATAGCCCAGGCCATCATCAAGCAGCCTCTTCCATTTTGTAATATTTAAAAAATATGTAAGAGTTGACATATTTTATACATGAGTCTCACTTACTCCAACTTTGCTTATCCAATATTCTGTATTATTTGATATCCAACCAAGACAAAAACACGTGAAAAGTGCAAAGAAAATCTTGTATATTAGCTTTTATGGTAAATGTTGTGTGTTGTGTTACAGTGTTTTTATCAGGTTCTTTCACTTTTCGTTCATATATTTTAATTTCCTTTCAGTATTAAAATATTCTATAAAATAAAATTCTCTAAGTTTTCTTTTTTGTTACTAACAATACATGTGGTTTGCACCAACCTAGGTGGTACTAACATCTACCAGTTTGAGTATCCTCTGAAAAACATCACGTGAGTATCGTTCAAGCAAGGTGTGATCACGTGTGATGGACAGAACGTCGTGGCCCTGGCAGCTGACAAGGGACATAGGGAGACTGTAGTGGTCTTCAACGCCAAGACTGGAGCTCCTGGACCCAAAATACCTCTCAAGGTTGCCGGTGTCAAGGTACAGTCAGGAGTTTACATAGACTCCCAAGTTTAAACAGGTTTCAGCCTAAGACTTAGAAAATCAGCTTTCGGCTACAAGGTCAAATAAAAGGAAAACTAAGTATAATTACGAACCGGATTATCAAATTAGTTATTGAGGTAA
The DNA here is from genome assembly GCA_018831715.1 of Matsumurasca onukii. Lineage (NCBI taxonomy): Eukaryota > Metazoa > Arthropoda > Insecta > Hemiptera > Cicadellidae > Matsumurasca > Matsumurasca onukii. Next base: position 73,655,510 of record CM032060.1, read on the forward strand.
ATTGTGTCTAAAGCAACAGCAAAGAAGCAGGCCAGAGTGTTTTATTACAAAAGAGGATACTTAGGATGATTGGAAATACCCATTTTCTGAACATTGCAAACCTTTTCAAAAATTTTCAAGTGTTAACCCTACATCCACACACACATACTAGAATCTGTTTGTGTGGTATTAAACACCTGATAAATTTAAAAGAAACTGTGAAATACATAATTACAACACCAGACAAGCACAAAACATTCATCACATCCGTCACAATAGTCTCACTGGCACAAACAGGACCTACTACAACATGCCTTCACATCTACAACAAAGTTCCAAAATGAAATCAAAAAGTATTGAAAATGCCCTGAAATTTAGAAGCTTTTAAAACATTTTAGTGAACAAGACCTACTATTCACACAAGAATTTCTAGAAGAACAGTGATGTAATAAAATATTCTGACGACCACGGCGAAACGCTTCTAGTGGATATCTTCAAGTATGCAAGTAATTGGTATTCTTATAATAGTTTGCACTTGTTAGCCTACATTTAAAGTTTAAACAATTGCACACAGGACAGCTGATGCGAGGATGATAGCTAACTTCCGAGTGCAGGCAGAGTTGAGTGCAGTGGAAAGCACTGAGGACGGACGAGCTATTGTGCTTGGAACTGTGGACGGGTGCGTAAGTGCTCTCGCCATTGCAGACCCGGACAAACCAGAGATGAAGGAGTTCCTAGGCGGCCTGCCTTCTAGAGATGAACAGGTAAAGCAGGCGTGACAACTGTCAAGTAATCCACACATACTAACTCATACGTAAGGGTGGATGGGAGGGTCCTTTGATTTCAGGACAGGACGTGACAAGAAACTTGCTCAGGATTTTCCAGGAAGGGAAAAGACAATAAAGCACCATCAACAACAAACATTGTTGATGACCTTAAAAGACTCATAGTCACTCCTCTAAATAATTTTTTCATAGTTAGCACTTTTGGTCAACTTTTGTTTGTTGTCCGTGATTGTTGATAAGGTTACTTTGTAGGACCAATCATCGGCGTCTGTCATAGTTAGTTAATACATTGTGTGGAAACAAGAGTTTACCGCATTGTGAGCAAATGTTAACATAAATGAAGGTGGGCATTTGCAAATTATTGAAAGTTTTGGTACTTGTCCAGCTTTTGATGTAACTTGGACATTCCAAAAATCTGTTGATACTATACAATAAGTATCCTACGTAATAATTCATGAAAAATATCACATATTTTATGCATTTGATTTTTGATATATAATGTCAGCTGCATTTTGTTTCTATTTTACAGAATAGGTTTTAACCCCATATTTTGTCAAACTATGATATTGCTTACAAGAAATAAATAAATTGGTAACAAAAAATTCCTTTGATACAAAATATTTTGTATAAAAAATAGAACAAAAATATTTTAATTAAAAAAAATCTAGGATGTTTTTTGTTACCAATTTATTTTACTATATCCTTTAGTTTTTAAATTCTTCTTATGAGAAGTTTACCTTGAGTAAAATGCATATAACAAATCAAGAGCCATGAGATCTTGAGTCCTTGACTACATGCAGTCCTTGACTACACTGAGAATGTAGTATTTAATTTAAAACATCTTTACTCCAGTTTTTCTTAGTCAAAACAATTTACTACGGTTATCCCGTGGTTTGGAGGTCTCACTAAGCCGTTGGTCCATGGCCTATCAATTATTATATTAATTAATGACCCATTCTGGGGACCAGTCGGCCCTAGTTTGTAACAAGACTACACCTCATCATCCATCAAAACACTCATCACACTCACCATCATTCCATATTTACCTTAAAATACCCTCTAAGAGTGGTCGGTGTCTCAAAGCAAAGTATCAAAGTATCTCAAACTTACAACCTTTTATTTACAGTGGAAGAAAAAGTTGGAGAGACAAAAGGCTACAAAACGCTTTAGAGCGGCAGGATCGATAGCAAAGCTGTGCATACAAATGTATGAGAACGTTACAAGTACAAACGAAAGTGAAGGCGCAAAGTTAGAACAGCCCAAGGAAGACGAAGAAGGAAATGTTGTTCCAGCGCAAGAAAACTGAATCTGGGGCTTTAGCAGAATGGTACACACTCGTTTGCGAAAGCTTGTTATATACTAGTATTTATTAGCATTATTTATCGAAACATTGTGATACAGACTGTGGTGCTTGTAGAATAACTTTGTAAATTATATAGATTGTATACAGTAATATAAAACTAACATTAAGTTTAGATATCTTTATTAGCAATGTTAAAGATTTCAATGATTTGATTATTGGTTGTTAGTTCATTAAAGTTTAGTAAGTACCACAGTAGAAGTTATTCACTGTTACCTTTCACTCTTTCAGTTAACTATCGTTCAAAATAATAATACGGACAAAGTTTTTATTGCATAAAAAATATTACCCGTAAAAAGCGATTTGTTCTCTTAAGGGGCTCATGTAAAATTATTAGAAATGTATTATTTGTAGTATTAGTTTGTCAAAAGATTATAACTTTTAATTGACACAAATTTATGATGGGATGGGTAACTTCCTGATACTAGTGGTTTAATTTAAAATATAAAAATCATAACAGGGTACTTTTATACTTTTATGTACTATTTTATAACATGCAAGGTTTTAAAAGAGGAGTGCAAAAACACTAAGGGCTGCTTTTTCATTCAGCTTGATCAAACGTTAAAATTATGACTAAGAGAACCAAACCAATAGGAAAGCTGGATATTTTTAGGTTAAGTTTTTAATTTGTCTGTTTTGATTTTATTTTGTGTTATAGTTTGTATTTAGCAATACTAGCATAATGTACATGTTAAATTCAATAAAAAATGGTAAAACTATACCCATTATGGAATATCTTCAAATAACTCATTGAAGTACTTTGAACGCTATGCTGAAATGTAAACATTGCAGACTGTAAACAACTTAACCGGGTTAGTTAACCAGCTGCTAACCAGTGTAATTGAAAAACGGCCCTATGAAAGCAGAAACCAGGTATTGGATGATAACTCTGCCATTATAAACAAAAACATAATTCAGCATGTTACTGCTGGTTACTACAACATGTAACCAACATAAAAATTCTATTGTGTAGAGACCTAGAAATGCTTATTTACCCGCTAGCCACCATTTTGTTTTTTCCAATAATTAATTTTGACCAGATCAAATACCGTAAGTAAATAGTACTGTAGGAGGGTACTCACAATAGTTCTAAATATCTTCTGTTTGGAAATATACATCTCAGTATTTGAGAATCCAACATGAAATACCATATATTTTGTTTTATAACCAGTTTGCTGATAGCATATTAACTTTTGGGATAAAAAGTAACAACATTTAGATTAATAATAAAATTTATTTTGAAACTTATGTTAAAAAGTGCATATTCTCATGGCCTTTCAAATTGACTGATTAAGTATACAGATAATTAACAATTGAAATGTAGGTTGTAATGATCAAAACACATAACATATTTAGTAAAATATCCATAATATCTGAGCTTTTATCAGCAACATACCCAACAAGAACAAGTAACCAGGAAGACAATCTTTGGTAAACAAGATCAAATTGTAATACAATCAAGTACATCGATATGATAATTATTATATCAGTGAACGTTTATTAACCTTTCTATAATATTTAACTGGGGATTTGATACGGGGAAGCAGACTTACCTATAATATAGCAGGCCTTCTTCCCCACCTCAAATCCTAATTTCTTGACAAATCTCTTATAACCATACAGAAATTTCCAGAGATTTACGTTTTTTTCAAATAACAGTAAATAGGTTTATGTACTTTTAAAGGAAATGCCTAAAACTTTTAAATAGGTTTATACTTACTTGTGTCTAAAGATTGAGTTTAGACTGCATCATATCTATTACCTAGTTTTATGAATAAGAATTTTACTTTATGGTCTATAGTATTTCAATCTACAACATCATAAGTATTCACTAACTTGTCTAACCATGTTAATTTATAAATTAATTGATTTTATTTAGAACTGTATGGATATTTATAAATTTAAATATTAAACATAGATATCCTTTTTTCACAAATATTTCAAAACCCAAATTTTATACAAATTTTCTGTTTGGAATACAAGTTAATGCTCTTATGGTCGATGTTTTAAATATTAATTTAGCAATAGTAACCATAAATTTGTATTTTTTGTCTTTTTCCTTAAAGTTTTACACAACTACTTGTACTGTAGTTCAATTTAAGTTAAAATTTGCTTGGTTTGTTTCTAATATTTTTAATCTTGTTTCTAGAAAAATGAACATTATTAAAGTCATTATTGATATTTTAACTGTTTTCTTGATGCTATTGTAAATCCACAGAGAAACATGAGCTATTACGACCATACTCAGAGTGCGGCTTTGGCCTGGGACCTTAATAACAAAATATAGTCCCTGGATCGCAAAAGTAATGTTCATTTGAGATGAAGCATAACATACCGTACTATATTGCCATAGAGGTTGAAATTTCACAACTAATACTTTATTTGGCAAGGAATCTATGTAGTTTTGTAGGGAAGTATGTAGTTTATGCTTTTATATACTGCAGGGTTAATAGCTGTATACTTCCAAAGATAGACTCACCTCATTTTAGTACATTAACCTATCCAAAACATCATTCTTCGTGTTAAAATCCCTAACTTGTCCGTGAAAACTCTGCTTGGGCTCTAGTTGGCTGGTTGCCTCTAAAACTAATTTTGGTAAATAGGAAATACACTGTGTCTTAAACTGATTGAGTTAAATGTCTTAACTTGAATTTGTCTTAAACTCAATGGTTATTTACCATGGTCTATACGACCAATTAATAATGTACCTATACTGTTTGTACTCATAGTTAATTTGTAAAGTCAAATTATAAAAATTGGCTTTAGTTACGCAAAGTTGGTGTGTACAAGGACTTCTTTCTATTTAGCTTGCACCCCTAAAGTGCTTAAACTTTGGTTCATTGCACAAAAATCCTAAAGATATCCAATTAAAATAAAATTGTCCATTTTATCCATTACACTTAGAGCGTAATCTATTTAAATCAGTCAATGAAATAATAAAATAAATATGTGTTGGCAGACTATAAAGTTACAATTTGTCATAATATGAAGCTAACAGTAAACTTAATAAAAACAATGAGATAAAAATATTTTGTGCTATTTAGTTCAAATTTAAGTTAAAGTGGTGGAAACTAAAGTAGCAAAACTCCTGGGAAATTGTTGGTTATAAAATTTGCTATAACATTTAAAATTTTTAAATTACATAAGTCCAAAAATACTCAAAATTAAATCTTATTTGCTTTAGGTACTCAAATGTTGGTAAAGAAACACAGGAAATATTTTTATAAAGTTAATCTGCCAGTCACCATTGGCTCACGAAATTCAAAGAAAAAGGGTGACCATAGCAAGGAAAACCAACCATTGGCTGAGGCGGGGCACAAACCTGCAAACTTCAACCATTGGCTGAGGCGGTGCACGAACCTGCAAACTTCAACCATTGGCTGAGGCGGTGCACGAACCTGCAAACTTCAACCATTGGCTGAGGCGGGGCACGAACCTGCAAACTTCAACCATTGGCTGAGTTGGGGCACGAACCTGCAAACTTCAACCATTGGCTGAGGCGGGGCACGAACCTGCAAACTTCAACCATTGGCTGAGGCGGTGCACGAACCTGCAAACTTCAACCATTGGCTGAGGCGGGGCACGAACCTGCAAACTTCAACCATTGGCTGAGGCGGGGCACGAACCTGCAAACTTCAACCATTGGCTGAGGCGGGGCACGAACCTGCAAACTTCAACCATTGGCTGAGGCGGTGCACGAACCTGCAAACTTCAACCATTGGCTGAGGCGGGGCACGAACCTGCAAACTTCAACCATTGGCTGAGGCGGGGCACGAACCTGCAAACTTCAACCATTGGCTTAGGCTTTGGACTCTAGATCTAATTGTCTCAATGTTTCTGTGTTTGTTTTCATTACTGATAAATTAATAATTATTGTCATTACTCTTGCCAAAGTACCAAATATCAATAATGACTAGTAGAACAGTTTTTCTATTCTTTTAAGAAGAGGTTTATAGGTACAGTACTTAAAATTCAAGATTTATAACTGATGGATCACTTATCTCAGCAAACAGTCGTAATGGATGCTGTCAGATTCTTATCCTAAGTAATATTTTTAGACAAAGCTTTAGTTTTGTTTCACAACTTTATTATAAAAAATGTCTAACATTTTGTAAAATTGTACAGTGTTTATATAATTTAGTTAAAAATTTTAACAACAACAATATTACAAGTACTAAAACAATGGTTAGGGTATAACAAACACAATTTAATTGTACCAGTTTTGTCCTTACCGCCTTACATTTAATTAAGAATAGGCACTAGCGTTAATCAAATTCAGCCAGTTGCTGTTACAGTTGCGTTGTTTGGTTCACAATAACAGTTCAGTTTATTGTCTCTTTGAAGAACAATCAAGGTTTTCAAGTTCATATTACTATGATCTAAGAACAGGTTCTCCAGTTGGGAATCAAACAATCTTACGCAGGTTAACAAAATTAACATGGCATTACTTAATAAAAATCCCAGATAATATTGCCATACTTTTCTGTGACTTTAAGACAAGATCGAAGAAGAAAATTCTACTGGATCTAATTTTATAAAAAAGTGTAAAAACTTATCATAATAATTAAAGCGTTCCTCAACTACAATGCCATTACACTAAAGCTACTATCTAATTTTAGTTTGTCCAAAATAATAAAGGGAGGAGATATGTTGGTTAATGGCTAGTTTAATTTATTAAAGAGAAATGTTCTTTCTCTTCTTCTTATAAAAAAATAGAAGCAATATGGTAACCTTTATATTTAAATCCAACCATACAAATCTTAATATACAGTTTAATCTTTCATGTCTTAACAAATTTAACAGTTTTAGATCTACTAAAAGGCATTATTTTACAGCCAGAAAAATATTAATACAATTTATTCAGGTTAGGTATATAATCTATAAAACCATTCACAATTATTACTTTATGTCTTAAGCTAAAATCACTTTGGTTTTCTGAGATTAATATAATGGAATTTGTAAAAACCAAACTGCACATAATAAGTAATATCATAGGTGTCAGGTGTCAAACCTTTTAAAAACAGTTAGGTTAGTGTAACATTTTTAATGGTATTTAAAACTCTAAGTACTTTGTTAAAATGTCAAAACTGAGTGATATTTTCATATTCATACATAAAGAACTTATTAAAATGTATTTTCTATATTTTCAAAATAGGTAATCTAATAATTATTTTTTGAGCCAAAACACACGTTGTAGAGTACACAATGTAGTGAGTACTTGATATTTTAGAAAAAATTTGAAGTAAACTCTCTCAGCCGATTATGAGTCCATTTGCATTGCAATAGTTTTGATACTTTACTGTGACTGTCAAGTGGATGAATGAGTAGTCAGTAACAGCAAAATTTCAAAACTAATGTGACCATTCAAATAACTCTTTTCAAGTGTTTTGAACTTGGAAATTTCCTGGTTTATTTTAAAATGTAAAATAAACTTTTCTGAAAAGAGAACTTTAATTTTTTTATGGTTGTATACCAAAGTTTGAAAATATACCAACCTTAACTTCCTGAAATATAAAAACCAAGCTTAGAGTCTTTGTATGTATCAGTGATTTAATCAATAAGACATTTTGTTGTACTTTGAGTTTGTCTTTTACAACCTTACTTGATGCACTAACAAACAAGATTGTTGACACCCCTGATCAAATTAAAATCAATGACTGTCTATACATTTGTAGTATAAAAATAATGCCAACTTTGCAGTGTGTGCACTGTGCAACTTTAAAATCACAATTATGGACATTATTGCTTGACATTCATTTTGAACACATACCCAAGTTAGTTTTAGATCTCAATGGAATAAATCAACAACTAGAAGTATAAAACAGATTGAAAACATCTAGCTGTACTAAGAAAGTTGTAACTTGTATTAGATCTTAAAATTGCTACTATATCACAGATTATTGCGCAGTCATTGCGATAACAATGTTTTCTTAAAAGTATAAAAACACTAGAATAGTTTGTCAGCTCACAGCGTAGTAATGTCATGTCAAGAGCTTTGACTCTTGGGTCTGGGCCGAGAGCGCTCTATGGATCGGGAGGGAGGCTGATGAATGTTGAGGGAGGTGACAGAGCGGCGAGGGGGAGGGTAGGTGCGAGGAGGGAGTGGTAATGTCGGCAGCTGGATAGGTATTGTCGGAGGCTCAGAGCCGGCCGGTGAAGGTATGACTGAGCTCGGGAGGGTCACTCCTACCGTCGGTGCGCCGGGCGGAGACCCGTCACCTCCTCCAAGCTCTGCTGTTAGGTCTAACACCATCCTCTTCGATATGTCTATGCTCTCTTCCACTCCAGCTGCTACCTAAACGATTCAACAACTGTTATTAATATTAGCCCCACTGTCCGAACGTGGATTAATGAGAGAGAAGCGGAAAGCACTTACAAAATGCGCTGGCAAGTATGAAATCACCTTCATAATAGAATCTGAGTCCTGTAGAGCCTGTTTGGCTAGATAGCGCTCACGCTTTATTTTCAACTCTAGGCTCTCTGGAATGTCTGGCACTAGAATGTCTATCAGGCGACATATTCCGAACACAACGTGCTAGAAAAAAAAACATTAGATTAGGCATGAGTCTGAAATAGTCTATAAAACAGCACAATTTCCTTTAAATGTTAAGTCTGCAGGGCCGGTCCTAGGTGGGTGCAAGTGGAGAAACTGCAATATTACTTTCTTTCAACAGGTGAACCTTGATGACCAATTATATTCACTTTTATTTATTCAACATTGAAGTGCTCTTAACAAATTAAAACTATTAATGGTTATTGTTATGATAACTAACTAAGCACTGAATGGGAATAGGATATAGATATTCCTACGAACCTAACGAACAGTCCTATTGGCATTGTGTTACGTTGTAGGAATAAGAAAACATTT